>OZ024769.1:12997541-13597541 GCA_964017025.1 Stenichneumon culpator
GACGATCTAAATGTCTGGGCGGCTTTCTGGACCACCCAAACTAAGAGAAATACTGTACCAATACTATAAGCAGATCCTGGGAGTCGTCTAATTTTCAGCAGCAGTGAAATCTTTTATGTTGCCAAGGTGTCCGTTTCCGCCCTTAATTCCCCCAAAGGGCAACGCGACTAAGTTTCTACCTGAATGGAGACTATTAGACCTTCAGACGATTCCTAACTTCCCAGTTCAAGCATTTCAACCAACACTGTACTCAGAACACCAATGAATGCAATTTGTCTAACTGTCCAACTGTTTATCGTTCGTATTATCTCCCAGGTACTTTGCCCAAGCTAGCGGTCCGAGGGCTCCAAAGCTTCCTCTTTAGTTGCCATGTCCCTGTTGCCATGGCGATTGGCGCATCTGTACTCAGCTAGTTCGTGGCTGAGAGCTTGCGGGCTAAGCCGCCAGCTCGGCCGTGCAACCCTGGGCCGATATTCCCGGTTTCGCGTCCACGGCTCTCCGTGCAATTTCCACCTCCTCGGAGACTTTGACCCCAGAAGCCTGGACTGAAGAGCCCGAAGCCCAGAGGCATCGCCGCGTTATCCGGAATTGAAAAATAAAATTTAGCCTGCCGCCATTTGTTCGGTGAGAAGGGGGCGAGCGGGGTGCGGCGTTGGACGCCACGTTTCGAGGGGGTTGGTCGTTGGGACTAAGGACTGCGGGGTTGCTAGGCGCAGCGAGCCCGCTGACGTTGCCATGCCAACGGATCCCCAGTTTCGTTGCGTTTCGAGCCTCTCGAGCCTGCTGAAGAAAATCTGAACTCTGCAACCCCCACGCTGTTCCGCCCCCCCCTTTCCCCCTGCTGGTCGTATGGATTTTTCTCGCTACTTTTTTCTACTGCCTGCCAGCAACAGCGGCAGCAGCCCACTCGAGGGTGGCGCGACGCCAAATTTTTCACGAGCACCTCTTGACCTCGGCTGCATACTTGTTTTACCGTATTTACTTTTCTCTTTCAGTATAGACGGAGCCAAAATTCGTCTCCGCCATGGCACACGTAAAATTTGTCTACGCCCCCTTGAAGTCCGTACGTTTCGTTGTGTCTCTTGAGGCACTCCGGGCCTCGTTTTCTTACCTTCAGGACTTCGTGCAGAATAGAGCGGAAGTGAGGCCTCCAAGACCATAATCGGGACTCCCTGCGCTTCTTCGCCATCGCTGTGCTTCCGATTGAATTTATCACATCTACCCATCCAGACATTTTCGGCACAAGTGGTTCCAACTTTCGAAGTCCTCATCGTTATATTTTTTTTCCCCGTAATTACATTTAACTTTCTTCCCCTAATTATATTTAACTTTCTTCCCCTAATTATATTTAACTTTTTCCCTCTAATTATATTTAACATTTTTCCCCTAATTATATTTAAACTTTTCCCCTAATTACGTTTAATTTTTTCCCCTAAATTTGGATCATTACCACGCTTGAAAGAGACAATCGTCCTCGAGTAGTCGAAGCATGGCCAACCGTTCGTCCGGGTTCAGCCAACTCTCCTTCGGTTCCCCAGTTTTCTCACAATCTTTCATTAATCAAAGAAACCCTCTTAACGCGACGCGTGTCGAAATAATTACTTGAAATCGTCTCGACCTCCCCAATCATTTTCATCCCAACATGTACCAAATCATCTCACTTTAAATCTCACCCCACCGACCAATCCTTTAACATCATCACCCTAAAAAAAAAAAAAAAAAAAAACAGCCTTGCCTATATTGACATTTCAAGCTCAGAACACAATTTTTCGTCGAAACGTTAATAACGCAAAGCATCCAATGATTCGCGAAACACGCTCCATCCCGGCATTCCCGGATCGTTCCAATCAGCTCAGTGGATACGCGGATGCCCTTCCGCCCATAAAAAAGGGGGGTTTTGAGGCCCGAAGCTCTATTGCACAAAACACATTAGAGTCGTGCGCGGCAAAGGTTTAGGGTTGGGCAGAGTGACTTTGAAAGATCCCGGGGTCAAAGAGAGGACGAGGGGTCGAACACGCCACTCGTAAGCCGTGCCCCATGGGGTTCGTTCCGGGGTTGCGGACAGGGGGGTGGGAAGGGGTCGCGGGGGTTGCTCGGAGCAGAGCTGAAGAGCGCTATCCCGCAGGATGGTGGGGACGAATTCCGTCCAGCCCCTGCGTCGAGATCCTGTCGGAATATGCAAAGCAGAACAGAACGCGTGATAGTGAATGGCGTCGGTGCTTGGGGGGGTCGCGGCATTCACTATCAGTATCAAGGAGTGGCTCTCGGCGAATATAAACGCGTGTACCGAAAGCGGCGGCCATGTTTGCGAGGGTGTTGCCAGGGGGTGTTGCCTCGGTCGTCAGTTTCCATGGAAACGTCGTTCTACCCTGACCGGCTGGAAGCCCCGAGCGAGGGAGCGAGCGAGATTAAGGACAAATCGAGAGATCGGAAGAGAGTTAGCGGCCAGTAGGTAAGGCTCGGGTATGAACGGACCGCCGGAAGTCTCCGACCGGAAGCGAGTCGGCGCGGAGCCCGTCGACTCGGATCAGCGGCGGCGACGACGACGACGACGACGACGACGACGACGAGATATAAATTATATTTATGAAACCCGTTGAAGACGCCGGCGGAATTATCAAGCGGAATGAGGGAAGAGCGAGCGGCCGGAGGGGAGTGCGTATTTGTACTTTGCATGGGCCGAAAGAAAGGACGACGGGCAGGGATGGGCGACGAGGGCGGTCTGCCGTAACGAGCACACTTATTTCCACTGGCGCGTCGGGCGAATAACGAGACCCGCACATTATCGCGGAACGTTTCGCATTGGAGGACGCGTTGGGAAGGTAAAAAAATGAAACTGTTCATCGAACGTCCGGGAAAAATTCACGGAACTCCTGATTCGTCGACGATAATCGAGATGATGTTCTTGAGTTAACGATTGATGGGCTGTGTTACCGATGATTATTTCGAAAATTTATTTCTCGTTGAAAAATAATTCTTCCAATTATGGGCTCAGAAATTCGGTAACTGGTATAATAGTAGGGGTACAAGAATTTTATTGGTCCAAAATATTTATATGGTAAATCGAGTGTCTACAATTTTTTTGTTTGCGATTTCCTTCGCCCAATGAGCCATGTCGGAGTCCTTTAGCTCGTGCAGTTCCCGTTATTTGAGAGGAAGAGTGCGATTGCGATGATGTAGTATATGTCTTATTTTAGGGTGATCAAATGCGACTATGGGTTGTAGATTTCAGGGTTTCTATTATTGCGTGTATCAGAAATTTGTGTTTGGGTCTTGCTTGTGGAGATCGGCTATAGCATAGTCAATAGTTGGCAGGTGCGTTTGCGCTAAGTCTGAGCTTGGGTGCTTCATACTTTCTCGTATAAGGATTAGCCCAAAGGATTAGCCCAGAGGATTCGTAGAAGATTTGAAGAATCGTGAGGGGAGTTTGCTTCGGGTGTCTTGGTAAGTTTTCTTCGGATTCTGCAGTGAGCATGGTTTTGTCGCTGAGAAAGAGGACCGATATAACAATCCTAAATGTTTCTAATTCTATAATAAAAACAATATATATATGATAATAATTCTAAAAAAAAACAACAATTTTCTCGGTGTCACGGACCCAAAATTTTTTTAGGAAGCGTAAAAATATCGACATCGATACCGAGGGTAATCAAACGGAAACGTTTCTTAGCTACCGATCGCAGCGAGTTTCGCGACAAATATATTTATGGCGCATCAGGTCGGGATGTAAGCGGATATTTTGAGACAGCCATGCGTCATCGTTAGGTGTGTAGGTACATTGCGGAGTGCGAGGCCTTTGCGTTCCGGTGCAGCTGCATGGCGCAATAACGGTGGGAAGCGGCCTGACATCAGACAGTGGTCGTCATCGGGCGAGGAGGCGTCGGCGACGTGGTATAATAGTACTGTAATGTCTGCTCACCGTTTACAGATACAAACGGGCAAAGCTCATGGGTGGACTCTCGAGTTTGTCCCGGCGAGTATAAACAGAAGTTTACGCGCGTAGGCGCTCCAGGACAAACCAAGGAATTTGATTTTTTTTTTCCTTATAATGTTATGTTCGGCGTCCGACGCGCCTGATCGTTTCGAAATTTCTCAGCGACTGCAAGACGGAAAGTGAAAGATCTTGGCAAGAGACTTTCTAAATAAGAGCCCCGGAACCGTGCTATCGTTTATGTTCGTACGATGGCCGAGCGCGATAAAATTTATATCAATCGTGATTAACGGATTATCTTCGGAGATCGCGAAAATTCCAATATACCTTCAGCCGGTCGATCTAAAAGCTAGTAAAATTTTTCTTCACTAAATAAATGATTTTATTCAATAAAATTTTATTTGATAAATGTTAGTGGCTGGGATCGTGAGGCACTCGGAGAAAACAGTTTGGAGGCGATAGTTAGTCTGCTACGGTTGTTAAAGGACAATTTATTAATTCAATAAATAGTAATTTTTCAGCGCATCGAAAATTTTATTGAATTTAATTGAATTGAGTCCGAAGGTTTCGATGCTATTCCTACAACACGGAACCATTCTATCGTTTATGTTCGTACGATGGCCGGGCGCGATAAAATTTATATCAGTCGTGATTAACGGATTATCTTCGGAGATCGCGAAAATTCCAATATACCTTCAGCCGGTCGATCTAGAAGGTGGTACAATTTTTATTCACAAAATAAATCATTTTATTCAATTAAATTTTATTTCATAAATTTTAATGGCTGCGATCGCGAGGCACTCGGAGAAAACAGTTCGGAGGCGATATGCAGTCGGCTGCGGTTGTTAAACGACCATTTATTATTTTAGGTTAATAAATAAATTTAGTTCACAGTAATATTTCAGCGGATCGAACATTCAATTGAATTTAATTGAATTGAGTCCGAAGGTTTCGATGCTATTCCTACAACACGGAACCATTCTATCGTTTATGTTCGTACGATGGCCGAGCGCGATAAAATTTATATCAGTCGTGATTAACGGATTATCTTCGGAGATCGCGAAAATTCCAATATACCTTCAGCCGGTCGATCTAAAAGCTCGTACAATTTTTATTCACAAAATAAATCATTTTATTCAATTAAATTTTATTTGATAAATTTTAATGGCTCCGACCGCGAGGCACTCGGCGAAAACAGTTCGGAGGCGATATGCAGTCGGGTGCGGTTGTTAAACGACCATTTATTATTTTAGATTAATAAATAAATTCTGTTCACTGTAGGGGAGAGCGGGGCAGAACGGCATACCGGGGCAAAATGTCAGCGGGGCACGATGGGACCGGGGCATAATGGGATTGGGGCAAAATGGGATAGCATAAAATGGAGACCCCCATATGATGGAATTGGGGCAAAACGGGATCGGGGCAAAATGGGACAAGGGAAAAGTGGTCGTTTACTTTATTTTACTCTGCTGTTTTCCATCGCGCCGAGGCACACATTCTTCCCTTCTCCATTTTTGCCCCAATTCCAGTGTGCCGCTACGTTTCATTTTCGCCTATTCCATTTTGCCGCGGTCCCGTTTTGCCCCAATCCAATCGTCTCGCGCCAAGCTATTTTCCCTTGTCCCATTTTGCCCCAATTCCATCATACAGGGGACTCAATTTTTTGCTATCCTATTTTGCCCCAATCCCATTATGCCCCGGTGTGCCGTTCTGCCCCGCTCTCCCCTAATATTTCAGCGGATCGAACATTCAATTGAATTTAATTGAATTGAGTCCGAAGAGTTCGATGCTATTCCTACAACCCGGAACCATTGTATCGTTTATGTTCGTACGATGGCCGATCGCGATAAAATGTATTTCAATCGTGATTAACGGATTATCTTCAGAGATCGCGAAAATTCCAATATACCTTCGGTCGGTCGGTCTTAAAGCTAGTAAAATTTTTATTCACTAAATAAATAATTTTACTTGATAAATGTTAATGGCTGTGATCGCGAGGCACTCGGAGAAAACAGTTCTTAGGCGATACCCAGTCTGCCGCGGTCGTTAAATTACAATTTATTATTTCAGTAAATCATAAATAAGTAAGTTCAATAAATAGTAATATTTTACCGTATCGATAATTTAAATACCTTGCCCTCAACATCTCAGACCCCCGAATTAAGTCCGAAGCCTTCGATGCCTTTCCCGCACCCCGGTAGTCACTTACAGTTAACAAACAGCAACCGGTAAGGGAACGAAGGAGTTTCGCAAATGACTCGCTGAATAAATTCTGCCTAACCCCACCTAAGTTAATAAATAATTTTATTTAATGAAATATTATTTAAAAAATTTTAATAGCCGCGATAGCGAGGCACTCGGAGCAAACAGTTCGCAGGCGATACTCAGCGTGTCGCTGTGGTTAAAGTACAATTTATTATGTCAATAAATAATAAATAAGTATCTTCGATAATTAGTAATATTTTACCGTATTGATAATTTAAATACCTCACTCTCAACATCTCATACCGTTGAATTGAGTCCGAAGCCTTCGATGCCTTTCCCGCACCCCGGTGGTCACTTAAAGTTAACAAACGGCACCCGGTAAGGGAACGAAGGAGTTTCGCAGGTGACTCGCTGAATAAATTCTGCCTAACCCCACCTAAGTTAATAAATGATTTTATTTAATGAAATATTATTTAAAAGATTTTAATAGCCGCGATAGCGAGGCACTCGGAGAAAACAGTTGGGAGGCGATACGCAGTATGCCGCAGTTGTTAAAGTACAATTTATTATTTCAATAAATCATAAATATGTATGTTCGATAAATAGTTATATTTTACTGCATCGATGATTTAAATACCTTACCCTCAACATCTCATACAGTCGAATTGAGTCCGAAGTTTTCGATGCCTTTCCCGCACCCCGGTGGTCACTTAAAGTTAACAAACGGCACCCGGCAAGGGAACGAAGGAGTTTCGCAGGTGACACACTGAATAAATTTTGCCTAACCCCACCTAAGTTAATAAATAATTTTATTTAATAAATTTTAATAACCGTGGTAGCGAGGCACTCGGAGAAAACAGTTCGGAGGCGATAATTAATGATTTCAATAAATAATAAATAAGTAAGTTCGATAAATACTAATATTTTATCATATCGATAATTTAAATATCTCACCCTCGACATCTCATACCGTCGAATTGAGTCCGAAGCCTTTGATGCCTTTCCCGCACCTCGATGGTCACTTAATGTTAACAAACGGCACCCGGCAAGGGAACGAAGGAGTTTCGCAGGTGACTCGCTGAATAAATTTTGCCTAACCCCACCTAAGTTAATAAATAATTTTATTTAATAAATTTTAATAACCGTGGTAGCGAGGCACTCGGAGAAAACAGTTCGGAGGCGATAATTAATGATTTCAATAAATAATAAATAAGTAAGTTCGATAAATACTAATATTTTACCATATCGATAATTTAAATACCTCCCGCTCGACATCTCATACCGTCGAATTGAGTCCGAAGCCTTTGATGCCTTTTCCGCACCCCGGTGGTCACTTAAAGTTAACAAACGGCACCCGGCAACGGAACGAAGGAGTTTCGCAGGTGACTCGCTGAATAAATTGTGCCTAACCCCACCGATACGTAAACGCGCACCGCCTCCATAACAGCGGCGCCCGAACGCATGACTCCCAATCATAATTAACGTCATATAAAATCAGAGCTATATCTGGCTCACCCGAGCCCACCAGAATGCCTCGCGTTACGAGACACGGATCATAGATGCCAATTAACCCGCGCAACCTATCTCATCCAATTAACCCAACGTCGACTGAAATATATACCTATCGTGCCGCATAAAATTTAATACCGAATAAAAAAAAAAAAGATACATAATGGCATAAGATTTCGCAGTGGGCATTCGATAATCGTTAAATCCGGAATGCTCATGGACATATTGCATATGAGACTTCCTAATATCTACATTGATGATGCCAGTGCGTAAAGCGTAAGGGTCTCGCGTGGAAGATCGGGAGCTCGTTGCGCATAATCCTGCGTCCCAGGGTGTGTAACGGTATTTTAAACGACCGCGCATGCGCGCACCGGCTAAGGTCCCGACGCTGCTTTGTATAAATATTTATTATTTAGAGGCCCGCGCTCTCTTGCATATCCATGGCGCAACGGCCAGCGGCAACGGGGCAACTTATTTCACAGCTCGTAAAATTCGTAACGAATACATCGGGTAGCTTGCTCGGGTCGTCCGTTGCCCGGACCTGAAAGCCTCGTTCAGGTCAAGTCGGACGACTCTCGCGATCGCCCGGCGCGCTAACGAGAATGCAGCATCCATCCCGAGGATAACCGATAACGATCTCTAAGGTTTTTCATTTTGTTTTTCTTCTCTTCTCATCTTCCTCCTCTCATTTGCCGTCACACGATGGCAGCGATTATCGGCTTTGAGTTCCGCACCTCGCGATCTTGGTCGTCGTTGTCGCTTGTGGGAATGCAAATTGGCAGCTCGCTGCGAAAATGCCGGACGGCAGAGTTGCGCGGCCGTTCGGCAGTGGATTAGCTGAATGCCGTGTATCTTGTACGGTTATTTATAACTATGCATTATGTATCTATTATTATATTATGACTATGCACGCTATATTGCTAGCTATAAGGCTTACACATCGCCTCGCGAAGATCGGCGATGTCTTATTGTCGACTTTATACGAATATTTCATCGACTGAGAGTCTCGCGATTATCGGCGTAATATGGTTCCATCGATCAGCGGGCGAATCGCGAGGGTATGTTTATGAACGTTCCTGCGGCCGGAGCTTCTTTATTATTCTCCATCGCTGGCTAATAAGAGGAAACGTGCCGAGAGTTATCGACTGGATATTTACTGGATATTCGAGACACAATTTGTCAATTTCCAGCAGCGTTTGTGTAAACGGGATTCTGTGCACATGCGTTTACGTTGACGGATTAGACTGGTGGGATGTAAAGTCATACCGGAAATACGTCAATTCCGCTTTAAAAATCTCACTTTTCGACCGGAAATTACGTATTTTCGGTGTGTTGTCACGTCCGGTCGAAAAATAATATTTTCGAACCAAAGGTGACGTTTTTTCAGCCGAAAACTGAGATTTGAAAACCGGAAATGACGTTTTCCCCGCTGAGGTAATCTTTAGGTAAAAATATGAAGATTTTAATACCGGAAGTGACGTTTTCCCGTGTGATGTCACTTTCCCCCCTCGATACGAACTCAAGCAAGGGTCGGACGGATACCGGCTTGAGCGTCAGCCGAGTACCGGACATTCGGTATCTGGTGCGATCCCGTGGCCGTGCCGGTGGTTAAATCTGATCTGGGTCCTTGTACCCTACTTACACATCTCCGATAACAAAAAAATTATATGCTTTCATATTCGCTACGGAATTACTTAAACGCTATTTAACGCTATTTATGTTGCGATTGTTATGAGAATACCCTCATAGGGATATTTTTTTGTTTGATGCGGAACGTTAAGCATATCTCCATCTTCGAAGCAGCTTGACGGAAAAAATGTCAATTTACCTATCTGAATCAACTGTTCTAAATGTTTCTTACGGACTCATTCTATAAATGTTTTATATCGATTTACGTAGCGGGAAACGTATTTATTATTACAATTGCTAAACTGTACGATGCTAATGTCAGAAAGTCGAATCTCTTTGCCGATTCCACTCGACCGAATATTCACTGAAGAATTAAAAAAAAAAATTTAATTCACCCATCAGAATGAATTGCAGAAACCGCTAAGGAAGTACATAAATTGCGTGATCGTTATAATATTATTCTACTAATAAGAACTTCTTACGGACTCATTTTATAAACGTTTTATGTTGATTTACGTAGCAGGAAACATATTTATTATTACAATT
Organism: Stenichneumon culpator; assembly: GCA_964017025.1. Taxonomy (NCBI): domain Eukaryota; kingdom Metazoa; phylum Arthropoda; class Insecta; order Hymenoptera; family Ichneumonidae; genus Stenichneumon; species Stenichneumon culpator. The sequence continues at coordinate 13,007,362 of OZ024769.1, forward strand.
GCTAAATTATAAAAATGGTAATGTCAGAACGTCGAGTCTATCTGCCGATTGCACTCGACTCGTTATTCACTGAAGAGCCGAAGCCCACCGGAGGCTGATTGATAGCACAAAAGAAAACAGATATACGTGCACGTAGCAGCGAGTGGTTCTGCGGTAGCACGAACATCTCTACAGTAATCATAGGGGCGTAAAGAACCGAACCAAAGACGTTTCGCTTGTTGCGTTTCGCTCTATCGATTCGCCACGCCCAGTGGTCGGCCATTTTTGCTCGAATTTGCGAGATTCGTAATTAATTAATGCACTCTTCCTCTGTTCCCCGCCGCACTCTCCCCGTTCCGTCAGAGATCGCAATACTCCCACCCCCCCCCCCCCCCCCGCCCCCCCGCCCCAACCCCATCCCACTCGGCTGCTGCTTTTGAGTCCGCTCTGTCTGTCTCGTCCGACCTGCTGCTCTCCGGACTTGGGAAAAACCCTTTTACCTTCTTCACACAAAGTCCTCCCGCCCCCTACTTCAGTATCGCACGAGTACCCGAGGGTTGCTTCACCCTCCTACGACCTCAGACGTCCCTCCGCGTTTCAATCCCCGTGCGCATTTATCACAAATTAACCGACGTCTCGCTGATTGCCGGAATATTTCGCGCAAATCTCGTGGGTCCGTCGAGGTGGAACGACAATTTATTAAGGCGTTTTTTCGTTTTTTTTTCAATTAATTAATAAAAAATCACTGGCAACGAATAAATTTCCTTTTGGGAAAAATAAGAAAAAGACTGCAGAGAGAGATTTAAAAAAATTGTAACACAAGATCGCATCGCGCACTGTAAAAAAAAATTCGCATGAAATTTAATATACGGGACTGGAAGTTTTTATGCAAAAATTGGTATATTAAATTTCGTGGACAATTCTGAGACAAAATTAATGTTCCGTGTATTTAAAACATTGGGAATACTTAATTTTTAATAATTTACTTTAATTTCGATGACAGTGTATTCATTTTTTATCACCATTGTACATTCAATTTAACGTACCAGTTCTTGCATAAAAACTTCTATTCTGGTACAGGAAATATACATTTTTTTACAGTGTGCAATGTAAAAAAAAGTTTGTTTTGAAATTAATGAAAGGTGTTTTGTAAGCTTTTTTACATAGACTGTTTCTGAAATTTCAAACACATGTGCGTTGCAATTGTACAGTAAAATTTTGATCTTGAGTGAACATTTTTGTAAAATTTCGGCAAAATATTTGTAACTTTAATATCTTGTATTTCTATTTTATGAAAAACTAGATTAACGTTCAACTAATGCAAGTAATGTAATCAAAATTCAAGTTCCAGTACATTAAACTTACAATTTATTTTGACAATATGCACCATAGATATCCCGATGCCCATTATCAGGGCTGACACGGAATTTTTGCGCTCACGTAAAAAAGGAAGAAATAAGAAAATGCTTTACCGCATGATGTATAATTATTCAGGTGGCAAGAATCTTACGATAGGCTGGTCAAGAAATTCGATCCGGGTAGTTTAGCGAATTTTTATGAAATATCTGTCGAGTCAATGAAAACGATCTTTAGAATGGAAAACCCCACGTAAAAGATCGAATACTGTCTGAAGGCTATAATCCAGCTTATAATTATCGATCCAAGATAGCCGACATCCACGGCTCCTTCGCTTGCGGCAGATCAAGATAGGATCTGATTCTTCCCGAGCAAATTGAATGAGAAAGGTTTTTTTGAATTGGGTTTTTTTTTCTTCTTATATCACGTGGCGGTAATATTGCTGCGTCGCATTGGCCAGGAAGGGGGAGCGGGAAGCAGAATATGCACCTTTCCTTGCTCACGACGTAAAATCCAGGTCCTATTAGTAAGGCAATTAAGGGCTACACGGAGTTGAGAGCATCTCGTGCATACGCGATGTGCGTGTGCGTGTATTTCGAGCCACGGTCAGTCGAATCACAAACGCGATTGAAATGGGCGCGGAGCCCCGTGAGAATGATAACGACCGGTTTCGAGTGCCTCGCAGAAAAGGAGGAATGGCAGTGGTTTTTTTCGAAATAGCTGAATCATTAATAGCGTCATTGTGAAATATTTATTTGTTCCTCCAAATGCGGCGAACAAGAATTTCAATAGCGGTAGCGGGACCGTCGCTATAGCGGTAGATTTCCTACACCAATCAAACAGTTCCTTCCAACTGCTCTCGTCTTATTATGAAAAAATAATATTGGCGATACATCGACTTAATCTTTTTAATTACTTATTTTTGCATTAAACACGAGAACTCGATGCCGAATGCACTCGACACCGAGTGCATTCGCACTATCGAGCAGAAACACTCGTCCAATTAATAAAATTGTCATGTTATCGCTTTCACATTTCTCCTAATCACATTTCCTGGTATAAAATCAAGAAACTCGTCCGACAAATTCTCCATCTCGATAGAAAAAAAGAACGAAAAACAGAAAAGACAATCTCAAAAGCGAATGATAGAAACCCGTCACGCTGCATATCGACGCCGTCACTCGACTACCCCCGTCCGATATTCCTTATGCGATCTCTTACACACACACGCGCACTGATCAATCAATAAACGGGTATTACATTCCGCCGAGCCGATCCACGGCAATCCCCTTCCCTTCCGGGTAGAAATACTACCGACTCGTTGCTCTCGCATCGCCCGAATGAAATATAATACGCAGCTGCGACTGTGTGTCCGAGCGACCGAGCACCTGATAATCGAAGCAATTTCGGGGCGCGCGTGTGCTCCGAGGCCCGCGCGACGCTGTGCACGCTGCCGTTTCTGGTGCTCCAGTCGGTGGCCGATGTAATTCGTCCACTGCAGAAAGGAACATCGTACGTGTAAGCCGCAAAGAAACTGACAGTACGCACCGTGTCGCTGTGCGTACGTCCGGCTGCGGCGAAAAACAGCGCGCAGCCGGTTATCCCCGCGAACGCACGGATGCGCATGCGCGCTAGATCCAATTGATTTTCGCCCGTAGATCATCGACAGGGGCCGCGCGCCCCGCGTTACGGCAGTGTTTCTGTACCGCACACAGCAGCGGAGTACAGTTGCTGGACCCGGACGGTAAATCATTCGGCAGGCGCCGCGACTCGCCTCGCAGCGCAGAAAGAACCACCATCGCTACCAGCGAACATCTCGCCGTACTTCGTTCAATTAAAATGTAAATCAGAAACGCGGTAGCTTCCCGAACCGGCGAGCAGGGACAAAACGAAGGCGCTGACGGGACTAACCGAGCCGGAGAGAAACAAGGAGAAGCACAATTGCAAATTACAGGGGTACCGTAAGTGACACCTTTAATTAATGTCGATACAATGTGGGGCTATACAAATCGAGATAGCCAGAGAGCTGAAGCTGAAGAGAAACGCTTCGAAGTATGACTTCGCTTATCTCGATACCGTGCACCAAGAACTTCATTATTTTTTCTTTTTATCGCTTATATTAATTCAGCGAAGAGGCGTTATTAACAAGTTTTTGCCTGAGACTCAAAGCTGGGTTTGTAAGGGATTTTTTTTATTAGGAGCAGCCTACCATCGGTAATGGATACGGTTCACACTTTTTTTTTTTGTAAATGAATTTAGCCTATGGCGACTATTTTTATTCGACTGAAAAGTAGGCACATTTATGCCTTTACCACCCACAACGCTACCACATAACAACTCTACCGTACTTAAACTTTACCCAACATGTTTATCACAGTATAAAACGAAACTACCAAAATAAAAATAAAACGTTACCGGTAAAGGTCTTTTAGACACTTATATTCCGGTAGAGTTGTTATGTGGTAGTGTTGTTGGCGACTGGTTTGGTTGGTTAGTTTTTTTCATACTGTGGTAGAGATTTTGGGAAGAGTTTTAGTACGGCAGAGTTGTAATATGGCAGAGATGTTTTCTGGTACGGTTGTTGGGGTAAGGTTTGATAGGGTTGTGAGTGGTGGTGATATACATGTGCTGAAAAGAAGGCACATTTTTATCTCTGCCACTCGAAACTCTACCAAAAAGACAGTTCTAACAACTCTACCACATAATAACTCTACCGAAATAGAAGCGTCTATATATAAGAAAATCTCTACCTAAAAAAATAAAACTCTCCCGGAAGTAAAATACATCTCTACCAGAATTGAAATAAACCTCTCCCGGAATACAAGACTACCGTCTAGCCTTGTATTTCAGTAGAGTGTTATTTCATGTCCGGTACAGTTTTATTTCAAGTCCAGCAGAACATTATTTCAATTCAGGGAGAGTTTTATTTTGATTCTGGCAGATTTTTGTTTTTTCTGGCAGGCATTTTCTTGAATGCCAATTTTCCGGTAGAGTTGTTGGCAACAGGTTCGTTCTGGTAGAGTTTTTTTCCATACAGTCGTAGGGATTTTGGGTAGAGTTCTGAAACGGTAGTCTTGTAATATGGTAGAAATGTTTTCTGATAGAGTTTTCCCTATTTCCATCTGTCTGCTCCTCCGTCACTCTATATGCACGTCCGAAAACAGAATAACTTGTTTTTTTTATGTGCCTCCGCGGTCGTTGTTCTCGTACAATCGATGTAGTTCAATAAACCGGAAGTGTACGCTTTCGCAATACCCGGCGCGTCTACCGATTTCTTGGAGTGTGTGGATCTCGCATTGCTAAGTAAATTCTGTGCCGGGACTTGCAGGCATGCGCGGCAAACAACGACAAAGCCGTATAGTATATCGGCGGGCTCCCTCGGCGAGTTTCGAATTCCTCGAGTTCGTCCCAAGACTTGTCGAGCACAGGCGCGAATATTTCAACGGGTTTTGTGGACAGGAATTTTTTACCGCCGTTACTCCCGAGCGGTGCGCGAAGCCGATAAAGCCGGGAGGAGATATATCGGTCAGGAATTAGAAAATAAACAAGTTTTATTAATTAGCCGCAGCTGGCGCTGAGCGTGTGCGCGCGCGCGACGATAATTAACCAATAGTTATTTTATCGGGTTCGAGCGATCTAGTCGCTGGTTAGGCGATGGTTAGCGTATATATATCTATACGATCCAGCTGTAGAACTCCCGCTGTTACTGCCGCGGGGATAAGTATCGCGTTACTCTCAACTTTTTGTTTGCATGAGAGTGTCACGCAATCCGGGATGACGACGATGCGTCGGGTCGTTGGTACCAGTCATTGGCCCTTTAACGAACTACCGCGCCGACCTTTTTCTATTTCCTGAAAAGTCGATGGAAGTCGATGGAAAAAATTATGACGCGCCGCTCGACTCGACCGTCGCATTTCGAAGTCCGAGAAACTTCGCTTTGGCGGAATCTTCGCGACGGCGACTACTTCAAAGCGAAACGAGAACTTCAACTTTTCATAATTTACGACTATGTTGGAAAATATGAAATCTGAAAATATTTCGTATCGACGTTTTTATGACGTGAGTGTGCTCATGTCGAATAAATCATCTCATTTCGCGATTACTAAATGTGACACGGAACGAAAAATTATCGAAATAATTCGATACCGAGTGATTCGTATAATTGGACAAACATCGTCATCCCGATCTACACATTTATGGATATTCTCTACGTGTGCATCTCTATCGAATTAGAGTTTTAACCGATAAAAACTGAAGCATAAAGTAATCAATTGATTATGAGATTCTTAATAAAAAATCAATTAATATTTACGGAATTATGGCACATTTCCATCCCTACTACTCAAAATTGTATCAGAAAAACATCTCTCTCCAAACAACTCAACAGGACTTGAAATAAAACTCTACCGGAATTGAAATAAAATTTTACTGGAATGGAAATGAAACTTTACCTGAATACAAGGCTAAATTCTGACCTTTTATTCCAGTAGAGTTTTATTTTGATTCTGGTTTTACTTTGATATAGTTTTCTGATAGAGCTGTTATGTGGTATAGTTGTGAGCCGCAGAGATGTAAACATGCCGGAATTACGAATAAAAAATTGAACCAATAAACATCTACGGAATTATGAATAATAAATCTAAAAAAAAATGAAAAATAATTATATAAAAAAATTGCGGACATCGAAGTCGTTTCCCAGGGACATTTTACCCTTCTTTGGCGCGGTCGTTGGTTTCGACGAATGTGCGTGCAGCGAAGTGGATACCAGAAGAACGTTCATGCGTTCGTTACCGGCGCGCTATCTCGTTATGCCCGCTACCTTTAACAAACTATTCCCTACAGAGTGGCCAATCCGGTGGATTAGAGGCAACGGCTTTGCCCGGTGCTCTATCCGCAAGGATAGAAAGATACCGGTAGCAACGCGTGGTATGCGGACACTCGGCATGGGAAACGGCCTAAATATTTGACACGGTTGATGTCACGCATCGTCGATCGCCTTCCGCGGAATTCGACCGGTGTTGTACCTACACAGAGTTTAGCGGGGCTGGTAGGCAGCCCGATCGCGCTCCGGCTCGTTGCACCGTAGGTAACGACCTTCGTGTCGCGAATTCTTAGGGTGCACAAGCGCGACGTTTCTCGTCCGATTATAGTCACGAGGAATTCGTTTGCGGAAATAGCCGATAAATGTTTGCGCACCGGGGATTAATGCGATGCAGATTCGTACCCGGGGAGTGACTTGTATATTAGTTCCCTTCGGTTCTCCGCCGTCGGGAATGCAAGTGAGCGTACGGGCGAGGCAGTTTTATTGCTTCCGAGATGAGAAGAAGGAGGAAGACGGTGAGGACGTTGTTCCGCTGGGACCGCGAGAGAATCGTCCAATGGATCCGTCGCCGGTGCCGTCGGGCGTGTAAGACCAACGGGCTGCCGTGCAAGACGGAGCCCGAAGAACCACGAGGAGGAAGAGGAAGAGAGAGACCGGCCGCGGCAGGTGGCCCGTCGGCAATAAACCCGCCAGTAACTCAAACAAATGAGCGAGCCACTCGAACAGATCTTTGCGAGTTCCCGCGGGTTACTCCCTTCCTCTCGATTCTCCGAATCTGGACGAGAAAGATGCGCCATTGACCGCGCACCAACAATCGGCTACCGATATTTATTTGCTTTCGAGCGACGGTCATCGACTCTTCCTTCTCGTCGGCGAAGACGAAACGGTTTCCGGTTTTACAAAAGACTTGATTTTTTTTTATCTTTTTTTTTTGTAACGACAAGAAGGCTTCTGATGTGAGGGAGCAACAATTTGGATCTGATAAAGATCACGCTCGCATCGGCGGCAGTCGTCAATAGCTCCGGGAGTTTCAAGTCGTGAAATGCCGCCGTCGTCAACGAAATCTGTAATGAATGCCGTTGTAAGAACCATAAAGACCACAGGGAAAAAGAAAACTGTTTTTCGCCGGGTAATCGGCAGAGGCAGGGGAAGACGATTTTCTTTTTTTTTAGCTGTCTGCGGTCTCAAAACGGTATTTGTTGCAGGTTTTGTTACCAGTTGGGCGGGAAGGTATTGGTATCGTTATATTTATTGGTATATTCATTCCCTGTTTTCACAAAAACCTTGATTTCTCTTTAACCTTCTTGTTGTAACGACGATAAGGATTCCGATGTGAGGGAGCAACAATCTGGATCTGATAAAAATCATGCTCACATAGGCGGCAGTCGTCAATAGCTCCGAGAGTTTGAAGTTGTGAAATGCTGCCGTCGTCAACGAAATCTGTAATGAATGCCGTTGTAAGAACCATAAAGACCTCAGGAAAAAGAAAATTGTCTTTCGCTGGGCAATCGGCAGAAGCAGGGAAAGACGATTTTCTTTTTTCTTAGCTGTCTGCGGTCTCAAAACGGCATTTGTTGCAGGTTTTGTTACCAGTTGGGCGGGAAGGTATTGGTATTGATATATTTATTACGCCCTAATTGTACCATGCGTCAATATGAGTAAATACAATGAGATGTAGTCGTTGTAGGAACATCAAATAATCAAATAATAACATTGTTAGAAAATGTGAGGGAAAAAGTAGAACAAACACACTCCTAAGTCCACAGAACTAATGTGCCAAGTTCTGTCAAGAGACATTGAGCCGTTCCGACAAACACTGGAGGCAACGAAAACACCAAAATCGCGAGACTTCGGTGAAAGACACAACTCCCGTCTTTTTCCCTATTTGGCAATCGGGCTTTAATAAAATAATAGTGTGGAAATAGTAACGCTTTCAATTTATCTTATGGTTTATCTTATGGTACGTCAATAATATGTCCAAGAAGAATGCATTACGTGGAGAGGGAACTGATAGTTCAATATCATTATGATCTCTAAGCGTTATGGCTGCTCGCCCAATCTTAGAGATATCGTACATCCTCTGACTGCTCTTGCTGGAATGGATAATTGAAAAGGCAAGTTTTTAAGATATAGAGTGAAACAGCTGATTGTGCAATCTCTAGGAGCGTTTGCCATAGATAGATAGATAGCATCGAGCCGGAAGGAATTTCTATACCTTTTGTGATGCGATGCGCTGGAATATGGAAATCGGGTAGACCGACCAGTGAATGGGCAGTTAAGCACACAAAAAGCCAGTGAATATACGTTTTCTATGCATGTGCTCTTATGGAAAGTGTCCATTCACTGGTCTTGTCCATCCATTGGCTGGAAATATAGAAATATGGAAATATAGAAATATAGAAATATAGAAATATAGAAATATAGAAATATAGAAATATAGAAATATAGAAATATAGAAATATAGAAATATAGAAATATAGAAATATAGAAATATAGAAATATAGAAATATAGAAATATAGAAATATAGAAATATAGAAATATAGAAATATAGAAATATAGAAATATAGAAATATAGAAATAAGTATTTCACATCACTCTACACAAAACGGCAGTTGTGGGACGGTCGTTTTCTTTTTCCGTTCTTAACCGCCAGTCTCCGATCCAAGCGTCGGATGAGTATAGTACCGTGAGTATGATTCGTGGTTCATTATGGAATGAACGATCGGCAATCGAGTTTCAGCAAATGGGCGGCGATATGGACCGAGAATAGAGAAAGTTCCAGACGACCGGTATAACGATCGGGGATAGATCGGGAGACACGCGCGAACGTTCTCCACCCACGGACCGCGATTCGCGGGTTATGCGGGACGTTGGCTGGACGAGAAACGAGAAGCTAAAACTTCCCACGGCTTTCCTCCGCCGGTCAGCGAGATAACGACGAAAAGGCTGCTCGCGTGAATCGTCTGACGTATACATTCATGATCGCATGTAGCCCGTACGGTTCGGGACGGAGCCAAGTAGACTTGTCTGCTTATTCCGTATAATCCCTCCCCCGTGTTCGACCATGCGTTGAATATACTATTTACCTGCATCTTGGACATTTAGCACTGGGATTCAGGTCGCGGCTGAAGCCACCTTCTCGCAACGCTTATCTCATTCCCTCGCTTGATATATTACAGGCGAACACCTGAACCGTAAAATATAGCTGAAAGCTTGACCGTTGAATGCAACACTGGTATGTTTATACCTTGCAGTATGCGCATTAGATCACAGTGCAATCGCGCACGGACTGATACATTGCTGTACCGATCGCTATCTTTTTCGGCGACAATTTACTGTAATGGAACCATTAAGCCCCGGGTATACTTGGGGTGTTCCTAGAGACCGAATCTTTGCCTTCCAAGTACCGCACGGGGTACTCGAAAGGCAAAGATTCGAAAGAGACCCAAAGTGCTTCTCACTCGCAGGCGGCTGCACTTCTGAGCAACTGAAAGATTTTTTTTGAGAAAAAAAAATAATAGTGCGCTTCGAGACAAGTACATTTGCTCCGTCGGTAAAACAGCTCGACGAGACGCGACCACTCTCTTTTGCTCCAAAGATCGAGCTTTTAGCCTCTCACCGAAAACAATGATTTCGGTGAGTTCTATGTGTGTTTCTTTTTTCTGTCGAATGCGAGCGAAATGGAGGCTTTAGTAATAAGTGCATAGATATAATATCCTCTTCTCGTTTCACCGGCCCGACGTTTTTCGCATTCTGTCATCATCGCTTGCGTTTTAATGGAGGATCAACATTTATGGCGTAAAAAGGGGTAAATATGATGTACTCTGATTAGTACGTAAATCAACGATGAATGGGCGGGGCCGATGCATTACCTCTAACTAAAAGTATATTTTTATGTCCAAGCTGGTGTTACATCTGTAATTTCCCTGTACGGCTATCTGCAATATGCCCTCATTATCACTCTCCGCGAAGCCGACTAATAGCCGGATCATAATCTTAATTAAACTGCAATTTCGTTTTTTCCCGCAATAAATTTAAATCGTTCGAAGCATTTAAAGAACCAACACCTGGCCGCTCTCAATGTTTCGTTGCCAACGGAAGCTGATTGGGTGGATTAACCAAAAGTGAGTTTTTTAATTAATCCCACGTATACTTTTTCTTCCAAGTGAGCGAAATAAAAAAAAAGCCGGTAAAGAAGCTTTATTTTTTTATCACTATTACATAACTTCGTGGGCTGAAATCAGACCGAAGATAAAAAACTCTGAAGATGCGTTAGTATTTCACTGCCGATTGGCCGCATTAAACAAAAGTGGGTTTTTCAATGTATGCCACGTATACTTTTCTTCCACGTGATCGAAATTTCACAACCGCCGGTAAAGAAGCTTAATTGTTTTTTTTAATCCGTATAATCCGTATCTTCGTGTGCTGAAATTAGACCGAAGAGTAAAAAATCCTGAAGATGCGTTGGTGTTCCGGAAACTTGAAAATACACGTCATGAATCAGGCTTAAGCCGCGAAAGCACTATAGCCTCATAGCAGTTTATGATATTATTCGTTTCCAAGGCTGTCGCAGCGCAGAGTCGCGGACGACTTTGAAAAATTGTTATTGGCTGGAGACACGGCGAGAGTGCAGCTCGTACGCAACTTATTATTTCGCTTCCTCTTATTCTCGTTTTATTCCCTTTCTCTTTTACTCTTTTTATCCCTATCGAAGTCGTCAGCGGAGATATGCAGCGCTCTGGCCAGTCTTTTATGAGCCCGGCCTTAACATTTCAGTTAGAAGCGAGAGACGAGAGTAATTGGTCGGTGCGCATAGCTCCGGAGCTCCACAGTAAGCGTATACGTTATATCATGGTTATATTCGTTTTATACGAACTATAAATACCATACTGAGAGCGCGTAGAGTTGTTCCTTTTCTATCCGACGCTCGCGCACTTAAGGGGGTTTATGAGTTAATTTTTTTTTTTTCTCAAAATACAACCTCTGATTTTTTAAATCTTAGTCCTTCCGCATATTTTACGGGTAATTTAAGACTTTGGCTATCAAATTATTATTAAACTAGAAGGATGTTGTGGGTAGGGCGCTTCGCGCCCTCGCTATGGGTTATAAAATGTCGAAACCGGAAATTTAAATTATCGGAGGTTTATCGGAATTGCATTCGATTCGAAAATCTCATTTTTCAATCAGAAGTGACGAGACACCGAGAATACGTCACTTCGACCGAAAAGTGAGATTTTCAAACCGGAAGTGATATATTTCCGGTGCGACGTCACTTGCGGGCGAAAAATGAGATATATCGACCGGAAGTGACGCATTCCTGGCCGAAAAAAATGAGATTTCTGAACCGGAAGTGGCGTGTTTTCGGTCGAAAAATGATTTTTTTTTTGCGAACGACGATAATGCTCGGCTTTGTTGCGCACCGCATTATCGTGCGCGACTCATCGAGACGCACAAAACGAATAGTTATCGAGGCCTGGGAGGGAGAAACATATTATACTATGATCGAAGAACACACATCCAGAAGAATAATTTATTTGACGGCCGCCGTTTATTTTGTTTAAGTAAAATATTTATTTGATTTATATAACTATTTATTTCATTTAACTAACTATTTACTTAATTTAAAGAAATATTTATTTGAATCAAATAAATATTTTACTTAAACCAAATAAACGGTGGCCGTCAAATAATGTTTTTTTCTGGGTGCATCGTAGATGACCAGGCCATCTTTTCGTACGAGCGGCCATTTTCGGATAAGAGTTAATTCTGAGCACTTTTCGATATTTATTGCTTGTCTAAACATGGTATTGAAAAAATCACGGGAATGTGTCGATATTATTGACATTCCATTACCAATTTCCTGAAACCGAGAACGCATCCTGCATCCGACACTCTGGTTAATACAGTCGTCCGCTTTTGATGCGAGAATGCCTGCCATGTACATTCCTTTTACTGAAAACGATGCGTTAATTTTAACACAATTTTTTCATTGAACCGGCACTTCACTATTGTCTTCATTAAGATTGCGCTGATGTTCATTAGCGACTTTCGACCGTACGTTCCGATGTTTCCGTTTACTGCTATCAGATAGTTCTTATCAACCGACATGCCGTCTTCCCCGAGTAACATAAACGAACGAAGAAGCTATGGTGAGCTATGGTGAAAATATCTTTCCTATTACGTCAGCGAGTGTTCCTCGCAGCGAGAGAACATGTTCCTCCACGTCCACGTAGTCCGAAAGAAACGGCTCGTTTCCATCGCTAGACAGGTGACTGCGAATGGAATTTTCTGGCCGATTCTTGGCACGTAATCGTCGAGGCTGTAAACGTCGGCCGGGCTGATTTAGCCCCGCTGTTCCGTCGCTTTCGCCTCTCGCCGCAGCAATCTCGTCCATTTTATCCCTAATTGCGACTCGGTCTCTCGGCAGTCTCCATCGTCGCGCCATAAAACGATTTTCCAAACTATCCATTATATTTCGATCCATTCGACACTTTATCTCGAAGACTCTCGATTGACTCTTGGGCAACTAAAAATGTATTATTTAAATCTCAATAGGATCTGCTGATAAGCGTACCGTTGTCCACTATTACGTTAGCTCCGGTCCGGTTGGTCCGTTTTGCTGTTCTGGAAAAAAATCCCTCCCTACAATATCGAATCCGATTTTCAAACGGAAAACGTATTAAAAATAAAAACATGAATAAAAAATAAAGAATAAAGGAAATAAAAAAAAAGAATAAAGGAATCGCTTCGTCGCGCCACAAAACGATTTTTCAAACTATCCATTATATTTCGATCCATTCGACACTTTATCTCGAAGGCTCTCAATTGTATCTTGGGCGACAAAAAAATTATGATGTAAATCTCAATAGGACCTGCTGATAAGCCAACCGTTGTCCACAATTGCGTTAGCTCTGGTCAGGTTGGTCCGTTTTGCTGTTCTGGAAAAAATCCCTCCCTACAATAACGAATCCGATTTCCAAACGACACATTTGATTGCCCCGGATATAAAAAAAGAAAAGAAGAAAGGTATAGCGAGTAGCGTATCGATGAATACCCGTTTTCGGTTGTCTGACCAGAACCTCGTATAGGTTTCATTAATATCTTTCATGGCATACAAACGCTCGGTCGAATTCATTCCCGTCATAATGAGTGACCATTGTTCACTGGTCATTGTGAGCACCTTTCTGCCTCGCTGCCTCTCACTGTTCTCTGGATGTATACACCGGCTCTGTGTACACAGGCACATACACACGCCCGTGCAGTTGGCAGTACTTCAAAGTACTTTCGTCTCTGTCGTTCCCTTTTTGTACAATTTTTTTTATTTCACTCCGTTCGTCCACCCTGTGCATTTGTCCATTCGTTGTTTTCACTCTCCCACGTTTACAGTTTTTTGTCTCTTTATTTTCTCCCTTTTTTTTGGCCCATTGGAGTCTGTGCCCGCCGTTACTACTGCTACAGCGTTCGCTCTCGCATGTTTGCTCTCACTCGTAATCCTACGATCAGACGCATTGTCATTCTCGCTTTGGCACCCGGCAACGGCGCAGCACCACCAGCTCTCACTCTTCTACTGCCTCGCGCAACCCTTCTCCTACGTTTCCGTGAAAAAATAAAAATAATGCACGGGGAGAGCGCACACGCCCACTCGCAGCATGGTGAAATAAAAAGCGTCGATTAATGGAAATGAAATCCGTACGGTGTATCCGGCTTGATGGATGGAACAGGAAAAGGAGCTGTGCAACAATTCGGGTTGGGATTCAGCTGGATTCTTACTGGATTCCCGACGTTCGACTCGGCATCTAGTCGGATTTCCGATCAGATTCCTGAGTGAGATGTAACGCTCCCAAATTGGATTCTAATCGTGATACGAAAAAGGATCCTAATCCGGATTTCAGAGTGGACCCGCTCCGAATCTATATTAATTACTGGTCTAGTCAAGACGTCTGAAGCTACTTCGTGCAGAAATGGAGAACATTATCCAAGTAAGATAAGTAATGCCTGCAGCATTTGAACAAAAAAGCGACGGCTAATGGAAAAAGAAATTCGTATGGTGTATCCAGCTTTATGGATGGAACAAGAAAAGAAATCGTGCAAATTATATATGTTACTAAGATAGATAATGCTCGCTATTTCTGGATGAAGTAGTTATAGACATCTTCACTGGACCAGTAATTCACATGGATTCGGAGTGGATCCGGTCTGGAATCCGGATTAGAATCTTTTCTCGTATTCTGATTAGAATCCACTTTGGGAGCGTTACGTCCCACTCAGGAATCTGATCGGAAATACTACATCCCTAGCCGAACTTAGGGAATCCAGTAAGAATCCAGCTGGATTCCCTAAGTTCGACTCGGGACGTAGTCGGATTTCCGGTCAGATTCCTGAGTGGGATGTAACGCTCCCAAATTTGGATTATAATCGGAATACGAGAAAAGATTCTAATCCGGATTCCAGACCGGATCCGCTCCGAATCCATGTGAATTACTGGTCCAGCGAAGATGTCTATAACCACTTCATCCAGAAATAGCGAGCATTATCTATCTCAGTAACATACATAATGCCTTCAGCGTAGTAAAACAAAAAGCGTCGATGGATAGAACAAGATAACGAGCTGTGCAAAAATTCGGGTTAGGATCCAATTGGATTCGTACTGGATTCTCTACGTTCGACTCGAGATCTAGTCGGGTTTCCGGTCAGATTTTAGAGGTGGGATGTAACGCTCGTAAATTGGATTCTAATCGGGATACCAGAAAGGATCCTAATCCGGATCCGACCCGAATCCATATGAATTACTGGTCCAGCCAAGACGCCTACAACTACTTCCTGCAGAAGTAGCGAACATTATCAATCTTAGTGACTTAGTATCAGTCGATGACTCTATATACTTATTGAGAATACTTATGCAGGGTTCCACGGTACTTGGGCGCGCGAATATTTCATTGCTTTGTAAATTAAACGATCGGGCAGGCAGCAAGCATCGTCGCAGACTCTGCCTAGCTTCTCTAGGACTCCTCTCTTCTCCTCTACACACGACTATAGCACGGTTGCAAAAAAATCTATCGCAATTCTAAACTCTCGCCAAAGAGGAGAACAAAGGTTTACTGGCTGGTATCCGCGCGCCGAGCTAGGAATCGCTCTTTGTATACCGGAAATCGTGGTAGTCGTTGAAGAATTGAAAAAAAAAACATCTCGAAAATAGAAATAAAATAATCGCGCTAGGGTAGACAATGAGCGAACGCCGCAATGTGCTCGGTCAAAGCGCAAAGATGGCGAGGACTTCCTGCGCCGGATTCTTTGTTCCTCGCTAAAACTTCCGGCCGAAGTTTGTCACGAAAAATTCGCATCTGGGTACGAATACCTCGTATCAGGAGGTATTAAAAACCAACGAATCAACGGCTGAGTAGACAACAAAACCCGCTTATTTAACCTTTTTTTATTGTGCACACACTTCAACGAAAATTATAATATGAAATTATTTTTGTTAAATTATCGTGAGCGACGGAGGTTTTTTAATAAGTTTTTCGAAATTCACATTTTTTACCCAAATTACAAATCTGGATTTTTTAAAAATCCCTCAGATATAAAAATCTCTTCAGCCATGAGCCATAGTGGTCCAAAAATGTACATTAATTTTCATTAATAATGATTCTTTTCGAAATAAAAATGTTTGCCCCAGTTTACAAATGCGAATTTTTTTTTGAATCCCTCACATACAAATATTTTTTACACCAAGAGCCACAGTGCTCCGGACGAAAATTCACAACACATTCTCCAATTTAATCACCGAAAATTAAATAGCGCATTACCGCACCAATCAATCGAATCGCGATAGTACGAGCTATAATTGCCTCCGCGAGGGAATTACATAGATATATAGAACATTGCGTACAGGAGACTTCCAATCTTCGGACATCGCCCACCTGGACTGTGGAGGATCCTCGAGGAAATCAGGTAGAAAAAAAAATAATGAAGAATACGAAGAGTACAACAATCCCGATTGCTGTCGATCAAGTTTTAAATTCGCAAGCATGAAGATTGCAACCGTGCAGTCCTGGCCCCCCAATCCTTGGCATGTTGCATTGCCTTGGCTTGGAGATCGATTCCATATCGTCGGAGTGGCAATCACGGGCGACCCGTTGATTTTTTTTTTCGGGATCCTCCCCCCGTCCGGTTTATGTAGATGGAATGAGGAAGACAAGGTCAGCTTGGGTTTCATGTCTCGGGCATGAAGCCTATCCCAGCTCAGCGAGCCACCCTTCGTTTTACTTATAACCGGACGGCCCAATTAGGCCGCCATTGTGATCGAATCAGGAAGGCAAATCGTCCCGTACTCCTTAGACCCACCTTCCTATACTTCGACCTTTCTTGGTGCTTCTTTCCCCAGCATTGAAATCGATCTTAGGTACTGCCTGTAGGAACAGGAGAGGGACTAATAAGTCCTGTGTCCGTTGCTTTCGCGGGAAGAAGATTGCTCTTCATTGAATGGCCCTTTATCGAGTACTGAGTGGCAAAATTATTCCAAATGCTCGAATTAATATTGTTAATAATATATATATATATATATATTTTTTTACCAAATAGTTTTATTTCTATAAAATAAATACTTTACCATTCGTTGATATTCCTTCTGTTTCATTGTTTATAATCCAATGATTATAAAAAATAATCAATAATAATAATAATTTACTGGTATCGAAATCGATCTTAGGTACGGTCTGGAAGGATAGGAGAGGGATTGGAATAAAGGTGGAACATTCAAAACACGATGAGGGAGCTAATAACTCCTGTGTCCGTCGCTTTCGCGGGACGGAGATGGCTCAGCATTGAATGATCTCTCAGTCAGTACCTTGTGCCAAAATTATTCCAAATGCGTGATCTAATATTATTGAAGTTAAAATCAAATTTTTTATTTACCAAGTTTTATTTCTATAAAACAAATACTTTATCATTCGTTGATATTCTTTCCGTTTCATATTTTCATAATCCAATGATTATAAAAAATAATTCAATAATAATAATAATAATAATTTTTTACAACCCAATGACTATTAAAAAAATTGTATTGGTATTTTATAAGAGCGCGGCTAAGCGAGACAGAGTCTCACCTTTCTTTCTACTCGCGAGTTCCGGCGTTACTATGGAACCCTATTAGGACCGGGCAAAGTTGTTTGCGTCGTGGATAATTATTTCTGTCCTTACGCACCGAGCAATTAAGAGCCCAACCTCGTCGTTGCACCGCCCTGTCCGGCCTATCGTTGCCGCGCAGCCAACGGGACATATACCACATACAGTTCTCTGTGGTCCGTGGTTGCGCTCTCTAATTATGCAGGTGGTACAAGATCAATACGCGTGTGCGTTCGTTGGCAAACGAGTACTTGCATTCTCCACGGTCGCGGAGTGCATTGTCGGCTCGACGAGGCATTCGAAGGAATCGTCGGGGGCGGCAAGCGAAAGAGGCGTTTGGCTCGAGTCTAGCTCCAACAATTTCTATAATCCTTACGTACATTGTGTGCGTACAGTATAAAATTCCATTAAGTTATTTAATTATTATACGTCTAATTATTCAATAGTGTTGCAAAAATGGACCCGTCTTTCTATTTTTATGCTACATCATCGTACTCTGGTCTGTCCCGTTCATCCCCCATTCTAAGGGCAGATGTGACACTGTCCGGGTGAAATGAAACAACCTGTAAAATAGCTCGGTTACAACTTCATCGGAGCAAAAATTTCAACGTGCATTTAAAAATTATTTTTAAAAATTAATTAATTTAGAAAACTGGGATTATCACAGTATAATATTCCATTAAATTATTACATTATTATAGGTTCTATTTTTTTTATTATATTTTAAGAACGCGAACCCGTTTTGAATTTTTATGCCACATCGTGCCCGCCCTGATTATCTCCCATTTTGAGGACAAATCAGACACTTTGTACGGGTGAAATGGAAGAAGCTGCAAAGAAAAAAATTGCCCGTCACAAAATAGCTAGTTTGCAACTTCAACGTTGCAAAAATTCTAGCGTGCATTAAAAAAATGATTTGAAATAATTAATTGATTTAGAAAACTGAGATTATCACAGTATAAAATTTCATTAAATTAATGCATTATTATACGTTCAATCTTTTAATTGTGTTTTAAAAGTATGGACCCGTTTTCAATGTTTATGCCACATCATCGTGCTTTAGACCGTCCCATTTATCTCCCATTTTAAGGACGAATGAGACACTGTACGGGTGAAATGAAACACCCTGTAAAATAAAAATATAAATAGCCCGTTTGCAACTTCAGCTTTGCAAAAATTTCAACCTGCATTCAAAAAAAGTATTTGAAAAAATTAATTAATTTAGAAAACTGGGATTATCGTCTTTGACCACCCATACGCTGCAGACCTCCCCTGCAACCGCAAATGTCACAGGCACTTAACGATCCCTGCTCCGCGGATTCATTAATTCGCTACTTCCCAGTGCAATACGGATTACCCAACGAGATTGCCATGAAAAATTCTCGACTTTATTAACAATATTATTTAACTCATAAATATTTATTGACATCGAGATCAAGGCTGCACCGACATCATTACTTTGCATTCAGAACTTAAAGCGAGTAAAAAAAAAATCTCGAACGACCGAACTCCGTTGAGATAATAAAACGAGGTGAAAGAGTTCGGAGAAAAAAAAAATTCCGGCGTAATGGTCCGACCGATTTTTCATCGTGTAAGGAGGACCCAAGGCTACGATCCCAGCGCGGATTGAGGCATAATCATAGTAATTTAACGATGACGTGCGTCTTCATTATCCTCGAGATAGGATCGAGAGTGCTCTCCTCTCACCGCGCGATGATAGTCATCCTGCTATCTACGGTGTGTACCACCTGATCGTCGTTGCTCTTTGCTTCGCTAGAGCCCGTGGTATGACGTTCGATCGTTCGGCAGGCGCCCTTGTCTGCGCTCCTCCGTTCCACGAGGAATTTCCTTTCCAGCGTTACACGACCGTACGTATTATACACTTCTGCGCAAAGTCGTGCCTAACAATAATGCCGAAGTAGGCACGAGGACTCCATCATTTTTTTTTTTTTTTTCAATACTGACGAAGTAGTTACGAAGCCCACTTAATTTTTATGGTAATATTTTCGAATGATCTATCGAATCATTTGTTAGATCGGAATTCACCTATGATTTAGCGGTTCACTGAGTTACGCTGGCAATCCGAGCACTTAATTTTGGCTCAGCGTGAAACGTGATTTCTTTTTTATACTTACGAACTTAACCCACTAAATTTCTATGATAATATTTTCGAATGATCGGATTACCGGTTTAGCGGTTCACTGAGTTACGCTGGCAATCGAAGCGCTTAATTTTGGACCAGCGTGAAACGTGATTTCTCTTTTATATTTACAAACTTAGTCCACTTAATTTTTAACTCCCGACTGCCCGCTAGGGCAAAAAACGGGAGTTATGCGCTTCACGGCGATCACGGGACTTTGCGCGTTTTCTTGGTATCCAATGTTCTCCGAATCGACAAAAAATGTCTTAACAAAATTTGGCAAGCAGTTTCTTTGAATCGTGGCCTGTGCCTTTTTTCAGGTTTTCTAGCGATGCGACGCGATTTCACAGACATAAAGGCTTTTTGGAAAAAATCATGTTTGTCCATATCGAAATTACAGCGAGATATGCCGCCATCTTTTGCCTTTTCACCGTGTATCGCAGCTAATTTCACAGTGGCTCAATGCACGACCCCCAAGAATTTTGCGTTTCAACACTACATATCTACTGTGATTTTTTTTTCATTGTTAATTTTTATTTTTATATGATAAATATTTTCCAATGATCTGTTGAATCATTTGTTGGATTGGAATTCACCGATGATTTGGCGGTTCACCGAGTTACGCTGGCAATGGGCGTGTTTCGTTTTGGCCCAGCGTGTTACGTGATTTTTTATTACTCAGCTTCGGGAAGTCGTATCGGGAACACATCTTTTCACTTACACGTCATTGCAGTTGTGTCTAAGATAACGTCCAATCCTGCCGGATGACGGATAAATCTTTCGTCACCAGTCAGCTTGTTCACTCCATCAAAGTGTCGTCGAGATACCAATGCACTTTTCCACGAGCACTTTTCCACGATCGCCGACATAAAGATTTCACTTCCGGTATATCGAGTACAAGTACAACTTAGATCCCCTTTAAGAGATTTCTTCTTCTTTTAAGTACCTGCTGTCGAGACTTTGGACATCTCTGAGCACATTTCATCTCACAGTTCCCTTATCTAAACCGCAGTCAGTAGTGCTTTCCTCAAGAAAGACACTTCACCAGCAGTGAACCGTGAACAAGATTCGCATCTCCTTTACACTGGCCTCGGTGTTGCGGTGCGCGGTACGGAATCGCTGTTCATTCATGGCGATTGGCCACGTTACAGTAAAACGTCTGCGAGGGACATTAGGACGGGAAGAGATGGAAACATGCTGATAACCAGTGATTCGCCATGTCCGACGCAGTCGCAGCGAAAGAAAAGATCCATGTTGGTAAGACAAGCGATCGGAGTGAAAAGAGTACACTGAAAGAAGGATCTGATAGAAATGACCATAAATCTGGTAACTTTCATGTATATGGGAACTACAGCGACATCCTGGCAAAGATTCGTGTTAAGGTGAAGTGAAAGTCACGTGACGAAGCCGGGAGTGTGAGAGAGATAGCGCCATTCGTTTCACGGTGGAGCAAGAGAGAGCGATAGAGAACGTGTTTCACTTCACCTTAAATTTAACACAATTTGCTCGAAAATATGGTAATTTCTGCTGTCGTAGACATTAGCCGATTGTCCTGCAATTTTTGCTAAAATATAAGTTTTCACTAAAAAAAAATATAGTAATCGATGGCGTCTCGATCGCGAACCGCTTGTTTTAGGTTCGTAGGTTACACCGGCATATTATGTCGATTAAATTATTTTTATGTATACATACATAAACAAATTTGATACCAGAGATTCCCAGTTTTAATCACGAAATTCTCAGTTTTAATCCACGAAATTTTGCCGACCCACCTTTTGGAAAAAATTCGGGTAAACATTTCTATGGCCCCTTTGAAAACTTCACATATCGCTAGTGTACCAAGTTGCCTGGTCGAAATTTCCCATATTACTAAGTAATTTTTCCAAGACCCTTCTCTCAGTGTAAGTTCTGGTACCATAATGGTCAGATATTATGAGCCATTTTGTAAATCGTCGCCGTTCAAAAAGTTAAAAAAGAAAACCTGGGTGGATCGAAGCTTGTCTTCGGTAACAACAATAATAACAACAACGTAATACTAGTGTCAACACTGGTAGCCGGCGAACGAAAAGATCGAAGTCGTTAAAGCCAGGCAAACGGAGCGCAGACACTTAACCAGATTCTGTTGCTATAATGGTGAGATGTTACGCGGTGTTTGGTAAATCGTCCCCATTAAAAACAAAAAAGAAATCGATGGTGGATGGAAGCCTATCGTCGGTAACAACAATAATAACAACGATGCCGTTAACTCGTCGCTCGAGGGCTCAGCTCGTTCGGTCCTTCGCGTGTTGTCTGGTTCAGCATCGCGGCTCGTTCTCCGATGTACGCAAGACCGAGTGAGCAACGGACATTACATTGCGACGTACGTAATGTCGTAAATAGTGACGAAGCGCGGTTGCGCGGGAGGTGTTATGGTACGGCGGATAAGCATCGATGCATTAGTGAAAATGACTTCATTCGTTGTATGCGGGCTGCAGCTTGCGGGCCGTGTTGTACAGTCCGTGAAGATCGGAGGAGATGAAGGCAGCAAGAAAGGAAAGAACGGGAAATGTATATTCTCTGCCTCATCGCTTCGCTTCACTGTACCACGGTTTCCTCATCATCCGCGCTTACCGGTGGATAAGTGGGTGCCAGGGTGATAATTATGATGGCGATGATGATGGCGATAATGACTCCGGCGGTTGGTACCCTGTACGGTATGCGGTATCACCACTGCCCATCCATCTTCCCTGCGTTTATTGTACCGGGTCGCCGGTTATTCCATTATTTCGAACGACGCGAGCGAGGATTGAATAGCGGGAATGTATCGATATAATTGTTATATGAGAATCGGATAGGTGGTTCGAGGATAGTTTGAACGCTACTTCTCCATCGCGCTAGTATGGAAAGAGAGAAATTATCGTAAATTAGAAAAATTTAATTGACTGCCTTATTATGGTGCAGATGGATGTTAGGGTCGACCTAGAGTACGGCGAGGCATTCGCTTATTTCTGTCCATCAGTTCGACTAGATGCGCGGCTCGAAAGCTAAATGAGCTGCGGAAGAGCCGGATTAATGTGGCGAAGACGACCCACCCCGATTACCAGGGAAATTAGTGATGCGCGAACCGCACCGCATTCATCCCTTTCACCCAGAAGCGGGAAGTCATCCCCCACTGCTGTGGGTGAAATCGTACTAGTTCTCTGCGAGGAGAAACCGAAGTACTGGTCTTTAGTGAAGGGGTTGAGAAGGCTGAACGGTATATATAAGATGTCGACGCGATCTCCCAGGAACGTACTTTTCTGACCTGAATAAAGAAACATATTAAGTATAGTTAAACAATCGGAAACGTCTCCGACTTTCTTATTTCGAGTTCCTAGTACAATTATAGAGATAGTGCCGTTGACACTGTAATTGGTGTCAGCCCTACTGCGAACCTTAATTACGATTGCGCCAGTTACTGAATTATGAGTGCCGTCTAGACGCCACTCTTACACCTTATTTCCATTTAATGAACTCGTCAATTTGTGAATTAATGTGTTTATATCCTTCAGCCGACTTACAAAAAATGGTACACTCGTTTTGGTGCATCGGATAGAAAGGAGTTTTATTTCCATTTCGATAGAGTTGTATTTCCATTCCGGTAGAGTTTTATTTCAATTCCAGTAGAAATTTCTTTCCTTTCTAGTAGAGATTTCGGTAGAGTCGTAATACGGTAGGGATGTTTGTGGAGAGATGTTTTCTGGCACAGTTGTGAGTGGTAGAGATGTAAATGTGCCGAAAGGAGGGCTCAGGTGTTCATCGTGATCGCGCCTTAGAGCGGGGATACATCGATATAACCGTTATATGAGACTCGGACAGGTAATTCGATAGTTTGGACATCACTTCGTCAGCACGCTAATACAGAAATAGAGAAAGTATCGTAAGTAGGAAAAGTGAATTGACTATCTTATTATTGTGAGAAATAGACGTAACGGCTGACCTGGAGTACAACGAAGCATTTGCTCATTTTTGTCTTTCAGTCCGCCCGACTAGATGCGCGGCCCGAGAACAATGAGCTATGGAAGAGCCGGAAAAAAATGCATGAACCCCGCCCACCCCGATTACCACGTAAATGAGCGATATTTGAAACGGACCACATTCATCCCTTTTACCCCATCGCGAACTCTAATTACGATTGCGCCAGTTATTGAATTCTAATTGCCGTCTAGACTGCCACTCTTGGAACTCTTTTTCCATTGAATTAACACGTCAATTTGTAAATTCGTGCGAATATCCCCTTTAGCCGGCTTACAAAAAAATTGTATACTCGTTTTTGTGCGTTGGATAGGAAGGAGGGCTCAGGTGTTCATCGCGCTCGCGCCTCAGAGCGCGCTATTCTCCGTAGGAAGCATTAGTGTGATTACAATTACGGCAAGTTTGCTAAGTACCGTTCTGGCTCAGTGGCACCCACACCCGACCGTGGGTATGGTTCGGTACACGCGTAGGAACGTGACGAGGACAGGAAAGCACAACCGGACGGTAAATCAAGTGGAGCCACCGAACACGTTGAGACTCACTCGAAGGGGGTGACTGGGGCGACGGGGAAAGAGGAGTTGTGCTGTAGCGAAGGACAGTGTAATGACATAGACAGTAAAGAGCCCAGGCTAGCTGTAAGCTAAAGTCAATAGCACGGTGCACGTGCACGATTACAAAAAGGAAATGATAATGACGATGGTGGTGAATCACGAGGACTAATGGAAGAGATGGAACACCGTCGGAAATGGTTACTGTGCAAAGAGACAAACGGGCTTGCGAACAATCAACTCGGGCGCGAATGTCTAGAGCGGGCAGAGATAATACGCGTTATACGACATTTTGTACTGCGCGGAATAATGTGTTAAAGTGTTTCCTCGTTAATTTAGGTAATGACTCATTTGTGCCATTATCCGACCACCCCTCCCTCTTTACGGGCGCGTATTGGTGATATGCAGATGAGAGTAGGTGAAGCGTCGACCGAGACGCTATGTGTGATAAAATGAAAATTGACAAGTAGTTTAAAAAGAACATACATTCATACACTGTAAAAAAATTGTAAATTTTGTGTACCGGACTGAAAGTTTTTGTGCAAAAACTGGTACATTAGATTTAATGTACAATTATGAAAATTAAACTACTTTTATAATCAAATTAAAGTAAATTACTAGACATAAAGTATTTCCAATTTGTGCATCAAATTTAATACAACAGTTTTTGCATAAAAACGTCCAGTCCGGTACATTAAATTTCATATGATTTTTTTTTTTTTTTTTTACTGTGCACACAAACACACAATTCATAACAATATGTAGACGATCACGTATTCTCAAAGGGTCTCTGAAGCTTTAGAACCTTCATTGAAAAAAGAAAGCACGCAGATGTTTTATTGCTGAAAAAAAAACCAATGAGTCAGTCTCTGGCGATCAAATGTTTTATTATTGAATGCCCGCTAGGGTTGTTTCAGCGAGTCTACGCGTCAAGACTTGAATTACAGTTTTACAGTAAAATTTGACTTGAAGTACAATTTTACAATAAAATTATTATTTTTAACGAACACTTTTGTAAATTTTGGGAAAAAGATTTGTAATTTTACTATCTGGTATTTTTATTTTACAAGACAAGATTATTAATGTTTAATTAATGTAAGTAATGCCAAAAAAATTCAAGTTCCAGTACCTTAAATTTACAATTTATTTTTACGGTGTATAAAAAATCAACCAATGGGAATACGCGATACAAACGCTTTGAATGCTTTTCCTTCCTCTGCAAACGGAAGCGAGCGTTTTTGAGTCTTTACCAATTTTCGTCAGTCTTCAGTGATTAGTTGCCGAGTCAACTTCAAGACAAGATATATATTCTTCTCACCACTTCAACCACTTGCAATTTAGATTTAACCGCGAAGTTCGATATTATAGTTTATCGAATCGTTAACAAAAAAAAAACTGGATTCTTTTTTCATTGTTTACACGAAACTAGTTGCAGTCGATCAATTTCCACTGCAACACGTACCGCGAGATGTCGTCGCAACAGCGCACGTGAATTCAAAATTCCGTGGATTTTCGAAAAGACTATCGCGAGACCAATAGTATAGGATGAGGAAAAATCAGGACCGAAACGTCGTTACGACATTTTGTATAAACGTCTATATAACTCTTCAACGGCTTTTCCATCCGAGTTATTCGCTTGAAGCCATTCCTACCCGAAGCTTTCAACATGATTTAACAACATATACAAATGTCAAGAGACCGTCAGCGGTGTCTCGACGCCAAGGTAAAAAAAATGCCTCACGGCATTTGATACTTTGTACTGCTTAATCTAATTAAAATTTAGTCTCACACTGAGAAAAAGGATGGTATTTCCTACTATAACGAAAAGTTCCCAGGGGGGACGTCTATATTTGATAGTTTGTAATAGTATATATTCAATTGATTACACTATAATTATAGTTACAACTACAATTTTTGGTCATTGTCGTAACTATAAAATATAGACGTCCCCTCTGGGTACTATTTACTATGTAAGTTTTTCTCAGTGCATCATTTAGAGAGCGTGCGAATTACCGCGGGTGGGAATAAAAACGACAATCAACTTTTTTCGTCGTCGATGGCGTGCAGTATCAAACGAAAGGTGTCATGGAAAGCTGTGCATGGTATTCGCTTTAGATGAGACTTTTCATTTGCCCTTGCGTGACAGTGCCCGTTAACAAAGTTGATTACAGTTTTTGATACCGACCAGGCCCGGCTTCAGCCGAAAGTCAGTTCATGAAACGTTTGTGTAACACAACATTATATTCCATTAACGTTTTGCAACCGATCTTGCCAACAAAACATTCTCACTGTCACTCAAAAACCAACCGGACATTTAGAGCCTCACTGCGCTGCGAGTGTAACGAGCGGTAAGAGTAAAACATACATGCGCTGCTTCGGTGAAACTGCCCAGTGTATACGAGTGCAGATGGCTGGAACTGCTAATAAGTAATTCGCAGCTGTAGTCTTAGCGGAATTAAAAAAAATTACTGATCCACCTTAGACCAGGGCTCTCTCAATTTCCCAGCAATTTTGATTACAGTTTTTGATACCGAGCGGGCCCGGATCAGCCGAAAGTCAGTTCATGAAACGTAATGGAACACAAAATTATATTCCATTAACATTTTACAACCGATCTTGCCAACAAAACATTCTCACTGTCACTCAAAAACCAACCGGACACTTAGAGTCTCATTGCGCTGCGAATGTAACGAGTCGTAAGATAAATGCGCTGCTTCAGTGAAACCGCCCAGTGTATGCGAGTGCAGATGGCTCGAACTGCTAATAAGTAATTCGCAGCTGTAGTTTTAGCGGAATTAAAAAAAATTACTGATCCACCTTAAACCACGGCCCTCTTAATTTCCCAGCAATTAACGTCAAATGACCGGAGAGAAACGCGGTCGCAGAAAAGCGAGTCTTTAATTACCCGAACAATGGGCCTCCCTCGTGGTATCCCACTTTTACCGGTGGCACCTGTGTTTCCCGGTTTACCTCGCCGTATAATAATTCTCCCTCTTTAATCTTTGATTCACGCTGTGGCATATGTACATTTATTATGTGCGGTTTACAGTCGCAGCAGAGTCCGCGTAAACGAACCCCGCTATAATCACCTTCGTATACATAATTTCCATATTTTCTTTCCCACTGATGAGGGATAAAAGTTTCTGGACTTCCGAGAAATTTCCGAGGGACCCCGCGGGCTAGTTCGCAATGCGCTATTATAATACTATTTCCTGTTAAAACACAATGAATCTATGTACGTTCTGTGAATATCAACTCGGATTTTCCGTACGATGGAATGAACGAGGGAGACATCGATTTGCGTACAGGAAGCTCCTGGTATTAACAAAACTACCGAAAAAATCTGCAAAAATCATTGCGGCGTCACTTCCGGTTTGAAAATCTCACCTTTCGATCGGACATGACGTCATACTCAAAATACGTGCCTTCCGGTTAGAAAATGTCTCGTACGGATTTTACGTACCGTAGAATGAACGAGGAATACAGCGATTTGAGTACACCCAGAAAAAAAATTTATTCGTCGAGCACCCACAAATAATTATTCATTTGGTTTAAGTAAAATATTTATTTGATTTAAATAAATAGGTATTTAATCTAAATAAATACTTATTTAAAACAAATAAATATTTTGCTTAAACCATATAAATATTTATTTGCAGGTGCCCGACAAATACATTATTTTTCTGGGTGTATAGGAAGCTCCTCGTATTGAAAAAGTCCCGAAAAAATCTGGCAAAATCTCGTTGCAACGTCACTTCCGGTTTGAAAATCTCATCTTTCGATCGCAAATGACGTCACACTTAAAATACGTACCTCCCGGTTAGAAAACCCCATTCTTAGACCGGAAGTGACATTTCCCCGTATGACGTCACTTCCGCTCGAAAACAGAGATTTGAAACCGGAAGTGACGTCACAGAGAATTTTTTTTTTTCATTTTTCTCTGCCAATCAGCGGCGATGTAGCGTTATCCGGAGCTTATCAGTGCTGGAAGACCGTCGGCGTCGCTCCGGCTGCCCACGCCGGTCGGAGAAGGCCCGACGTGGCCTTTTGGCGCACAGTAGCCAGCGTGGAGCCAGCGATGTGCCGTTTTTCCAGTTACCCGGAATCCAACCTGGATTCCCTTCGCTATCCATGAATCACATGAAAAATGTATCGTCGCCTCTCGAATGTCGACGGTTAATTCACGTCGCGGAATATCGCTGCACCGGTGCGATTTACGCCGGTGCTTCGTCACGCCTGGCCCAGACCGACATCGGTGATTAATATTTTTAACGGGAACACAGCCGGCTCGGAGTCAGATACGGGACCAGATAGGGGGTTTCTGCTCGACGCCGGTACCCAGGGAATCAGACATACTTAGGATACAGACTGCACTTTAGCCGAGCCCTCAACGTCGACGACGAGGCCGAGAATATAGGTACACGGATATGCTCGCAAGAGACGGCGTACACGGGCGCCGAGCACGCTAAGAGATTGCGTGTCGTTTGTCACTTTTGTGCAGTTACGTTGGTGGTGGTTGTGCCTGTGGTGTGGCAAGCATGGTGGATCGGCGAGGCAACAGTGCCGCTGGAACAACTATACGGAGACTCTGAATCTTAGGAGGTCTCCGGCAACTGATTGCAGGTGTATCTGGCGACGTACGGCAAACACGATTATACAAATGCGCACATAATTTTACAATGAAGATCTTGCCGCGGCGCTGATTAAGAATAATCTCGAATGGGCGTGTAATGGATTCGGATATCGATGGTCAAGAGTCAGGACGCATTGAGTGTGTGCGAATCGCGCCTGATGTAATTCCGGTCTTAGATCATCGATATCCGTTGGGAAAAATTGGTGTGGCACGGACATGTTTTTCTCGAAAAGCGATCGCCTGATATTTGATGGTTCCAACTTTTTCCGTTTCACTCGTCGTACAATTGGTCGACGAGGACGAGGATTCTGAAAGGGATGGTTTAGTGTCACAATTCACTAAACATTTTTTCTTTGTGTTTCGGGTATGTGCCATTTTACAATTCTGAATTTTACAAGTTCGTACATAATTTTACAATGAAGATCTTGCCGCAGGGCTGATTAATTATAATCCCAGATTATTCTTAATCATATATAAAATAAGATATAAGGATATAACAAAGTCGCGTCTAACGCCCTGATGGTGTTAGATCATCGATATCGCCGCTAAAAAAAATTGATGTGGCACGACATGTTTTTCTCGAAAGGCGATGTGTTGATATTTCATGATTCCAACTTTTGCCATTTCACTCGTCTTGTAATTGTTCGGCGATGACCAGAACTCCGGACAAACACGGTTTAGTATCCCAATTTACAAGAGATTTCTTCTTTTTGTTTCAGGTATGTGCCATTTTACGATTGCACAACGTCGCTAAAACAGTTTTTTAACGGCACGTTGTTTGGTACCAGCCCGGTGAGTACACCAAGGAATTTACTAATGAATTCACAAAAGTGAACCGTAGAATAAAAATCGCATTTGATTATTAAAAGGGGAAATACATAGAAATGGTCGAAAACGACGAAAAATGTCGGGATTTTTTTCCAACGGAACTACTCGACCAATCGTTTTAAAATTTTTGGTCCCGGAATAGCGGAATAGCTTAAAACAACTATAAGGTACAAAAGAATTTGATTTTTCGTTATCCGAAATTTCAAATGCAATTTACTCAACACTACATTTTCGAAATTTGCGGCAGCGTTAAAAAAAATCTATTTATCTGATTCATTTCAACCAAAGGTTTTTAGACACATAATTGCAAATCCTTGTCGATAAACCTCCATATTCAATAAAACATTATTTTAACAATCATTTTTTGCATAAAAATTTTCGGTGAAAATTCGATCTTTTTCCTCTGAGTGCCGCCATTATTACAATATTAATTTTTTAAAACTTTTTCTTGGTTTGTCGACAGCGTACTTTCATATAGAATGTAATGGTTATGAATTTTTTATTTCCAACAAAAAAAACTACAACTGCCTCAGTTCGACATCGCGGGGAAAATTTGTTCAGCTGCAATTGGCTGCAGGCTGCCGATGAACACTTATTATCGATTAAAAAAAAATGTTTTTCGTGTCGTCTAATGTACAATAAAATACCCTAAAGATTTCAAAACGATTGGTCGAGTAGTTGCGTTGGAAAAAAATCCCGGTATTTTTCGTCGTTTTCGACCATTTCTATGTATTTCCCCTCTTAAGCCTTCGAAAACTGGAAACGGTTAATTCAGTTACGTAGTATGAAGTGCCCGGAGTAAAAAATATAGTCAGGCTGCAGTCCCAGCATCGGGCCAGCTTCCGCTATCAGAAATGCGTACCCGAAGTTATTTCCCAGATCTGGCATCGTCCGTTTTATCTGAAACAGGCTCGTCCAGCGCAACTAAGATTAGGACCGCAGTAACAGATGATTAGAATCTTAAACGATCAGCCGTATAGTACCAGCCCGATGAGTGCACCTAGGAATTTACTAACTAGCTCACCGAAGCGAACCGTAGAACAAAAAAGCTCACTTAATTATTAGCTAAGTCTTCGAAAATGGACACGATAAATTCAGTTCCATAGTGCGAAGCACCGTCCCGAGTGAAAATTGTACGCCTACCTGATGCCACTTCTCAGATCTGACATCGCCCGTTTTGCCTGGCAAGGTTCGTCCAGCGCAATTAAGATTAGGACTGTACTAAGAAATGCCCCTGATCTCCCCGTCCATAATTGTTGACGACCCGCGTGGAAGTTCAGCCGCTGACGCAGCAGCGGTACTTCCTGGTTGGGAAGCAGCGAGGTGGGGACGAACCGTATAACCATAAACGCAACAGTTCATCAAGAACAATTTTCTTTTATTGCCGACTCGTGAATATCATAGCGACGGCATAATAGCCGGAGATCGTGCTGGCAAAAACGACGTTTCACATAGTCAGCAAAAAACAATACAATATAAAGCAACATACAAAGGTGGATTGTGCACACGTGGTGGCACGCATGCCGCTCAGTCCCAGGGTGCGATCCGGCGCTCGCGTGTCTGTTGAGGTCGCGTTCCGTGATTAATGAGTTTTGTGTATTTTCCAAAGCCCCGGCTAATTAACGCGGTCTGGCAGCGGGAGTCCTGCGGAGCGTAAAATACGCAGCGAGAGCTCGTTCGTTTCGATGAGGTCGCCCCGCCGGCCGTTGCCGCTCGCGGTGATGCAACGTGTGTCTGTCCGTCGGTCTGTGCCCTCCTATCTCTCGGTACGAGCGGCGCACACTCGCGCATATCCCCGCATCGGTGCGAGTCGCGCCGACCTGAAAACAACGCAGCACTTTGTCGTTGCATCAATGTTGCTCCGATGAATAGACAGAGAGTGAAAATGGGCGATGCCTCTCGCAGCTTGCCGCACATCGGAGTGATTAATAAATACAGAGGCGGGATGCTTGGATGCGGCGAAACCCATGCAATAGTCGTTTCGCTATCGTCCACATTGCCAAGAATTTTTTATTTTTTATTTTTTATTTTTTTCAAGCACCTACACTTTCGTGGGGCTTCAATAATCACTATGATGTAGAATGGCTCGTTCAGCCTGACGACTGTACTGCGGAACCTTCGACCGCGCTGGCACAGGACGGCGCAACGAGACTAGAGAGAACCGACCAACCAGCCCAGCTGGTTCTCATGGGCGACGAGATTGTCACCACCCCGTTATGAGCACTATTATTATCCGGCGGTGGAGGGAGCCGTATCAATCTGCCAGCACCATCAACAACGCCGGTAGGAGTGCTGGCCCAAAAACGCATAATAATTACCAAGCCCCCAGACCGATCCCTGAGTGCTGCACACGCTGGAAGACGGTAACGAAGACGAGGGATAAGGCAAACCCATCAACCGAGCGACACGGACAAGCGCTAGACACTCTTCAGGCCCTCGTATCCGCCCACTTCTTTCGCCCGGAACCTAAATTCGTCCCGCAGCGATACGTTCCGCGTTGTACACCGCGCAAACTATAGTCCCCACTCGAAACAATGAAGACCCGGGCGCTAATTGACTAGCGAATTTGCTCCGGCGTGATGAACTAATTGCGTGCTCCGATGCTCGAACGATCTCCAAAGGAAATATGGCGTCGCAATGCGCGCCCCGCGCTCTCTGCAATCGGTACGATTCTACGGCGAGTTCTCTGGCGTGCAATACACACGCTCCTCATGCCTTTCGACAGCTCTCGTCGCGGTTTCACAAGAGCTCCCATTATACTCGTGCAGCCCTGGAACAACCACGGATAACCAGGCTAGGCACGGTCTCTTTGTCTGTCGCGTATCGCGTGACTCGTCTGCCCGTTTAACCGGGTCTCTCGTGTCCGCGACGCTGAAAGGCAAATGATTTTTAGCTAGGATCGCTCGAATGTCTTGTCGGGCATGCCAAATATCAGCCTCGAATCGACTATTGCACGATGATTTCATCTATTTCATGGAGGAAAACTTGTTCTCAGGAAAAGACATTTTTTTCTCGCGATTTTAGTGGCGGGATTGTCGAAATACTTCAATTTACTGAAAATCGTATTTAACTGAAAAGTGTTCATGTAATTTTTTGGGTAAGGTTGAAACGTCTATACTGGAAAAATGTCTTGAGGCGCTGAGTTGAAATTTATCACGCAAGTAGGGAGGTGAATCTCTAACATCGTTAACTATCTTTTTCTTTTTGTTTAATTGTGTGTCTCTATTAAGAATAAGCTACACAATAAAATATATACCAACGTTTCTTGTCCACAAACGTTCACAATTCTTGTCGTGTTAATTTTACAAAAAAATCTTGTCCATTTTACAAAGATATCTGTTAATTTTACAAATATTTTTTGTAAAATTAACAACAAAATAATTGTGAACGTTCGCGGACAAAAAAAAGATGGTTACATGTACAAATCTTTTTTACTGCGTACCTGAATACTTATTTAGCGGATCGGGCACTCGTTGGTTACGATTTTATTTTAGATAAAACAATTTTTTTTAGATAAGACATGATGCTAAAGTTACCAATGCACTTTTTTCTATATTTTTCCTAAAAGATTGTACCTCCTATGAAGAGGTTCCGAGTGTATATTTTTATCATAGATTTCGAACCGTTGGACAAAAATATAAACGGAAATTAGAAGAATTTTTGCGTAGAAACAAAATCGATGCAGAATTACGTTTCTATGGTTTCTTCTTTTCCTCTTTCTCCTAAAATAATTTTTTTAAATCGCCCTACGAAGTGCCGTAAAAATAATTTTGTTAAATAAGTGACAATCTCGTTCGTTCAGATTTGAATATACAAACCTGTTCTTTAATTTCCCGTGCCATTAATTTTAGTTTGTACTTTTGTTTGTAAAACTAGAGCTGGATGGTGCGATCGGAAAATTACCAAATAAAAAATTGTGGACCTTTGTGGCCAATAAGTTGTCGTAAAAGAGTACAAACTTTTTTTTACTGTCTATCCGATCTATTTGGATTACTGTGTTTTTAAAGATCGCCGCGCGATTCCTGCTTCTACCCTATATGGTCATGCAAGTGGAATAACTGCATTATCATTGGTTGGTGGCGAGATAGCAGGGGTTGATGTTTTCGCGGTCTTCGGGTTCTTCACCCTGGCGCTGAGACGAGCCCGGGCGCTTGGTAGGTGGTTCCACCAACGGAGAGTTCAAGAACCCGATCTCGATTCTCTGCTCCGTCGTTTAGGGGTGTCCACGCGCCCTGGCACCGCGAGGAGACTGGAAGTCTCCAAAAAATCGATAATCCCTTTGTACCCGTGACATTAAATTTTTGGCAAGCCATGCAAAGTTCAATGATTTATTATAAAAATAATGTAAACAAATATGAAGCATGTAAAAATATTATTACACCGGGTCAAGGAACCGATAAGTGCAATTTTACCAAGGAAAGTTTAATTCATTTGAATCAATTTTTTTTACAGAGCTCTTATTTATTAACATTCTTTCTGCCTGATTGATAATTCCGAAAAAAGTTTTCATTCTATATAATTTATTGGCGGTTTATAGCTGATTATTCTGAATAATCTGCAATTTTTTTGTTTTTGATTAACACATTTTAGAGAAATTAAGCTCGCCGTGTCTTTACTTTATAAAGCGGAAGGAATGAAAATATTTAAAGCCAACCATTCCGAAGGAGGGAGGGTGCGAGGGCAGGGGAGAGGGTAGTCTTATCTATCCATCGCGATGTGAAGTAAATCCAGTCGGTAAAGAAAACTGCAATCCACGTTTTCGTGCGAAGGCTTTTGGCATTGGAAAGTTTCTAACAATTAGCATCAAAAAAATATATATACTTGTTCTTAACTCAAAACGCACTGTATCTAATTCACAGAATAATTTTGTTACCGACCCAGTCGGTAACGAAAACTGTAATCCATGTTTTCATGGAAAAGACTTCTGGCATTGGAAAGTTTGTAACATTTATCTTAAAAAAAAAGAAATACGTGTTCTTAACTCAAAACGTATCTTATCTAGCTCGCAAAATAATGTATCCACAGCGATGTGAAATAAACCCAGTCGGTAACGAAATCTGTAATCCGTTTCTCGTACAAAAGCTTTTATCATTGGAAAGTTTCTAACAATTAACATTTAAAAAAAATATATACTTGTTTTTAGCTCAAAACGTATCTTATCTACTTCAAAAAATGTTCCCAAAATTCTGAAAGTTTCTATAGAGTATATCTCAACGTTACCTGCAATCGATAAAAGCCTGTATTCACCACGCATTCCCCCAACGAATAACCTACCACACGTTTATCCACTTTAATCCTGGTCAAGCGATTACCAAAAGAAAAATCTTAAATAATCCGACAACCAATCCTGTACATCGACATGCGATATTGGCGATAAAAAAAAAACCGTTTGATCAACGTCAACGTACGGTCCGTAGGCAAAGTTATACACGTTCGTACAACAACGAACGGTTTCACTAGCAAGGTCCATTCGTTTGTGTGAAAAGACCGTTTAGAACATGCGAGTCCGAGCTTCGAGCTGCAACGGCTGTGGGACAGCGGCGGTGGGTTCCTTTGTTAAATTACAATACCCCGAGTACGTAGCATGTAGACAGGGTAATTATTGGTTACAATGAACGGGTATACCCTGCTAGTAGTCCCGGTAACTGCAGGACGGGGGTTGTGTTCCGCACTTCTCGTTTCTCCGCTCCTCTTCACTCTTTTTCTTTTGTTTTTTTTTCCTTTCTTGTTTTTTTTCTTTTTTGTTCTAGTCTTCGGCAACATTTGGTATCCGGGCTTGAGCCTCTTGCACGAGTATGCATACCGACGCATTAACGTATACGTGCAGCGAGCGGCGGCACTTTTTTTTTTTATACCAGCGACCGCTTTGACCTCCATTGTCCGCCTATATTACAACGTCGTTAATGGCACTTTACCATGTAATTGCGCGCTACCCAACCCCTGCTATGCTGCGCTCCGCTTCTTTCCCTGTACCATACGATGCACCCAAGGTATAATGTATAATATCGTTGCTTCGTAATACTTACTTGTCATTGCTGTTGGCTCAACAAAGAGCCGACAGTAATGACGACTATGTATTAATCCAAATTGGCAATTAAGTAACGATCAACGACGAAAATTAGGGAAGCCGAGTTGAAACCGATGGGATGAGGTAAATACAAGAGGAAACAAATTTATTATAATTGATGATTAAAGTACACCAAGGGTATCCGCATGATTGAGCAACGGCCGTGGTTGGGGTGTTATCAGGTTTGCCGTATATTTCGTTGCGATATCGTTATTCACGGTGGTGTGTCGATGAACGTTGCGTATTTTTGGACGTTCATCCTTTTCATCCGTTACACTGGTTACTTGTCGTTCACCATGTACTATGCATGGAAATACGTCAGTTCCGGTCCGGAAAACTCATTTATCGAACGGAAGTGACGTCAAGCCGAAAATACGTCACTTCCGCTTTGAAAATCTCATTTTTTTCGACCGGAAGTAACGTCATACCGAAAATACGTCACTTTCGAGGAAGTAACGTCATACCGAAAACACGTCACTTTCGATCCGGAAATCTCGTTTTTCGATCGAACGTGACGTCATACTGGAAATACATTATTTCTGGTTGAAAAGTGGGATCTCCCGATCGGAAATGACGTATTTCCAGTATGGGATAACTTGCGGTCGAAAAATGAGATTTTCAAACTGAAATTAACGTATTTCCGGTACGATGTCACTTCCGATCAAGAAAATAATGTTTTCAAACCGGAAGTGACGTATTTCCGATAAATGTCCGGAAATCTAATTTTCTGTTTTCTAAATTTCATAGTCGATAGTGAAGGGGCGACGCGTTCGAGCCGCAACAACCTGCTAGTATACATATATATATATATGGGAACAAGTTTCTACAGTTAACAAAAATCATAGACACTCGCTTCCCTCCTAAAAAATGATCCTGAACCGAAAAACCTGTTTGTCGTCTACTTAGCCTTAATTAGATGCGCTCAGTGAGTCACGATGAATCTGTATCTCATTAAGATTACGTTGAATACCGCGGTCGGTAATAAAATCCTGCAACAAACTTTTCTCACGGATTGTGGCACGCACGATCAAACGAGAAGTCTCACCGAAAGCATATATCGTATCAGCCGCCGATGACACTTTCAGCTTTCACCTCACACGCCAGCATCGTCGCAAAAAGGTCATTACAGTTTTCGATACCGACCGAGTCGCGGCAGGGAGGACAGGACTTGCACTCAGTCTCGACACCAATCCCAAGTAAAACAGCTCCAATTGCCTCGAAACTTCTATCGCATCGCGAAATCTCCGATGGTCCGCGTAACAAGAAGCATGGGTAGTAGTATAGTGATTTATTCGTACGGTAGGACCAGGGAATCCTCTAGGCACATACACTAAGAAATTGAACCAGAATAACAGTGGTAGTACACAAAAATATCAAGACATAAAGAAAATAAAAAAAATAAAATAAAGGATACAGCAGAACCCCGATTAACCGGAGTCGGATTACCCGAGAAGCGGATTAACCATGCGTCTTCCGAGATTTTTATTTTATGCGTAGAGCAAACCAAAGTCACTGACCACTTCCAAAAAAAAGACCAGCTTACGTACTATTAATGAAAACGAATATCCAAAGCTTCACATTCTAGTTCG
Organism: Stenichneumon culpator; assembly: GCA_964017025.1. Taxonomy (NCBI): domain Eukaryota; kingdom Metazoa; phylum Arthropoda; class Insecta; order Hymenoptera; family Ichneumonidae; genus Stenichneumon; species Stenichneumon culpator. Next base: position 13,044,439 of record OZ024769.1, read on the forward strand.
CACTATTTAAAAATTAAGTGCAAGTTGTAACGTCATTGCAACTATTATACTAAAAATAAATACTAAAACTCAAGTCCTATCATAACGATTATTGACTTATATACTTACGCTCTCTTCTTCTGATTAACCGGGATTTCGATTATCCGAGGACTCTTTGGTCCCGAACATCCCGGTTAATCGCGCTTCTACTCTAAACTATAAAGAAACCGAAAAAGAACAATAACAAAAGAAGAAGATAATAATGATCGATAACCAATGATAACCGAAATAACATTAACAATAACAGACACCGCTACAGTTCACCGCCGAGCAATGGGCCCGTTACCAGGCTCCGACAGCAATTAGCGGAAAGAATAGAGGTGGAAGGACAAGAGTGACCAGCGGGAATGGGACAGCGAGTGAACTGTTGATCTTGCTACCGGCGGTACGCATCGGTCAATATGTGCCGAGTCTCCGGGCACATACGTACGCGGAGTGCGCGTATGTGCACCCCACTCGACGGTGCACATACATACGAACCCTCTTCCTCTCCCACCGTCGCTCGTACCTCGCCGCTTCGCCGACTCCTCGTGCTTCTCTAGCCTCGGAATCCTCCTCCACCTCCTCCGCCTCATCATCATCCTTGTCCACCTCGCGTCGCCATTGCCACCGCCACTACCAAGACCATCGCCATCCTACAACACCACTACAAAGTCCTCCCCGCCGGGGCGGGGAGACCCGCGCGTACTACACATTACGTTCGCATTATGCGCGTACACAGGGAGCCTTATCTGCCGGAGCACGTCCGGGTAATTTAAGCGAGCCAACGGGCTTCCCCCTCCCTCGTTCCTCGTTTATCTGCGCCACCATTACTAATATACATACACACGTACGTGTAGAGACACACGCGTTGACGCTGGTGTGCGCGCCTATACTACATATGTATACGTATATTTGCAGTTCGCCAAGTACCGCCGCCACACTTATTTTGTTTTTTTTTTCTTTAGGTTTTTTTTTTGTTGCTTTTTCTTCTATGGTTAGCTCCCTCGCTTTTCTACCTTGCTCGCTCCGACAGGAGAGGAAAAGGTGCTGCGATGGCAAAAAAATTCTTCGATCGATAAGTCGTTCGGCGGGTCGACGCCTGCGACGAGAGACCAACGTCTGCTCGTTGTGAAAGGGGTTGGTGTACCTTGCTGCGCGCGAGTCTTCCTCTCGCCTTCATTTTTTTTTTGCACGTCGTGCAGCTCCGAAGATGAATATTGAGATAACGGATGAGGGATTCGATTGGCGTCCTCCTGAGGACGTTACACTATTTTGTTAAGTTTATGCTCTCGGCTCAGAGGAAAGCTGTGGGGCTGACGATAAAATGAGACGAAGTCGAATCAAAGGGATGTTTCTGAGAATTCAGCGGGATGTTCAATGACGACTTCTCTTACGTCATTCGAGCTATTCGCGGATGATCTATCAGTGTCGCCCTCAGCACTGGCAGACTCGATACTTTTTTTCGCCATTTGGGTATATGTAGAGTGCTCGTCATTGATGCCTGGTTTTTCTGGTTTTTAGATCTTGGTGGATATCCCGATCGGTGTCTTAACGGGGATCGAGGATATCGAGCAGGACATCCAGCAAGACATCTAGCAAGACTGGATGGCTTGCTTGATGCCTTCGATTCCTTTAAGAGCATGTGAAACACGTTCCCAGCTTGTCTCTCTGGCTCCGCGGAGAGCGCCACTGATGCTATCTCTCTCGCACCCCATAGTGTTTCACATGCTCTTAAAACATCGAGCAAGATGTCCAGGGAAATCAGACATGGGTGACGGGCTGATGAAATAGATCGTTCCATAACTCGTATGACCCAGCCGTTGATCCGAGTCTAATTGAGGCACTACTTTGGAGTCAAAATTTCCGGGCTAAGGTAAACGGCCCAGATTCCGTTACTGCTCCAGTTACCGTCATTGAACGCGATTCATACCAATAATAAATATTCCATATATATTTCATATCCCAATAATAAATATCCATACTTTTTTTTGCCATCTTGAAATATGTAGACCGCCCGTCATTGAAACCTGGTTTTTCTGGTTTTTAGATCTTGGTGGATATCTTGATCGGTGTCTTAACGCGGATCGAGAATATCGAGCAGGGCATCCAGCAAGACAACTAGCAAGATTGGATGGCTTGCTTGATGCCTTCGATTCGTTTGAAGCATCGAGCAAGATATCCAGAAAAATTAGACATCGATGACGGGCTAATGAAATAGATCGTTCTACAATTCGTATGACCCGGTTGTTGAGCCGAGTCTAATTGAGGCACTACTCCGGAGTGAAAATTTCCGGACTAAGGTAAATGGTCCAGTTTCCGTAACTGGACCAGGTACGGTCATTGAACGCAATTTGTACCAATAATAAATACAGTTTTCGTTTGATATTTTTAAAAAATTGATTTAATGTTGAAGAGCGGATTGTTCTCTAAATTATTGTTGCAATACTTATATTTGTATATATTTTTCCATTTAACAATTGAATAGTATGTGGCGCAACTCGCCTTTCGGTACTTCCGAGCTGCAGTCGCTATCAGGGTGTTCCAGCCGAAGCACATCGCGACTTCTCGCATTCGGAAGGCTTCGATGCATACATTAATAGTAATTTACGATGTGATAAAACTTTTTCTGACGAGTGCTGCAATCACACCAGTTCACAAAAAGTTTTTTCCCGACTTCGCTAAAATAACCACATTCCTCGCGTGCAATACGGGCGGAAAATAGCCTATTATTGACCGATGATCATTATTAACCTGTGCGTATGCGCAGTACAATTTCATTACTCCCTAGGGAGTAATAGGGCTCATTACTCCCTCTCGAAGCTCTATTACTCCCGGGGGAGTAATGGTTATTGGCGAATATGACGATTTTTTGCGCCGGAAGAGATGTGGTTATTTTAACGAAGTTGGAAAAAAAATATCGTATACCACATGGGAGGAAGTGCATTTTCACCTCATGTGAATTTCTGCCCTCGCTTCGCTCGGGCATCAAACTTCACACTCGGTGAACAAACGCACTTTCCTCCCTTGTGGCATAATATACTATTTCGCACGGGTATCGTACAAAATTTTACTTCATGAGATGTGAAAATTGTTGTTTTGTGCACGCGAAGCGTTCGGAAAACTTACATTTTCGCACCGAGTGTAATAAAACAGTTTTTTTTTAATCCCGTACAACCCGATCCCGATCCCGATCCCAATTTATACAACCCGTGTATAAATCATGGAAAACCGCGATCACTGTCCTAAAGATGAGGGAAACTGGGCGGCTGTTTACCTTAAACCAGAACTGGGTAAAGACCCTAAGTTATTAAAGCACCTAGTGAAGTATCAAGTACTAAGTCGGTGCTCATCACTCAGAACTTGAGCTATTAAGAACTGCCAGTACTCAATACGTCAGTACGCGGGAACTGTCCAGCGCTCGGTACTTCAAATATTCTATATTTTAGTACGTACTTCAGGTACTTAGGTTATTTGCCCAGTTCGGCCTTAAACCTTCTAATCCTGTATTAAGCATAATTCTTAACCATGCCAAAGGTTGATGTGTCGATGTGCGCGAATGATTGTACTTTTGTGGTTCTCGTTTGAGATAACGGATGAAGTATACGATTGGCGTCCTCCTGAAGGCGTTACACTATTTTATTAAGTTTATACTCTTGACTGAGAATGCGGTGGGGCTGACGATAAGACATGAAGGAGTCTAAATAAAGGGACATTGCGAAGAATTCAGCTGGATGTTCAACGTCGACTTCTCTTCCGCCATTCGATCTTTTCCCCAACGATCTATTAGTACTGCCCTCATCACTGGTACACAGTAAACAAAGTTTGTACTTTTTACAACGACTTTTGTCCACAAACGACCGCAATTTTTCATTTTTTTATTTTCCGCTCGCAACATCCGATTTCAAGTTTTACAAACAACAGTACAAACTAAAATTGTAAATAACACGCGAAATGAAAGGAAATGAAAGCAACCTTGTATATTAAAGCCGGAAGAAACGAGTTCGTCACTTATTTAATAAAATTATTTTTACGGAAACTTCGTATACCGATTTTACGAAATAATTTTTTACTGTATAGACTCGATACGTTTTTTCACCAGTTCGCTACACGTACCCCTCAAGAATAGATCGTTTCATAACTCGTGCGACCCAGCCGTTGGTCCGAGTCAAATCGAGGCACCACTCCGGAGCCAAAATTCCCGTACTAAACCTTCAAATCCTGTGTTTAGCATAATTCGCAACCACGCCGAAGGTAGATGTGTCGGTGTGGCAGACTGATTGTACCTTCGGAGCCTTCGAGACGGCGAGGCCTCGGAAGGAAAGCTCGCGACGAATGGACGCGCATCCCAACGCAGGACCGAAGGGACGAACCTCCAAAGGATTTTCACATAATTCGCTATGCAGACTTCGACACTCCATCCTACTTTGCGCACACATATGGCTTGATTTTTTAATATATTTTTTTATTTTACACATACCGAAGCGCAAGCACATAAATTCTATGTGTTTCTTTCTTTCACTCTTTCTTCGTTTCGTTTATGCGCGTGTATATGTGTTTCACGGTTATACCCACCTAGTGCCCATTGTTCCGTGCGTTTACGGGCCTGTCACGCATAATGTAGCGCGTTTAGCATGCATATTTCAGTGCCAGGTATGTTCTCGCATAATTAGCATTAGTTTTTATGCGCCTTCGCACGCCACTCGCCCGCGGGACCCCGAGCATCGACCGGTGACGGTCGTTTTTTTTTTCTTTCCCTCTCTATTATTTTATTTTCTCTCTCTTCGTCTCTCGACTCGATCTTTTTTTTTTCCTCTCATCGTTACATCCTAGGGAGCCATCCGCGCGCCGCTGGCGCATTATTTCTTTTTTCTATTCATTATTATTCGACTCCTGACCGTTTCTAGCGTTTCGTTTCGTCGCGATATAACCCGGTGCCTGTTTTATATTTTCCCACAACCCTTCGTCCGGAAAATTTGCATAGAGCGAGAGTGCGCGCCGCGGCGAGACGCGCCGGACGAGGGGCTGAAAGCTTTAATCAGGAAGAAGAGAACCAAGGCTGTTTTCGACCCGTCTCGATTCCCACTGCGGATTCGCCGGATTATCTAGCGGTTCGTTCGTTATTATTTAAAATACAACTTTCAACAAGGAGAATTGAAAAATGTTAAGGAAAATATCGAAGCTATCGCGTTGGTTTTTTGGAGCCGGTCCATTACGGTTTTTTTTTTTTTTTTTTTTTTTTTCATGGTCCCTTCGATACCTCTCACGAAGAAAACATGATACGAGACTAAACAAAAAAGGTTCGTGTGATTCGGAACAAAAGGTTACGAGAGGCGGAATAAAAATAAACCATGGCCAAGATCCGGGGAGCGGGACAATGGTTCGCTGCACAGCGGGAATACTGTCGCTTGATTCCTTTAGGAAACGGGACAGCTTCCGGTTAGCCAGGCAAACGGGTACGGAGATTGCCCGTTCATGAGGAGAGACTGTTTTGAAACTTATGAAATTAAAAAATTAATAAATTCAAACTTCCGTAACAGTTTTTGGGACAAATGTTGCCAGAGGTAATAAAAATTTGATGTCACTAAGTATTTCGCCACCGCGTTATAAATTTAGGATGCTTTCGATGATGTCGAATTTACGATGATAGCGAAATCAAGACCGTGTCCCGCGATAGTCACGCTTTCTCGCGATATGTCTGCCTCTCGTTCTTGTTCTCTTTCGTGAGCTCTCTCGTTCAATAAAATACTATCTTATTCTGAATTGGTAAATAATCTCTTTATTTTGATAATTCTCCTGATCGCGTCTGTTCAAACATCAATCGAAAAAACCAATCAACCGATAAAAAAAACGTCCTCAAGAACGCGTAATTAGTACATTAAGATACTAGTGCTATAATAGTAATTTACGATATTAGTGCGATAAAAATTTTGCTGACGAGTGTGAGTTTGCAGCACGAGCTGAAGGTGCGGGTTGCAATCATCCGAGGTAAGAAAAGTTTTCCGTACGAGTATCGTATAAAATTTTACTTCACAAGGGGTGAAAATGGGGGTTCTGCGCACCGAGTGACATAATAGTTTTTCTGACGAGTGCTGCGATCACACGAGTTTCTTTCTCTTTCTTTTTTCGAACCAAATTTTACTTCACAGTGTGTGAAAATGGCGCATTTGCACACTGCAATTTTCGCACCGAGCTTAATAAACCAATTGCGCTTTCGCTCTCTCGCCTAGCTTCAAGGCGCTCTTCGTTCGACGACATCAATGGCCGTATCCTTTCCAACCTCTGCTCCGTCTATGTCAAATGGATTCACTCTTCCATCCTGACATCAAAGAATCTAAGAAACAACTCTGATCTATGCGAGAGTCTCAAATTTGAGAAATTCGGTGCAATCTCCCTATTAATGACGGCCAATGTTTAATATATACATTGCAGGGTTAAAATATCCGGCGTGCCGGTCCTCCAAAGCCATGCCGCTTATTGTGTACCCTTATTCTTCCACTCCACAGGAACGCGTTAACTTTTAAAGCCTTGGTAGCGAGAATGCCCGGGATGATGCGGCGTTGCATCGCACACAATGCACTCAGGTCCGCAGCCTCACCTATAGAGGCAGGGAGGACAATCGAACCTGGCCGAACGCGGCAAACTCGTTGACCTGCCGAATGAAATATACGATTAGTTGCCGCGGGGTCGAGTGGGGATCCATAGATCAACGCTGCGTACCGATCTGAGAAGAGGGAAGGTGACACAAAAGTTATTCACACAAAACATTACGCACAGGTTCGGCACGCATACCTAAACAGATCGCACCGTAAGGCTTCTCACGGGGGGCTTAGTTTCTCGTGATCCCCGGAGACAGGGCGGGTTTCCGGGTTGCTCAACCCCTTCTCATCTCTGCCACACTCGTGGAATCAGGTAGAGCTCAAGAGAGCCTCCGGACGAGATACACCTCGTACTTCAGTACAATTCAGCACTTCAGGCTGTCGCAGAATAACGTGGCTCAATGTTTTCCGGAGATCGCGTGACTCAATAAATATACCTGGGCGATTGATCGATAATCGATTGTACGCGGTCGCTCGACCTCTCGAATTAAACCGGTCCAAACAATGATTTGAAATATCGATGAGAACCGAAAAAAAAACATTTTTTGCAACTGTCGAATTTACTACGAGTTCATATTGGATTTATTGTGGACTATGACGTTGGGAAGTTTACAATTTTATTGAAGGGAAATGTTTCGAAGTTTTGTCCAAAGATCATTGATCGGTTTTGGCAATTTTTGAAACGACGGTGTTTTTATAACAAATGTGTGTAAAAAAGTGGTTGTTCATTCGACTGATATTGTTGCAAGTATTGGTTTCTACTGTAACAGTGCAAATTGGTGAGCCCGAACGAGAGTGATCGCAGTGACAAGGATTTTCGAAGTGACGATAAATTTTGATGTGGCTGTTCTTCGTTCATTCGATGACCAAAGCTAATCACCATGACTTCCCCGACTAACCGTTCAAAACGATGTACTCCGAAGTGCAACGTAGCGAAAAAAAAGTTTCTGCGAAAGGTTAAGAATGTAAATAGCACCATATAAAAATGTATGCACAGTGAACTAAATCTGCGACAATAACCTTGGTTTCTATAAAAGGATATCCAGGATTTCCCAGCTTAATGCGACAGAAACGATTAATTTTTATTACCAAGGATTACTAAAAATAATAATAATCATAGTAAGGGGCAAAGGGATTTATATGGAAATCCGTCCGTAGTCTCGGAACGTGACAATCACGTCGACGGAAAATTTAATAGCCGGCGCGCTGGTCGACAATCCACTTGAACATCGTCATTCGACCTAAAAACATTTTCCGTAAGTATGGTTATTTGTTTCCCTATTAAATTTTTATATTACGACAGTGAATTTTTTTCGGATTATAATTGTATAAACATTCGGAAGGCATTGACGAGAGATAAAAACAAATTGTTTCAATAAACTGGCTCAAGGGTCATCTACGAAAACGTGGACGATCTTTTATGCTCGTGCGTTATTTTGCAACATATAAAAACAAAGCTTCCTCTATGAGGAAGCAAAAAGAGCTTTTGTGAGAGATTAAAGAATGTAAATACATCAAAAAAAAATTTACGCGCAACCAAGTCTTCGACAATAACGTTTGTTTCTATAAAAAAAAATATTCAGGATTTCTCAGCTCAATGCAACAGAAACGATTAAATTTTATTATTGAGAATTACTAAAAATAACAATAACCATAGTGAGGCGAAAATTGATTTAAATGGAAACTCGATGGATAGTCTTAGAATGTGGCAATCGCGTCTACGGCAAACTCAATAGACGGCGTTGCTGGTCGATAATCCACTCGAACATCGTCCTTCCACAGAAAATACTTTCCGCGTGACTGTGGTCATTTGTTTTGCCATTAATTTTATATTGCGACGGTGAATGTTTTGCGCATTATAGTAGTATAAATAATCGGAAGGTAGTGACGAGAGGTAATAACAAATACAAAAGGCTTCAATAACACCGGCGCAAAGTTCGTCGTCGAAAGCGACGTCGATCTTTTATGCCCGTGCATTATTTTCCTGAACAGAAATGCTATAAGCGAGCAATAAAAAATAAATGAAAAAAAAAACTAGCTAGTATGACCACGTGTATTTATAAATGTCCATGGTGGATTTATGTATCGCGAGGCTCTCGCAGGCCCTCGCGTAGATAACGACCATGGCGAGGCATCCTAGACCGGCCAAGAGCCGGAGATGAGTAATGACAGTGGATTTTCTGTGCCGCGAGCGGACGCAAATTAAAGCGAGAAATCCAGCAGGAGACAAGAAGCGAACAACAACAAAAAAAGAAAAACTCACCGGTCGCGCAAGCTTGACTTTTGCGTTATTCGCAAACATTTCCCGTGCTTGTTGTGCAGCTTAATACCGATAGGATGAGCGGTACTTCGTTGTCCCCCCATTGGTGATTGACCGCTCTTAACCCCTTCGCTCCTGAAGGGTCACGGCCCAAGTCCTCGAAACTATGTATTTGTCCATGGATCCTTAGTCATATTTTATTTTTCAAAGATCGTTCTGGGCTTGGATCTTTCAGTGGAACGTTCTGAATATTTCCCAACCATTTATAGTGAATTATAAACAATTGCTTAACTGATGTATTGAGACGAATTGTAAACAATTGCTTAATTGATGTCTTCAAACGAATTGTAAACAATTGCTTAATTAATGTCTTAAGACGAATTATAAACGATTGCTCAATTTTTGCTGAATCGATTGGCTAATTGTTGTCTTGAAACAATTGCTTAAATGTTGTCTTGAAACAATTGCTTAAATGTTGTCTTGAAACAATTGCTTAAATGTTGTCTTGAAACAATTGCTCAATTCTTGTCTTGAAAGGATAGGTTAATTATTGTCTTGAAACGATTGTTTAATTGTTGCTTTGAAACGATTGTTTTGTTGTTTTCACCAAGCGATTGCTTAATTGGTGTTTTAAAATGTTTGCTTAATTATTGTTCTGAAACGATTGCTCAATTGTTTCAGTGTGAAACATTAACGATTTATGGCCCGGGCCATATTCACCACTCTTAGTCTGTAGAAGGTATTCTAGACGAATCTTGGTGGAGCGATTCTCTTGCATTAAGATGCAACTGATAAGTGTTGGTCTTCATTTTCGTGTATTTTAGAATAAAATCGCAAAGATATGCGCATAGCTTTTGGGTCGTTTTTTTTCATCTGTTTCGGAACAAACCCGATTTACCAAACCGTGCATGTTCCGCCGGTTTGGCTGGCAGTCTCCTTTTTCGTCGTTTGTTTGTTTTTTTTTTTTTTCTCGCCCGAGCCAAGTCGAGCCGCTTCTGTTTAGTCTCCGCTGGATGCAACAAGGGGCCTCGTTGTGTGCCACAGGGCCGCTGGCCGGACCTGCCCGGGTCAATGTATAGTGGCGGTCCAGCCACGCAGCTTAAAACGTCTCAATCGCTTGCCTTGTGTGTTGCGAATCTGCAATCTTTGCTATTCAATTACAAATTTGATAAGCGTGAGGGGCCGTGCAATTTATGCATAGGGTGAAAAGTGGTGAATATGGCGTCCATATATCATTGATTTACTAATCGCTAATTGATACGGACCATGTTCGACACTTCTCCTAAAAATAAAACAAAATAAATACTGAGCCCTGTATTTAGATTCGCGGAATTTAGAAATCGGAAGTTTAAAATCTCGCTCTCTAAATTCACTAATTCATACACCGAAAAAAATATCAATGACTCAAGTAAAGTTCATTTGCGGGCTGCCAAAGAAAAAGAATTGTTATTTCAATTCTACTTTCGATTCTTATATCATACGGTATTGAAACCATAATATTTCTCCTTGACAGTCTTGCCGTCGTTGTTTCAATATCGTATCGAATTGTCAGAATTGAAAGTGGAATTAAAACAAAATTTTTATTCTTTGGCAGCCCGCAAGCGAATTTTTGTTACAGAGTATCGAGGGCACGAAGCGTTCAAGCCACAACAACCTTCTAGTAACAAATAAAAGGACCAGGAGAGTTACATGGCAGCTGTTGAGCTGGTAGATTGAAGTCACACACAAGTCTCGTGGCAGACCGAAATGCTATTATTAATGATTTATGATCCTGAAGATATCTGCATGAGAGCAAATTTCATCAAGTTATAATGGCTGTATTTTGCATCGCACAAACTTTGCTTGAGAAAGTTCCATTGGAGAATAAAATTCTATAAGTAAAGAATTGTTTATTCTTCCAAAAGGCGTGCATTGATGGAGACTTGCCAAAGACGAAATTTCATGTCATGCAGATATCTTCAGGGTCATAATGATTTCAGCAAAATCTATAGAAAACACAGTTGTGCATAGGGTAAAACGTGGTGAATATTGATATAAATATAACGTTAATTACGTTATTTCAGCAAGATCTATAGAAAATAACGTTATTTCAGCAAGATCTATAGAAAACACAGTTGTGTATAGGGTAAAAGGTGGTGAATATTGATATAAATATAACGTTCATTGATATGGGCCATATTTAACATTTTTGTCTTAAAAATGACATTAAAAAAATACAGATCCCGAAATAAAAAAAAACGGAAATCTACAATACCGATTTCAAAATTTCATAATCCCTAGCGAGAGCGCGAAGCGCCGAATCCACAACATCCTGCTAGCATTAAATAAAAGGACCAGGAAAGTTACATGGCAGTTATGGAGTTGGTACGACGTCATTGAGTGGAAGATTGATCTCAGACACATGTATCGTGGCAGACAGAAATGCTATCATTAATGACTTCAGCAAGATCTATAGAAAACGCATGGAGTGGGTATTCTTGCATCCGGCAGCGCGCCCGTTTATCGCGAAAATACGATTCGCTGTACGACGGATCAGTGAGGATATATTTATTGGCATCGATCGACAGGAATAAACTACAGGATTCGAGAAGGGTACGTGAGTCTCTTTTTGAGCCGTGGCATCTTCTTCTCCATTACGACCATATCGATTCCCGACCGTTAAGGTATCGCTCGTTCGCTATCGAGCCGCACAGCCGGACGTCGAAGGCTCATAGTTTATACACAGTTTATACTTACCACGTAGAGATACGGTGAGAGGGGTTGCAATCACACACGAAGTGGCGTGAATGCACGTGAAAGCTGACCAGCCAATTTAAACGTGCAAAAGAAAAGGAGGATGTTACAAACGTGCAAAAGAAAAGGAGGAATACAATGATGAAAAAAAACATTCTAGGATTCTCATTTGGCTTGGAGAAATCTTTACGAGTGTTACGTGACGTTGGAATCATCGGTTCCGTCTCCGTTCGCCTGCCAGACTGGGAGGTAGTCGGTTGAGAGGCACACAAGTTAGCTGCTTGAAGACGGTAAGCGAACGAGGAGAAGAACGAAAAGGTACGAGGGAGACTACATGCCAGAAAGATTTATTTGTAAAAGCATGACAGAGGCTGATCGAGGTCTGAATCAATATGGAACTGTTTCTACGTACTGATAAACAAGAGAACAAATGCCAGTTTCAAGCTGCACCGGTCAGTCCGAAATGTTTTTGAGTTTGAAATGATTTCGAGTCTCAAATGACTGACTCTAAAATGACTTTGACTCTCAAATGACTTTGACTCTCAAATGACTTTGACTCTCAAATGACTTTGACTCTCAAATGACTTTGACTCTCAAATGACTTTGACTCTCAAATGACTTTGACTCTCAAATGACTTTGACTCTCAAATGACTCTGACTCTCAAATGACTTTGACTCTCAAATGACTTTGACTCTCAAATGACTTTGACTCTCAAATGACTTTGACTCTCAAATGACTTTGACTCTCAAATGACTTTGACTCTCAAATGACTTTGACTCTCAAATGATTTTAACTCTCATCGGGACCTTCTCTTGATTGAGTTCCCACTTTGGTGCCAAAGCATAGTATCCATAACTCTGACTCATATGAAAATAAAACATAGACATGCATTGAATTCGCAGCGTTGCAACCAAAAAAAACTTGTCGCTCATCGACACATTTTGGACACAACGACTCCGGGTAGCCAATCCACAAAAGTCAACCGATAAGTGTCCACTTATGAAATACCCCACCGTATACGCGTTTAAACGTTTCTCGACTCTTTTCTTACATCGATCATCGAGAAAAATGATCCGAGCGAACGATCCCGTTGTCGGATCGATCGGTCGCAATGCGAAAGCCCTCGGACACCGCAGGGTGCATCGAATGCAACGCCCTGAATCCGTGATAAAGCGTTCTCTGTACAAGATCTAATAAAATTTTATTACCCGAGGTATCCGCGTCTTTTAACCTCTCCCTTCGCTCGCGGGTTCCCTTTGACAAAATTCGATCTTACGTTCCATCGGCTCGTTCCTTTCGTCCGGGAGAAGAAAAGAATGTGGTACCGGCCTGAAATTTTATAATCGAACCGCGGTCCTGCACGATTCCGGCCGTTTCTTCGCCTCGTCTCGTTCGCGAACCGCCTCAGAAAACCGGTTGAACGACGATGACGCAGGACGAAGACGCCGGAGTAAGGAGAAGAAGAGGCGAAGGGCCACTCGCGGAAATCTCGTGAAGTGGACCGCTGCGCGCCCGGGAGCAAAAGAGTTTGTAAAACCCGAGGGGATCTTTGAACTTTGTGCAACGTCACGACGAGGGGTCAATGTCGCCATTCACGTCTCGATATGTAGCATAATACTATATTATGTACGTGCATGTACCTATAGGAGCTCATATCGCTATCCGATGTTCGAGGAGCGCAAGCCTTTATCGAATAATTAATCGAGGACAAACACCTTTGTGTTCGCTGTCCCGCATCCGGCCCGGTCCTCAAATTCGAGATAAGGTGTGTTGGCTCTCACTCGTTTCTGTATCTTCAAACGGCACGATTTCTTTTCACTCGGAAAACCTCGTCCCTGGAGGTTCTCCGGTGAAATAGGTGTCGAACGAAATGGGAGAGCGTGGGATGACTACCCGGTGGGAGACCATCAGATCAATAAGGTAATGACAGTCGCGTCGCTACGTAACAACGCCAACGCGACCTCGATCGATCGATTCTCAGTATCGGTATTGGTTACTGATGTTGAAAAAATTAATGGAAATAAATTGGTTTGTCTCCGAACGAGGCACAGCAAAAATGACTGGGGCAAAAATGAAATGGGGGGAAGGTGGGAGTTAATCATCAGCTAATTCTATATCGGGAGATAATCTTGGCACGCTACAAATTGCATGAAATTTTTGCGCACATGTCTTCGGAACAATTGAGGCGTGTTACGACTGTGATCGAATTCCGAGATATAAATTATTAAACTTTGAACTCTAGAACTGCTAAAAAAAATTGTATATTTAATGTACTATTGGGATGAAAAATTAATATAATTTTACAGTGAAATTAAATTATTAAAAGTAAAGTATTTCTAAGGTTTTTGACATACCGTACATTAATATTTCTTCACAATTATGTATGAGACTTAACATACCAGTTTATGCATGAAAACTTGCAGTACCAGTACATTAAAATTCATAAGAATTTTTTTTACAGTGTACACTTACAAGAATTGTAAATTTAATGCACCGCACTGGAAATTTGTGTACGAAAAATGGTAGATTAAATTGAACGTACAACTGCAATGAAAAATGAACGAACTTTTACGGTGAAATGAAAGTAAATTATTGAATTTAAAGTACTTGTATAGTCAAATTAACCTGAGTCATTAAAAGTAAACTTTTTCTAAAGTTTTTAATATAGTATACGTTAAGTTTTCGTCACAATTGTACACGACATGTAATATACAAATATTTAATATACATTTAACAAACACACTTAATATAAAAATGTATGCATAAAACCTTCCAGTACTAGTACTTTCAATAACATGTGAATTTTTTTGGACATTGTACACACAGAGCTGGGCAAATACACCAGGTACTTGAAGTATGTATTATAGTATCAAGTACCGAGTCACTGCTCAGTACTCAAAACTTCAGCAATTCAGTTTTGGCAGTACTCAATACATCAGTAATGGAGACCGGGGCAAGATGGGCCCCTTAAGCAAATAACGCAGCTATAACGCTGCCGAAAGCATGATATATTGTTTTTCACCCAAAAATGATATCGTCACAGGTTTTATAACCCGTTCGAAAAAAAAATTGTCTGGGGCAAGACGGGCTACCCTTAATTTTTTTTTCTTTTGGGTACTCCATTTTGCCCCGCTTCCCGATTTTGCAAATTTCCTGATTCGGCAATTGCCCACGAAAGGTTTTTTTCCTTCTAGGCTTTTCATTTATTTATTTACTTTTAATAATTTTGGGGTGGCCCATCATGCCCCGCGTCGTTCTCATTTTTGACTAGCCCATCTTGCCCCAGGGGCCCATCTTGCCCCGGTGTCCCCTACTCAAGAACTACCCAGCGCTCAGTACTTCAAATACTTGATACTTCAGTACGTGTATTAAGTACTTACAGTATTGGCCAACTCTGGTACATATGTTACTTAACGCTAGGTGGTATCGACGACTGTCTTCTCTGCGAGGTGTCTTGAGGGGACTTTTGTCTGATATCCAGTTAATAAACTACTTACATCCATCGCTTTATTTATCCGCGAAAGTGTCGCGGAGCTATATAAATAACCCGGCGAATAAGGGAGACGAGGAGAATGAGGAATGGCGAGGAGGAGGAACGGGTGAAAGGGGAAATTGCTTCGATAAAAATGCGCTACCCGTTCGGAATTGGCAACGAGGGTCGCTAATGCACCGGCGACGCGTCGAGGGTCAAAGGGATGGGCCCGGAGAAGAGCCGCCGAGGTGGAGGGTGGCGCTTCCCAGAATTACGATCGACTTTCGCTGTGCAAAGGTACACGTTCGAAGTAGAAGCTACGGCTACAATGGCGGTGGTAGTGGCGAATCGAGGAAAATTGAGGGTGCAACTCGTGGTGCGGTCCACGTAGAACCGACGTTCACCGAAGGACAAAGCGTTTCTCCACTTTTATGCCTGGCAACGAGGCGAACGAATTACGCTACCCATTGATCTCCCCCTCGAACGATTTAACGAAAGAACAAACGAATGAAAACGCAAGAATTTTCTTCTTTTCTTTTTTTTTTATCCATACTCGTCGGAATTCTACTTCGGCAAACTAAAGCTCCTTCGCGTAAGGTGATCGTGCGTAAAAACAAAATATATATATATGTATATGTAAAAGATAATTTATCAATTATCGTGGAATATGATTAGACCATAACGGCGCACTCACGTGTAACGCGAATGCGAGACGCCCGATTTCCATGACGTCGAGCAAGATCGCCCGGGTGTTTTTTTTATTCCCATCGTTACCGCGCATCGCTTATGGCGCATCTGTGAATCGGCGATAAGAATTTACACTGCCGCGGAAATTTACGGCCATGGATTAATGCGTGGTACATTTGAAGCCGGCGATATAATCTTTTTTTTAGGCCAAAGTAGAATCGTTAACACGCTAATATGCTCATAACTCGAAAACAGATCAAGATACGGAAAAAAGTGAAATCATTTATTACTAGTAATCACTTATTACTATTAATTAATACTATAATAATTATTATTCGAAAAGATAACTGTAGAACAAACTCACGCAAGCGAGTGATATTTTTCGCACGACCAAGTTCCTTTTCAATAATCGAAGAATTTTCGTATTGAAATCAATAATGATTGCAATCTTCCGTCCGAAGCGCCTCTATCCGTAAAAATCTGCCAGTCTCCCAATGGTGTCAAAATTAACGAAAATTGGCGGTAAAAAAAAAACAGAATTACCAAATCCACAAAACTTGCCATGAAGAAGTGTCCCGAGGATTGCCGGACATCGCTGAAGACGTTGGAAGAAGAAGGAGAAGAGGAATAAAGGAAGTTGCAAGAGAGGGTTGAGGGGTGGTTGGTGCGAGAGTGAGATGGACAGATTCGAGGGTGATTAACAGAGGCCGCATGCGCCGGACCGCGCGTCCCGGTATAGTAGAGCAGCAGTGAGCAACCAGCTAAGACCAGGGGCGACTCAAACCACCCTTCTTTCAAGGGGTGGTTCGGGTTGTGGAGGGTCTCCGTTTTCTCTCTTTCCCCGTCTCTCTTGTTCCCACGTTTTCCGTCCACAGCTCGGTCTCATTCTGCTTCGTTTGCTTCCTTGCTCTTTTCCCCTTAGACGGCGCGAGGGAGCGAGATGGAGAAGCAAATTAATACGGGCGGGCAAGCTGGCCCCGCTAACGAACGAACCGACGCCAAGTCTAGTGCCGACCGTCCGACGCTCAGCGCCGCGACTCCTTCTGGCTTCGGCATCTTCCTGGCAGTTCCTTTATTTTTTCCCCTCTCTTATCTCAACATTTACCTCCCTGTCCTTCAACCCCTTCGCACGTGCGTCTGTGTTGGATATCCAGTGGATCCAGTGAAAATTTCTGGTCTCGTGCACCGAGCACATACAGGACGAGAGTGAGGTCGGCAAGAAGATGGCGAGAGAACTGAGAGAAATTCTATATTTTGTGATTACGAGAAGCAGACTTTTGTCGAAGAGGATTACTGTTGCAGGAGTGCTTATTTTATTTTGTAAAAAAAAAAGTAAAACCTAATTTGCACGATACGCGTACGGGACGGACCTGACTTGGGAATCGTTTGATTGAGTGTCGAAGAGGTCACCAAGATCTCTCAGTGTCGTTGCTATTACGTTGATGGATACGTTACTGGTACATGATAGATTCGCGATTCCAGGATGATCGATTCGGGACGCGCGTGTGTCTTGGCATTCTGTATGCGTACGTACGGGACTTAACGGACGTGAAGGTGCACGATAGAAGAACAACGTATACCTCTTCAGGGATCATGTATCAATGCACTTTTCGACGAACAAAACGTATGATCTTTCACTGTGTTTCTGCTGTTCATGTAATTACGATGTTTTTGTAACCGTGCAGTGGTTTAAAATAAAATTATGGTGTATGACGAATCGACCAAAAATCAATTGAGACCATCTCGAGCTCGTGCATGGACGTCGTTGCTTTGTGATACAATGAAAATTCCAAATAATGTGACAACTCAATCGCAAGCTTTCGTGAACGAATAAAATTATTTAGTAACATTTAAACGGTTCTGCTGTCAATCGTTAAAGAAATGTACCGCTTACTTTTTCGCTTTTCGAATTTTTTTCTACAAATATATACGTGTCGATGAGTTTTTCTTTTTATTGATTCATTAAGTCATGAAGTTTAATGACTAGAACGATCGTAATACTGATGTGGATAATGTAAAAAAAAGGAAGAATCAAAAAAATAAAACAAAAAAAATTAATGAAAATATATGTTCTTTAAATGTTTTTATTTAAATCATTAAATTTTAATGTTTTTTTATGTCGGGGTAAACGTGGCGAATATGGCCTGGTTCATATTTTATTGATTGTGCTGATCAGGCTGGACCATATTTACCAATTTTACCCTATCTGTAGCCCCAATAAAAATATAATTTACTTTGGTAAAAGGAAACAAAAATTGTGAACAGGTCTGTACAAATTCGATTTTAGAATCGTCTGACAAGTGGCCATTTTTTGTTTCTATAGCATTCAATCAAATCGTGCGTCAATTTCGAGACACGACTCGACTTGGTCACCATTACTATTTTTCCAAAGCTCGGTGAGAATGACTTGCGAGATTTTTTAAGAATGTCCGTGACGCTTCAATTTTTTAGGTACCGATCGAGAATAAATTATATTTTACCGAAATCAATGGTCTTATTTTCGTTCGGTTAGAAAGATAACAAGTGTACCACGCTGGCACAGTATCGTGTTCTGCGAGTGCACTATTACTGTGAGGGTCGGAACGATTAACGCGCTAATTAACTGATCTGGAAACTTGATAAGTGCGTTATTAAACGTGGTTATCGCTCTGCACCCGTGGCATTGAGGTAAAATGTTCCGAGGGGGGGGGGATATAAAACGAGCAGAAAAAAAGCTGGCATGGCCACGCCCCGCGTGCCGAACACTTATTTCTATGTCGACACTGCTACTGTGGTTATACAGAGTTTAGCTATCAACCCAACAACACCCGCCATTTTGCCCTTTTACACCTCGCAAGATAATAATCGACAGAAAGCCGAGTATGAACTTCGCGAACACGCGATAAACTCCGAGGCTTGCACCGCTGTTAGAGTCACGCAGAACAAAACTATTCGGCAAAGTAGACGTAACGAGGGTTGACGGGAAACCGACAATGACACATCAGGTACAATTTTTTAATGATCTAGATTCAAACGAACTCACTTTACGACGTTGCGTTAATAATACAACAGAAAGGGTGACAAAAACAGGCGGATATGATCCTTTTTTTTTAATTCAAACATTTTGCTTTTAAGATTTTTGTTTGAGTACCCAAACTATGGTAAATGTGGTGAATTTGGCCCACCTCTATTAGCAAGTAAATAAAAAGTCAAGTTAAACTAGCGAGTCAAATTTTAGCACACAGTAACTTCCCATTGGTCGCGGTTATTTTATTGAAAATGGATGCAAATGGAATTTTTTTTTAAATCACTAACTGGCTCCATCCTCGGTTAGCTTCGATCTGTCGATCTAAAACTTTCACTAAATATGAGACATGGAACGAGAAGCATCGGGATTGAATTTGGCCAAAATGAATAATGTGGTTCGGATTTCAAAAGATTCCGAATTGTTTGAAGAATTACTTTAAACGAGTGGTTCTTGACCTTCGGGATCGACGGGGGTCCATTGATCAAGGCTGGGGGTCCATGGACCCCGCTCAGCAATCCCTCCTTCAAACGCTCTAGCTTCAGCAATCTTCCGACTATGGAGTCAAAATAAAAAAAAAAAATGATATAAAACAACATTCAAATATGTCTCATATTGAGTTTCATCACGATCAATAAAAGGTTTCCGATTTACCAATCTTCTGCAATATGGGTTAAGGAAAAAGATTCGTCAATTTTTGGTCCTATTTTGTTTTTTTTGTCAATAGAAGCAGTTTTTCTGCGGCGGTGAAGTATCAACAGTAAAACAAGACAAGGTCTGCCGATAGTTTCCTAAATTGTTACTCTCATTCGCAAAGCCTCTCTAGAGCCCAAAATCGGTCGACGGGCAATGACATCATTTTTTGTATCTGGTCGTCAGATCAACAATATGCAACCAAATCGGTCAGAGACGCTTGCATATGATGCATCCGGCATTCGTCAGTTGTGTTGAGTGACGTACACGTGAACCACGTTGGACCGATGCTGGCAATGATGTTCGTGCTGTCGCAGTTGGTCGCACGGGGGTGCTTTTCTGCCGCTGTTACGGCCGGGGGTTGTGGCGGTACGTGGTTGGCTCCGCGGGTGAGCCGCGACGAGCAGGACTGCTAGGATATGCTCAGCAGGGTAGGTAACCGGGTGCAGGATAAGCGAGGAGAGCCGGGGAGACGGAGATAGAACTCTCGCTTCTGAGCGCTGGGGATCGATAAAGGGAGTGTCGGCAGAGGAGATGGAGTGAGAGCGAGGATAATCGCGCGCTCCTTGAGGTTCAGAGATAGTATGGGCCATATTGGGCGCTCGAAGAGTTTAGGGGTTAATGCGCCTTTCCCCTGATCTTTAACGACCTTTCTAAACGGGTCACCCTGTCACGAACTTACCTTCCAAATTACGTGATTATAACAAGATGCGAAACCCGAAACTGTCTGGGACTTACGGGTTTATGTGATAACTTTCGAATCTCGCTTCCAAGGCAACGTTTGTTTACATTTAAGCCCAGAAATTCACCTTGGGTCATTGGCCAGAAATCCATCTTGGTCATTTGTGTCCAGGTGGTTTTTTTTCTTTTTTGGGCGGACTATGGAATTTGAAAGGAGGGTATTTAGATTTCCTCAGATTTGCCGGGAATCGCTTCCGGACGAAAAATGCGTTTCCTGGACCGGAAGTGACGTATATCTGGTCAAAAACAAAGTTTAGAATCCAACAGTTTAGAGGTTTTCAAGCACCTTCTCCCTTCCTCAACGACCTCTCTGGGTCACTCCGTTACGAAATTACTTTCTAAATTATGTGATTATAACAACATGTGAAAGACGAAACTGCCTCGGACTTAAGCATATATGTGATAACTACTAAACCATCCTCCCAAGGCAAGATTTGCTTATATGCGAACCCCAGAAAGACATCTTGAGATCATTTGTCTTCAGATAGTTTAGTGTTTTCAGGTTTATTGCTCGAGTTTGGATCAAATCAGAATTAACCAAAATATACATTTTTCCCGCATTAGCTTGTTGGGCAATGATCTTCGGAAGTAACTCAGGAAGAGTGCGCAAGGCGGATTTAACGTGAGCACATGGACGACCGGGTGTATGAGAAATATTCTCGAAAGGTCGCACGATGCTGAGGTCGTGGAGGATGTGGCGCAGCAGACGAAGGCGGCAGCGGGGTCGGAGGCTAATACTCGCGGGCGGATTACTCGGGATTTTTCTTGGCTTTGGAGGAAGCGTGGTGAGAAGAGAGAAAGAAGAGAGAGAGATGAGAGCTCTACGACGCGGGGTTCTTCCTCGCAGCTCGGGCTCCGTTTGGCCCGCCCTCCTGCCAACCCCTGCTGATATATTGTTCTCTGGTCCTCTATCATCTCGTTTTCTTTCTCGCTCTTCTTACATTACCCTCCCACCCCCGACTCACGAACATACGCAGCAACAGACACCTTCCACGTATATAAAATTGTTCGAAAAAAGGAGCTAAAAGCGTTATCATCGGCAGCTTTCGGTACAGAAGATGGCACGACCGATTTCATTATGCTTGGACTCGAAGGCGGCAAATATTTATGATTGAATTGATTGGAACGATAACAATAGGTGAGAGCAATCTATGACAATTATTGTCGCCGCTAAATCAAGGAGGGATGGGTGATTTTATCAAATTTGGATGTTCCTGCCAACATTGACACAAGCAAGACAGTCATCGTGAGTTCACACACTTCTTTTATCCTTAGAGCCGCTCATATTTACTCGATATTTGAATTAATTTACGTATGTCCTTGCACTATACGCGGACTCTCTTCGAGCATAATAAATTTACGTCTTCGTCTCGAGGCACCTCCTTCGCAGCTTCTCCCGGTTTATAATGTTATACACCCCACCACGAAATAATGTCCTCACACTTCCTACCTTTTTTTTCCTCTCTTTTCTGCAGTCATCTTGCGCCATGCTTATCTCGTCTCATCTATCAACGCAGTTTTCTTTTCCCTCGGCGCGCTCTATTCCTGCCAAGATTTATGATCCGGTACTTTGTACGGTTCCATTTTGGGGTGAGGCCCTCTCTATTCATCCCTTTCCCGGCCATTTCGGCCTGAGGGCGGGGAACACTTCAGCGATACACATTTTCCTCACATTTTGTGAATAATCGGTACCACCCGAGTCAGCCTTTGTAGAAATGAGAAGCGTATTTCACAAATATATCTCACTAGCCAGCGACAGCGTAACATACGATAGCATCGAGTAAATCCATTATATGTTCTTTAAAATTCTTTAAGGTTCTTTAAAATTCGTTTCGGAGTTTCGAATTCGGGTAATCGTTGCGATAGGGTTGTGGATCGACCGCTACGTGATTATTGTCAATTTCGATGACTCGCGACGTTCCATCACGGAAAAGAGACGTGCCTAAGTCAAAGCGAACCTACTATAAAACTCGTCTATAAAGACGAACTATAATTTCAACGAATCATGTGTAACAAATAAACCAACTAATATTAGTGGCGCGATTAGCGCTAGCACGGCTAAGCAAACTCAAAAAGCTTCTACCACATTAGATCATGGCCCACCTAAAATCTTATCTCACCCAACGCTATTTCCAAGTAACCCAATAATCGGAACTACCCTCGTATCACGAAATTCTCGCCGTTCTATAAGGCAGTATTGTGGGACGTATATTCTACAGATTATACACCGCTGACATGCCATCAGATCCTAGTACGACACTAGCAACTTTAGCCGATGACACGACGATCTTATCCAGTAACGAACACCCGAGCGCAGCTTCCAACGACCTACAAGAACATCTCAAACTGATCGAAACTTGGTGCACAAAATGGTAGCCCAAATGGAAACCAAAACGAGAGCCCTCTATAAAACTCTTTTACAGAAACGAACTATAATTTCAATGAACCACGTGATACAAATAAATCAACTAATATTAGTGGCCCCTTCAGCGCCAGGACTATTAAGGAAACTCAAAAAGCTTCTACCACATTAGATCTTGGTCCTCCTAAAATCTTACCTCACCCAACGCTATTTCAAAGTAATCCAAGAATCGGAACTATCTTCGTATCATGAAATTCTTGCCGTTCTGCAAAGCAGCATTCTGGCACCATATTATACGTATTATACAACGCTGACATGCCATCATACCCTAGTACGACACTAACAACTTTCGCCGGTGACACGGTGATCTTATCGAGCAAACAAATACCAGACCGCAGCTTCCAACGACCTACAAGAATACCTCAAACTCATTAAAACTTGGTGTACAAAATGTAAGACCAAGCCTAAGTGAAAGAAAATGTATCAACGCAACTTTTTCGTATTTTCGAGCCATACGTTACTGTCGAAAATGGAAAGATCCTTTCGTCCTAAAATCTTATCTCACCCAACGGTATTTCGAAGTAATCCAAGGATCGGAATCATCCTCGTATCATGAAATTCTCGCCATACTGCGAACCACGATTCTGGCATCAATATTATACACCGCCGACATGCCATCATACCCGGTTACGACACTAGCTATTTTAGCCGATGACACGGCGATCTTATCGAGCAGCGAAGACCCAACCGCAGAATCCAACGACCTACAAGAACGTCTCAAGCTGATCGAAACTTTGTGCACAAAATGGAAGACCAAGCTGAGTGAAATAAAATGTATCCACGTGACTTCGATATTTTTAACTATACGTTTCTCTTGAATATGAAAAATTCCTTCCGTACCTAAAACGATCGCACCTTCGTTTCCGGAAACTCTCGGAGCTCGTCAGACTCGCGAGGTTAACGGAGATCGACACCGAGAAGTCGGGAGGGAATGACAGAGATAGCGCAGGCGTTACAACTCGACATCTATTGCATTCCTCGTCGTTTCTCGAGTAAAACCAATCTTCGACGTTCCTCTCGAAGTTGGGATCTGGCACAAGCGAGTGAGCTCGCACCGCCGTTCCGCGTATACGAGCGTCATCGTCTGCAGCGGAGACTAATGCCGAAGCCATCAGCTTTCTCGAATTCCAACTGAGAGGAATTTCTCTCTTCTCACATTTGTATTCTTCACATTTCTTTTCTCATGCAATCACTGTAAATTCAAATCAGCATTTCAACAGGAAAAAGGCATTGTCAAAAAAATGTCTAAAACATTTATAAAACAAAAACAATCTAAAAATAAGAGTGAATAATTTAATCATTGTGATTCCACTAAGAATGCTGACGTTATTATTATTATTATTTTTAAATTAGCGATTAGTTCGTAAAGCAAATTTTTGCCGGAACTTCCTTCTTCTTGTACATCAGGCCAGCAAAAATATGTGAAACCTTGTATTACAGTCTAGTATTTATTTTGGCCAGAAGTTCGTGAGTAGTCCAAAGTGAAAACCGCGAGCTCTCGTGCTTTGCGGGCGTTTCGTCTTATTTAGCCCTACCGAGAATGAGGGAAAGCTCCATCGTAGCTTCCCGCCTGTGCTCTCCGGATGACCCAAACGACTAGATAAACTGTAGCAATTAATTGTACGTGATGCACGCGGTGCCGCTTAGCGGGAGGATAACAGCTGATTAAAAAATCGAAAAAAAACATTTCCACCTAAACGACGCACGCGCGTGGTCCGCGCCACGGTACGCAAAGTGGTAGGTGGCCGTTCGCCGAATGAATGGTTCGTGTCGAAGCCAGACACGTTATGTTAAAAAAAAAAAATGAATTTGCTAAGGCCACAAGCGATTCGTTGATTAATACCCGCACTCTCAGCAGAGCATCCCACAAAAATAACGCGATCCACATAAGCGTCGCAAATCATATTAAATTAGCAATTAATTTTTGCCGGTACGGTAATAACTGCGCGTAACGTCGGTCAGAGGACCAACGACTGCTGGTACCGACCGCCGAAGCGAAACAGTGCAAAACACAATTCATTCAGCGGGTTTCCTCTCCCGCTAGCGACGCTGTCTCGCACCGTCATTAATGCCGACTATAATACCTATCTTTCTCACTTGCAGTTTGCCAGCCGCGAGAGTGATTCACGAGTGGGTTAAATCCACCTTGCTCATCCCGTGCGTGTAAACTTCGCACACTCGTTCGGAGTCCGGCACTTCCCATACGTGTATAAACTCCGTTGCAGGTGGATGCCGCTCGTCGTACGGCGAGCTCGAAAATAGATCAAAGCTCACAATACCCAGAGTACCGGGACGGGCTTTGCCAGTTTCCACTGCCTCGCCACCGGCAAGCAATGCCGGGACGCTGATCGGCTCGGGAATTATGGTTCGCAGACGTAGATCCGTCCACGGGTAATCTCCCGTTCCGCGACCGCAGCTTTCACTCAAGCTTACGCGAACCCGAACGCGTCATCGCGCATCGCCAAAGCGGACAAGCTCTCGGGGTTAGTTAGGGTTAATTCTTCGAAGAATATAACCGGGCGTTTGTCGTCGTCGACGTGAGACGCTGCCAGTTTCTAACTTTGACGGGGAGTTCTTTGGTGGAGGCGGTTGGATTTTTGAACGGTGGCTGATAAATCTAAATACTTGAGACTCGTTTCCGTCATTCTTTCGGATGCCGGATAAAAATCGGTCGATGAACTTTCTCGTAGAGGAAACTATGTGCATGATGGTAAAATGACGGAAGCGATGTGCAAATTAGCTTGTACTATTCTTAATCAATGCAATGAAGGGTGATTCTTAAGATCGAAACGTTACGATGAGTCTGCTGGGGCTAAACGGTAGGAGGGGTGAATATGGACCAGCCCACTTAGCAGGTAAATCTGCGATGCATTGACCGGACCATATTCACCACCCTTACCCTATCTGATACTGTCGAACTTTTCTTCCTTACACCGCAGCCGCACGAAACTTCCCTGGTCAAAGGACGGCTGATAAATCTGAACTTTGAGTTCTGCTTCCGTCATTCTGTCCGATGCCAGATAAAAATCGGTCAGTGAACTTTCTCATAGAGAAAACTATACGCAAGACGGTAAAATGATGGAAGCGATGTGCAAATTAGTTTGTACCTTTTTTAATTAATGCTATGAAGGGCGATTCTTGAAATCGGACCGTTATGTTGAGTCTGCTGGGGCTAAACGGTAGTAGGGGTGAATATGGACTAGCCCGTTTAGCAGGTAAATCTGCGATGCATTGACTGGACCATATTCACCACCCTTACCCTATCTGATACTGTCGAACTTTTCTTCCTTACACCGCAGCTGCACGAAACGACTCTCCCCTGGTCAAACGTTGATCTGGTCAAGCTGCACGCGCACTTAACCACACGTAAGTGCTTCGGAGCGATTATGCGCCCATGTGTTTAGACACGTGTAGGCGATGTATGTGCAAAATAAAAAAAATCGACGAAAGATTCTGCGGGTCTTATACCGGGTGATCCAGGAAAATGTTGTCCGTTTTTGTCGGGTTATTGATGAAATTTTTGCGAACTGGTTAAAAAAATGGCTAAGTGCAAAAATGCCTTTGCTCACGTGACCAACCACCGATCAACGAAAATTGTCAGAAACTCGCTGGATCACCCTATATTTCGTTGATTTTTTGAGTATACAGGTGCGCCATACTTTTTACACCTCGACGATAATTGACCGGCTGCCTCGCGAGGACGAAAGATTTTTTCAATAATGGTTTTTTTTTTCATGTCGAAGAAAATATCTTTGAAACGGAAATTTCATAAGAAGCAAAGGGGAGTAGAGGCATGCAAAAAGCGGCGTATAATCGTTCATGCAAAAATCAGCCCGACGTAGGCCTCGCTCGTTTCTTGTTTCGTGTTGCTGTATACCGAATGCGAGGACTGTAATTATTTCGTTTCCTTGGGCAAACGAGCGTGCGATGCTCGTCGCGTGCCCAAAACTAACGACGAGGAGCGGACGACCGAGCGAGAGCGAGCGAAAAAGAAACCCGAATATTATCGGGTTAGCCGAGCGGGAAGGGGTTTAGCGGAGTCGTTGTGGGAACGAGAGAGGGGTGGAACGGACGGAGGCGCGAGGGTGATAATTACGCGGCTCTCAAAAGTTGCAATGGGTGAGCCCGGGTAGTTTTAATAAACGGAAGAGTTTTGTTTCGAGTCGGCGAGCCGCGGGTACGTTCAACGTTTATTTTTTACCTGCTTGCACATTTCACGTGTTCGCCTCCAGCGGATAATGTTGCCGGTATGGAATTGAGTTATTTAATTTTTTTTACGACCATCCGAGAATTAATGTTAATTTCGAAACATTTTTTTAACAACTATAGAATGGCGAAGTAACTGCTCCGTTTTTTGCGATTAACCGAAGCCAGTGGTTCAAGCTTTCCCATATGTAACAAAATTTACATTCATAAAATTTACTTTTATTTACATAAAATTTCTCTTACCGTTCCGTTCCTAATTTAACAAAAGCGTCGATAACAAAAAACAATCAAATTTTTGGCAACCAATTTTGTAATCAATTTTTTTTTATGCAGCAGGTATTCATTTCTTCGAAAGATTTTCAATAAACGTTTGGTAGATAAAGTATCAAACTTGCATGATATCGTAATAATTGTGCCACACATAACAAAAGAAATGAAGTCAGTAACAAGTGTACGAATAAACCGTTTATTAACGATGCACATTAAAATTTTTTCCTAAGGCATGATCATTTCTACAATTACGAAAACTTTTAAATAAAGATAGTCCGGGTCCTCTTTTAGTCGGTATCACCCGCTGCTGCTTAAAAGCTGAAGTAGGTGTCTGACGATTCAGCGGACCAGCGGATCACCCTCCGTATACGAAACTCCAAACCTGCAGAAGCGGGAAGAGAAGAAAGACCAAGGTTCTTTTTTTTCCTTCCGAGGTTTGATCACTGATAGTGAAGCTTCCTAACGTAAACAGGGTTGTAATTGGCTGTCTGGCCGATACAGCAATAACGCCCGGTCTCTTGCCGAGGCTTGAGAGTTCGAGCCCGAGCTCCCTGTGCCGGCTCGCTTCCTTTCTTATTTATGGGCACCCACGTGCAAAACGTTGCTTCCATCGCTGGTTTTCGATGCTGGACAACGACATCGTGGCGCCAGGGTCGCAAACACCACCAATGTTGAGCGTAACCCACCGGATAGAAAGTTCGCGATGGGAGAACATTGGTTTCTTGTTTTGCCCTTGGCCATCCACATTCGCCTCCTTAGTGAGAACACGTGCTACTTCCCGATCGCTCCTCCTAATTAAGGACTAATAAACGTACAACCCGATAAATAATTGCTGCGATAACTAACCGTCACACAATAGCGTCTAATAAGGGAATTTTACGATTACTTTTATTGACGTTTGCAGTGAGGTGGTAAATGCAGAGACAAGTTGCTACCGCCTGATGGTGCAGCAACTCGTTAGTACCAATCGCTTGGCGTTCCGAGCCATCTTAAGTCGCGCAGGTAAATATAATATTCAGATATTGTGCTCCTCATTCGTCTCAATTTTCCTTGATATGAAAAAGAAATAAATAAGTTTAAAAAAAGAAAACATCAGGAAATCGGAAAAAAAATTGAGGTGAAGAGGAAATCGCGGCTCCTCTGTGAGAATTGAACTTTTTATTCACATAAAGAATATAGCCTTTACAATTAAACATGTTGCTTCAGTTTTTTTTATGAAGCAACGAAATTAAAGACGGGGATCAAATTTTTTTATTCACGCTTATTGTAGACTTATAGTAGCTTACATAGTAGCAGGTGGTACTCGCGTGGGACCTTCGCACCCTCGCTTCGCCAAGAGAAAAAGAAGAACATTTTATAATCGACGATGGTAAAGTTTTCTTCTATGAAGAAACAGAAGATATGTCGACTGCTAAATAACAGATGGGCGTAACTATCATCGCCACATGTTAAGTGGTGTGGGTAACGCCCTTCTGCTAATTAACAGCCTACGTATATTTGTGCTTGAGTGTTGGTTTTCCGTGGAAGTGGCGCAAATTATTATAGAACTCTCATAAATGAAGTGAAGTAGAATCTCGCCTAATTGGCCTTCACAGTTGTTCACGCATGCCCAAAAATAGCGACAGCAATAGGTTTGCAAACGTTGCACACCATTCAAGCTTCCAAAGGAAAGCATGGTTCTCTGATGATCCGCTAGATGGCGCGTGACTGAAGCGTTTCTCATACGCGGAACGCCGCATCGGAACGTATAAGACGGTTGAGCTTCGCCCGTACTGCACTTGACGATTTTGAGTTTGTGGTTTATTATCTTCGCCAAATTCTTCCGTTTCACAAAACGTTGATACGAACAACGAGGGTTTGCGAGTGGCGCTGCCGTGGTCATGTCATTTAAGCGGAACGCCGTTCTCCCGGCCCTTATCGTGTTACATTCTTCGCTGAATTACGCTGCACAAAAATTGATCAGATATGTAATTTCGCGATGGAATTCTCATATAATTATATGCGGAGGCGTAGCACCAGTTAGACGTTGCGTACACACATATCCGCATGCCAGTAAGTACGGACAAGTACTTTGAACAACAAATTATAGATTCTTGCTTTCCATGCTTTCCGAAGTAAAGCATCGTTTCTTGATTATCCGCTAGATGGCGCGTGACGCAGGCGTTTCTCGTACGCGGAACGCCGCATCGGAACATATAAGACAGTTGAGCTTTGCGCGAACTCCACCTGACGATATTGAGTTTGTGGTTCGTTATCTTCACCAAATTCTTCCGATTCACAAAATGTCGATACGAACAACAAGAGTCCGCGAGTGGCGCTGCCGTCGCCGTGCTATTTAAGCGGAACGCCGTTCTCCCAGGCCTTATCGTGTTACATTCTTCGCCGAATTACGCTACACAAAAATACATCAGATATGTAATTTCATGATGGAATTCTCATATAATTATATGCGGGGGTGTAGCACCAGTTAGACGTTGCGTACACATATATCCGCTGCCAGTACGTACGGACAAGTACTTTGAACAACAAATTATAGATTCTTGATCCAGTCGAGATCGCGTGGTGCGCCAGTAATTTACAATGGCTTCCTTTCGCTATCTATCTTTCTCTTCTGTGCCGAGAAGAAATATGCGCATCGAAGGTGCCTGTGGAGTGTAACTGAGGACCACGCTTCGCAAGATTGGCACGCCCTAACCGGTATTCTCTTTCCACCACGACACACACTCATCCTACATATATTACCTTCGCTGCAGTATGGAGTCCGCCGCCGCGGTGCAGTAATATACGAACCGCACGAATATTCAGTATTCAATCTATCTTTCGTTCTTCCGTGGACTGGCGCTCGAGAAAAGCGGTTGCCTGTGAGTAACTATATTCGACGGTACTCGTATATCTAATTGTGAGAGGCCGAAGCCGGTCGTCATCTACGCGAGTCGCGCGAACGCGCGTTAGCCATAACGATGTTTTATGCTTCTAGCTTGACTTCATTTTCTCGCGTCACACACGCACTTGGGCGTTTATAACGCGTACACCATAATGTAGCACCAACAGAGTGAGTTACGATTCAGAGAAATATTTCCAGTCAACGCATTCGCACGACTATAAAAAGATCCGGCTATATGCACGCTTGCGGAGTCGCCTTTCTCATTTAATTAAAATAATTGAGCGTCGGTCTCGCCGCGGACTAGCTCGACTTAGGCATGATTATGTGCTACAAGTAAATCAGCGCTAACAGAATTATTGCGTCCATCAAACCGCATGTTTTCAGTCGCTGCGCGAGGGAGTGTGTCCATTTTGTTGGTTACGTAATTCATTTTCCTTTTCTCATAATGAAATAACTGTCATTAATTGAAAGAAGCAAAACTTTTTTGACCTCATTGACGTCTTCGCTTTGTCTGAAATGCCCTAAAGATTAAAAGTTTAACGCAGCTTTTTTGTAGTTTCATGTTATTCGTGAACATCCTTCTAAAAAAGCATCATCTGTTATATTTGAGTTCATCATACAAAAAGCATTGTGAATAAAAGAAAATATTATTTCCGCGCGTCTCGGTGAGTTGTGCACAATAATGCAGTGCGCAACAGCGCTTTGCGCTATCGTCGTGTGCAAAAAAATGATTTTTTTCCCGACTTCGCTAAAATAGCCACATTCCTTGCGTGCAATACGGTCGGAAGATAGAGTATTATTGACCGATGATCATTACTAACCTGTGCGCATGCGCGGTACAGTTTCATTACTCCCTAGGGAGTAATAGGGCTCATTACTCCCTCTGGAAGCTCCATTACTCTCGGGGGAGTAATGGTCATTGGCGAATATGACGATTTTGCGACGCAAGAAACGTGGTTATTTTAACGGAGTCTGAAAAAAAATATTGTATGCGACAAGGGAGGAACTGCATTTTCACCTCGTGTGAATTTCTGCCCTCGCTTCGCTCGGGCATCAAACTTCACACTCGGTGAAAATACGCACTTTCCTCCCTTGTGGCATAATATACTATTTCGACCAAAAATACGTTACCTCCGGTCGAAAAATGAGATTTTCAATCCGGAGGTTTTATATTTCCGGTATGACGTCACTTCCGGTCGATAAATGAG
This sequence comes from Stenichneumon culpator, assembly GCA_964017025.1. NCBI lineage: Eukaryota > Metazoa > Arthropoda > Insecta > Hymenoptera > Ichneumonidae > Stenichneumon > Stenichneumon culpator. The sequence goes on from OZ024769.1 coordinate 13,075,637, forward strand.
ATTTACAAACCGGAAGTGACATGTTTACGGTATAACGTCAATTTCTGTCGATAATTGATATTTCGAAACCGGAAGTGACATATTTTTGGTTAATCTCTGGAGATCTAAATTTCCGGTTTCTAAATTCCTCATCAAATTTCCCGTAAGCGTGTAGTTGTGCGAAATTAGCGGGGTAAAATGACAAGTGTTTGAAACCGAAGCATTGGAATTTCGCAAAAAGAGTGAATTCTAAGATCCTAAAGTTTTAAAATTTTTCACGCGCATGTGCACGAGCATTCTTAACCACCTCTGCTCTAAGAACAGGTGAAATTATATCACCTATGTAGACTGTTTTATATATTAGACATGTCTATCTATATATATGCTTACGTGCGGAGGAGCCCGATACATGCACCAGTCACGTCAAACCACTGTGCTCGGTAGTTATACGATTCCGCACGGTGATAGGCGCGTCCGCTCGATCGCGATCGAGCTAGCACGAGCCGCACGTCTGTCTCGAATTAATCAATAAATTAGTGTTCAATGTGTATTCGCGTGAAGATTTGTTGACGGGCCGTGTTGAGCCAGTTCGCTCGTTACGCCGCATATGACGCCGAGTGCGGTTCGCGCTGAATCGGTTCGAATAGGGCGATATGATCGCGACGAGACTGCGGACGATGTCCGCGCCGTGGAATCATACCGGACTATTGCTCTCGCGACAGGTACAGTTAAAACGACAGACTGAGGCGTGCAGAAGCTGCGTGTACGCACACGATGTAGGCCCATATCGGATGTTTTACAAATCACTCGCAGGAGTATAAAAAAATATATATTAAATTAACCGGCTATGGAAGAAAAGCAGCAGCATGCAATCCAATTAAAACATTATCCCGGTATCCATCGTGTCCACATGTATTCTTTCGGAGTAAAACACATATTTTTATGTATCGGGTTGCAGAAGGTGAAGTGAAGACCCGATATGTAATAGCGAAGGGGTTCGCGATGGGGGGAAAAAAGAGGAAAAAAAAAAAAATTATGAAATATTACACGAGCCACAGATGCATCGGAAGTGGCGAAGCGAGAAACCGCTGCTGGTCGCATGCATAAGTATAATATAGCCATAGATGTATAGTGCGGTATTCTATAGGTATGTAGCAGGTACTGGTCGGATGTGCAACGTGCGTCCGATACTTGGAATATCCTCGCATCGCGCGTATATACATATACATAGGAATATATCGATGTCCCAAGACCAGAAGGGCGTATGGGCCAAGCTGGTACACGCTCGATACGCTCTTTCGAAGTTCAGGCCATCGATATACGTATGCACCCAGTTGAGAGGTTCGAGACGCACATAAATAGGCGCGACAGGGGCATAAACGTGCGAAGGCTTCTTCGAGTTATGGTAGCACCTGCTCCCGCGCCCGGAACCAAACAGCAGGCGCGTCCCATTGGACACCGGGCAACAAACGTTCCCGTGCGAACGTGTGTGCACGTAGGCGCACCGGTTATCGCCGCATAGGTGCGTCTGGCAAATACGTGCGTACATTTGTTCGCGTCCCATCCAGGAAACATTCACGCCCTACTCAACCGGAGTCGAGAGATCGAGTCAGTCACCTTCCGGAATTAAAAGTAAAATTTAATATATTCACCGCGTGAAGCGTCATCGGCTTCGAAGAGAAAGGTAAGAGTCGGGAACCGGAAATACAAATCGCGGAGAGGTGCAGATTTTTTCCAAGCTCTCATCCGACATCCTTAGATGCACTTCGATGGTTTCGGGTCCACCAGGACCATTCTTGCGTCAGCGATGCCGTCTTATCCGACCGCGGAATTAAAAGTAAAATTTAATGTATTCACCCTGGGAAATATCATCGGTTTCGAAGAGAAAGGTAAGAGTCGGGTATCGGAAATACAAATCGCGGATAGGTGCAGATTTATTCCAAGCTCTCATCCGACATCCGTAAGAGAGCTCGCGATGTTGACCGGTTCGATGCGCTTAGATGGTTTTGGGTCCACAAGGACCATTCTTGCATCAGCAATACCGTCTTATCCAATCGCTGCATTAAATACTGTCGCAATGTTCTCCGCTCGAGACGTTCCTCAAGTGCAGTGAATAATTATAAAGTGAACGTAGCGTTTAGCCAGTAATGCAGGGCGCGCAACGCGCGTAAAAGGTGAATTTCCAGTCTAGCATTACCGTTAATGGTGCTCGCTCATGCCGATACAAGTGTCGCCAGAGTGTAGCCTGGCTCGCGATTAAAAGGAAACCGAATGAATTGGACCGGCACTGGCTAAAGAAGCTGAGCACTTGACTAATCGTAATTGCTACTGTCAAAATTTTAAAAATAGTGGTCGATAGCGGGCAAAGTTGCGTTATGGAGTGTTCGGATAAGAAATCTGCTGGATTGGAGTCGTGATAGAATTTATCTTGGGCGTAGGCGTGTGGCGATCTGTTTTGCCTGGGTGGCGCAATAAAACTGTAAACTCGAGGGGAAGGCGAACAATTTTGCTCTTCCCCCCCCCCCCCCCCCCGTCGTGCAATCCTACTTTATTTCCCCATTAATACACAGTAACCGGTGAAATATCTGCATTTTCTTTAAATAAAGAAAATATCGGAGTGTGCCGGTTTCACGCAACCAGATATATCCGATAAACTGGATCTATAAATGCATGATAATAGCGTATGGAACGGAGCTGAACGAGCCCCGGCGGATGACGGTGTTGGTGCACCGGCACTTAATGGAAACGCAAATAGCCTCGGAGCAAGAGCAGGAAATTGGCATTTTTCAAGCTCAAGGATATTTCAACGAGGGAACAGTCAAGAGGAAAGTCTCTTGAGGACGAGACGTTGCACTCGCGCCATGAGGATGCCACACTCGCGACTGGATGAGCGAGGCGTTGATTTAACTGGAAACTATTTGCACTATCATTAACCACCGTCGAGACCACTTCGTCAACCTCTTCACACTCGCGACCGTCTGTCCGGACGTCCGCGTTGAAAAAACGAGTGAAGAGAACATTTTTCATTTCTCGCAACTGTTGGAAAATTAATGAAATGTGAACTTTACACTGTTTCATCGTACTCAATGGCGAAAATAAATTTTTAATTGTGAGTCAAAGCCAAGTCGAAACTGGCGTCAAATTCTGCACATGCATTATTAGCCATCATATGCAACCTAAGGTGGAATTTATTATTGCATCAAAGTTTAATAACGTGCGCAAGTCGAGTGAAACCCTCTCTTCGGCATTGCACACCAATAATTGGCTCAATCAAATGTAAACGGGTAATTCATCATGTTTTGAAGGATTTATACATTAGACGGCTAATGACTGCGAGACTATGCGTATGTCGGATTCAAATGAATTCCTCGTCAGCCTCCTTACTCCCCATTGAATGCCGTCAGACAGGATGTCTCTGTCAATGTTCACGCTTTCATCCACTAACCAATTCACACTTTGTTTCTTTCCCGTTCTTCACTCACTCGTTTCAGAGATTCCCCACAGTCTCCTGCCAAAGTCTCAATCTGAACTTTAGTCCTAGTATAAGTTTGCCGTCGTTCCGCCATCTTTACACGTATTGGCTGTGCCCAACATATTATTATTAGGGTTACGTATTATTATTTTGTATTTTTATTTAATTTATTTTTAATTTATGTAATTGAATTTTTCTACGTATGAATACGTGCAATTTTGTTTGCTAATTTCCATCAGACCTGGGTAAATAGACTACGTACTTGATGTAAGTATTGAAGTATCAAGTACTGAGTCAGTACACGGTACATAGAACGTCAGCACTTCAATTCTACCAGTACTCGAATCGATATCAGTACTCAAGTCCTACACAGTTAAAAATAATTTCGTACAATCGGAATGCGAAGTTTTGTAGAAATAAGTTTTGTTAAATGAGTGACAAACTCGAGTATTCAGGTTTGAATGTACAAATCTGTCCTTTTATTTCCTGTGTGATTAACAATTTTAGTTTGTACTTTTGTTTGTAAAACTAGTGCCAGGTGTTATGATCGGAAAATTAACACATAAAAAATTGTGGACGTTTGTGGACGATACGTTGTTGTAAAAGGTACAAACTTTGTTTACTCTGTACCGATCCCTTAGTATTTCAAGCACTTGGTACTTGAATGCATATTTCTTGCACTTAGTGTAGGGGAGAGCGGGGCAAAATGGCACACCGGGGCAAAAAGGGATAATGAGACAAAACGCAATTCTCCAATAACTTTAGGATCGTCGCGATGGTGATACGTGGGTCAAAACGGGTTTGAAAAATCCGGATTTATCGTTGGGACAAAATAGGACATCCAAAAAATATTGGAAAATCGTGTTTTGCCCTAACTGTCCCGTTTTGCCTCCACTGTCCCGTTTTGCCCCGCTGTGCCATTTTGCCCCATTTTGCCCCGGTCTCTGATTTCAATGTTACTTGATATTTGTATCTATGATTTCGTACCGTGCTTGATAGGAAATGTTCCAGGGCGCTCAATAAACGTTTCCATCTTTCTCTCACTTTTATTTTTGCACGACTGCCACGTTTGTGTACGAGCAATAAGGCAGACAATCGTGTGCCAAATACCGGCAGCTTTGATGTAGCAACAAGTTGCTGAAAATTTGCATGAACGTCTTCGCTCTTGGCCGCGCTCCGGCCCTGCCCTCATCTTCCCGTGATTAAAGCTAATCGTTATTGGCACCGAGAGCGGCTGCATCGTGGTCGCTGAGACAGCAGCAACAAGTGGCTAAACTTTTGCTAATGTCGAATGACGTGCCCACTATTCGACGCTCCGGTTTCTTGAACGGTGAAAGTTGGGAACACGGCCCGGTCCATTTATCATTGATTTGCGTGCCCATCGGCCGTGTTCGCCACTTTCACCCTATTCTTGTTCTCATGTATTGCAGGGAGACGATGCAGCTAAAATATAAGTTACAGGCGACATTGAAAAAAAAAAAAAAAAAAAAAAAAAAAATCGCGCACCAATGTATTCATGGACAGGTGGGATGGTGCGCGAGAATCTTTATTCCCAGAAAGCGGCTCGAGAGATAATGAACAAGTCTCGAAATATTCGAGCTTCGAGTTCTCCAGCCCTCCTAGAATTTCTCGAAGAATCTTAAATTTCGCATTCGCTGTAAAATCAACCGCGCATAGAAAAATAAGTTCCCGATTCTCCTTCTTCTTCGCTGGCTAGATCGTGCCGTATCGCGTGAAACCGTAGTCAGGCGTGCCCCATCGCGCCGGTAAACGATGGGGCACCGTATACTCATCCTTCTATTCGTTCGCCTTCCTGGGGTAACTTCAGCCGGCCTAGTGCCTGGCACTGGTGAAGGTGGCCTCAGCTAGCTGCTGGACCCGATGCAAATTTACATGAAAAAGAGCGGAGCCGACCAGCCGCTCTTCTGCAGAGTACTGGCCGGGCGATGGATACCTTAGTCCCGAGGCCCCTCCGGTTTCACGGTTGTGCGCGACCCCGGCACACCGTCATGACGGCGCCTTCGAAGACCTCTTGCGCGCTCAAGACTAAATTTATTCGAAATTACCCTCTTGAATTTCTTCCGCAGCGCGACGGACGGGGACCGCACACCGCTGGCATAACGTGTAAGGTAACCTCATACGTCGCGCGAACGCTCATTTTTCTCATATCCCTCTTTTCCTCGGCGCGGCGGAATACCGCTCGTGTATACTTTTTGTACCGGCCCGTAACTCTTTCTATCCAGCCGGTCGGAAACTAAGACTTCTGGAATAAAAAAAATTATTGCGCGGTTTCAAAAAATGATACGATTTTTTATTTGATTGCCAGTATAGATGAATATTTTTTTTTATAGCTGCTGTTATTTTGATTTGAGCAAATATTTGCGCAGTCAGCCAAAATCTGATAAGACGAGGTGGATCGAGACCTGATAGGTAAAGGTTTGGTGATAGATGAAACAGCACTGACGCTGAATATCGTTCCAATTTTATAGGATTGTATGAAATTTACTATAAACGGTTGAGCTCTAACTGGAAAAATGTTTGGCCTAATCATGAAGAAAAAGGCTGCCTAAAGCTTATTATTCCACGCGGATACCAAAGTAAACGAACACACTTCGTCAAGTGTGCGGAAGTATGTTGTTATTTGTTCTACATTTCAGCGACGAATGAAACTTGTTATGTTACCTGTATGACTAATACCTACAAAGCAGAGTTTTCAATGGCTAAAGGACGAAACGCAATTCAACACTGGTCCCTAAATGGTCATTTCTCGATCCCACACTCCTGTAACCCGGGAAACATCAATTTTTCACGAGTTCTTCAGAGACTACATGACATAGACGAGTCTTGGAGTTTCAACTCGTTATCCCTCTTCAAGATGCTATCAACGGTTTCAAGGTAATCTGGGGCGGGGCTGTCGGGACTACTAAATTCGTTTTCCTCAAAAGGAAAATTATAGTGCACCACGAACATCAGGATGAACACCTTTTCGCTACCGCGTTTTTCAACCCTAAAAATGCATCAGACCCTTGTCGGTCTCAACAAGCGCTCTATCTCCAAATACACTTGGTCGCCTCTCTCCCGGAACCTCAAATGCCGTAACTACCGCGCTAAACCACCATCATCATGCGCCGGCCACCGTTTCCGCCAGGCGCAATAATTTTCGCCCAATTATCGCCAGCTCTAACGGTTTGTTTGCTCACTCATTTCGTCCGTTACCCCGGCTCCCGTTCAACTCACATTATAATCATGGCGGATAATTGATATCCCATTTCGTCATAGCTTCTCGGCGTGCCGAAAGGAACTGATTAACGCCCTGCCGGCACGCCAGTGTAACGAAAAGCGAGTGTATTTGAACATTCATTGATCATAAGACTATTTGGTGATTTTTAAGAATTTGATTTATTCGACATGTCTTCCTTCGCCACTGCGTGGGGTAAGGAAATCAATCTCTCCGTCGTTGATGTCGAGATCTGTAAGGTCGAGGCCAGCATCCATTATCAGCCCTAGGAAGTGTTGCCTTCCTGATGAACAGTGCTGTTTATAAAAATAACCCTCATAGCGATTTCTCCGAAGGAAACAGATAGATTTTTGTATACAAATCGAATTGTGCATTGCACTGTACACAAAATTGTAAATTTAATGTACCGAACTGGAAGTTTACTTGCAAAAACTGGTACATTGAATTTAATCTACAATTGTGATGAAAAATTAATATACTTTTTCATTGAATCTGAAGTAAATGATTAAAAATAAAGTATTTCCAATGTTTTTCATACATTAATGTTTCATCAGAATCGTACATAAAATTTAATATACCAGTCTTTGCATACAAACTTCCAGTCCCGTACATTAAATTTCATGAACATTGCTTTTTTTTTTACAGTGTAGACTCATTAACTCTTCTCCTACATCCCTCTGAAAAAAAAAATTGTAAATTAAATGTACCGGACTGGAAGTTTTTATGCAAAAACTACATTAAATTTGATGTACAATTGTGATGAAAAATTAATATGACTTTACACTGAAATTAAAGTAAAGTATTTCTAAAGTTTTTGATATACTGTAAATGAATACCAGTTCGTGCATGAAAACTTTCGATACCAGTATATCGAATTTCATAAGACTTTTTTTTACAATGCTCTATACAGCAATGCCTTTACGATGTTCTTCGTCTTGCGCTCCATCCCTTTTGTTTCTTTGATTCTCGACTGCAAAGAAATGGCGGTGAAACGTTTACACGCGGAATGAGCTGCGGACGCGGAGCGCAAAGGGTCGTTTACTAATGACCCTCATTAAAAAAATTACTTGCAAATTGCTGCAATGCTGAACTTTGCATAAGTATCCGCCCGCGGTACAAGCAGAATGACATTACTCATGCTATACCGTCATTACTTACTTAAGTAAGGGCCAAGTGTGGAAGACTTTGCACAAGAGTTCGCAAATCTTAATGTGTCCCACGGATGAAGCGCAAGTACAAGCGAGTGAAATAATTGACATCATTAATGTCCAAAATCCCTCGTGATCGTACACAGCGGAACATCCGCCTCTTCCATCACGAAAAAATTAGATGATAGACGATAATGTTTTCACACACAAATGGTAGCCTGCCGAAACATAACAACGGCGCATTCCTTAAAAGAAGCGCAGCGACACCACTCGAAGGCTCTCGTCATTTTCAATGTGGCAACATGCAACGAGAACTTCTTAAGAGACCTACCGCGGTTCTGTCGATTAACAGAAACAGCGCTGTCCCATCTATCCTCGAATAACACTACGCAATTAGCATGACATAAAACAGTGCCACTGTAGGAGATTCCCCCCCCCCCCTGCCCCGCGGATCGTTTTGGCGTTTTCAATTCTCGCGAGTACAGAAACAGTCAGGAAAGCAAATGAGTAACGAAGGTGGAAGAGCGGGGGTCTATTGCTGTTTGCTAATTATCCCCATTAACGACGATGTGGAAATCCTAATGACCGTCCGGGACAGGTAGTCATTTAGCAAAGCCTGAGCGCCCCGTGTTCGGCTTGCGCAACTGAGCAGTCGGCTGAGTTGAAACCGTGGAGCTCCGGGAGCTCAGCATGTGCAGTTTCCCCTAGCCGCCGGACTGCGTTCCACCTCTGGCTTATTTCCATATAAATATACCGCCTCCGCGTATGGGGGCCTGACGCTCGCGCGATCATCAGCTTGCTCTCCACAGCACACAGTGGCAGTGCGCGACCTTCGGTAATCGCTATATGTACCACCGCACCGTTCGATTACTGGAATTACATGCCTGTGCAAAAGACGAGCCGTGGAGAGGCAGAAAGGCAAAAAAAAAGAAGGGAAAAAAAACTGCTGGGAGATGAGATGAGCCGACGAGGGAACGAGAAATATATAAGGCCCTCCTTGGTGTGTGCGTCCATGCCAGGAAAACCGATCTTCTTCCCCTCGGGGATCGACGAGGAGTGAGTATTACCAGGAAGCGAAGTGCACCGGATGCGAGCTTGGAGCACATTCATACAGCGGTCAACTTCGAAGAAACCGGTGGAGATATTACATAGGGCCGACGGATCGGCAGGAGCATAATTCAGCACGGAAAATTATGTATAGCATGATGGAAGAAGGGTGCAACGAGAAATGAAGAGGAGAAAAACATAAAAAATATACTTTCTTTTCTAACGTAAATTACTCCGCCTCATTGAGAATATTCCCTATACGGACGAGAAACGTATTATTTATCACTACGGTATGGGTAGTCATGTTTCCCTTGGAATAGAAGTTAACGCCGGTGTGCACCAGTGTTTGATGGGCATTGTGTTGGAGCGAAGCAAAGATGAGAAGGTACCTGGGGAAGCTTGACTGGCGATAGGTGCAGCGCTGTGAAAGACGGGAAGAGGCTTCGGGGCTCAACATCGGCTGCCGCGCTCTGTCGAACAGTTTCCTTTTAGGGTCACCCCGTTCTTTTCCTGAAACGCCTCTTGTCGTCGTCTCGATCATTCCGCTTTTCACCGTATCGAATCATCCTCATAAACATCCTGCGAGGAGCTAAAGTATATTAAAAAATGAAAGAATAATCGTTAAGCATTTACAGTGGATCGTAAAACGCTATGACGCCGCAGTAAGAAGCTCTATTGCTCTAGCTCCATTGTCCGCGAAGCATAAAACGTTCTCGTTCCTCCAGCCAGGAAGCGAAATGGCCATGCGTGCTGTGCGCTGGAGAACTTCGGAACTGGAAAGACACTTCTGTTACGTTCATCCTTAGCAGTTTGCTTCGTTGGATCGTCATCTGAACTTGGTTGCGTTACTACCAAGACGTTTTCTTTCGCTGATTTCATGACCGCCAGCATCCACAGCCTCACACATGCCTTCACCGTTCACACATTTTCGGAGAGCAATCGATCTTTCAAAATTCTGACGTTCTTCATGAGGTTGTGGGTTGATGAGATTAGTCAATTCCATGAACTTCGAGACCTGCATTGACTTCGATCGGTCCGTCCCTTTTTTCACGGAGGCTCTTCTATAAGTTCTCATTATCCCATCTTCCTGTTCTCTTCTGCTTTCATCCGTAAACGAATACGTTCAATTATGCAGGCTGCTGCTGGCAAATTTAAGTTTTCCATCTCAAATTTCCAAGAACCATGGACGGATGACCAAGATAGGGAGGCGTGTAAATGGGGATAAATAGGAATGCTGTGAGAGGATCGGGGACTTCTTCGAAAAGAACCTCCGGGCTTGAGGCCTCCCCTAAGAGTTAAAGTGGTCGTAGCAGTTGCTAACCCAATTACGGCTGTGGTCAGACTTCGGATGACACTAGAAAAACCAGCATTCGTCAAGAGCACAGGGAAACCACGGTAAAACCTACGCCCGGTGTAGCCGGTTACATGCCGATTCCTGGAGCTCCGATGATTACGTGAACGACGAGGCACGACTTACGGCAGTATCAGTATAAGCTCTATACCTCAGCACGCTCCTGCTCACGAAAGACATTTTACACTCGGCGGGTATGGAACCCAAGCCTCCGGGTCACCTGTGGAGTACTGGAGTGGCACGCTAGCCAGTGGACAACCCGAATCGGTCAAATAATAGGTAGAGATAATCGCAATGTCCCGGAATCATGAGGCTTGTGTTCCTGCTAAGTTTTTAGGGGTCCAGATGAGGCCCAGACGCACATGGAGCTGCAGAGCATGGATCAAATCATGCCCCGATTTATAAATAACATAGGACGCCTGCAAAGTCTCCAACCGACATAGCCGGATAAGCAACCAAGGTGAAAACAAGTGAAGAAGCGAATAAGTCTGCAGACCAGGTCTGACCGAAGTTGACTCCTAAGAGAGACGGGTCTTAGAAGAACACTCTTTATCGCTCTCAAGCCACTTCTCGCGGGTAACATACGTTCAGCAATTACAGTGAGGTCAGGTTCTTTAACATTTGTCCGGGGCTGCGATAGCGGGGGAAGAGGAAGGTAAGACCATAAGGGATAACCAGAAGGCATTAACGCTCCGGCTAATTGCTCCCGAGTATTCGCTACCGCGGTGCGCGACTAGCTTCGTGCCGGTTTCTCCATTCCCCCCCCCCCTCTTCGTCCTCTTTCTTCTTCTTGGTTCGCGTATTCGAGATTTGCTGACTCGTGATGTGTGCGCGAGCGGCTTTAATCGATTCGGAAGAAACGTACCGAGTTCGCGGCAACGGCAGCGCAAGTAAGTGCTGCAACGAGGAGCTCGCTTGAGGCCGTTCGCACGATGCTCTTTCGACCACCTGATTGTGGTATAACTGACAGGAGTCTATTGCATGCCTAACTGCAGAAGTTTCGCAATTTTTTTTTACCTTTCATTATGGCCTTACGAAACGCTAAAAAATCATAGAGCCTCAGAAATTTGAAATTTGATACTGGAAATACGTCACTTCCGGTTTAAAAATCTAATTTTCCGACCGGAAATGGCGCATACCGGAAATACGTCACTTTCAGTCGAACAATTAGATTTTCAAACTGGTATGACGTCACGTCCGGTCGAAAAAATTAGATTTTCAAACTGGTATGAGGTCACTTCTGGTCAGAAAATGAGATTTTCAAACCGGAAGTGATGTAATTCCGGTGTGACGTTACTTCTGACGTATTGCCGATAGATCGTCGGAAATCTAAGCCTCCGGTTTCTAAATATAGTTTATAGCGAGGGCGCGAATCGACCAAGCCGCAACAACCTGCTAGTGGTACTATAAAAGAGTTCATGGGTCGAGAAAACACTCGAGGCTTTTTCCTGCATGCAGCCGCAATAACGGCAACCTCAGGATCATTCCCATTCTCCCCCCCGTCGGTCACACTTCGATATACACGAAATATTGTATAGTGTATACCTATACGGATCAATGAATATTGCCTCTCGAAATCCCTATTGTTGGCGAGGGTCTGCCGGAGAGAAGACCGAGGCGGAGAGAGAAAGGTCCATTGTGTGCTCTACAATGCTACAATGATCCACGGCGGATACCTGCATTCTGTGTGTCTATGTATCTATCTATCTATCTATCTAAGCGTCTCTCTCGATCTCCATCTACCGTTAGATCTCTGTCGTGTACCTGCGACGATAATGCACCTGTGTCGTGCATCAATCCCTTTTGGTATCGGAACTATCGCTCCACAGAAAGTCCCGCACAGGTTCCATACAACCGCACAATTAAATTTATAGCTCACGAAAAACATAGCACCATGTTCAAGTCTTGTGCCCGGTACATGTTTTAAAGCTGTATGTAGTAAATAGCTATTTGAAATCAAAGGAAGTGTCAACTTCAGATTTCAACAAAATATATGCGATTAGTTGAAAAATGCAAGCGCAAATTTAAAAAATATATATAACTTTTTATTGCTAAAAAAGTTGTTGGAGAAGTAATTAAATAGTGCATTATATAGTAATAATATCGTTCATTTGAGATTATCATAATTCGTTATTTCCTCCAAAATGAAATTTGCACTTTGCGTTCTTATAATTTCTTTTCATTTTCGACACAAGATCGTGCCCGTATTAGCAGAATTCTCACTCATTGTTCGTTATCATCGACAAAGCTTCCTCTGCGGGGAAGCCAAAAATTAATCAGCACGGTGTCTCGCGCAATGCCCGGTAACGAATCTCGCAAGGCCAGATCATAGTGAAAATTCATTCGCATCACTTTTATTAAACACCGGCCCTAAAATAAACGAACCTAATTTAAGAACTGAAACAGCTTCATAGACGAGAAAGCAAAGAATCTCAGGAATGTCAGAAATGAAGAGAGCCCAAAGTTTGTTCGTACAAAGAACGAGAGTAAGAAAGTAATTCGTGCTAGTAAAAGGAGCCCATAAAGGTTGCAGCCCGAGACGAGGGCATGTTTGTAAGGTCCACAGGAATCCTCTCTCGCTTGGCAGTCCCAAGGAGCGTCGAGAGGGCAGGTCGTAAGTATGTCGTGGGGGTGCAAGGGATGACTCCGCTGCCGAGGCTTCCGGCTTTAAATCCAATCCTGCCACGCGGATTAATAAAAGGATTCGCAGAGTTTAGGCCGTTCTTATATTGCTTCGACGTTACCTCTGGCTCGGCCTCTCTCTCTCCTTATCCCCCTAGCTGCTTCGCTAGAATGAAAATGAGGAAGAGCTTCGCGTGAGCCCGGCCGCCGGATTTTATCCGTCAATACGCGGCATTGCGGCGCCTTGCCGTCGCGATAGAGGGATGAAGAGAAATGACAGAAGTGATTTTGCCCTCGCTTCGACCGCCTTCGTACCTCGATCATCCTCCTTTCCCCCTTCATCTTCTTACCCCGTCTCACGCAGACGAGAAATAAACTCATCCGCGTAGGAACTTTCTCTCCTCCACTTATACGTGAAAGATAAACGGTTTTGTTTTTTTTCCTTGCATGAAAAGTCGTAAAAAATTCGACATTTTTGATCACTGAGAAAGTTTCTCTGACTGTTGGCTAAATTGTTCGAAAACCGTATTGAATTATCACAAATATAAGATCGTCATTCGGGATTACGTTTGCTAGAATTTTCGACATATTTATTTTTACTTTTCTGCATCACACACAAATCTCGAGATGGCGATTTTTTTCAATACTTTTTTCAAATTGAAACTTGCTGAACATGAAAACCTTGAAATAAAAAATGGTCACACAAACAAAATTCCCTCTACGAGAACCCAAAATAATTGGCACCTTAACATCTAAAATATTATTTCAAATATCATTTGAAATGAAAGAAAAATACGATTTCAACATTATCAGGTAATTTAGCGGCTTATATTGACGAGTTTCCGTGTCCTAGTCGCGTATATGAAAGTACCGAAGCAAGAGAAAAACCATTCTCAATGCATACATGTTCCCACCAAGATCATAGCTTTGGGAACAGTTTTGCAAAAATTTGAGTAGTTACAGTCATCTTGTTCCATGAAAGCACACGCATAGAGTAAAAACGGATACACATAGAGAGAAGGTAGAAGACCGGGACTGTGCGCCTTCCTCCTTTCTTCCCGGTCGTTAGAGCCAAAATGTTCTCCATTAACGCCTCCGTCTCTTCTATCCTTTTGTCAGTTGGCAGACGAGCTAGCGCCAAAGCGATATTAAAAAGTCCGGTCCCGGCGTACGGCGGGCTCAGCAATAAAGCTAACTGCTCGCACGCGTTACGGTCCGCGTTCTACACTCGTCGTCGTGGCTGTCGTCATCCTCAACTAACTCAGCTCGCTCCAGTCGGGAGGCATCAGAAGCGGAAGTGCTATCACGTTTTCCCGGGCGCAGAATATTTCGCTTTTACTTCAATTCGGTGCCGTGATGTATATCGTTTTCTCGTCGTATATGCGTCTCTGTGAGATCTGCGAATGGAAGAACCGTGTAAAGACTCAGCATTTTTCACTTCATACATTGAATTATCGCTTTTGCAGTTGTCACAAATAATACTTGTAATCCATACATATTTTTTATTAAATTAAAAAACCGAGAAATCATGTTTATTGAAGCTTCAACATCTCATCAAGAAATACAAACACATCTCGTCGTGTATTCGCCTCTGTGAGATCTGCGAATGAGGGAACCGTCTTGACGGTTCCTTCATTCGCAAATGCTGAGTCTTGACTCAGCATTTTTCTCGTCGTACATTAGATTATCGCATTTGCAGTTATCATAGATAATGTTTGTGATACATTAATTTTTATTCAATTAAAAATACTGAGAAATCATGTTTATTGAAGCTTCAGCATCTCGTCAAGAAATACAAATGCTAACATGTCACAAAGCTTTTTCGTGTGGTTTCCGTAAAAGTTTGGAGAACCTGTTCGATCCCCCGATCCGACTTTCCGGCGACGTTCGCGATTCCCTCTTGATATTTAAATACAACATCGAAGAGGGACGATGGAAATGGATTTGGTACCCGAACAGAAAGACAAGCTGCCTGGCGTGCTCGCTCACTCCGGCTCGTCTCGTGAAAGAAAAATAATTTGACATATATTTTTTTATTTTTTTCAAAGTTTGAATATCGCCTGGGAACTTCTAAAGCGGTCTTCGCTCGCCCGACCCTCCGCCCCATTCTTTCATCCGCAGTCGGTACAGCTACCCGGCGTCTCCTCAGCGGACATCAGCTCGTCGCCCGCCGACTACGACGAGGGTGAGAAGGCACGAGCTCTCAAGAGGGTGGAGGGAACGAGGGTTCGAGCGAGGCATGAGGGTTGTAGCGAGCAATTTCAAAGCGATTTTTTACCGAGATAAGTTTACGTTAATTGAGGGCTTATGGTATTCGATGCTACGGTGTTGTACAGTATTTTTTTTACACACGCGTATCGAAAACCGTCGGATTTCGATGCCATGCTATGTAATTGTTCGTAAACAACTTTCGTCCTTGCGATAAAATTACTTTTCTGCAAGTTTTTACAGAGTGAACTGTAAAGCATGGGATCTTTGGTTACGGAAAAGTGGAAAATCGAGATACTTTCGTTGAGGACACGGCGAAGTAATTCGCAAAATATTTGCGAAACAATAAAGAGTCGAGACAAAGGTGTTTCACGGTCAATAATTTTCCTGAAATTTACCTGAAACATAGAGCCGACTCAATAGAGTGGTCTTTATTCGGTAGCTATCGTCAATCAGTACTTTGGGGGCGCAACTGGCGGTTCTCTTAAGCTGCGTGTTCCTTCAGCGGATAATAGCCGGGACATGTACACGGCCCGTCATTGCGCCTGGTTTTCTGTTTTGCTGGATATCTTGCTTGATGTCTTAACGGGATCGAGGATATGAAAGTAGACATCCAGCAGGAAATTCAGCAGATCATCCAGCAGGACATCAAGCATGACATCTAGCACGACATCCAGCATGGCATGTAGCTCAACATCCAGCGGGACATCCAGCGGGACATCCAGCAGGACATCCACGATCTTGCTGGAAGTCATGTTTGATACCTTTGGTCCCGTTAAGACATCGAACAAGATATCCAGAAAAATCAGACATCAATGACCGGGCAATGCACATTGCTGCAAGATCCAGCTCTCCTCATTGTTCGTAGTTGAACTATTCATCTGCAACCTATCGCCAGATAAATTCCAATTGCCGCATTGAGAGTTACGAACGAGGAGGAAGGATAGAGAACTGACAAGCTATAGCCGAGTTTCCTGCGGTTCAGCGCAGCAATATACGTAATCGTCCTCACGCCAAGGGGCGGAAGGGGTAGAAGCTCCTGCTGGTGCTGCGAAAAGCTGCGGGGTAGTTTGCTGCGGCGCGTACGCGTTCCAACATGAATATTGCCAATTTACGGGTAGAGGAAAGAGTGAACATACGGTTCTCACCTAGCCTCGCGTATCCTGCCCGAGCCGGTTTTCGCAACTCCCCACACCTCTCGAACTCACCCCGCTAGCAGAACAGAAGCACTACGAGTAGAACGAACCGGCGAAGCAGTAGAAGCATCCCCTTCCTCCTCCAAGTCTTCCCTCACATTCGCTTTTTATATATATTTTTGCCTCTCTTCCACCTCCGACTCGCACAGTAGCCTCTATTTCCTCGGGCCCATATACTATCCCACCTTCTCGCGACCTCCAGACGAGGGGGAACGGGGAGGTGCGGAGATTCGGTATGAAGGTAGGAAACTCGCGCGAGAGCAGGCGAGGTGGCCGCTTGACGTGATATTGGAAAATGGCGTCGGCGTGTGCGAAGGAGTCTGTTCTGGCAGATGCAAAGAAAGGGAGAATGTGAGGAGGAAGGCGGAAGGAAAGAGCGAGAGGATTCGTAGGTCGGTGGAAGGTCGCAGGCGAAGGTGGAGGTACAACCACCATCGCCGCCGCCTTCTGTGCGAGCCGAGGGGGATGAGAGTGAGGAAGGCGAGCGAACGAGTGAGTGGAAAAAGCGAGCGTGGAGCTAAAGGAACGCGGAGCAGTCGGAGGACTGCTCCGATGACGGCGACTGTGAGAGAGGGTGGTAGTAGCAGTAGTGGTGGAGGGTGGTAGTGGGGAAAAATAAAATAAATTGCTCAACATATCCAATAAGGTGGCAGAGCCGTTGCCCGGGACGACGCCGACTCACTACTCACTTCTCTTTTTCCCTACTGTGTCCTGGCAGAGCTTCCACTGATGCTTCTCTATGCTCGTAACTCCCGGGAAGAATCGAGATATTGCGCCGCGTAAGAATATTTCAAAATATCTGGAAGGGAATAATGTTTGATGCATGAGCGCGAGTTCCGATGCCGTATTTCTTCCGTGGTTCGCACAAGTTTGCCGAAGTCCTGGACGAGACCTCAAAGGTTCCTAATGTATCTGGAAATCGGCGCAGAAAATGTATTCGGGCCGAAATTATACAAATGACAAACCGAGAAACAGACGGAAATGGGATAGTGTTTTTTTTTTCTTTGCAATCTTGAACATATCTCTAGATGTAAAACATGTCCCTAGACCGTGATTTGATAGTCTATTTTTTTGTGGGATTACAATACTTTCTCTCCTTACACACTTCATATATGATAAGAAAGGAAAAGTCAATGTTAACAATAATAATAATAATATTGAATACTTTATACCCTCAATTCCCTGGATCTGGAATTAATGCATGACGATCTTAGCTCGAACAAAATATTTCTGTTGTCGACGACAGCAGATCATCCTGCAATGTTGTCCCAGGAACTGTTGTAAAAGCATCGTGGCAGATGAAAAGATAGCTTTTCCGCCTAGAAATATTCTGCCTGAAGAAAAAGAAAAGCCCGGAGAGGAAGCGATCCTGGCACATGCGCAGAGACGATTGTCTCCTCTTTTCTCTTTCCACACGTTTTTTTTACTATCTTCCACCCTCCGGAATGGTTATAGGAAGCCGTAACGGTAAAGGGGGTGAGGGGAGGCTGGAAGAACGTATAACGTGGAGTATTGGATCAGAGGATACCTAACGTTACCACCCTCGCAGTCTTCTCTTCCTTCCCTCCCTTCCACACCCCCATCGATATTACCATACATATAGGGTGGCCTGTAATCTTCCCCACCTTTCCTCCTCCCGCAGTTCGCCGACAAGAGTTCAGCATCGTCGTCCGCCATCCTCCGCATCGTTCATCTCCGCTTCCCATATCTTGCTTCTTTCGCTGGTCTGTCACAGAGGCGACTTCGCCTATGTGAGGACTGCACTCCGCACGCAGGCTTTGTACTCGGTGGCTCCTGCGTATAGCGGACCCGGGGTGTGGCGGGGCGGTCATCATCGAAGATGGAAAGTGGAACGGTAACGACATCGAGAAAAGAGGGAATGGACCTCGAAGCCTCCGAAGTACGGAGCACGCGGGCCCTTTCCTGGTTCTTCGGTTATCGGTGGATACCGCACAGCGGTAGCATGCTGGATTAAGAATCCGAGCTTCCGATTGGTCTTCGTTTCCTCCAACGCCCTCGAGCGTCTTCGCTGCCTCGTATATACATCGTCTGGGTGCAACCACCCTCCCCGTTCCCGTACTCCATCCCGGTTCCCTCCAACACATGCAATGCCCTACTATACTTTTTCTCGCAGACCCCGTGCGTGTACGTGGTTGGCTCGAAACGTTTCTTCCGCACCTTGGCACACGCTATATTTGCAGGTGGAATATTCAGCGCACACACCATCGACCGACGGGGGGATGTTGGGAAAGCGTGGCGAACGAACGAAAGAGCTGCGAGCTAGGTGAAATGGGGAAACTCATTTTTCTTCGCCTCCTAGGGTGGGTGACGACGAGAATTTGAAAGAACGAACGGAGGAAGCGGGGAAGAAATCATCCCCGGGCGATCCCCTCGCCGGCGGAGGGCGGAAAGAAAGTGGCCTCCTTCGCACGAAGCCGCGTTGGGTTTCCTATACGACGGCGAAAGAAAAATACGTGTGTGGTCTGCAGCGCAACGAAGCTGTTGGGTGGTTCCGCACTCCCGACGATGAGGAGGGCCGGGCGAGAGTTGGGGGTTGCGTGATTCACGTGTGTGCACACCACTGCGCAAGTCCGGGGAACACCAGCGGTATAAAAGTAGCAGCCCCCGAGGCTTTCTTGACTCCACCCATACACAATCAATCAAAATCCGTGCACATGTTCTATATATATATATATATATATGTCTGTGTCTATGCTGTGTTCCCGGTTTCTCAGTAACACCTAACTGCGATCATCGATCATCGCGGACAAAACATTGTCGAATGAAATGTATGGAATTCATCAAACCCCACTTGTGCGGTGGATGAATCGTTGGTTGAATCCATTATACGATGTGTTAACCTTTTACAGACGTGATGCCAAAATTAAACGGATGACTGGAGTTGGGATTGATCTAATTCCAATATCGGGACTGCAGGTTGAATCTGGATCTGCTCATTTGGGTTTCGCGTCATGCCCGATCTCATGTATAGGATTAGCACGTAAATCGTTATTACGATCCATGGGCTAAGTGGTTGTTCAGAAAAGACAATGAAATGAAATAACAAATGAATTTATTTGCAACTGATGCTTTTCAATTCTTTTTCATGCATAAAAGCACCGAAACACTCGCGCATTGAATCTCACTATAGTGAACCTATTCAGCGATTAGTGGAAAAACTACCACAAACCTCGAGAACTTGAGTTCTCAACTGCCCGAGAAGACTTTCCCGAGGACCTCACCTATGTGCTCGAAAGAGTGGCCTCTCCGATTGAAAACTCCCAAACTATTTTGATCAGCGTTAAAAAAGTTTCGAAATAATTTATACCGCAGGCCCTCACCTTTTTTTTTTACGTCACCCCTCCGAGCGTCAGTATATTCGTCGAAGGGGTTGGTAAAGGGGTGCGAGGGTTCACGCGACAAGGGTTGAAACGTGGGTATCGAGAAGACACTTTCGTGCTTGAGGACTTCGTCCTCGGGGTCCTGCACTCTTCACCGACCCTCCCGCTTTCCCTCCCTGTCTCCGTAGCCGGGCTGCGCCTCCTCTCGACGATTGTACAGAGTGAAGTCAAAGAGGACGCGAGGACAAAGAAACGCGCGACGATAGCCGAGTCGTGCCGAGAGAAGAGCATGGAAAAAAACTAAAAAAAAAAAAAAAAATCAACCAAGAAAGAAAGGAGAGAACAAGGAAAGAGGCGCGCACACAGACGAGTGGAGTAAAAGTAAAGAGGCGGTGGGGGGCGGGGGGAGGGCGGGGGGAGGGATGAAAGGCAGAAAGGGTACGGTGAGGGTGCATGAACAGTGAAGGAGGAAGAGAAGATCGTCGAGTTGTCGTGGGTCGAGTGCCCCCCGGGCCCCCTGTCGAATAAGTGGAGTAGCCGAAGGCACCTGGGCGTAGTACTCATGCTCATTCCCTTACTCGGTTTTTTTTTTTTTTTTTTTTTTTTTTTCATTTTGTTCGTGCAGGAAGACCGAGATCCCCTAGATGTCGTACCGGGCGCCAGTCTCAAGCTCTAAAAATCGATAGCACCGAGCACGTAAAAGGGTTAAAATTCGCTGTCTCGCTCACCCTTTCTTTTCCGCGGGCGGCCCTCGACGCGGCTCGGAACGGTGTTGTATTGCGTCTCGGAAGGACGCCGGGCCGGAGGGCTGCTGCGGGGAGCAGAAAGAGGGAGCCAGAGAGTACGCTACATAGAGGCGGGGTGGGGGAGAACGCGGATGGGAAAAGCAGAGAAGAGCGACACGGACGCGGTGGAAAATGAGATTTACATACCTATACCCCAGCTTGGTGCCTACAGATGCGCGGGGCCGCCCTTGTTAGTCCAAAGTTGCTTCGTCCGCATGTTCCCGCATCCAGTGTGTACGTATTACCTACGTACCCTCGACTCATGTACGTGGCGCCGCTGCCGGTGCCGCTACTGTTGGCTTTCGCTCGCGCTTAAACATCGGTCAGGATTTTGCGGTCGTTAGTTCCAAGAAAACTCGGAATAAAGTGACGAGGGAGTACGCCGGCGAGCGAACGGCTCACGGCGGCGAGGATTGAAGTAAAAATTGAAAACGAAGGCAAACGGGGATTCTGTTTGCGCCAAATTAAACCCGTTTTGAATTACGGTTGATCTTATGTTGCCATTGCGAAATTCGGGACTTGAAATATTCTTTAGGGAATAACATTTTTTGGCGATACTTTGTTGAGTTTATCAGTCTGTGGGTTGTCGTTGCGACGATTTCTGCAATGACGGACCCAATCGAGCGCGGATGTGTGGTCCTTCTAAAAAATTTAGATGGTTCGTATCGCTGGTCCAAGGCTTAAGACGCATGTCGATTGCGCGCATGCGCACAGAACAAAATGACATCGGACGGTACTTCAATATTCTGGACAATAAATATTTCGTAAAGTTGGAATACGAAGTTTCATAAAAGTAGTTTTGTTGGATGAGTGAAAAACTCGTTTCTCAAGGTTTGAATATAGAAACCTGGCCTTTTATTTCCTGTATCATTAACAATTCTGGTTTGTACTTTTTTTTCTAAAACTGGAAGCGGATGGTGGGATTGGAAAATAAACAAATAAAAAATTGTGGAGGTTGATGCACAATAAATTGTTGTAAAAAGTACAAACCTTCTTCGAGGATGTTTCGCAAAGGCGAACAATTTTGAAATATAATAAAATTTATTAAAAAGATTTGAAAAATATTTTTCGCCTTGCTCCAGCGTTTCGTCCGAGCGTCGCTCGTCAGGATTATTTATATCGAGTCCTTGTTAGTCGGGAGGCTGCACACTATCGTACGACGCCCGTCTGTGTTAACTCACCTGCTTGAACATCGAGAAAGGGTGGTCTCTCTCATTCGCGTCGGACCGAGGAACCGACAAAAGCTCCGCGAAGAGCGAAGCAGGAAGAGCTAGAGAAAGTCCGCTCGTTTCGTTCATTTTCGTCTCGATAGTACGGAAAGGTTTCCGAACCATTATGTAAATTTCTTTGCGTCAGCAAGTAATTCTCTTTCTGCCCCAGGGCTCATCGCAACGAACGGAGACTTTTCCGGGTCTGTTTATCCCATTGTTCCGGTCACGGCGCCCGATGCTCCGATTCGCTGCCGAGCTGCGGATGCTTTTGCCGTGGATTGCGGCAAAATCGTTCGCAGAACCGAAAACGAGCGAGAAGAAAAGGCGGAGAGAAAGCTGTCGCTTCACTCGTTAATTTTACTGTCCCGTTACTGATGATAAAATTTTTAACGCAGCCGCTGAACGAGTCGATTTTAATGCCAACTTTTATTGTCCCAATAACGAGGCATATTTTATCCATCATTCTCCGTAATGTTCGACTGTGGTGAGTTTGCCTAAAAAAAAAAATTAAATAAAAAATAAAAAAAAAAGTGGAAAACGGTTCAATTATCCCATGTTTGCGGAATTTCACTGATTTGACTCTATATTTTATTGCATTTACTATAGTATATTTTAACAGATTTTAAAGAGAAGTATTTGTCAGTTCAATATCTTGGATTTTTCCTCCAACTTACGGGAATATAGGTATTTCGGGCCCGAAGAATGAATTTTTATCCGTCTGGAAGTGGACATTTTGAAGCGTTGGTTGGGGGCTTGGTCAGGGCCTAATCGAGCCCCTTATAGACCTCATTACGGCCCTCTCTAAAGCCCTGAAATGTCCTTTTGAGTACAGGGAGAAGACTTTTAAATGAGAATCTGAAATGACAATGATATGACAATTGGATAGATAAATCCATAGAAACAGTGCCGCAACCGTAGCAACTTGGAAGTTTATCGTCTGTAATTCCAAGTGGAAATTTCCAAGTGGAAATTTTGGACCGTTGATGAGGGCCTGGTCAGAGCCTAATCGGGCCCCTTCCGGACCTTATCAGGGCTTGCCGTAACACTCTAAAATTCCCCTCAGAGTACAGGGAGAAGACTTTTAAGTGAGAATCTAAAATGATATGACAATTGGATGGATAATCCATAGAAATAGTGCTGCATCAAGCAGTAACCTGGAAGTTTGTCCTCGACAATTCTCAGTGGAAATTTCCAAGTTGGAATTTTGGAACGTTAAATGAGGACTTGGTCAGGGCCTGATCGGGCCCCTTCCGGACCTTACCAGGGCTTCTGTAACGCTCTAAAATTTCTCTCAGAGTATAGGGAGAAGAGTTTTAAGTGAGACTTTGAAATTATATAATAATTGGATAGATAAATCCACAAAAATCGTGCGACATTCATCAACCGGGTAGATTGTCTTCTGCAATTCCAGATGGAAATTCCCAGGTGGGAATTTGGGAGCGTTAGATGGGGGCCTGGTCAGGGCCTAATCGGGCCTCTTCCGGACCTTATCAGGGCTTGCTGTAACGCTCTAAAATTTCCCTCACAGTACAGGGAGAAGACTTTTAAGTGAGAATCTCAAATGATATGACAATTGGATGGATAAATCCATAGAAATAGTGCCGCATCCAGCAGTAACCTGGAAGTTTGTCCTGTGCATGGCTGCCGCTCGGGCTCGCGGCTTCCCTCGGAAAATTGGAAAATAATAAATTGCCAAACTACTTTAAAGAAATTAGACGGGAGGACGGATGTTCGCCTCGCCGGAACACTTTTTCTCCTTCCCCACTTTGCCTTCCATGTTCTCTCACTCGCTCGCAGCGCGGCTCCACGCGCGTAAACTTCCCCGGTTGTGCGGCGCTCGGCCGATATTGATTAATTTGCTTAAAAAGTTCCAGCCTCTGTGAGGCCAGCGCTCCCGACGTCCCCTGCTCACGGCCTTCTCTCTCGGTCCCCAACCCCCGAACTGCCCTCAGCACCCGTGGCGCTGTTAGTATTTATTTCACGGGAATATCGACCACCTGATAAATTTGTGCCAGGGTGATAAAAAATAAATAAATATCCAAAGGCCTTGTTACGGACGAGCCGAGCCGAGCTGAACCCGACGGATGAGTGAATATGATTAATAATAAAATAATAACGAAGTAAAATTATTTGTCACGAGATCTCGATTTTAAAAAACCCACTTTATTTTTGTGATGAAAAGATCGTGCAGACCGAAGGAATATCAAGATCAGAACCCGAGACTAAACGAAAACCATTTTACTTCCTCATTACATACGAAATATGTAAGGAGAGCGAGTATTGTAATTTAAAAATGAGTCCTTCAGATTATAGTCCAGAAAAATGATTTACATGCCCTGGAGTACAAAAAAGAATTTTCCTATCTCCGTTATCACCATGTATTGTAATAAATACATATATATTTATTTATATGTAACATGTACAATACCGTGAGCCTTGTAATAAAAAAAATCGTCTTTCAGATTATGGTCTAGGAAAATGATTTACATGCTCTGGAGTACAACAAAGAATTCTCCTATTTCCGTTATTACTGTATAGCCAGTTCAATGAAACAAAACCATTCCATTATTAAATATAGATCTTGTTGCATGGCTACCAAAAAAAAGTATTAAAAAAAACGAATGAATGCGTCCAAACATACGCCATCAATGTATGCACAGATGGATGTTAATATACTGTAATAATACATGTTCGTTTTTATCCTCATCTGATTCTGGCTCCGCCACGTTGTAGAGACAGCGATAATACTATGCTATACATTCATAGTAAAAGCAATAATGCTAAATAATATAAAAATAATCGGATACGATGCTTCGCGACTAAATTCCCAGCAGGATGTGGCGCGGAGGAAGAAAGCGGGGATAGAGACGAGAGGAACGACGGAAATACATTTCTGTCTTGCTTCTCCACTTTCTGCCTTTTTTCGCAGCTCGTAGAGAGACGCAATCGGCTTATGGTAATGTCCGGATAAAAATACATCTCCAGGCAATTGTTCTACGGTCCACAACGCGACTGCCTGGAGATCGCGTCTGGCTGTCTCCTGTCTGCCCGTAGACGAGATAGAAAATAAGTGGGGAAAGAGCAATGAAGGATAGAGAATTTTACGCGGAACCATCAGTATACTGTATCCACATCGATGGAACACCAGCAAACCTCGCATTTCCTTGAAAGCGGCACAAATCTTCATGGGAGAAAAATCGTGTTTTCCTGCGCCCTGCGACACAGACAGACTCTCACTATCATGGTTCGACGACCTTCCTTCCGGCCCCTGCTTTTCATACGAGTTCCGTGTAACACGTGATTATCGTCATATTCGGTCGTATATGATAAAGAGATGCTAACAAAAAAAAAAAAACATCGAAGTTTGCACGTTCTTTTTTAATTTTTATGTTACCAGTGAGAAAAGCTCCCCTATCAGAAAGTACGTGGGTCAATTTAGATATCCAATATAACGTTAATATGAATAAAAAGCAAATGTCTGTTCCTAATATGCTTAATCAAACGATATATCTGTCCAACACGGTACAATGTTGACGTACTCAGTCATTGCGTTCAACCTAGGTTGGGTTTAATTTTGTCTTTTGCCTAAACCATCGTGACTCCATATTAGCTGATAAACAGGTGATAACAAAACAACAACGAACTTTGCACATTTTATGTTACCGGTGAGAAAAGCCCCCCTATTAGAATGCACGTTGACCAATTTAGGTATTCAATATAATGCTCAAATCTATAAAGAGCAAATGTCTGTTCCTAAGATGGCCAATCAAACGATATATCTGTCCAATACGGTACAAAGTTGACGCACTCAGCCATTGCGTTCAACCCAGGTTGGGTTCAATTTTGTCGTCTGCCTAAACCATGGCGACTCCATATTAGAGCACCAAGAGGATGATACCAGATCGTACCTATGTCTGGTCCACACCCATGGGTCGGGGATGCGGGGCCAGGGGTGAGGAGTATCCACACGCTTGGGGGTTCGTCGCGCCCCGGGATCTGCAAACGGCGCGTAGCCTTATGTAAAGTTAACGAGGCGACCAGGAAACTTTCGCATGAATACGAAAGTGGAACGTCGTCAGCAGCGAAGCCCAGCTCGGCGCCCATTTATATTTTAAAACGATGCGCGGCCACGTTCTCCGCTTGATTGGATGGTTATGACATTAATATGTTTGTGCGACGTGCCAACAGTACAATATACTGTGCCACAATATACTGTGCGGTACCTGATCAGCTCCACTGTGTTGGGTCGGCACAGCGGAGAATCTCCCTGCCGTCCTTTATTGAACTTTGGTCCTCGCTGCGGACTGATGAAAATTAAAGCCCATGTTGTGTGGCCGACACGACATGTTCGTCGTTGATCCGGTTAACTCGTTTAGATCTATTTCGACCCGTGATGGTTTTCAGGTCCCGTTATCACATGACATTCTCATCGGTCAGAACAGCACCTTTATGTTAGGTGAATACCAAATTTATTTGTGAGGTTATTTCCAGTTTGAAAATCGCACTTTTAAACCGGAAATGACGTCATGCAAATAAAAATTATGTTGACGTCACTTCTGGTTCGAAAATCTCAGTTTTTGACCGGAAGTGATGTCATACGGGTGAACATCACTTCCGGTCGATAACTGAGATTTTGAAACCGGAAGTGACGTTTTCCCGTATAATGTCACCTTCCGTTAAAAACCGTGATTTTGATGCGGGAAGTGAAGTTTTTCCATATGACGTCACGTCCGGTTGATTTAAGATTATCACGCCCCGATTTAACGCTCTAAAGTTTCGACCAGAAAAAAAAACCCCATTCAGAGAAACGCCACGGTTTCAATGCTAAAAAATAAGATCACGAGTCTGATTGAATGCTCTCCGAGGTTACATTAAGTATGCGAGTGACTCAGAGAGATGGCAACGGAAAAGGGATTGTGTGTCACACTGTCGAGAAAGCATTTTCACCGTGACGCTATGCTAAGGCCCTTATCACAGTGGATGAGGGAAGAGAAGAGAAAAAATAAAAATAAAAAAGACCGGCTCTTTTTTCGTTTCGGAGGAGACGCGGGCAGAGTAAGATACGCCAGGCTGGCTGGCTCTTGGTGCGCCGGCGAGGAACTTTCCATCGCTGCTTGTACCGCTCCTGGGATCTCTCGAAATTGGAATCTGCGAGGGAGTCTGCTCCGACTAGCGCAGAATCGCCCGGGGGGCAAATCGTCTTTTTCTTTATGCGGCCTCGCGGTGCAAAAACACAAGCTGCGAAACCAGTCGCAGCTACGGCATAACGGCGTATAGACATTCGCGGTATTATACATTGTACGGTACTCGTCGTCTGTTTCCAAGGCGTACACATAGCTGCGCGTAGCTTTTGCCAGCGAACGAAAGGTCCTTGGGAAACACACAATGTGATACCCAAGTATGAGCGATATGTTTGTGTGCCGCTGAGTTTCTTCGGGCGTTGATGGTGTGCGCACGTCTGTGTGCGACAAAGGACCAAGAAAGGGTAGCGTGTGCGGAGCGACTCGCGTATTGACGCTCTCACGTGCGCATGCGCTTCCACAAGAGAAAACGTCTCTTGCCCCCCCCCCCCCCACCCCCCTCCTGCCCCTCTAGCGCATGTATGTGTTCGTGCGAACCGCACATCCACCGAACACAACCATCCGCTGATCTTCGCTCGCGTCCAACCACTCCCCACTTCAATACACCGAAACTTCACGGGCACGCACTAATTATTCCTGTACACGACAGCAACCTGCACTCTTCCGGTTACGATTAGGATACAAAAATAATCGGAAATAAGTGCTACTATGATGCTTTTGGTATTCATTATTGTATTAATTACATTGTGTAATTACTACATTGGTAAGTTGATAACCATTTTGAGGCGGGTGAAGTATTTTTCAATGAATTAGTCAGTGGATATTCGCGTTAGAATAAGGTACAGTGCAATCTCTCACATGTTACATTCGGCTAGGTAACGAAGGCAAATTGTATGGGAATGCGAGTTGTTGAACTGGACCGGGCTTAGAGGAGAGGGACGGCTTTTTGAACGTAATTGACCCTTCCCATAGGTTACATGCTTCCACATTATGTAACGTATGAAGGATTCCACTCTATCTACCTTTTGCGTTCAATCGCTAACCGCGAGAGGCGCAACGAGCGCCGGAGGCGGGAAGTTTAAAAATTCTAACGCGAAACCAGACTACAAATACTTCGCTCACGTGCAACCACTTCTTACTTCAATACCGCGAAACATCACGCGCAAACACTAATTATTCGTGCAGACGCCAGGGACTTGCACTTTTCTGGTTAAGATTAGAAAATAAAAATAGTCGGAAATAAACGCTACCACTCTTTTGGTATTCGTTATTGTACTTACTACACTGTATTTGTAAGCTGATAATCATTATGAGGCGGGTGAAGAATTTTTTAATTATTAAGTTCTTGGATATTAACGTTAGAAAAAGCTCTCGCATATACATTCAGCTAGATTGCGAACGCAAGTTGTGTGGGGAATCCGGATGTTCCAATTGGTCAGGACTGAGAGGAGAGGGGGAGCTTCCTCAACGTAATTCGCCCGTCACATAGTTTACATGTTCCGCATAACGTAACGTACGAGGGATTCTACTCTATCTACGTTTGCGTTCACTCGCTACCCGCGAGTGGTGCGACGAGCGGCGGAGGCGGGAAGTTTAAAAGTTTTAACACGGAACCGGATACTACAAGTAGTCAGCGAAATAATAAAATTCTGAAAAAATTA
The DNA here is from genome assembly GCA_964017025.1 of Stenichneumon culpator. Lineage (NCBI taxonomy): Eukaryota > Metazoa > Arthropoda > Insecta > Hymenoptera > Ichneumonidae > Stenichneumon > Stenichneumon culpator. The sequence goes on from OZ024769.1 coordinate 13,103,977, forward strand.
ATATATTCTGAAAAAATTAACATATACTTAAAAATATCAACGCTGTCATTTCACATGAAAGTAAAAACGGATTTCTTGGTTACGTGCTAAACAATTATGGTTTTACTACCAGAGGGTGTGTTCACGACTGTATGTTTTCATGTTGTCCCGCTCGCTCTCTCTCTAGCACTATTTGTTGAAAATGAACCACCCTCTAGCGCCTTCGTTACTGCCGTTGCCTCCGTCCCGAGCTTTCGCTCCCGGTGTTCCAAGTTTTTCACCGCGCTCGCTATTCTTCATTTTCCAGTAGCTGCGCTACCAGCAGTTGGGAGTTCGCAAGATCATGAAGATAGCTGGTCTTGCAAGGGCTCAAGGTGGATGCGATACAGCTGCAGGCAAGGCTTATGAAAAAGAAGACGGGGAGCATGCAGTGTCGTACTTCGTTTTCCAAGAAGTACGCAATGCCTGCACGAACACACACCGTTTCCCCTGCTGCTGTTCTTAAATTTTTATTATCTTCTCACTTCTTATTTGTATCGTAGAAGATTTCCTCGACGCCATCAGAAAGACTCGTCTCGAACGTTTCGACGAAGTCACTTTCAGCGTTTTTATTCTTCTGACGTATTTTTTTCTTCTTTTTGTTGGGCTAAATTCATGCCTTTCTATCGCCAGTGAGTGGATTTTAAACGAGGGAAGTGCCGGGCGTTAAATAAGCAGCGAGACCGAAAGCGGCACCCGCGAAAAGACGTCTTCGGGGTGGCGGGTCTTATCGTCAAAGCGGTAAGGCGGTCTGAGGTGGTGAACGGGGAGAGAACACAGTCGGGAAGCTTGCGAAGGTGGAAGGTCAAAGTAGCCGTGCAGTTGCTTCCGTCTAATGAGATTAATTTGTTTCATGGACAACTGTGCCTTCGCCGCCACTTTGTCGCGACGAGACATGAAAGTGACTCCGGTCTCGCGTTTTACTTCTACTCGATCTCGTTCCTTTTTTTTTTTCTTTTTAATTTGCAGCTCACCACTCGACTCACAGATTGCAGGAGTTTTGCTTCGTGCATCGTTGCCAGCTTCGACCCCTGCAAACACAATGTTCCATGCTGTGGATATTGCTCTTGAGTGCAACGCAAATTCAATGCGCTTCGGCCTAAAAGCGATTACTTTAATACGTTCTCAGGTGTTAAGGGTCTGTTCCGAGTACGCCGGGTCTGCTGCCTGTTTGACCAAACAGGCTGGTATTCTGCTGAAGCTACCAAAACGGCTGAAACCAGCAGCTCCGCCAACGGCACGGAGGTTGTTCGTGTTTTATCTCGCTGCTGGACCGCCCTGGTGAACTTGTGCTTCAGCGCAAAGTGAGGAATCGCAAAGGGTTAGAAGGAGCTGAAAAAAGTTGAAGTCAGTCATCGAGGATGCGGTTGTGCTGACAACGATGGAGATGGGAAAGGGTTGCTTCTATACCCCCGCTTCAGCCAGCCTCCTCGAAGTTTCGCTAACACAGTCGATCTCTTGGCAGGTCCTTGTCAGGCCATTGTAAGGCCTTTTCGGAACCTTGCCAGGGTCTGATGCGAAGGTCGTGACTCTTGTTTCGTATGTCCGACAAGTTGTCCTTCCTGTACGGGGAAGTATAGCAAAAACTTAATATTTATAAAGTTCAAATTTTATTTTTTGCAATTTTTTCACCAAAAAGTCACATTTCATATTATATTAATGTAGTTAAACAATGGATCCTTTCGTGTGTTGCAGTGATTCGTTTTCCCAAAGTAACATTATGATAAGATAATTTGTCATTCCTGTACGGGCAATTATAGGAAAGACTTAAAGATTAAGACTTAATATTTTAAAAGAGCAATTTTTTATTTTTACAATTTTTTCACTTCAAAGTGAGATTTCTTATTAGATTAATGTCGTAATGCAATGGATCTTTTCGTATAAATGCAATGATTAATTTTCCCCAAAGTAACATTTTGGGTCGGTCAGAAATGCGTAAGTGCGAGATTCGCACTTCGTCGTGCGAGGACGACCGAGAAATACATTGTGTCGTTGGGGATGAACTGTTGCCATGCGGACTGCTTTCAACTTTTTCCTTCCCCCTCATCATCAACGTCTTCCTCGTCACTTTTTACCCTATCACTACACGCACACAAAACTTGCGCTCATCCTCTGCTTCGATAGCTCTTTTCATCGTTCCTTCTCGTATCTCCGTGCTCCGAACCTACCGTCGCTCGATGGCGAGCTTCTTTCTCCGTTGGCGCTTGGCTCTCACCCGTGACGAGAAGAGCCGACCCTAGACTTCCTGACTCAAGGGCGCGCGACGCGCCTCAAAAGGGAGCTTCGGTCGGAGTGGCCTCGGAGGAGGATGAGCCATGGCGTCAGCACATTACGAGCTTCCGAGTTTTCGTCACGAGGCCTCCTCCTCCTCCTCCCACCCCTCCTCCTTCCCGGCGTCAGCCGCCCTTTCACTTCGTGCCCTTTTCTAGTCGAATATGAAGAGAAAAAAAAATGCTACAGACCTTCTAATAAAATTCACTCATAAAATTCACATAAATACTTATACGTATGCTCTCTCGACCTCGGTATAAAAACAATTGGTATAAAACAAATTTGTATAGTACTCGGGGAAAAAATTATTATGTATATAATCGTGTGTAATCAAATACGGTCACATATGGTTATGATTAAATATGATCCATGTACATTATAGTGTATACTAGTTGTTGTTGTGGCCCGCTTCGTAAAATAGTTTTTCCTTTATTCCCGAAACATATTTTGAGATGATTTTGTGTTATTTGTATTTCCATTTTTCCTTCTAATAGGAATTGAATATGTCATAGTCTATATTTCTTGAGATATGTCCTCATTGGTATCGCTCTTTCCCTACCGGTACCCCCTGTCCCTATAAGTCCGCTTGTTCCCGCGCCATCAGTAACCCTTCCGTCCCTATTATGAACCCCCCGAATGCACAATAAACAAATTGAGTTTGAAAATAAATGAATGATTTTGGAAGTTTTTTTTACATAAACTGAAATTTCAAACACATGTGCCTTGCAATTTTAGAGTAAAAGTACTTTTTCATTAACTTTTTTTTAAACTTCAGGCGAAAGATTTGTAATTTTAATATCTGGTATTTTTATTTTACGAAAAAGTACATTTATGTTTAATTAATTATAGTAATGTAAGCAAATTTCAAGTTCCAGTGCATTCAATTTATTTTAGCAGTATAGTAGTTTTTGACCACCGTCCTTATCGCTGACACCCCCTGTCCCTATTACCGATTCTCCACCCCTTTTTTGCTCCCCTCCGCGTCCCTATTATTGCTTCAACTTAATTATTGCATTAGCTGTAACGGTGTTGTATAGAAAAAAAAAACCCGTGGACCTCGCTGATGATCTCGGATTGCTCGAAGGTGCTGCGATCCTCCTCGTTACTCGATCTTGGGTTCGTCCCTCGACTCTTGACCTACGGTCGAGCTTGAACCAGCGACATCGTCCTATCGACGCGCTCGACTCGAAGAATTTCTATTCGTCCAGTATAAAAAGAAGACGCTTTCAGTGGAAGAGACAACAAAAAAGGGATATATTCTCAAGCGCGGAATCTCACGGTTCATTGGCGGATTTTCCAAGCGATCCCGTTGACCACCGACGTACCGCAAGTATTTCCGACTCGCTCCACTCGGGCCTGCCTCATCGATAAGCCTAACGAGACACCGCGTGACTAACGGAACATAAACCTTCACTACGGCATTCGTTAATGAAGTGCCTCGCTTCCCGTAAGCCACTGCGATTTTCTTCACGCTCGGTACACCGAGTCCAATGTAATGTACGTAATGCAATACCTATCCTGGCTACAAAAGAACATTCCTTGGTAGCCTTTAGAAGCAAAGAGCCGAAGAAACTTATCGATGTTAATGAACCCAGGTTAACTCAGAAATTCCTATTCGATTAACAAATTGCCACTAAAAAGACCGGAAAATGTGCACCTGCAAAGGGTGAGAGCTGCGATTTTCAATGGTCAATGCGTTACATTTTTTTTTAATCATTGCGCTATAACTCGTAAGTGTAATCCAATGCTTTTACGAGTAACATCGATCGTCGTTGGAACATTTCGAAATATTTGCTCAAAAATTGCACGGACAAACGGCGATTAATATTGACCCTCTCGAATTTATCACATAGTGAAATGTCGAAAAAGAACTCTATAAAAATTTCATTGGATACGCGCACCGATTGGCTCTCAGAAATTAATACAATCAGAGGATAAAGATTCAGGGTACAATTTTATAGAAAATTTAGATAAATATATAGGTACAATTTTTCAGAAAATTTTTTACACCTGCAAAGATTGAGATCTACGATATTCAAGTTCACTGTGTGAAAGAAATTTCAAAAATCATTGTTCAATATGTTCAATATATTCGAAAATCATTGTTCAATTGTTCAATATATTCGAAAATTCCGAAATATTCAATTTGCACGGGTAAACGTCCAATAATATTGGCCCTCTTGAATTTATGACGTAGTGAAATCGCGAAACAAAAATGCATCAAAATTTCGTTGGATACGCCACTTGTTGGCTCTTAGAAATTAATACAATCGAGAGAACGAAGCTTCAGAACCTTACGAAATTTTTTATACAAATACAATTTTTTTAAGCTAGCCGCTATTCGGCGTTTCTCGAGTAGGAAGGCATTGCGGACGACCCGCGAACCTCGATAACTCTTGGCGAGGGGTTAAAGGTCGAGGGGGCTTAACGTGTGGCAGCGTCGAAAGAAGGTGCAATTATACATCCCGTGCAATCTTGGCGCGGTCTCTCGGCATGTCGGGTCAGAATCACGCTTCCTCTTCGCAAACCCTTCGGTTCTCTCGTCAAGTTGAACCGGTGATGAATCGCCGTTTTATGGATTTTTAATAATAATAAAAAAAAAAAAAATTAAGTCGCTATTAAGCCAGACTAAAAGATAACGGAAGCTCTTAGAGATTGACCCTAAACCGGTCGATTAACCGCGGCAGTATTTGCCCACGGTGATATACCTTGCTCATACCTTCCGTACCCGCTGCTACGAGCAATTTGTTCGCCCGTTTGAACCTTGACATGGGTGTGTCGAGGGATAACGCTTGCTGCACCGGTACTATCGTCCGCACCGACAGCGTGTGTGAACGATAGAACTGAGTACAACCAGCCGCCTCGTAAACGCCTACCCGGAAGTCCCTGGCAAAGCCGTTCGACTGCGGAAATCGAATGATCGTTCGGGTCAATTGTATTACAAACTTTGATCCGTTCGGCGGAGACTTGTCGTAAGACCGAAACTCCGAGACCAGTGGGTAGACTCCGCGATTATCGACGACCATTATTGCCTATTTTTAGAGAAAATAAAAAAGTTTATGATTTGTTTATTTATTTTTTATGACAATTGACGTGCTATTTATTTATCGGAATTGTCGGCGCAAAATTCCGATAAATCTCCCCGAATGAATGCAAGGAAATTTTTATTTCTTGAACCTTGAACTGATAACGCAAAAGTGCTGTACATCCGCTAATAAATAAAAAATGAGGTTGAATCAACTAAAGATTCAACAAAATATTTTAATGCGTAAAAATATTTTGGTGAAATAATCGATTTTTTTTAACTAACCAATGTTTTAGCTATACCAACAAAATATTTATATGCACGTCCCTGTCCGAATCTGTAGTTGATTCAAATTAATGATACGTGAAGCGGGCCGTAATGAACCTATTTTTTTGAAACCTTTAATTTTGTAATTTTGTACACGGTATAAAAGATTTGTACGCCTAACAAACTTTTTTTGTCCACAAATATTCACAATTCTTTTCTTGTTACATTAGAAATAAAATTATTGTCAAATGAACAAACATTTTTGTAAAATGTGCAATATTTTTGTAAAAAGCGTTAGATTTTTTTTTGTAGAATTAATAAGAAAATAATTGTCGATGTTGGTGGACAAAAAATGGCGGTACTACTTTTGCTATGTGTGTTAAAGTAATATTGGGCGATGCTTTTTAGATAAAAAAAATGCTGCACATTTTTTCAATTGGAGCAAAAATATGGACGTCGAGAACTTGCTTCAATAATCGAGCTTTAATGAACCTACGAATTGAATTATACCGTGTAACCTTGTAGCGCGTTGCGAGACTCGATATTTCGAGCATGCGAAGAACAAATTTGTTTTGGCTCTGAACGAGTCGGTGTGTTAGGTACGCGCTTGACATGGGACAGCAAAGAGCTATCTACTGCTGCCCTCTTATTTTTCATCTTCCCAGCTATATTCACTCTTACCGGTATAATATAGTATAATGTAGTACTATATGGAGCGAGTCACTCCCTGTGTACCTTGTCACAGGTTTTCTGACAACTTCAGTAACACACGAAGTTCACGCATATGAGGGTTCGTCGGGTCTCGCGCAAACAAGCCTGGCAAACATTGTCGCATTGCACCGTCACTCGGTTCGTCCTGCGATCCCCATTCGCCGTTATCGCAAGTCCTACGGTCGAAGTTCATTTTTTTGTCTCACCTAACCTCACGTTCCCTCACTTCTTAATTTTTTACATGAATTTTCATCACTTTTTCAATGGATTTTTTAAAATTAATTTTTACTACTTTTTTATTTATACAATTTTGAATATTCACGTTATATTCCTATTTACTTATTAATTTTTATATTCGCCGTCATCGCAGGTCCTACAGAAGGACATTTGTAGTTTCACATTACCTCACGGCCATTCGACTTATTAATTTAAAAAATTAATTTTTGTCACTTTTTTATGAATTATTTTTTTAATTACTTTTTATCACCTTTCACATGATTTAAATTTTTCAAAATTCATTGTTATTACTTCCTGAATTAGGTTTTATTACTTTTTTTATTGATACAATTTTTAATATTTATTTTATATTCCCATTTACTCGTTAATTTTTATATTCCCAAAGTTTGCTTCGATTTTATGATCCTCGGAGAATTCCTTTTACACGGAGGTATCAAGCGAGTACCTGGAAGCAGCACTAATTTTCCGCGCGCGTGACTAATGGCCTCGAGAGTCTTTCGTTTCAACCCTTCCGGCATCCCCTTTCGGCGCGACAAAACGCTCTCCTCCGGTGCGCCCCGAAAATAATCTGCATACGAAAAAGAGAAGAAAAAAAAACTATCAAATACTCAATACGGATGCACTGATGCGTCGAAGAGGCAGTCTGCAGCACGAATGTGAAATCTTGTTGTGATCACGAGTTTAGTTCTCACGTTACGTTCGATGGGTGGCCCGACTTCGGGAATAAATTAAAACCCGAGGATGTCGTGATCCCCGGAGCGTAGATATATTTAACGAAACGAGACGAGTGCTCCGTATGAGGACACGACACCGGAGATAATGGGTATACCTGGGCCTCATCAAACCTTGCAAGCTGCGCTCGCCCTTATATTAAGTATAATGTTCTGTAACACACCCTCCCTTGTGTCCCCCGTTGTCGGATAGGGCTAGTCAGCCAGACATCGGTCGATGTAGTTGGTTTGAATTTCACGTATCATCATAGCAGTTCTAAAAAAAATATATACGTATATACACACATAGAGACTATATGTTGCGGGAAATAATTCGTGAGACTCAAATCTAGATATATACACGCGATACGTTGATGCACATTTAATTATCGTGTTCAGCTACACAAACTTCAAGACGTATCTGTTTTAATATATTCTCCTCCGATATATGATTAGATGTATTGTCGCGATGTAGAACGGGTCGAGACAGAGGCGGAGAAAGAGAACGATAAGAAATTATATGTTATTATATAGTTAGTTATAGTAGCATAAGAGTAGTGTTTCTCTGTGCTACACATCGTTTTATTTTTATTTTTTTAATATATATATATGGAGGTAATTGAATGTTTCTCCTGGAATAATCCTTCCGCGGGCCTGCCACTGCAAATGACCGGTATGAAAGATTAACTGCGCCGCACGGTGTAACGAATGATACAATGAAACGCGATACTTCCTCATGGGGGTTGTGAATTTTGACGGGGACTCGAAAATATAAAATGTTCACTTGGCGGACATTTTTCAATGCATTTTTCAAATTAATTATTTATGTACAAAATTCGAGAACGAAGAATGCAATCAAATGTTTTATTGGTTCGTTTTGGATGCAAAATTAAGCAGTTCCTATTTTATTTTAAGATTTTTTAATATAATTAAAATTTCCTCAGAAAATCTTCACTTCCGGTGCTTCACTTCCGGTTTGAAAATCTCATTTCTCTTCCGGAAATGATGCATTTCCCGTAAAAATAAGTTTTCTGGATTTGAATTTCTGATATAACGTCACTTCTGGTCTAAAATGAGTTGTGCATCGCATTGTTGTGCACAACTTACCGAGAGTAACAGCGGGCCCTAGGAAAACCCCCTAGATTCTTGAAAATTGGGACAAACAAACAACTTTTAAAAATATATATAGATATACAATTTTTCGTGAAAAGTATATTTATTATATGAAAAATATATTTTCGCGTATACATTTTCACGCTGCGCTATAGCGAATACAAAACAAGTACATAATCTACAGCCTTCATTTTTAAATGCTAAAAAAAACCGAAAGCCCGCCACATACAGCGCCGTGTGAGACTTCCATCTCCGCAGTGTCAAAGAACGAAGAGGGTGTACGGAAAGTCAGAGATTGTTAGGTCGGTCCTTCTACAAACGAGCTCTTGTTGCGCGGCAGAACAGATATCAGCGAAATCGTCGTGACGACCCTTCGGAGCACGTCGACTGCGAAAACGCCGAAGGACAACGGAAAAATGAGGACACGAAGAGTCCATTAAGCGTAACTGGCGGTAATGAATGGAAGACACCCCGCCATCCGCATCTCCAGCAACAGCCCGTGCTGCTCGAAACCACCTCTCATTCTCCTCTCTCTGTAACTTTCCTCTCCACCACCTTCACTGATATCTTCCTCATTTCCTCCCCCCAACTTTTACCACTCCCCGCTTTTTATCTCGCACTTTCTCCGTCCGTTTAACTGCGGACTTGCTTTCCCTCCTTTTTATTTCGTTTTCCCGTCGACCCCTTCGTTTTTTTTCCCGGTCATTCACTCGACTCGCGGAACAGGGAGTTATTACTACAGCTAAGAAAGGAGGAGGAAGGTCAGCGTAATTTTCCTCGGTAAAAAATCCTCCCCCGCTTAAGTTCCTCGCGCGCTCATTATTCCTCGGTGTCGTCGTCGTCGTCGTGACCGACACTAGGGGTCTGCCACCCGCGACGCCATGACCTAGCCCCCGACCTGACCTGAAAGGCGGCTTCCTTTAATAACCCAGAAAACGAGGAAAAAAAAGGGGAAGGCGGAGGACAGCGGGCTGCTCGATGGCTTGCTCTTCGTGCGAGACTAAGCTGGGCAACGGTTACGTGAATGAGACGAGGAAGGGCGAGTGAGGAAGGAATATGGCGCGAGGTATGCCGCCAACGCGCCACGGGATCCTTGGATGCTAATTTGTAACTGGACTACTTCCGGGGCAGTGGTTCTCCCCGCTTTGCTTAACTCGATATCCGTTTTGTCACGAAATCAAATCCTGGCATGTCTTCAAGGGACTTTGGTGCTTTGCTTAGGCTCATTTTTGTAAACAGGTCCGATGGCTTAGTTCTATAAGACCACGCGGAGAGAAGAAAAAACCTGTAAACATTTTTGTTTGAAAATTAATGAACGCTATTTGAAGTTTTTTTTATACATAAAAGGTTTCTGAAATTTCAAACACCTGTGCGTTGCAATTTTACAGTAAAATTTTTATTCTTAATGGACATTTTTGTACATTTCAGCCAAAATATTGTAATTTTAATGTTTGGTAGGTACTTTTATTTAACAAAAAAGTATATTGATCTTAAATTAATTAAAATAACAAACGAATTTCAAGTTTCAGTACATTAAATTTACGATTTATTTTTAGAGTGAAGACTCGTTGGAACGGCAAGAATTTCGTTACCGCACGTAATTTATCTACTTACTGTAGGGACAGCATACTATCTTGTTGTAACCACACATTTTTTTGCAGCAATTTCAAAAGTTTTTTTTATCAGTATTGTTTCCCGCTTCTCAAAGCTACTGCGTTATAGCGGGTCGACTCGGTTGATGCGTAATTACTAGTCTTCATTTTTTTTCAAAAGAAATTGCTGTTACTGAGTTTTTAATCGATGCGTTTGAAAATAAGTCCTTCTAACAATGGAAACATTGTAGCAGCAGTTCTTTTTGCTGTCGCAACACTAAATCATTAGGGATTCACATTGTGTTGGGGAAGCAAAACTATTTTTCTCGGTTCACCGAAGTGTTAAAGTTCTATGTGGTCTATAACAATCGAAACATCTCCTACTGTGTTGCCCCGTATTACAATGAGATTCGGGTGGAAGCACGATTTCTTCCATTAGATCAGCATCGAACGTAAAGACAGTCTCCTGTCTGACTTCGGTAAATATTTGTAGAACAATTGGAACAATATTGGTGGTAGAAAAGTCGTAATAAATGTGCAAGGTAATTTAATGGGTAATGTAAAGGTAAATGGGTAATGTAAAAGTAAATGGGTATTGTAAAGGTAAATGGGTAATGTAAAGGTAAATGGGTAATGTAAAGGTAAATGGGTAAAGTAAAGGTGAATGAGTAATGAGTAAGGTAAATGTTGAATAATGGCAACAATCGGTGATAAGTGAAACAAGTATGCTTTCGAGCGGGGAACGATCGAAGAAATGAGCACCGTAACGCGGAGGTTTCGGAGTACCGGCGAGAGGCTCGAGGGGGATGCCTAGCCTCTCCTTGCATTGGCAATTAGTCTCATCCCCTGCTCGGATACCCTTCGTTCTATCCACGCATAGCAGTGCCAGACGGAGTAAGGGAGGAGGAGGAGGAGGTGAGGAGTGCGCACGCCCGTTTGGTTATAGCAGCAGGCACGACCTCGTCCATGGCATTTAATTACCTTGCCAACCCCAGGCCAGTGGCTGCCTCGGGGCCAAGGTCAGGAGCCATTCAACTCTCTTGCTCAGCAGAGCCAGTCAACGTAGTATACATTTCGCTCAAGCTGCTACCCGCCGCGTTACTTCTCCTGGGACACACTGACCGACTTCAAACCCCTCTAAGAACTTTGAACTCGAACGAGACTTCAAACTTCGACGTAAATTAGGTCCCTGGCAGATTTTAAGTCAATCCCGTTTAATGATTCTATTATCGTTCTGTGCGGCAAGAAGTCTCTATGTACCCAGTTTGAGGCTCGTTGGGGAATTCGTTCAACGACCACTTTGAGGACCTTTATCGATTGGCAACGATATCACGTGACTGAAAACTGGAGAACGTGTTTTCTGTGAATGAGCATACGAAATGCGCCCTTCCTGTCTCAGTCATGCGATATGTCGTTCCGAAACTACTTCGGTTCGTAGTACATGGTAAAAAAGTTTGTACTTTTTAGAACAACTTATTGTCCGCAATAGTGGAAGATTTTTTGTTTGCTAATTTTCTGATCGCATCACCCGGTTCTAGTGTTACAAACAAAAGTACAAATATATTCAAATCCGAACAAACGAGTTTGCCGCTTATTTAACAACATTATTTTTACGAAACTTCGTATTCCGATTTTGCGAAATAATTTTTTATTGTGATAGTTTAGTATACATTTTTGGAGGGTTGGATCGGAGCCTGGTCAAGACCTTGGCAGGTTTCGATCGTCCGTTTTCCAGACCTCCCCCTCCCCCCTCCCTCGAAGATTCTATCATTGTATGACTTATTTGTCGCGCTGGAATTCAACATTGTTGATAAAATGAACATTTCGAAGATGAACGGTCAACACCCGTTTATTGCTACCTTAACTTCCACATGGGAATTGGATAATTACTGCAGCGACTTTTATTTTACTTGTTATCACACATGTGCCATTAATGAATACGTGTCAGCCAAAGGATGTGGAAAAAACATCCGTTGTGTCCAACATTCGTTCTATTTCGCTGAAGGATCGTCAACTACTGTGAATGAAACCCAAGTAATTCAGGGGAAAGCGATTTTTTTAAATACATATAACAAGTAATTTCCCATATAAGTAATTCTCTCTATAAGCAATTTTCATATTGTCGCACAACTGCTCAAAAAAATGAATCCAAGATACAACAATTTAGGTCATAGTACATTCTGATACATGATCCGGACAGAGGACTCAGCGAATGATAAAAGTTAAAGATTTTTTACCATCTACGTTATCTCACCTACATTATCGCACATCGTTATCGGCAAACCAATGTAACATCATTATTCTTCAAAAAAAATACAATCTCGCATTCGAAGCCATTTCATTTTTACTATCTCGGGATGAGGTACGGTATCTTGCGATCGCATCCTCCCTCGACGAAAAACGAACGGCGGCCAGGAAGGAACTCCCACATACTAGAGTCGTGAGGCTCGTCTCTGCGAATCAAAATATTCCCTTCCACACAGATAGAAAATTGAACGTACGAGGAAGGCCTCCTCACGTCGCACCAAGGAGGCGGATGTACGTGCACACACTGCTCTCGGCTATGTGTGCGCTATCCGAACTTGCAAACCCCCGAGTCAGATTCGCCCGTATACTTTATTCGGGGGTGAGATAGAGGGAGGGTTGGGTGTGTGCACACACACCGCGCGTCCGCCTCCCGAAGCTGCGCAGAAGTTCCTTCCTTCCGCTTGATCGACATCGATTCCAAGATGGCAGACTTTCGTCCTCTCGCTCTTTCCTCCGTTCCCTCGTTTCTACACTCTTTTTGCCCTCCCCCTCCTTCCCCCTCCCTCCCTCTTCCTCGCCCTTGCTCATTCGCCCTGGGCATACATATCGTCCTGTTTTCCTTAGCCATCTCCGCTATCGCACTTCCCCCCTCCCCCCACCCCCCAAGCCACCCACCCTCATTCCATTCCACTTCCTCTTCGCTTCCTTTCCATTCCCAGCAGCCTCTGCTACTATCACCCTCCACTATACTGTACCGTCTCGCAGCCCTCGAGCTATAGGGGACTGCGGGGTAAGACGAAATTGGGGGCAAGACGAGACACGAATAATATCTTTCACCATTTGCTCAAGTCGCTTTTGCCGCAGCGGAAACCAAGCGGCCAACGAGCTAAACGGAGATGGTGTCCGAGTTAACTTTTGGTGAACACTTGCTGAAGCTAATGTGGTGTTTTTAGTGCGCCAATTTGAGGTCAGGGAAAAAAATTCAAGGGAAACTTAACTATCGAAGTATCACTCTTCAAAGTTGAGCGGGTTGTTTAAAGACTTCTTTTTTTGAATATACAAATGATGAGCAGTCAAGTAGTATTTAGGATACTAAAAAAAACGCGATTGCGGAGTGCTAAAGAAATATTTTTGTATTTCAATTCTACTATCAATTCTTACAATTCCGTGTCATATTGAAACAACGAAGGCCACGACGAAGGCAAGACTGTCGAAGTAACATTTTATCGTTTCAATCCCGTATGGAATTGTAAGAATTGAAAATAGAATTGAAATAACAATCTATTTCTTTGGCAGCCTACAAGCAACTTATATTTGAGAGATCGATTTTTTTTCATTGCAGCAGAAGCATACACGGTAGAAACAGTTTGTACTTTTTACAACAACTTATTGTCCACAAACGCCTACAATATTCTATTTGCTAATTTGCCGATCGCTCTAGTTTTACAAAAAAAAGTAAAAAAACTAAACTCGTTAATGACACAGGAAATAAAAGGACAGGTTTGCATATTCAAACCTCAACAAACGAGTTTGTCACTTATTTAACAACATTATATTTACGAAACTTGCCATTCCAATTTTAAGAAATTATTTTTTTACTGTGTACCTGGAACGGATGTTTTCACGCATCTGCTGATAATCCGGATGTGGAATACACATTTCTCGACTTGGATTAATAAATCGATTCGATTTATTTCTTGAATGAAGAAATTTCGGATCATGTCCAGCTTAACTGTCCCGACTTACCCCAACTTCCCCTATGCCATCAGCATCGTTGCAACCATGTCAATGGGCGACGCCCACCGCTTTCAACGTCCGCCCTTTCGTTTCTTCTCTTCTTCTTCATATTCGTCTTGTTGCTGCCGCGAGCATGCACGTACCAAAACCCTTGCACGCTTCGAGATATCCGAGGGCCGTTATCGGCATCGTATTTGGACGAAAAATGGCGATAGGGCCGTTATCGGCATCGTATTTGGACGAAAAAGAGCGATAGGTAGTAATGGAGGATCGAAGTTCGCACATGACCATGCCTGGGCGCGAGGGACTAAATATTGAATCCGTCGCGAAATCACCAAAGAATATCTGGTCTCGTGGAAAATGAGAAACTTTTAATCAACCACGGGAATAAGGAGCGTCGAATTGGAGGGAGTTTTGGCCATATGTACTTTGCAGGATTCGTTACGATTTTTTTTTATCGTCGCGGGACCGCCGGGATTTGCAGGTTTGAAAAGGATCATCCCTTCAGGGTTTGCCCTCAGGATGATCCCAATATATTTTTGGTGAAGATAGGAAAATCCGATTAATGGATCTTTCAATTCGCAAGGGAGCCTTACAACTACACCTTCTCAGCCACGACCGCTGCTTTGATATGTTAAGCAGTTTTATTATTAATATTTTTAGGTAGTTTTATTATTAATATTTTTCGGTACTTTAATTGTTAAGATCTTTAGGTTATTTCATTAATAATATTTTTATTCCTTTTATTATTACATTCAATTTTATTCCTAGATCATTTAACGAGATTGTTTCAATGCTGGTTTTTTTCGCCTGGTTTTGGTAGGCTGTGTACCAAAACTCGATTGGATGTACGAGGTTCTCGGCGCAAGAAGTCGAGCTGGCTCTCAGTGATTTTGTTCCATCTACGATATTACGTCGCGCTTTAATCTATACGCGATACACCCCGTAGGGGTGAGGAGGCAGCAGTCCACCCCCCGCTTCCACTATTCGCGCACGTAAATTTCGCGAAGAGGTATGAGCCGACGCTCCTCTTCCTCGAACACATAAAAAGAAGGAAAAAAATAAATAAAAGAAGGGACGTTCGGAGCGAGCGAGAGGGAAGGATAATGGATAGGCTTCGCGGGATCTCCGGAAGGGAGAATCATAAATTACGTTCGAGCGAGAGAGAATGGGAGATAGAGAGGAAGAGAAAGAGAAAAAAAGCGTAGCGAGCAGCGAAGCCGTGGATCTCTCGTTCGGGAATATTTAACATAAAATTGAATTTGGTTATAACGAGGAGTGATCGCATGCCCCGTCCAACGGGAAAAATCCAGAGTCGAACGAGAGGAACGCGAATATCGGGGAAAAAGAGGAAGGACGAAGAGAGTCGAACGATGAAGAAGCGGGGTGCCAGCCGCGGGTGGATCGTTCCCCCGAAATTATTATTGTCTTAAATAGTGAGCGAGGTGGAAACATTCGGGGAGCCTGGAGTAAAGAGGAGGAGAGTAACGCCGGAATCTTCCCACGCGTCATTACGCGAGGATATCAAGAGTCATGAAAAATCGGCGAAGCGCGCGATCGCGCGTCGCTACTCCGCGCGATTATTCAAACGAAACGGCTGACAAGATTCTCGTCAATCAGGGCTCGGTAATGCCCAGGTGGGATCCTACGACAACTGGAAAAACGGCCCATCGCCGCCTTGACACTGGCCATCGTACGCTAAAACGCCATATTGGTTCTTCTTCGGCCGGCGTAGCTAACCGGAGCGACAACAACAGTCTTACGAGCACTAATAAACACTGAGTAATGCTCTTACGCCACTGCTTGGCAGTGAAAAATCAAAAAATTTCTCTGTAACGTCACTTCCGGTTCGAAAATCCGACTGTTAAACTGGATGTGTCGTCATGGAGAATGTTTGTAAACAATTTGCCTCGACGTCACCCCCGTTTTGAAAATCTCAGTTTTCAACCGGAAGTTATGTCATACGGAACAGCGTCACTTCCGGTTTAAATATAGTTTTCGACCGAAAGGGACGTCCGGCATAACAGGATTTCCGGTAGGAAATTCATCACTTCCGGTTTAAAAATCTAATTTTTCGACCGGAAGCGAGGTATTTCCATTCAGCGTCACTTCTAAAATATAAAGAATATAAATATGAAAATATTGGTAAAACTCAAGAGTTTTGAACAGCATCGGCTGCATTGGGTGGCAAAAGAAACAAAAAGAAAAACAAAATGAATGCAAGAAAAGGGGATAGAAACTGCACTTTGGTGCACACGCCCGCTCTTCCAAGTTTTCCTTCGGCACAGTATCTCGTCTTCGTTGCCACGTTCGCCTCCTCTTCCATCTTCTCGCGTTTCCTCGACCTCCCTCATCCTTGTGTTTCGTTTTCGTCCTTTTTTTTTCTTTTTTCCCTCCTGCTTCACCTCTTTTCCTTTCTCCCGGCAATCGCAAATTTATTCCTACGAGTCTCGCCCGGCGGTGGAATCGCGAGCGCGCACGATCCGCTCTCTTGCTTTATATACTCGCCGCCTCTATCTATCTTTTTTTCCACCCGGCGCGCCTCGCAGTTTTCGCGGGAGCAAAAGAGTCGGAGCAAAATCGATAGACAGACCCGAGAGCGCGGATATGGAAGTAGTATATGTTTCTATCTTACCTCCTTTCTCTTCTTTCTCGCTTCCCATTCCACCTTCACGTTTCTCGCACCTCCGTATACCATATACTGGGGGTTATGTGTCTGCAGTAAATACAGGAAGTGTGCGCGCAAAGAGCCCAAGTACTGTGCCCCAGCTCGAACCCACTCTAGCCAATATAAAGTGAACACCTTCCTGGGCACGGAGTTTCATTATTTCCTTGCCCGGTTCGTCGCCCGATTCACTCTAGCTCCCCTTCACTGTTCGCCTTCCTTTCATTCCTGATCGACAACCTTCAGAAGCATCAGCCCCTCGAATGCCTCGATTAAAGTTGTATTAAAATATGCTGCAGTATCATTGTAGTTGAATTTCCACAGCAGACCGCCGTGCATACTGCAAAAGCCATCCGTAGCATTCGTCATGGTTTAAAACAGCATTTTGCTTTCTCATCGCATACAAGCTATGCAAGGCGAGCAACGACTGTCCCGTAGGTATTGTAGGTTTCCCCGATGGAACGGACGCGACCGATGGTCGGGCTAGTGTTGGCCTGGCGATTGTCGAGTCTCCAAGGATCGGCCAATGTTCGGCCAAGTACTGGCTCACCAATGGTTGGTTTGATAGCTTGCCTATTGTTGGTTAGTCGATTTGAGGCCAATGTTTTGCTGAATATTTCGCTTGCCATTGGTTGGTTTCACTCGCCAGTAGTAGGTTTGTCGATTTGCGGCCAGTGTTCGGCCAAGTATGAACTCACCGACCATTGAATTTACTATTTTAGGGCAATGTTCAGCCCAATACCGATTCGCCAACCGTTGGTCTGCTGATGCATGATCTCGCGAATCATTGGTCTGCTGATTTCAGGCCAATGTTCGGCCGAATATTGATTCGCCGAGAGATCGTCTGCTGATGCATGATCTCACGAAGCATCGGTCTGTCGATTTTAAGCCAATGTTCGACCGAATATCGACTCGCCGATCGTCGGTTTACCGATGTGGCACCAATATTGGACCATCAATCAGCGACTTCCGCCGCTAGATGGCGCTATCCCAAGTTGTTTCTCGCAAGCGAAAGTGTATCCGAGCGTCAATATCAAAGCATGCGAGATTACACTTTTTTGAACTATCGCAAAGAATGCGTATTATTTTTGGATTTTGTACTCGGTTCGAAGAGACTTCGGACTGCGTGTTTGAGGATGAGAGGCTTAAAGAGTTTCCTCATCTCTACACTTGAAGCGAAAGGTCGCAAGCTCCCGATGACCGAGGATAAGATGGCGAAAGGAACTTTCCGGGCTCGAAGCACCTAAGGAAGTGAGAGTTTAGTGGAAAAGACGGAGGGCGGAGGATATAGGATCTCGAGACCCCAAGGCTCGAGTCGGAGGTGGCGGGCGAGCGTGCCGGCGGTAGGGGCTGGTTTTTTTGCTGGGAAAAGCTGTGAGCCAGGGCTCGTTCTCGACCGCCTCGGAATCAAAGGAGTCAAAAGAGCTTTTCCAAGCTTCAAGCCCGGCTGGTGCAGGAGGGCGTAAGAGGCGGAGGGGGATGGCGCGGAGGTGGAGGAGGGCACGGGCCAGATTGAACTTCTTTTCCGCCGCTGGAGTTTTCCTATTACTTCGAATTTCGTCCGTGCGTTCTTGCAGCGCGAGACGCAAAGCTGCTTCATCCTGGGATGCTGTCGGCTGAGTGAAAGGGAACTGCGGATGGAATGAAAGTGAGAGGCGGAGAGCACCGGTCCTCGCGAATTACGAGCACATAAGCTTCCATCAAATCTAGTAAATCTGGTAGTAGTGGTAATAGTAATCTAGCAATAAGCGCGGATAGAATGTCTCCGAACTTGTCATGAAAAACATGACGATGCAAAACCACTTTTTGCCAAGTATATCGCACGTTATGAAATACGTATAAATCATTGTTTAGCAAAGAAATTTATTAATTTCCCCGAAGCACATAAGCTTCCATCAAATCTAGTAAATCCGATAGTAGTGGTGCACTGTAAAAAAAAAAATTCTAAATTTAATGTACCTGACTGGAAGTTTTTATGCAAAAACTGGTACATTAAATTTAATGTAGAATTCTGATAAAAAATGTAAATACTTCTTATTGAAATTAAATAATTTTCACAGTAAAATTAAAGTGAATTATTAAAAAATAAAATATTCCCAATGTTTTTAATACATCGAATATTAATTTTTAATCACAATTGTACGTGAAATCTAATATACCTGTTTTTGCATAAAAACTTCCAGACCAGTACATTAACTTTGATATGAATTTTTTACACAGTGTATTAGTAATCTAGCACTAAGTACGGATAGAATGTATCTGATCTTGTCATGAAAAACATGACGATGCAAAACCACTTTTTTTGCCAAGTATATCGCATGTTGTTAAAAACGTGTAAATCATTGTTTAGCAAAAAATATTATCAATTTCCACGAAGCTAGATCTAAAGGTTCAGGAACTCGAACTCGAGGCATAAGCGTTTTACGCTGTCAAGGACACCTCCCCCCAATCAGGTCACAATTATTTAGCTTCGATTAAAGTCGATCTGCCTTATTCCAGGGACATACCGATAGTACGACGTTTAGAATACGGAACACAGTACAATGCTACCCCTCGGGGCGTTTCTCATCGTTTCCTATCCGCCTTCTGTCTCGCCCTTGACTGACTTCTAAGTAAAAATCAATAATTCCTTTATGGCACAAATTAACGGTAAGCGTATTCAACCCTCGTGTACGGGAAATTGCTTGCCGCGCTCTTCGAATCTGCACTCCAGACGCATGAGCCGTTACACCCTTCCGAAGGCTGTTTTCCGGGTCTGCATAATATCATAGAACAAGTATCACTCGACTTTTTTTACGAGATAGTGCAGTTTCGCTACCTCTGATTACTGACCTCTTTGACGGTAAACCTTCCCAACTGGAGTGAAGATCGTCAGCATTTCCTACGACACCATTATGAAGACCGTACCTTAGTACATTGTTGTGAAAACATTGTCTATACGCTGGACCAAATTTGTATTTCACATGTA
The DNA here is from genome assembly GCA_964017025.1 of Stenichneumon culpator. Lineage (NCBI taxonomy): Eukaryota > Metazoa > Arthropoda > Insecta > Hymenoptera > Ichneumonidae > Stenichneumon > Stenichneumon culpator. The sequence goes on from OZ024769.1 coordinate 13,123,538, forward strand.
ATCGATAAATATTTTCTATTACATACTTCTATAATTTTAACAAATTTTTTCCTAAATTTTTAATTTTGTTCGTGTTTTCATTCGGAAAATCTTTTGATAATATCACTGATAAAGATCTTAAGTGAATTAATATAAGTTATTTATCTTGGCATAGTCTACAACAGATTTTTAAAAGATTACATTTTTGTGTTCCAATATTTTGCTTTGCAATAAATGATCGTTATTTTGTATTAGAACGACATCTATCACGGAGAGTAGTAGTGCTCGCATTTTTCTCTACCCGATTTTATGTATCTGTGAGCACTAGACTCGTCTCTTATATACATTTCGAAGAACCCGAAAATACGGTAACATTTATATAATTTTTACAAATAATTTTCTTGAAATTTTCAATAATTTTTTTAATTTGTAAGATCTTCTGATAATCACTAATAGAGGTCCTCAGTTAATTAATTACCTAAGTAAATTATAGTAGTGAATGTATCAAAGATCAGACATCGGACCTAAAATTTAGTTACTTATCTTGGCATACGTTACAATCGATTATTAAAAAAGTACATTTTTTTTTCTAATGCTATTTTTTTCCAATCCTATTTTATTTCCCTGCGACCACTAGACGTGCCTCTTCTTATGTACATTTCGACGAACCCGAAAGTATAGTAATATTTATATAATTTCTATAAATAATTTTCTTCAATTCGTCATTTATTTTTTTAATTCGTAAGATTTTCTGACAACGTCATTAATAGAAATCCTCAATGAATTAATTATCTAAGTAAATTATACTAGTAAATTATATTAGTGCATTTATCGAAGATCAGACATCCGATCTAGAATTTAGTGACCTATCTTGACATACGCTACAATCGATTTTTCAAATATTACATTTTTTTCCCCAAAAATTTCGTTCTGCAATAAATGATCGTCATTTTGTATTATAAGGACATCCATCACGGAGGGTAGTAGGCCTCGCATTTTGCTCCATCCTATTTTATTTCTCTGCGAGCACTAGACGCGCCTCTTCTTATGTACATTTCGACGAATCCGAAAGTATAGTAATATTTATACAATTTTTATAAATAATTTTCTTCAATTCGTCATTTATTTTTTTAATTCGTAAGATTTTCTGATAACGTCATTAATAGAAATCCTCAATGAATTAATTATCTAAGTAAATTATATTAGTGCATTTATCGAAGATCAGACATCCGATCTAGAATTTAGTTACCTATCTTGGCATACGCTACAATCGATTTTTCAAAGATTACATATTTTTCCCCAAAAATTTCGTTCTGCAATAAATGATCGTCATTTTGTATTATAAGGACATCCATCACGGAGGGTAGTAGTCCTCGCATTTTGCTCCATCCTATTTTATTTCTCTGCGAGCACTAGACGCGCCTCTTCTTATGTACATTTCGACGAACCCGAAAGTACGGTATCCAACCATATACCACCAGCAGAGACGAACGACGGAAATATAGTGTACGCCGCGCCCCGTCGTGATTCGTAACGTTCTATCTCGCTAGAAACTCTCTCTCTCTCCATCTCGGTCTCCACACCCTCGCCGGAGAGAACCGTCCCCCACCGAGGCGAACGTGCCTGCGCGGTCTTCTCTTCGCCCGAATCCTTTTTCCACCGAAAAAGCTCTTTCGCCAGTCAGCCAACCCCATGAGAGAACCAGACGGAAAAGAAGAAGGAGCGCAGAGCCGAGGTTCCTATTCCACTCGCACACCCGACGAATTTTTATCAGCCTCACGTCTCCCTTTCGTCGCTTCCGTACGGTACGAACGTGGCGGTGCGAGTTTGCTAGCTCCCAAGCTTCCTAGAAATTCAATTAATATCACGTTCTATATGGTCCATAGTATGCAGTTTGCGGAATCTTTTGCTACTATTTTTTGATTTAATAATGATAATATTAAATACATTTTTTATTTAATATTATCTATATACAATACACGTTTGTCTTTTATTATTTTGTACGGTAACTGTATCGGTTATTTAGTTTTCCACACTGAGAATCAATGAACTTTCGATAAATCATCGATGAGATCTAATGATTATCTGGTCGAATTTTCATACTTAGATAAAAAAAAAGTTAAAATATAAATAAATCAAAGATAAAAAAATTCTGATAATAATGAGAGTGAGGAATCGTTTGCAAGTATTTATTTATTAATATTATCTATATAGTTCTATTTGATTATTTTTGTACAGTAACTCCATCGGTGACTTAGTTTTCCACTGAGCGCCAATGAACTTCCGATAAAAAGTCGATGTGAACTAACGATTATCGGGTGGAATTTTCATACTTTCGTAGTTGAAAAAGAATTAAAAGTGTAAAGAAATTAAAACATAATGATAACAATAACAATAATGAGAGTGAAGACGAGAAATCGAGGGCTTAGAGGTCGGAAAACCGGTTCCACCCACTCGTCACGCCCTGACGAATAACGCGAGATTGGGTGCGATAAGTTTTAACTGCCGGCTAACACACGACGACGAAAAACAAACGATAGAAAGGGAGTGCAAAGCCCGTATGGCGTCGAGACTATCGCGCCGCCGGCGCTGCCCTTATCGTCCGACATTACGGGCCAACGCTCTCGACTCCCAAGAGAAAAGGAATGACCCATGGCTAGCAGCTCGATCACACTTACACCCTTAAAACTGTCGCTCTTACAGGACACGAGCTCGCGTAGCAAGGATCGAGACACTTTCATCCGTTTTTGTGTCTGTGTGCGCGTCAGATTAAGATAACGAAATATCATATAAGGCGACTTAATGCCAGGCAAACCGTGTAGCATTGGAGTTTAGTGTAGGCTGCATCCGACGTCACCGTCGGTGGTTGGTCTCAATTTCTGATACCGCTATTCGGTTTCGGCCTTACATTTTTTTTTATCGATCGTTTAGAATAATACCTTTTTCCATCATGCTCGTCGTTTTTCATGTAGTATCATGCAAAACCAAAATAATTTCTCTGTTAAAACTATAAATTAAGAAATCTGTTATTTTATGTTGCAGGTAAGAACACAGATTCCTTGCGCGGAGACTCGAGGCAGCGGGACTGAGGACAAAGCTTGAAAACGTTGTTGAGAGGGCAAAAACGTTGATTGCGAGTCAACATTACAGATAACAACAGTGAAAGCTGAAATCAAGTCCAGAGTTTCGTGTTATTGATGTATCGGCCCACTTGTTGTTGTTATTGTTGCTGTGGAGATAGCAGGACTGAAGACAATGCTTGAGATAGGATTTGGGAGGGCAAAAACGTTAATCATGAGTCAACATTACAGATATCAACAATTGAAGCTGAAAACAAGCCTACAACTGCGTGTTATTGATGTATCGGCCCATTTATTGTTGTTGTTGTTTTTGAGACAGCAGGTATGAAGGCAAAGCTTGGGAAAGGTGTTGGGAGGGCAAAAATGTTGATTACGAGTCAACATTACAGATAACAACAATCAAAGCTGAAAACAAGGCCACAGTTTCATGTTATTGATATATCCGGCCACTTGTTGTTGTTGTCGTTGGGAAAGCAGGACTGAGAGGACAAAGCTTAAGAAAGACTTATGGGAGGGCAAGAACGTTGATTACCAGTCAACATTATAGATAACTATTAAAGCTGAAAACAAGTCCACAGGTTCGTGTGATTGATATACCTGCGCACCTATCGGTTTATTTTTCTATAAACGATACTGTTTGGTATAGAAAAACAATGGAGGTTGGAGGGTCGAAGATGTTAAGTGGCGTGTCGTAATAAACCCGACTATGAGAACTGGCGAATAATCAATGGCAAATTGATAATGGCTTTGGTATGACCGGGCCGAGAGGCAACCGAGGGTGGGCAAAGTAGAGGTGAAACGTGGCGAGAAACGCAGAGAAAGCAAGCAGAAAAGTGATAGCGTCGGCGGTTGCGAAAGGACGAGACGCCGCTCGGTAGCCGTGAGCCGTATAATTGATTGATTCTAATGAGTTAAAGGGGATGCGTTGGTGTCGGAGTGCGAGGACGACGAGAGGGTGAAAAGAGAAGTTAGGGACAGAAATTAAAGAGTTCTAGGTCACGGAGACGAGGTGCTGGGTAGAGTCTCGGGGAAAGCGAGGGGCAAATTAGTAAGATGACGTTCAGGGTCGGAGGGAAAGTGCGGAACTCGGGTACTTCCAGGAGAATCAACCCCTCCGAGGCTTCGGGCATTCTCCATCGGCTGCCCCTACCGCTGTTCCGTCGTTACGCCGCTGCGATCCTGATACGTACAAGCGAGAAGACAGAGGGTGAAGTGGGCCACTGAGAACGCTGATTGTAAATTAGTTAAAGGGGATGGTTCATTAGGAATTCACCTTCCTCGGCTCTCTTCGCACTCGTATCCGTTACCGGGTTTTTGTGATTCTTACACTTCGTTTAAACTGACCGAACGTCTGGCATTCCTGCATGGGATGCAAATCAAGAGTGCGGACATTTAGGACAGGGTCAAAGTGGCAAATATGGCTGATCCCGATCAGCACGTAAATCAATGACAAGCGACTGATTGGATCCTCTTTTAAAGCTGCATCAGGTCTTGAGGATTGTCTGATATGGAAAACATCTCAGCATGGAGAATTTTTCTGTTCTGAGAAACGATCGGATTTCATGGAAAAAAGTTTAAGAGGATGCGGATAGAGGGAAATACCCACGGGATGAAGACTGGATGGGATACCAAAAAACCAATTTCATTCGCCCGGCGATGAGGGGAAAACGTTCAGGGAAAGAAAAAAATGTATCGAAACGAACTTGTCACAGATTGCGATGGTAGAGCCTCTCAGGTTTCTCAATGCAATTTCAACCATCAATAATGGAAAAATTGAATATAAAAAATATGAAAAACAAAATTAAAATTTTGCAATGGAATCTCCGATAAAAAAATTGTTTATCATTCTTATTCTTTGGTTTTGTTTATATAAATTTAATTTGTGAACTTTCGTGTGGCGGAGGTGATAAGGGCGGAGGAAGCGGAGAAGTATTGGGCTGAACGCGTACGCGTTGCGCCGGCTGAGAGATCAACGCCGTCTACCTGAGATGAAATGATAGGAAGATTGGGAGAGAAATGATAAAAAACGGAAGTAAAATGGGAAAACAAAGAGAGATAACTGGAAGACGGGCGCGGCGTGTGAATACCTGCCCGAGGTGGCGGGCTCGCCGTTGTTCCCAAGGGAAATTATTGACAGTCAGCGAGGAAATGACGTCGTAAATACCACGCTGGGCTGAACCCTCTTTTCCGAGCTGGCTGCAGAATCCCTCCGTTCTCCTCCACTCTTTGTGGCTCCCGTCTCTTTTTCTTAGACCGGGCATCTCTTCCTCTTCCTCGGCCCCTTCGTCTTCGTCTTGTTCTGGCGTCGTAGCGGTAGAGCCGCGATATTGTCGAGTGTGGAGGAGGGGTGAGCGACCGGAAACGCGAAGAATTCGAGCGAGCGAGCGACGGCCAAGAGGGTAGTTATTATAATAAATTTGTCGGGGGTTTAAGAAGCGGAAACAATTCGCGTTGCTGCTGCTGCTGCTGTTGCTGCTTCTTCAGTTTTTGAGAGATAGAGACAGGAGGGGGCGGGGATGTGCTTATCGTTGCTTTTATTCAAGCGAACTCGGCGAGAGTGGGCAGAGGGTGGATTCGAGATGCTCGAAGAGACGCGCGAGCATTACCGAACCTGCAGGCCTGTATATCTCTATCCCGAGAATTTGGACTCTGAGACGAAATCATTTATCTGTAGTATCCCCCGATTCACTGTAGAAAAATATAATGGAGGTATACAATTGGAGAAATTTCTGATCTGTATCTGTGTGATGTTATGCTGCGATACGTATAAACGTAGCATTGTGTGTATCATCTGTGCCGGGTAACACGCACGCCCGCCCGCCCGCACGCATGCACGCACGCACGCACGCACGATTCGTAAAAAAAGATATACGAACCCGTAATCTCGATTAAGGGGAATTTTTTTTTTTTTTTTTTGCACAAAGGCATAAAAGATATTTAGAAAACATAAAACGAAAATAGGTTTGAGAAAACGTAAAAGGAAATATATTTCAGAAAATATATTTTAGAAAATACACAATGATGACGCGATTACTGCCGCAGACTTGCGATGGCTCGTTCAAAAAATGAGATAAGCGAAAATTCTAAAATAAATAATTACATTCCATCTAACAAAATTCGATCGTAGTTACCACGGCTTTCATGACGAACAAAAAAAATCGCGTCACAATGCAAAACTTACACTTGTATTAGATCTTAAAGTTTCGTATAAGTTTTAATTTTTTTCATCCCCTCATATTCCCTCTTAAAATGCAAAGTGTCTGCATTCTTGCCTATCAGTCACGGGTCATAAAAATCCCCGTATATCGCACGCGTTCTACCAATATACGATTTTACTAAAATTCTGGTTTGCCAAGGGGTCGAAAAATTTCTTTACTCTTTTTGCGACACATTCCATTACATTTCTCAAATCAGAGAGATATCAATGAAATTTAAAAAATATTTATTTCTTCACAATTTTTTTTTTTTGAAGCCTGCTCATGATTGAGCGAAATCGAAAACGAATCTAAAAAAAAACAGTCGGAAACATAATAATATTTAAATCCAAGAATGTTTTTTTTACCGGCAATAATTTAGCACGCACTAGTAAAAAAAATGTATATTCCTCATTCATCTCGTAATACGAGTCGGGGACTTATCTCTCGAGATTAAGGTAGTAGAAAGCATCACAGTAAGGAAGATGATAGGATAGGGTAGCTTCGACTTACCCAAGGGTCTCTGTACCAGCACCCCAACGCGGTATGTTTTTTTGTTCCTAAATCCTTCCAGGAGCTTCTTGGTCACACTTTCGCTCGTATTTCCCCGGGTATACAATTTCCCATCTCACTGTTGATCCACTCGTCGCACTTCGCCGACAATCCTCCACATTACTGCATAATAAGAATGGAGGGGAAAAAAGAAGAAAAGCAGTGAAAATAGTGAGAGCGAGTCTCGATTAAACAGCGAACAGTAAAGTAACAGTAAAACAAGTCTGGGCCATAAAACGGACGCTTGGGGTGGATGGAGCGGAGGGTGCGAAGAACGCGCAAAGACGCTATGGAGCAAAACTTCGCAGCTAGACGTCCTATGCGTACGACACAATGCTTTGATGTCTGACTGCTCGATCTTCACGGTATCTTTTTTTCCATTCTCATGTTGCAACGCTGACAGTGCTGGGTCAAAAAGTTCCGAAAGATCGGTCCGAAGTAAGATAGAAGTGAAGAGTTCCACGAGCAGGAAACCCAAGGGGTGGCGTGTTATTATTGTGCGTGCGGCCAGGAATAGCAGCAGGAGCGCAGAATGCGGTTGAAAAGAGGAACAAGAGCCTGAGGGTGATTTAGGCAGGAGTCTCGAAGGGCGGAAGGAAGGGAATGCCCTGTCGGTGTTATCGATTCTAATGACGTTTTTACGCCCAGGGCGATGCCAGGGTGTAATTGATATAGGAACGAGAATATACGTCAGAATGACACCAATATAGTTCGTTGAGTGGCAGGGAAAGCAGAAGCCCCGAATGCGCTCATGCTTCGTATATTATTCTCGGAATGCGGGAATTATGAGGAAGCTCACGCTTACTATGTCGGGATGCAAGCTTTCTAGTACAGTGTGAAAATATAATATGAAATAAAATAACAGGTGATGTGAGATTCCCGCTTCAATAAATCCGTGGCCAAAATAACTCGCATTTTCGATATGTGTTGTTGTCGCGTAAGAAGTGCTCCCTGATTGGCTGCCGTACAAGCCTGAAGCTGCAGTTGTTGGGTGATTAATTAAAATATTTGTATTGACACTGCATTGGCTATTAATAGCCACGAGTATATCGTTTTTCTTAGGGAATAACATTTAATCTATCAAAGTTAAAATAATGAAAAACCAAATACCGAGATTAGAGGATACACGCGCGAAGCCCGCGATCGCTGCTAATGAACGATCAATTTTGTATGACGATGAGTTTGGGTGCTATTCTTAAGGGATTGTCCTATCGTGACGTCAAAACTAAAGGCTAATTCTTAGGAATTAATTCCGAAAAAATCGCAATCTCATATAATTAATTTCTTGATATTTGTTTGTGTACACCTTAAGCAGCATGTGTACAACATTTTATTTTAAAATATTAATATGTCATACCACTTTGTGTCTGATGTTGTTCCTCGCGTGCAGTCGGACGGTACGCAAAATTTCGGCCGCACCGTTGGTCAGAAACTGGTTTTGCTCTGCAAGAAAAAAATACTAAATTATTGGGACTTTTATATTTCACATAATGTCAAAGTAGCGGGCATATCCGCTGGGTGGGATGCGTGAGTATCACCGGAATGATCATGTAACATTTTTCAATCCCTCATGTGTACTTGGGTGTATGTAAAAAAAATGTACGCCGCTTTTTCCATTAATTTTCTTCGTCATAAATTTCACATTGTAAATTACTATTCTTGCATTGCGGGGCGAAAAAGTTCGTGGGAATTTCAGTGATTACAGCTAATTTTTCGGTTCCTTCCAGTCACTGCGACAGCTCGAGTGCTCGACGATGATTGCATCAACGAACCGCCCAATTCCAATCGAACGTCAGAAGAAATACGTGAAACAGTGTTCTTTCGGTGGGTTGTCGGGAATGCGAAAGAAACGAGGTGATACCTGACACTCGATGATTACTGTATAATTTACTGCTCCGAATATAAGTTTTGACGAGTTAACAGACGGGAGTAACTAAAAAAAAAAAAAAAAAAAGAATCAGCACGCACGTAACGCGCGGTTGGCTGGGTGCGTACTCGGTGCCGAAATAAGTTCATAAGCCAATCGATCTCTTGTTCACTTTCTTTTTCGTTCCACGGCTCGCCGAACGTTGCCGCTCTATACGGGGCGAGGATACGGGACAGAAAAACTACCGGGCGTACCGAGAGCGTACTTGCATCGCGAGTCGTCAAGGCTCAAGGTGCATTGTCGGAGGAAAAAAAAAGTGTATAGATATAGGAACGGAGCAAGAGAGGCGGGCCCAGCGATCGGCATCAAAATGTAAAGCGTATCGTCGTCGCCGGTGGTGCGTCAGGTGGCTTCGCTCGCTCGGCGTTCCCACGGATGTTCTCCCTTGTATTATATCATTCGATCACAATGCGAGATCGAAACTCAGCGTCTCAGCTCGTGGTGCTGCTAGCGGCAGGAGTCGGAGCGAAATGCACGTTGTTTCTGGCCCGACTGCGGCGACGCAATGATCAAGAAGATCTCTGGCGCTCTGAATGCACCTGCGGCCGGCTGCGTGTCCAGTCTACGCCATACCTGATCGCGTATTTATTGGAGGATCAGATGTAACATGAACCATTTATATTATACACTGTTGCTCGTACGCACGACCAGCGATAAACTGCGATATAAATGAGTAGCAATAAAAAAATTCGATCGAACGATTTATCTTTGGATCCTCGTTTCGTCACCGACTTGTTAGCCTGGTAATTGATGGTCGCTTCTGCGCAACTGTTCGGCTACGAAAATACGTCTCGGCCGTTCTGAAAATCTCATTTTTTTTACCGGAAACTCGTCACTCCTGGATTGAAAATCTCATTTTTCGACCGGAAATGACGCTGTACCAGAAATACGTCACTTCCGTTTTGAAAATCTCACTTTTCGACCGGAAATGAAGTCACACTGGAAATACCTCACTTCGGGTTTGAAAACCTCGTTTTTCAACCGGAAGTGACGTATTTTCGGTGTGAGGTCACAATGGATCAAGGTGCTATCTAAGGCTATGATTATCTGGAGAACCCTATACATTGAATACTAAAAATGAATTTTCATAAAAATGCCCATTTTAAAGACAATTAAGGAAGTGTTGACAACACGTCCGAAAATCCTTCTCTTCTCATTGGCGTTTGCCGTTATCAGAGGATGTAACTAAAAAGGTAAACACATCCATTACAAATAGAGCTCTCGTGCATGCCATGCCAGTTCCTTCGTGGGGCAGCTCAATGGAAAACAAGGGAGCCTTTGGTATGCAGACACGAATCGTCGTCGCTGTTCTCCCCGGGTACGCGCCGGGATTGCTATCTATCTCGATCGATCGTGGCTGCTGATGCACCGGCATGGGATTGACGGCGGCGCGTTTATAACGCAGTATCCGCTTCGCAAGGTACTAAACGTCCGAACATCGCACGCGCTCACCGTTCGACGGCAGCACAGATAGTCGCCCTCGTCCGAATGATTTATGTAACTTCTTGCGGCTGTAATGACATATATAATGAAATTTATCGACAAAAATCGACACTATCGATTTTATTTTCGCGTCCGGCCTCGAAACTGTCCCATTCGCCGAGTGTTTGTACAGCCGGATGTATCTGGTGAAGTGAAAAGCGGCGAGCAAATAAAGATCGATGTTCTGCTCTCATGCGATCAGCCGTTTTCGTGTACAGGATAAAAGTGGAGAATATGGCCCACCTCGATTTGCGAACAAATCAATTATGTACCGAACGGACCATTCAGCCCTTTTACCCTATTTAGAAAATTGATAGTTGATCGACATTTCGCAATGTCGGCTCGGACATCGCGAAAACCTTATTTCTTTCAGAAATGTCCCACTTTACCCTATCCGGACTATCATCTCTGCAAAAACCCTCTATGACCCTTCGGATTCAAGATCCAATATCTGACGCCTAATTGGTCGGTAAGTAATGCCAAAAAATAGGGAGGGCGCAACGATGCGTCGAGGACGAAGAAAAAAAAAGTGTCATCCTGTCCGGAGGAACCGCACGCGTTGGTAAAATTAGAGTTCGGTGGAATGAACTCAACCGCGAGGGTATCCTAATTACCGCATGATCTCCGAAACAGTCGGGGTGTGCTCATGCCCGCCTCTTGGTCCGACCACCGGGGTGTTGAATTTCCGGCCGCAGGGCCGCTTATGCCTCTACTCCTGCCGCTGGTGCATTCCTTCGTGGAAGCGCGCCGGACTGAAACTTCACCCGTGTATCAATGTTTTATGCATTCATCTCTCGACTACCTTACCCTCGTGTCCGTGGGAGGCCGACGTGTAACCGGAAACCACGCGGTGTGCCTCACCCGGGGACATCTAATTCGTTGCCCCGACTAGGTCTTACAATTTTTTTTTTGTTCCTATCCCTCCGCGCCTCTTTCTTACACTCACGTTACATACTCCGTACGACCGTCTGTACGTTGCACGCCTTACGCTGCCATTTGTAACACTATAATCCCGTTGAATTGCACGATAGTAGGCTATTCTGTGAAAGTTGCATACAGTTGCTTATTAGGCAATGTATCGCGAACCACGATTTTCCATGGAACTCTGTTAAATGTGTAGATACAATGTGATTATATGAAATTACACCTACGAGCCATCCAACTTTCAGAGTAATCAATAGAAACTTAAAGAAACAATTTTTTTAAATATATGACTGACACCATGTTGTAACGTTCAACGATAGGATTATGGAAATTACTGTCATCAAGTAGAAAAGCTGCATGTACGAATGGTTTATCGTTGCATACTGAATTGCTGAATTACATTGTGGCAGAGAAGTATCTGAATAATTGCAGAACCCTTAAATATCTCCATGTAGCTTAGGATTTTCTTCATGAGCCGTTTATGTTGATCAACATACGCGCACGTTATATATTCCATACGACGATCTGAGCGTTACACACCTTACGCCACCGTCTAACACTATAATCCCGGTGAATTGCACTATCGTAGGGTATGAATCGTAGGGTATTGTGTGAAAGTTGAAAAATCGTGGGACAAATGTTGAACAGTTGCTTATTAGGCAATGTATCGGGAACCATGATTTTCCACGGAACTCTGTTAATGTGTAAATAGAATGAGATTATATGAAATTACACCGACGAACCATCCAACTTCCAAAGAAATCAATACAAACTTCAGCAAATAATTTTTTAAAATATGACCGACACTATATTTAACGTTCAACTATAAGATCACAAAAATTACTGCCATCAAGTGGAAAAGCTACATGTAGGGACGGTTTATCGTTGCATACGACAAATGCTGAATTACACGATTGCACAGTGGTATCTGAATAACTACCGAACCATTAAACGTCTCCATGCAGTTTAGGATCGTCTTCGTACACCGCTTGTTCTGATCAACATTGTTTACGATAGATTCATTGTTTTTCACTTCCATCAAGCGGAAAAATCCCAAAGTATCCCACAGTTAACGAGGCCCAAAATATTTATTCCGATTGCCGGTAGATACAATATGACATTACGTCTGTGAACCATCCAACTTTCAGAAATTCAATTTAAGCAAAAAAAAATTTTAAATACGTCTATATTATGACTAATTACCGAAGCATCAAATGTCTTCATACAGTTTAGGATTGTCTTCGTACGCAGTTTGTTCTGATTATCATTGTTTACAACAGATTCATCGTTTTTCACTTCCATCAGGACGAAAAATTCCAAACTTTTCCACAGTTAAGAAGTCCCAAAATGTTAGTTCCGATTGCTGATATGATTATACAATATACAATATGATTATATAACATTATATCTGCGGACCATCCAAAACTAAGAAATTCAATTTAAGTAAACAATTTTTTTAAATATGACTAAATTATGACTAATTACCGAACCATCAAATGTCTCCATGCAGTTTACGATTGTCTCCGTAAGCCGTTTGTCCTGATCAACATTGTCTACGACAGATCGTTTTTCACTTCCATCAGGAGGAAAAATTCCAAAGTATCCCGCAGTTAACGAGGCCCAAAGGTTTCATTCCGTTTGGTCGCTTTTGTCGTCCAGGGTAAACAAAAAAAAAAAAAGCGGAGTGCCTTCAAGGTGTACATAGCGTCACGCACTTGATTAAAATGTGCGCAAGTAAGCGATTCACTTCGGAGCGTATAGCATCACGTAGTGTTATGGGTGGTATTCGAATGGCATGAATGGCGTGACACGAGTCTCTCGACCACACGGCTTTCATCGGGTCTGATTGATGGCACCCTGATGCATTATCCTTCTAGCTGGCTCCTACCCCTTTCCAGTCGTCCGAGATCGTCAGCCGGCACCGCAATCTCATCCCTTTTATATCCACTCATTCTTCATCCACCGTTTCCCAACGCCGCCGTACACTTCTTCGCCAGTAATCAACGAAAATCCTCATCCTCCTACTGCGGTGCCATTCGGACGATCCGTTGCGGAACTCCGTCGCACAAAGACACTGCAGGACGTATTGTCCTTTGAAATGGTTGCGAGGAGATATGGAAGTCAGAACGATCGCTGTCCCGGTCCATTTCCTTTTGAAGGGTCTGCAAAGTCCCGGCCCGGTGTATAGCTATACGCTTTCTTCCAGTCGTACTCCAGCCTCCTCGTCGTACTTGTTATCCTCCGTTTCGCCCGAGAATATTTTGCCGTTCCGACGATTCCTGAGCGATTACGTAAAAAATAGAAATGAAAGGACAGTCCGGTGGCGGTGTGGGGCCTCCCTGTCTTTCTGATATATTATAAACGGCGTCCCCTCGGTGTGGCTGTGTCCCGCGAATCGCTTTGGATATATCTGCGCCTGAGACTCGACGGTGGATATGAAAATAAGAAAAAAAAAGCGAACCACAGGATACGCTTATTCTTTCATTTCAATACGATATCTGAGTGCTCCGTTGCGGGATACTCTCGGCGATTGTACCACGGTGTAGGCGACGGATATTTGTGTATTGGTGGAAGGGTGTGGATTGGTCGAGGGGGAAACACGCGTATCTACCACATATTTTGGGGACAGGTTGAGTAAAAGTGAAGGAGATGATGAGATATTTTTTTTAAAAAAGGCTCTCTGGAACTTGAGATGAAGATAGCGTGCCAATTGTGCTCGGACGAACAATAATCGTATATGACGAGCTCATCGGTTTAGAATCTCACGTACGATGACAGCATTTTAGCCGATGTTGTTATCATATCGCAGAACTCTAATACGTATAAACATTTGCATGCACTGTGAAAAAAATTCGTATGAAATTTAAGGTATTGATACTGGAAGTTTTTATACATTAACTGGTGTATTAATTTTTATGTATAATTGTAATGAAATATTAATGTAACGGGTGTTAAAAACTTTAGAAACAGTTTACTTTTAAAAAGTTTACTTTAATTGTACATACAACAATTGTACATTAAATTGAACGTACCAATTCTCGCATGGAAACTTTCGGTCCGGTATATTCGATTTACAATTTGTTCCAACAGTGTGAATAAGCTTAGGGGCACCGCGAAACTTAAACGGTCATTTTATTTGGAAAAAAATGACGAACATTTCTCCGTACGAAAAGCTGTAGCTACAGAACTCTCTTAAACCCGAGGACTGCCAACCATGTCGTTATTATCTGATGCACCGTGCAAAATTAATGAGACCAAGTTGGGGCGATAAATTGTGGGATCAACTTAATTAGTAGAATTAAAAAGTACATTCATTTTTCATCACAATCGTACATTAAATTTAATGCACCAGTTTTCATTCAATTTACTATTTTTATTAACAGTGTAAATAAGCTCAGGGACATTGCGAAGCCTAAAGGGTCATTTTCTTTTGATAAGAATGACGAACATTTCTCCGAGCAAAAAAACTGTAGCTACAAAACTTTTTTAAACCCGAGAACCGATGGACGAGTCATTGTCTGATGCACCATGCAAAATTAATGACACCAAGTTGGGACGATAAATTGTGGGATCAACTTGACTCGAACCGGTAGAAAAGATGATAGCGAAGATTCCAGAAAGTTTTTTGGGCAATGCCAAGAGGTCGTGCTCATTAAAAATCAGTGTCCAGCAACATGAAAATGAGACCACGCAATGGTCGATTCAGATCCGTGGTAAAAAGAAATGGACCGTAATGGGGCGACGTTTTCACACCCAACTAGGTAGCCGGCACGATTGTTGCGCCGGTGATAATGAAAAACAAAACAGTCCCCTCGGCTGGCAAAGTCGCGTTTCTCGGTGGTTTTTACTCGAGCGCTCTCTTCTCGCCTTCTTCGAGTGTAGATACCAACATGGCACAGCGAGTGTCGGCGAGTATTTCTTCGATCGCGCCACAGCGAGAGAAGAAACGAAACGGCGTTGAGTCAATTTAGTTAACCGACCTGAAGACTCGCCGCTTTTCTGTCCGTAACGTCCCACCTTTCGTCACCTGTTTATGTCGACTGCGAGCGAATAACGACGAGATACAAAACACTCGAGAGGAACAACAAGAGAATCAAACGGCGCGAATCCTCGAGGTTCCTCGAGGATCCTCGAGGGCGGCTCGCTTTTCTCGTCCGATCAAGCGGAAGGGGAGCATCTACTCTAACCAGAGATCGAAAGTCAAAGAAGAAGAAGAAGAAGCCGATCAAGAAGAGAAGAGATGCGCAACTCTTCTTTGCCCCGGGCAGGATCTTCCGCGCGGAGCTCATGGAAGTTCCGAGCCATAGCAAAAGGTGTATCGAGTGCAAGAGTCCGACCGATCGACTCGGCTGCTGCCCCTGCTGGACATTCATTCTTAGGACGGAATGGCTCTCCGGAGTGCGTAGAGGACTCTGTCTTTAGTGCAGATTGCGCTCGCCTCTTCGGTCTTTCTCTTTCTGCGTTGCGATGCACCGATCGTCCAGCTAACGCACTAAAAAGTGGTCTCGCTCACCGCCGCTGCAGGTTGCCGGTGCTGATGCTGCCGGTTACCGGTCCACATGCTACGTACGCGTCGAAGGTGGAGAGACGCGACAGGAGGCCGGAGGAATCGGGCAGCGAACTCCTCTGCGATACGATCGTGCGCGAGGCCTCATCCTTTCCTTCCTCTTATCCACCTTTCTTTCTTCCTCTTTCATTCTCTTGAACTCGGCATCGAATATGATTCCCCTGCAGGATCGCACTCGATCTCCGCTCGGGAGAGAGCTTCTTCAGCTGCTGAACGAGAATCGAGCCGATCGCATGTTCGTGCTGTGGCTCTTCTTCTTCGACACCGACGCCGACCGTTGCAACTGCAACTGCAGCTCCGGCAACGCTTGTCCTTACATGCCGCGCTCGGTACTTATACGCTCGCCTGCCTCTCCACTCCGGGGTCGATGTAAAAGTTCGCTAGTCGATCTCGGCGCAACAGTGATTACAGATTTAAATACCGATAACGCGCAACCTGAGCCTTTAGAGTCGCTGCACTTGTCGAGAAGACAGTTAATATTTACGCTCCATGAGAAAGTACGTTGATTAATTTTTTGATTTTTCGTAGAGGTAACTTTATGTTGCGTGGGGAAAAGAGAATTTACTGTTGCCGCTGGAAATTTGCTACCGCAGCAAAATAGTCTGTTGTTCTAACTACAATTAGATGATTAGATAAATTTGTTACGATGAGAAAAGTTCTTCCTGGCCCAACATTTTTTTTCCGTGTGAGACACCAATTTGCAAATTGTGTTGGAAGCTTTTGCTTAGTGTTAATTGTCGAAGTTTGCTCCCCCAGACTGAGAAAAGTGCATGGTTGGATTAACCAAAGCGCGGTGACATGCGTTCGAAGGTTTTATTTGGTTGGTCCAACAAAAATGCTTGTTTGGAACGCCAAATTTTGAATCGCTTGAAGCAAATAATCATTTAACAAAACATCGATTTTTACTAAAGAAAGTCTTTTGGTGAATCCAAACTTTTTTTTCTCAGAGCACTCAGTCTCCAACTTCGCCTCATTTGCGTCACACAACGTCACATAAGAAGTCGCAACAATCCCATTTATGACCCCAAAAATTGGAACGTGCCGTAAAATGCTGCAAGACCTAACGAACATAAATTCAGGACAGTCAGGTGATCCACTTTGATAAATTGCGTGATTCTGGATAACTCCCGAATTCGTCAATCGACATTTCTCGGCACACATCATAGAGTCGATAACTCGGGCACCACCATTTCGAACATTTAGAGTCGCTGCAATTGTCGAGAAGATGGTTAATATTTACTTTTCATGAGAAAGTATACGTTGATTGATTTTGGATTTTTCGTAGATGAAACTTCATGTTGCGTTGGAAACAAATTTGCTGCGGCAAAAAAAAACAGTTTATTGTCCCCATCTTAATCAGATAAATTAGCTACGATAACAGAATTCTTGCTGTCCCAACCATTTTTCTTCTCCGTATGAGGCACCAATGTGAACATTTTATCAGCAGCTTTAACTTATTGTTAATGTTGTAAGATTGCTCCTCCACCGCGTCTGCAACTTCGGCCCGCCTCCGTCACAACTGACCTCACATCAGAACGAATTATGACCGCAAAAATTGAGACATTTCGTAAAATGGTGCAAGACCAGACGGAAATAAATGTAGGGCATTCAGGTGATCCACTTTGATGAATGCGTGACTCTGGATACATCCCCCATTCATCGATCGACATTCCCCAATATACATCATAGAGTCGATAAGTCGAGCACCACCATGTCGAACGAGACTGATCCTTTCCCAAAATAATCGGCGCAGATCTGGAACGATTTCACGGGTGTCAGCCCGAACGCTTTGAACGTGCTCTCCGCTCAATGTATCGCAGTGCGAGTGAAAACCGTTGACCGCGTCAAGATAAATGACCGTGGGTCCGGTCGAGTGGATCACACCGAGGCACACACTATTCTCCCAATTATGTGTGATCTGCTGCCGGGTATCCGATACCGATGCACTATATACTACGATATTCTGTGGAAGGTTCGAACCATCCACCTGTCGTCCCGGTCGCTCATTGCGTGATTGATGGTCCAAACGAAATCCTCGCACTGCTTTCCAAAAGTCGACGGATATGAGAAACATTAAATTAAAAGAAAATCTAGACTGAATAATTACATTTTTTGTTTAATTTATTTAATTATTATTTTCGAAGGGTATCGAAATGCGAAACTCGTCCCTTGCGTCAAAGAAATGTATGTGTTAATTGAAATATATTTTTTTTGTTATGTAATTACATGAAAATTGTTCAGACCAGTACGACATACTTATTATACTTTTGTTTATAAAAAAATGTTCCCTTATATTCTACTCGCCCGCTCACATGGATCGCATGGTTCATAGCATGTGAAAATTCCGTATAGAATGGTATTTCGGAATTAAAAAATCGATATCCTATAAAAACCGAAATTCCGAAATTAAAATACATAGAATGGAATTTCGGAATTTCGCACTCTATTCCATATGCTATGAAAATCGGTGGGTGGGGGCTCAGTTGGGGGCGGGGGACTGGAACAAATATCCAAACCAACAAACAAGTCCATAATGGGGAGGTACAAACATTCAACCAACAAAGCCACGATTATCCAAGATAAATAGAATATATTATGTACTATTATAAATACTATATAAAATACTCATTTTGTACTTTCTTGTGTGCGCTCGGGATGCGAACGGCAATTGGATTATTTCGATATTTATAACTGTCATCAATTCATTGTGATAGATGGACGATATGAATAGCTCCGGTCATTCCACATAGTTTTTGGCTGATAACAATACGAGCCGTTTCTTACGTCTGAAAAGGCTTTTCCCGATGCATTCGTCGGTGGTTAATCAAGTCTCCTAAGGCTCCCGAATGCCCGAGCCCATTAATATACATACAAAAATATAACCTCCGCGGTTGTATACTAAAAGTGTGAGGCCCACCGTTCCATATTCATATTACATTAATAATCCACGATAATAGAAACAGATGGAAAACGAAAAAGTATGTCGAGCCCGCTCGTTCCTGCATCCACTATAATAGTACCGTTCCGCTGTTGAACGCATAAATTTCCCTCTATCCCTATTTATTTCCCTTTCATCTTCCGCAGATGATCTCTTTCCTTCTCGCTCGGTCGCTTAATATCATTTCGACCCCTTTTGTCTCGTTTGTACGCGGCAGACGCAGTTTCATTTGTCTTCCTTTGGGCTGTGCACTCGAAAAAAGGGCCTACCCGCGCCTGCCGCGGCCCATCCTCGTAGGCCTGCTCGCCGTCGTAGGGCACGAAACACGGCAACCCTCTCCGATGAAAAATTACACGAGCCAAGAGTCAAGAGCCAAAAGAAACAGCCGAACCGAGAATCAAGTACAACGGCAGTCTATCATGAATTAGATGTAATACGAGATGCTGTGTAATAAATCTGTGAGAATGAATAAAGTAATAATCGATCAGAGTCAAAAAATATTGTAAACAATGGAAAATAGACTGGAGGGAGACGGACAAATGACGCACGGCACATATCCACATTTATTTAGTTATTTTTCACGTCTCTGCGTCGTCCCCGGATCGATGTCGATGCCTACCGACAACAAAGCAAACCCACCGATCACTCATCAATTTCCCTCGAACCTATTTGAGGTGAAGCTGGGGTTATATTACGCATAGGAACCGACACAATTAAAACTGAAATAAAGACACACTGAGAAAAAATTACATAGTAAAAGCAACGATACTGTCTCTTTACCATAAAAAATCGTTCCCATAGGGAACGTCGACGTTTTAGTAGTAGTAGTAAGAGGGTATTTATCAACAATACATACGATGCATTGGCGATCGTTAGAGTTTTTAAACATTTATACATTTATAATTGCATTCACATATTGTCAACTGGCCATCGGACCGAAGTCCTTCAGCCCTCTTCTACGTTTTGTAGTTACGACAATGACTAAAAATCATGGTTGCAACCACAATTATAGTTTGAACAATTGAATATATACTATCAGAAACTATCTATATAGACTTTCCCCCTGAGAACTGTTCGATATAGTAGGAAATACTATCCTTTTTGTCAGTTCACGATATTAATCCCTCATATTTTGTGAAATATTTTACCCCTATTACCGATCGGCATTCTCAACCTTAACCCTCCGACCCAATAGCGGTCTCGTGAATCCTGGACGGATGACTCAACCGCAAACGCAGCTACTGTGTATAGTGGTACGGTGTTATTTGGCTTAATACTAGTGTATCGACCCTTAATCGTTTGCCTGTCTGTTCTTTGCCGATAGACCACACGCCGTTTATTCTATTGATATTAATCGATTACCCGTCGGTATACTGGGTTGCGAAACGGGAGGGAGAGGGGGTTTTCCAACCCCTGCGGCCAAGGGACGCGGGAACGATTCCGATATACCTGTTTACTAAAGACTGTCATGGTATTGGGACTTTTATCCACTCTGTCGAGGGGGTTTATTAGTAACCTTGCGTTATAGCATCATAATAAAGCGCAGACAGACCTTTCCCGCAGCAGTAGTGTAGTGTACGTTGCTGAGCACACTATAATAAAACATGCCCATGCCTTTATTGTATCTTTTTCAGCCCGAGTCAGTGATCGATACAAAATTGGCAACTTATCGACTTCCACTTATATAAGTGGAGGCTTATTATACATTGTCGATTTTTAAACCAATTTCAATCAACTCGCAATTTTCCGAAATTTTCAAATATTCGTAATTTTCAAATATCTTCAATTGTCAAATTTTCTCAATTTTAAAATCTCCTCTGTTTACAAATTTTCGCAATTTTTAAATTTCCTCAATTTTCAAATTTCCATCAACATAAATTTCAATAAACATTTCAAGGCTAAAACCTAGTTTTCAAAGTATAAATAGGCGGTTGCACGCCGCAACAACTATTAGCTAATCGGCAATAATTCGAAATTCCCAAGTAGTACTTTTCCATGAGGGTGATAGTATTCGGTAGCGCACAGTTCGGATACTCGAAGGAAGTAGAACTCCAGACAAAAAGTTCTTCACCGTTACACGCATGTCATGAGTTATTTTAATTGGGCCCACCGACTGCCACACCACGATCCATCGCTCTTTTCTTTTCGTTCTCGATCTCATTCGGCTCAGGTATTTCTTCCACTCTCGTCGTACCTCTTCCATTCCACCCTTTCCGTTTTATTATTTTTCTATCTCTCTTCCGCCGTTCCGAGGCTCGCTTGACGTGATATTGGTAGCCCTTCGTTCATCGACCCGATATTCTACCTTCTTCCTTCACTATGCTTCTTCGCATATCCCCGTCGTCCGCGACAAATGGTACACATTACCGCTGTCGATGTCGTCTCACGATATCGGCCGCAGGTAAGGCAGAACTCTGAACTGTTTGCCTTGTAGGCAATGTTTTTCATCCGATTTTATCATTGCTAGTCGGTTTGCTACTGACTATGAAATTTAGAAACCGGAAATTTAGATTTCCGGAGCTTTACCGGAAATACGTCACCTCCTGTTTGAAAATTTCAAATTTCAACCGGAAGTTGCATCATGCCGAAAACACACCACTTCCGGTTTGAAAATCTATTTTTCCGACCGGAAGTGACGTCATACCGGAATTACGTCACTTTCAGTAGAAAAATGAATTTTCTGGACCTTGGAATTCCGGTCGTGAAATGAGTTTCCTTTTTGCACCTGACGATGAATGTGCAGTCTTCTTTTTAAATTTCGTAGAATTCCGTCGCGTGGAGTTAAGAAACTAAAATGAATATCGAGGTCGAGAGGAGACGAAGACCCTTGAGATAGACGAAGAGCTCTCGAGCGAGGCTAGGCTCTCCGGTCATTGTCCAACGACCCCGAGACTCTCCAAGATTGACCGATATTTGGACAGGGTGGTTTGCACCCTTTAGCAATCGACCACAAAACTTTTCGACAAGCCGAGCGATTAAATTCCCAAAGCCCATTCTACGAGAAAGAACTCTGACCGGGCTGGTCACGAGGGCGGGTGTTCGCTCCTGAGTGCTGCTAAGGTGAGAGGGAGGAGAGGATAAAAGAGCCGAGGATGAATAAAAGAGTGGCCCCGTCCCACGAGTAAGGCGGGCGTGCGCGCGCGCGCGCCCTGAACACTTGAGAAAAGGATCCATCGTGGGTGAAGAAAGCGAAGTGGTTCTTGAGATTTTCGCGTCCACTATATCTTTGACAATGCCGATCAAGATCACTCTTTCTGCGTATCTGAGCGACTGGCTCTCTTATCCCCGTTGAGATATCGCACGAGTGGTTTGTTACTCTTCCTAAAAAAAGAAAGGAAACTCTCCTTTAGTCGACATTTTTAACAATATAATAGACAGTGGATTTCAATCGATTACGGCAAGTTAAATTCTGAGTCTTTGCAAATTACATAACGACGTTTCCATGTAATGGTTTTTAACTCTGGAGTTGCAGAGAAAACGTAAATAATTTGCACATGGCTTCCGCATTTAGTACAATTTTACGCATAACTTTCTCTATGAGAAAGTTCGCCGACTAAATTTTGGGTTCCTCGTTGAGGAAGCTATGCGCGAAGTTGAAATAAATGAGGAAGCCATGTGCAAACAACTTTGCACCTCTTTTGTATCGTTAAAAATTACTACATCTCGTAAAGTTTAGACGGTGAAAAGTTATCGTATCATTTATTTTAGAAAATCGCTAACTGAAATTTGCATAATTCGTCGTTTTGAGGCTATTTTAAACAACTTTTCCCCGTTGATTATAAATCTGTTACTCATTTGACTCTTAGCGTGATGTTTGATTCAGAAACTCGCGTCAGACCTAAGAAAAAAAAACATTTCCGAAAATGAAAAAATATCAAAATCTTTTGAAATCTAAATGGTTTGATCCATTTTCGTCAAATGTAATATCAAACATTGTACATTGCTAGTCCATTCTGTTACACACACTCATCCGTCCATGTTAAAAATCGTATTTCTCGACGTTTTAGACTATTTGAAGAAGTCTGACACTAAAATCGCGACATTTTTTTTTAACGAAAACATAACTTCCTCTACGAGGAAGTAAAATTTTTAATTGTTACTGAAATTCCCACGAACGATGCGACCTGTACTGCAAAGATAGGACTTTCTAATTTTGAATTTCTGAAAGAAAGAAATTTGCAGAAAAGAATTACAGAAAAGGACAACATCTCGTCAAACACCAAGTGCACTCTGTCTATCGTACTCGTGAAGTTTTATAACAAAAAACATCAGCAACACACGTTTCCTTTCTTAAAGCGTACAAGTGGGGAATATGGCCCACTTCAATTAGCACGTAAATCAGTGATATATAAACCGGCCATATTCACCACTTTTACCCTATCGAAAATCTCCATGTAGGTTCCAAAATGTCCACCTATATTGGTCGTAACGCTACCCCAATAACTTTACGCCAGCAACGAGAGCCCGACGCGAAAGTCGCGAGTTGCCGTAACCCCATTAGCAACTTTTTCTTTTCGATGCACTATGCCATGGTATACCGTTCTGCATCCTAATTTGAGCTGCATCTGTTCGTTGTGCAGCCGACAGTCCGAAGCCTCCGGAGCGAAGTCGTTAATTACGAAATGCCAAGAGTTACATTTCAATGGATGATCGATGAACGCCCGAGTTGCTGGCCGAGCTCGTTCGATCATCCATCTAAAAACCCGGCCCTTCGCGAGGATCATCAGGATAAGACTTACGGCCCAAATCACTTCACCGATCCTCTCTTTCCTGCCGATGCTGCTCTTCCACCGCCGATCACATATAAACACGATCATGTAATAATCGTTTGTTTGTATTAGTTTTCGTAGAAAAAGAACACGTTCCTTCTGCCCAACGTGGCTCAGTCATCGGATTGCTGCTAAGAACCGAGAAACGAAGGATTCGGGGAGAAAGTGAAGAAAAAAGATAAGGTCATGTTCCAGGAACATAAACCTCTGAATGCTGACTTAATTTGAGATAGGTAAGAACAAGTATAGGTTCGACCACAAATCGAAGTGGGCGCGGCATTGGCGTGTGAAGCCTCCTAAACGGAGAATTCTTTCATAAATTGCCGTACTAGCATCGGTTTATTATCCATACCGAAGGCACTCGTTCAAGGTACGTCAAACAAGTTCCGACTGCAGCGTGCGATAATTTGAAAATTGCGTACAAATCTGCGGCGATTGCTGACCTAGGACAAGAACTCCGTCTTACGCTGTTTCGATTTCTTTTCGCGTCTGTCGGCTCAGTGACAACTTGATGGATGATCCCGATGCAAAAACTGCGCTTACCAGGTGATTTTTAAATTTACAATCCCTCATTGATAGAGCTAATTTATAAGGATTTCTGTATCGACGATATCGCCGATCGTGACAATGTCACTTGGCGTCCACAGGAACATGTGACTGAGTCAGGCAGGACGGTTCTCGATCGATCGATCAACCGTTCGGGACCCGGACTCGCCCTCTACAGCTTCATTTCCGCCAAAGCTGAGGAGGCCACGGGTGGGATTTTTCTGGCTGCAGTCAGCCGAAGGAGGCTGACGATCGTCAGGGACGAGGAGCTCGTTCGAGCCGATTAAAAGTCAATTACGCGAAGGCGACTCGGTTCACCGAATATATAATTTGCTAAATATATGTATAATATGGTGTGTGTGCATGTTGTTGCCGAAGGTGCACCGCTGGTTCGTGGTACGCAAGGGCGATGATCTTGGGGCTCGGTAGCGAGAGGCAAAAGCAAAACAGTCCCGACGTTCAGAGCTCAGATCGTTCACCCGAGATCCGCTCGATCCCCTCGAGGACCATCGCAAAAAATGTGGATGGCGTATTTGCGGTCGATATTTTCGCAAGTTGCGATCCAGTGGTGTCTCTCCCGTGAGCGGCTACATCGGACTTGTGGAATTCAATCTCGCGGTTTCATTAAAACATCGGGGATTCGGTCTCGGTGGTACGAGCGGACCGGACGAAATCTCGATTCCCTAAGTGGAGTCCAGAGCTGGCGAAGCCTCCGCCCCGAAACGCACGACATATGGCCCCCAGCTTCTTATCTCCTTCATTCTTTCTTTATTACAGTGCTCGATCGATGGGATCGTTTGCGACTGCGCACAGTGAACGGGGCTGCCCTTTGCGCGTTCCCTTCTAGCGGTAGGAAAGTCCACCGAAAGTGCTGCCAGCCATCGTCTTAACCTCACGGACCCAATCATAAATACTGCGGGAACCCGAGTTCAGAAACGAAAAAACAGATGCAGAAATGAGAGGGAACAGTTGGGTACTGTGGTTGCACGGGAGAATCATTTTTGCGGCCTGTGGGGCCTTAAACAAGCAGCCATCACCACGAACTCCGGGACCGCCCAGCCTCCGGTCTCTCTGTATCGCGGTTTGGCTCGCTTCGTCCCTGTCCTCCTCGTGCGTCCTCCGTTTCGATAAGACGAGGAAAGAAGTCATTGAGGAGCGAATGATGCTACACGAAGGGTCTTTAAGCTTGACCGTTATCTCCTTTCGTACGGTCCAACCCGAACTTATATTTACACCTATCGGATAGCCTCCGCATCGAGTGTAGGATGCTGAGGAAACATGTAGTACGCGTTAAATCGATGCCTGATAAGGTCCCGAGAAGCCCTTGCTAGGGCCTTATCAGGACCCGATGCAACGCTCGGAAAATACTGCCAGGCTAATCAGCGAGGTTTGAAATAAGGAGCAATTGAGCGAAAGAGACTGTGCGCACTTTCGTGTCTTGGCAAAAGCCATAAACCAGACCGCGCGACTCGAACATATCGATGGCTCGATGCCAGAAAGGCGTATGAGCCAAGATTACACTCAGCCTATGTGGCGTTATGGCACTAAACCATCGATACGTAACTTTTGCGTGCCACACTCAACCTTCACGTGAAGCCTTCAAGTGCTGAGTTCTTTCGCCAGATGAAGGTAGAAAATTCACAGCAGGTAGTTTTCTAGCCCGTCATACCTGACTGACCTACGGCAATCCGACAACTCTGATCCCGACCAGAAATTTGGTAAAGAGTGCCCGATTCACAATCAGGCCCTGGTGACGGCCTTAAGAGGAACAACGAGATAGCTCGACGATGCTTGGCCTCGACTGGCATTCCGTCGACCGACTATGGCAATTATGCGACCAATGCGTGAACGTTGCACCCGCGACGTCGAAATCGTCGGGATCTCTGAGGATAGAGAGGAACGACGGGAAGGGAGCGCAACATCTCCACGAGGCGCCGGCCAGACGAAGGTAAGAATAAAAAGGAACGAGAATACGCGAGGGATCGTGCGATGAGCGGAGGAAGCCAACAAGCAAGGCGAGGACTGATGGACAAGCTCGATGACACCGAGTGCAACAACGTGTCCGTCATGAGCTCGAGCCACGCGAGGCTTCCTGCCTCTTCTACTACTCACTTTACGCTGCCCTGCGAGATTGCGAGATAGGGAGAGTGAGTTCCAACAGCGCTGAACCTTTTCGCATATGCGAGATGCAAATCCGACGCGACGACGTCGGGGATAAACATGATTTTATATGGATTTCTGTGGTGCTGCAGTGTAGGTTAAAAGCGGCGAATATGGCCCCACCTCGATTACACTTCGACCGTAGCTGGTATGCCGACAGGAAAATCTGCGACGAAACCGCGCACGATCTTCGTGGCTCGCAGCCAAGGTTGTACAGTATAACAGAGGAGATTGGCAGTTCGCGCGGACAAATGGAAAAATTCTCGGCATGGTACACTCGACGGAATCTCTCTGAGACAGTGCACTACTCTCCGACGGAGTGCGGTGTACCCACGTGTTTTCAATTTGTACGGTACAAAAATAACACGGCCGCCTGTGAACAGCAGCATCCCCAATCGGTTCATTACACTAACAGATTTGTTATGGCTGTGAATTTTTCGGAGCGGGATGTCCAAAGGGTCCAAAGTGTCTCTGACGAGCATGGGGGACGGGACGATGGGTCTGATAGTTTGAAGCCATGGGGAAAATCGTTATTGATTTTTTATCCGATCGAATTAACTAAACCTACTCTCGGTATTGTGAATTTTTCGGAGCAAGATGTCCAAAGTGTCCAAAGTGTCTCTGACGGCCAGCGAAGACAAGACGATGGGTCTGATATTTTTAAGCCGTGCAGAAAATCGTTATTGATTGTTTATCCGATCGAATTAACTAAACCTACTGTCGGTATTGTGAATTTTTCGAAGCGGGATGTCCAAAGGGTCCAAAGTGTCTCTGACGACCATGGGGGACGAGACGATGGGTCTGATAGTTTGAAGCCATGCGGAAAATCGTTATTGATTTTTTATCCGATCGAGTTAACTAAACCTACTCTCGGTATTGTAAATTTGTCTGAACGGAATTTCCAGAGCATCCAAAATGTTCCTGGCGACCAGGGAAGACGGGACGGTGGATCTGATAGGTTGAAGCCATGCAGAATATCGTTATTGATTGTTTATCCGATCTAATTAACTAAACCTGCCCTCGGTATTGTGAATTTTTCGAAGCGAGATGTCCAAAGCGTCCAAAGTGTCCCTGACGACCCCGAAAGTTGAGACGATGGGTCTGATGGTTTAAAGCCATGCAGAAAATCGTTATGGATTGTTTATCCGATCGAATTAACGAAACCTACTCTCGGTGACTGCCCGAGGTCTTGTCCCGTCACCTTCGATCCTCAAGGCCGACAAAAGAAAGAGTTCTCAATTATTGTTGCCGGGGGTTTTAGAGCTTGCGGGACTGGCGACTCGTCACTGGACGCTAATTGAGGGGCAAAATTACGAGGTATCCCGGAGCTTATTATATGACGGGAGCAAGACGACGGCTATTCGACGCACTTCGACACGAGCCATTTCTCGCCGTCGCGGTGTCACGCGTAATTATCCGCGTTGTTGGACGTCACGTCTGGATGCTTCCTCGCTCCCTCGAGAAACGAACTACTGTCTGCCCTCTTCGCCCCGTCTTCGCCGACCCTCAGCTGCGTCGCTTCCTCTCGGAAGGTACCATCGCGACTCTACCGAACAACGAACATTTAGCAAGCCTCGTTTCGCACTACGCCCGCGACAATACAGTTGCGAAGTAAGGCGAAACAATCCGAAGAGCAACTTCCAGTGTTTAACCGCACTAACAGCATTTCTCAGAAGCAAACGTATACCTTCAGGGGGTCAGTCAAGTAAATACGTGTCATCGTAAACGTGGCGAACGTGGGCCGCCGGGGCAAGATGGACCAGTGCGTGTTGCCGCAAATACGGATGCAAAACAAAAAAAAATCTAAAACTTGGTTCTCTTGAGCGTGACTACTTTTTATTGTCCGCCACATCTGCCGGAGTGTCAACGACCCTGGGCACTCGACTGATTCGCCCGCTTATTCGTGACGCGAGAGAAAAAAAGTTTGAGTAAATTGGACGTAATTCCGAGAGGACAACGTGCCGGGCACCCGCGCCAATGAACGAGTAACTACGAAACTGGGGCTAATGATGTGCGCATTGCTCCTCTTTAAATTCCGTGTCCACTCGTGTTATTCTGTGTTGCAAGATAGTTGCAAACCCAACGCTCGCAGCAGCGAGGACAACGACTTGCAAAAGGCTGTTTGTCCGGATTCGTATCGATCTAACTTGCGCACTTCAATTTTGTTGCATTGCAATATTTTATGAATTTTATAGCAGAATGGCAGTGTAGGTGTTAATCTATACGGAGTTTACTTCATTAAAATATCATTTATATATATCAAGTAGCCCCTTTATATATCTCGCAATAAACTACTGCTACTAAATTGCTTTCTTGGGAATTACAACTTCGACTCTAATATAACGGATCGAAGTCAGTAGTGCATGGTATTGATTTCGATCGGTTCGATAAAAGATTTGTTTTCAGATATTTCTCTCGACCAGAATTGCTCTTAAGGCGAAGTGAAATAGCGTAGTCGACATCGAAAACTCTGATGAATTTTCTGTCCCATTTTTCCGAGAAAAAAATGAGCACCAATGATAAATAGATAGATGGATAGATATAATTTTATTAAGTTCTGGCATATCTCCGCTAAGGACCGATGCAATACAGGCAAAGAATATGTAGTGCCGAATACAACAGGCAGAATTTCGTAAGCGGAGCAAGGCAGTGGCAAATCAAGTGAATGAAGCAAATACCGGCATTATAAAATGTTTAAATTATTGTGTTTACAATACCGGGAGTGTGTTTACATTAGGTTAAAAATGTTAGAAATCCAAGGTAAAAGTAATGTGTTAAAAATAGGAACCGAGGCTAATCTGTAACAAGAAACGCAGAACTGAGATCAGCCCCCGCCTCCTTACGTTCCCGGCTGACAAGGTGCGTAAGGAAACATGTCTTGAATGTCTCTCGTGAATTTGAAAGAGTTCATTGGAAAATTGCAGCTATCTCTCGGCACTCGCAGCCGTGTCGCTTCACCTTAATCGTTAATGGAATGATAAACACGATGTCGAGTTTCGGAGTTCATTCAAGCCGCAGTTCCATAAGTTTTCGTCAAAGAGAATGAGCGGTAACAATTCTAACGAGGGTAAGCGGCAACCCGAAGGCGCGTAGCTCCGCAACATTACCGAGGACTGGCGTACACATTTGCGTCGCCAGCTATAAACACATCCCATTCTGGTCTCCTGTCTATCTGCTCGTTCCCCGAAGATTCGTCTTACCGCTAATGCTCCGTGAAACGGCCGCGTGCATTGCCGCTCGCTATAAATTAAGGGGTGAAATATGTTAATGGAGTAAAGAATGAGCGCGGAGCTGGAAGCGAGAAGGACCGAGAGGCCATGCAACTAGCGCGACTTCACTGTACATACGTACCGGATGTTATCTTGATTAAGGTGTCTGGCGGACCCAGTCATTCTATGTGAGCATCGCCACCGGCAGCCACCGACTCGAAAATCTAATTTTGCTACTGAAACTGAAAAAACATTTCACTCTTCCACTTCCCTCTTCGCGGCATTCTCCCAGAACGCGGTTACTTCGGCTGCCCGGGCAATCAGGCGACTGCACTGGAGCCAAGCGACGAGCGCGCAGTACGACGACCATCAGAGCCGACAGAGAGTCTCGCTTTCGGGGAAAAGACGAAAAGCTCATCCTCTCAACTGGTAGCCATCGGGGCGTGTGGCACTTTCGTTTATCGCACGGATCTTCTCGCCTTCGTTTCGCCGTGCCCGGTAGTTGTATTGCAGTTGGCTCTCGATGTAAATCCTGCGAAATAAACGACCAGTACAATTTCCGAAGTTGCGGCAGAGAGGATTGGCAGAATCGGAGAGCAAATAAAATACGGCGGTTTGCATGACTTCGTTTAATTGTGAACCGAGGAAAACCAATGTGTATTAAAGAACCCTAATGGGACTAATGGGAGCGCCACGCGGGGCCAGTATTGGTACAGTGTCGGCCGGCGTTCAGCCGACGTCGGCCAGATCCGATCCTGTGTGTCATTCCCGCTAGGGAATTCGTTTCTTCCCAAATCTGATGGTCCAGCCTGGCATACAAGTTGACGACTCGAACGATAAGTACGTGCGGATGACGGTAACGCAGTGTTATGAAAATTTGCTTGGTAACTTTGCAACTCTCTTCCTACCATCCAAATCTGCCACATCATCGGCCACGATGATGTGGCAGATTTCCGCTCGATCGTCACATACTGTCGGAATTTATCGGACCACGATCACATTTTACGTCGACCACAACATCCCGAGAGATTCTCACTACTCCACAAACGACGACAAACTGCCGCGCACGATCATCTTGCAAAATTGTTAGTAACTCGAATCCAATTCTGGGGATAATGGTCGTGTGCATGGTCGAACACAAAAAGTCGGCCACGCAGCTGCTCGCTCGACCGGTCTGACGCGTTCCGGTAAATCGCTCATAACTTCCACAATACTTTGAACTTCATTACAATATTCATAAAATTCTTCACACTTGGAACAGCCTAACTCTAAGATGAACAGAAAAGAGATTGAATTCAAAAAATGTTCTCGAATATCCACCTTTCAGTACTCTGATACCGGAATCCATATAAATACATATATTTTAATGAAAATATGGCGTCCTCTATGAGGCGCCGAAATGAGGAAATGATGCGCAAATTACATTTTTCCTATGTTTATATTACTATATTAATTATATTAATACTCTTGACATGAGGAAATGATGCGCAAATTACATTTGTCCTATGTTTATATTACTATATTAATTATATTAAACTCTTGACGATTCGCCGCAGAATGTTGAAAAAGGAAGTAAAATGGAAAAGCGAGGCGTGGGTCAGGCCCACCTACAATTACGAGCGATAAAGGAGCTGTGTTATCGACGAGTACGGTAAATCACGGACAGGTGTTTGCCGGGGTGGCCTCCACGGAGGAAGGATTTCAGGCTTCGCATCCGAGTACTTTGCGCACATATACGTATATCAATATGGGCATACGTATAATAAGTGTCGGGTTCTCGGCGCGAAATCAATCACTATCCCACGGTTATATTTTATATATTCCGTTAATTGACATTTACGGCGGAAAGCCATGCAAGGCAAGGTAGACGAGGGTTAGCTCGTACGAGTTTGATATACACACTGACAGAATTGCCGAGTACGAGAACGCCGCGAAGCATTCTCCAAGACCCATAAACCCGATATCGTGTGCCTCGACGATTTCTCGACCATCTTCTGATGGCGACGCCGATGCCGACGACGACGAAAGGAGCGCGTGGGCCTTGGCATAATCAGAAAACCCGTTTGGCATGATTTCAGTTTCCATAAAAAAAATTATATAGATGTACATTAAAAAATTAATAAATCATTGAACCCGTTCGGACACGAGATAGATCGCGGATTTGCAAAATCGTTGTTTTATAGATTGAGAAGTAAGATCCAAATAAGTGTTAAATTGTAGAAAACTATTCCGAAGTGACGTTGTACAGGGAAACACCACTATCGGTTTGAGAAGAAGATTTTCAAACCGGAGTTGACGTCGCAGAAACCAGTTAATATTTTAGCAAATCCATAGCAGAGCTGGACGCACACCCTAAGAACTTGAAGTACGTAATGAAGTATCCAGTACTTGAAGTACATAATGTGGTATCGTGTACTTGAAGTACATAATGAAGTATCAAGTACTTGAAGTACGTAATGACGTATCAAGTTCTCGAAGTACTGAGTGCTGAGTAGTTCTTGAGTACTGATGTATTGAGTACCGATCGAACTGAATCGCTCAAGTTCTGAGTACTTACCACTGGCTCAGTACTTGATACTTTAATGCGTACTGCAAGTACTTAGTGTATTTGCCCAGCTCTGGTCCATAGCAATTAATGTTTTTCTAGATTAAGAACATATGCTGTAATTCAATCAACTATTCACTACAATAAATACATGCGTAAAAGCTCGTATAAACGACTTTGAAAATGTCGCCCTCATTTCACTAGTGTGAAGCGCTCCAACCTTAATGCTCGGACCACCGTCAGCATCGCTCTAGCCACCTACGCCTGCCGGACGGTCAATGTGGCGTTTTTGCATACGGCAGCAAGTGTCGAACTAGCGATATGCCGTTTTTCCAATTACTTCTGAATGTCAGCTAGATACGTGACAGGAAAGCCCTCATACCTTAACTCTTCCATAGTAACATGATGGGTCCTTTGAAATGTGTCATAAAGTTAAAGTGTGTTGAAATGAGGATAACACTCAGGATGAGTACTTTGAGTTTTATCCTCATTTCACCACGCTCGAACCAACATGATTTACGATCACGGATAAGATCTAAGGGATTGAATACGACCTAAATGTTTCCGGAGGGAAAAACTGCAATACGCACTTTCTCTCGACCGGTCCCTGTCGCCCTTCCTCAAGTAATTCATCTGAAATATGTATGTCAAGAACCGTTTGTCTTCAGGCGATACGACGATGGCTAATTGGTTTAATATAGTTCCGTAGCACCGGGTCATGCCTGGACGCGCTTCATTCGTTGGCCAAGTCTGAGCGCTGTTACTGTCTCGGTTCTTGGCTCTCAAATATAAACCAACCAGAGGGCTACGGGCACCCAGTGAAGTGTACGTGTACCAGTGCTGTTGCAGTTGGATACACTCTCTTCTTCTTCTTCCTAGTCATTGGGTTTCCATGAAAGTGAGCTTTCCGAGAATCCTTTCGGCTCGCTCTCGAACCGAAACCAGGGTAAGCTCTACCTCGGTGCTTGCTTTACAACTACGCCTATAAATATACATTTCTTCCCTCCTCCCTTCCCGCCCCTCCTCGAGGTCTATAAATATATGCGCACCGTTCTCGCTCCCCGGGATAAATGTACAGTGCGAATAACAATAATAACGGAACCCATTCAGCGCCGAACTCTCAATTTCGATACAAAGATCGTTCGATCATTCGTACTTGGTTTATCTGCTTTCAGTCATTTTGTTGTTGTGGTTTTCCTTCAGCCGTTCTGTATTTGAGTATAATAGAGAAAAAGAGTTCGGTCGCATGATATTTAAAGCTCGTGCTGTACTGTTTCATTATTTTACGTGTCCAATTCTAGAGATTGCATATGTAGACGTCTTTGCGTCTACTCCGCTCATGATGATGTCCCGTATTTTGAGCCTTTGAAAATGCAAACTATTCCGGTCGTTCCTTATTCGTCGTATATATACGGATTGTTCCCGCTTCCCGGGATAAACGTACAGTGCGAATAACAATAATAACGCAACGCATTCAGCGCCGAACTCTCAATTTCATATAAAGTTTGTTCATTTATTCGTACATAATTTATCCGCTTTTATTTCGTAGATGTGGTTTTCCTTCAGCTGTAATGTTTGCGTATGATATAGAAAAATTTATTTAAATTTAATTTAAAAAAGTTTATTTACATAATATTTGAAGCTCGTGCTTTAACGTACCATGAAATTGTACGTCCAGTTCTCCAGATTTCTATATGCAGACTACTATGCGTCTACTTTGCGCATAGTGGTGTTCCGTATTTCGAGCTTTTGGAAATGCAAACATCCCAGTCATTCCTCACTCGTCGTCACAGCGGTTTTCGTTCGCGGTGGTTATGCTTCGAATCCATTAAAATCTAATTACCCAGGTTTTATTCGTTTACGGAAGACGATCGAACACAAGGGAAATTAGCGTAAGAGAAGAACCAGTGATAAGGATTGAAGCATAAATTCTCCAACATTATCCAGAAATCTTGAGGTCAAAGTAACGTTACCTTCAGTAATAAAAAAAACATTAATTAATTTCACGATTCTAAGTCACAAACTGCCAATGTAGAACATGATAAAACATTCGAAGCGATCGTGAAAACATCCTCAAGCAATCTAACAGATTCCGATAAGAAACGCGGACAACACTGTTTCAAAATGAATCGACTCTCGTGCATCGTCAGATAAGTTTGTATTTAACATTGTGCACTAATCAAGGCCGCAGACGTCTGCGGCATTGCACCGCAGTAGATCCTCCTCGACATAATTAACTGTTTAATCGCTTACACGCGGAATGTGGAGAGTGAGGCAGTCTCCTTCGGACTTCCGTGCGAAGCGACGAGGAATAGCGAAGCCGTAAAGCCCCAGTCACCGCTACATGTTCTCGTATTTACACGACTGGTTATCTTGTACGGCGGGTATGTCGTCGCAGGATCGAGTGACGGAAGCCACGCAGACTCATCCTGCTTCGTCCTGTTGCTTCAATCCGGAACGACGAGTCGGTTTGCTTTGCCGTAAGCGCGTTATTGCCGCCGGCTCGCTGACTCGACAATCAACAGAACTACTGGTCCAGCAACACAGTACAGAGAAACTCGCTTCGCGAATTCAACGTATGGGCTTGAGAATGCGCAGAGACGCGCCAAGCGTTGACTCCCGGCGGTGCAGCGTAATTAATTATTGATAGAGCGTTATGAGTCGGCGTGGGAACAGTTCTGGACAGTCGTCGTCGCCTCACTGGAATAATTCATACGCCGTCCTCTCCGTGCCGTATTCCGCTTGGGAGATCACATCGGTGCTAGCTCTCCTCGCTGTCTCGGCAATTCTCATCTGTGCCGTGTATTTTGCTGTGTTCCATTGCTTCCCTTCGCTTCGAACTGGAACCCGGAGTGTGGATACGTAGCCAACAGCACGGAGGCAGAACGGAATCATGGGGCAAAACAGTGTATCGTCGCCATTGCGATTCGCGGATACCCTGATACAAACTGTTACATCCTAGTCTGGCCACCTGCGAAGAAAAAGTCGTATGGGAAAGTGTATTGAGTATGGGTGGAATATTGAGAATAGTATGGAAAAGATGGAAAGATGTAATTGAGTATGGGTAGAATATGGAGAATAGTATGGTAAAGAATATTGGGTAGAGCATAATCTGAATATGGGTTTTTCCCAAATTCATCCTATAGCCTTTTCCAGACTTTACCAGTCATCGCGCACAACCTTGAAAATGTTTCTATTGTATGCGATTGCTGGGAAAGGGTCTGGAAAAGTGATGGCTAGGAAAGAATCTGGAAAAGTGTATGGGATGAATCTGGGAGCTGAATAAAATTCATATTCAGATTATACTCCACCCAATATATACGTATTTAGCCTCCCCTTAACTCGGAGAATCTTTTGCGATTGTCGCAACACTGTTAATACTGGACAAACTGTGAATGGGGAATGACAGAAAGAGGCTCTTATCGCGTTCCCATCACACCATCGAAAAGGAACGGTGTGTATCCAAAACAGCGAAATTGCCTGCACACGTTTAATATCAGTTTGTAGCAAAAGGACAAAAATATCCAATTTTACGTTGCAGATTATCCAGACTCTCTCTTTCACGTTTGTGCCTCCATAGTCGTATCTCCGTCTGCGAGAGCGGAGGGTGACAGGATTGACGTACGTCCGAAACTCCGGCATGTCGGACCGGCGCGTAATCGTCGATGATTGCCTTTTATTGCGGTAACGGTTAAAGCATGGAGGGGAATCCAGCCAGCGAGCCAGCTCGGCTGATCGGCCGAGAACTATATACCCAGGCTGGCGTTCCTGAACCGGAGTTTTGGTTCACGCATCCACGCTCGCTCTGCATTTCGATTCCTCTCCCGAGAGCTTTATCTCGTGGAGTCGAAAGATGCGCCACGCGATCCGCTCGTTTGCTCGGGACGGCTCTCGTGTCCGACCCCACTCGGTGTGCATTCCATCTTGGAGATGCATCGCAATGGTTCATATTCCTCCTCGGTGATTGCGACTGACAACCCCAATCGTTTTCTCCGCCGCGGTAGCGTCGTCGGAATCAATTCAATCAGCTTTGGTCCGATTTCGAGTCATTGGTCCAGCGTGACCTTTGCTTTTGCTGAGCAATCTAAAACCTGGTCTCAGACATGTTGTACTGTTCTTCTTTGGTGGGTGTCCTCACAAATAGAAAAGCTGGTGATTGAGCAGCAAGACTAACTTCAGGTTTCGACATAATACTTCCAACTTTGAATTTCATTGCTCCTTTTTGGGAAGGAATTCAGACACCTCTCTTTGAATGATCAGAAATAGAGCGGAATAGAACAGAATGGAGCTTGAATGAGCAGAATAGACCTATTCATCATTTCAAGCTCTATTCTGCTCTATTCAGCTCTATTTCTGATCACTCAAAGATAGGTGTCTGAATTCCTTCTTAAAAAGGGGCAATGAATGTCAAAGCTGGAGGTATTATACCGAGACCTGAAGTCGGTCCTGCTGCTCGATTACGAGCGTTTGAATGATCAGAAATAGCTGAATAGAGCAGAATAGAGCTTGAATGAGCAGAATAGAGCAGAGTACGACTTGACTGAGCAGAATAGAGCTATTCACCATTCAAAATGTGGCATCACTTCTAGCCTAGATGATCAGTTTTGTCGGGAAAAGTGCATTTCCTCGAGTCATTTGACGATTGGAACGACGTTTCCAGAGCACGCGATTCAATCGTTTGCATCTCTGTGAGCTCAAAAGTGAAGGAGAAAAGCATCAAGGTATCCGGATGTTGGTGGTGGTCCATGTGCGGTCATTTCGCCGGTTGTCCGTCTTTCAAAACCGCAGTGATTAGCTGATCGCTTGAGAGAGAGAGAGAGAGTACTGGAGTGACTCTGTAATGGCCTTGGTGTAACGATACATGCTACAAGACATATGAACTATAAACACCATGTTCATTTCTTATTCGCGTCTTTGGGAGGGACCATGAAGTACCGTTATTTCGTTACAAACCCGCTGACGCGGACGAAACTTGCAAATTTAAGAGCCGGTACATAATCGGTGTACGCGGAGGATTCGATCGACGGCTGAGCACGCATCGGATGTAGGGTATCCGAGAAATCTTTCGGAGCTCACTCTCGCAATGATCTTCAATCGCATTCACGTGAAAGTCCGTTCTTCTCCCCCATAATCGTCCGTAGCGCTGAGGCTAACACGCGATACCCTCGTTTACCGATGGCATATACGTTCGCTTACGAATTGCACCGCGTCCCTATGTTCCCTTCCTATACGACTGCCAAGAGTCAAGAAGACGTAACGCACGAAATCCTGGTCTTTCGAGTCTTGGGACTTCTTGATGGCCCAACGCCCAAGGAAAAGCGTCGGGTCGGAGCCGCTAAAAGTGTAAGCACGATCGAGCGACAGAGTAAAATAAGAATAAGAAATGGAAAAAACAGCGAAGCTTAGGAGAAATAAGAAACTAACGAACAGAGGCAAGCGGAGAGGCACGGCTGACGCCTGGCCCATCTGTATGCTTTCTGCTGCTGCCTGACCTTCTTGGCTTTGCAACTCGGCACTACTCCCAAGAGCAGCGGCAGCAGCAGCAACAGCAGCCACAGGTTCAACGACACGCCTCACCTCCTTCGTAGTAAACAGCTTGGCGTAGAACCGACGTTCTTCTCCGCTTCTGCACCGAGAGCTGCTGCCTTCTAGCTTTCAGTGACTCTCAAACTGCAGAGAATCAGAGGCCTCCACCGGAAGACAAAAATGTCTGCGATTGCTGGGGGGTGTTGGCGTTTTCGAATCAGGCTTCAGCAACGCATGGCAGACGCGTTCGTTGGATTTCCATGCTGAAACCAGATGCGTTTCCAGCTAGCCCGACGTCCTCTGAGGTACCGCGAATTCGTGTTCTCGTTGACCTTGGCAATACCATCTTATAGGTTCCAACAGCAAACCCTGATGGACCACCACGAATCCCCGTCGACCAGCGATAACTATGGTCGTGTCTCGTATCACTATTCCTTAGTTGATTGTTGGTCGTTGACCTTCCCCATCTCCCCCTTCCGTCCAGCTGAACTGAGTATCAACAGGTCGAAAGAGATGCTCACCACCGGCCCTTCGCGTATGATTCGTACTTGCTCCGTCCACCCATTTAACCTGGGCCTCCGTATGTTCACTCGTTCACTTAATTAAGTGAATTAACCGGGTGCAAGCGCGATCACCGGACCAACTCCTATGCGGCGGATGTTAATTGCTGGATACGCCGTTTAGCTTGGACGTATTGCAGATCCCCAACGGTTTGTCAGTATGAGACTTTCTGGTGTGGTGTGCGATATCATAGTGGTACGCTGGTAATCTTACTTTAGTACCAATAATGCCGCTCATCTTGGAGTACATGAACTGCTGGCGGCAAGCGGCGAACTGATGCGGTTCGACTCTCGATTGCTTCTGGTGCTTCTGCCGCTTGGGTTGTGCTGCTCGTCGGTAGGATGAAGGACGGCGTTTGCCCGCGTGTGGGCCGGACGAGGCAGATTAAATCACGTGACCATACGAACGATAGCGAAGAGAGAGATCCATTCGCCCTCATTAAATCCTGAATCAAGTGCATGCTGTATAGTCTTATCGCACTCGGGCGCACACCGGCAGCATCCGAGCTTGATTACCCAGTGCGCTTTCCGGTTCTATCTTTCTTTTTACGCGGGTAAGCTTTATCTGCATAAAGCTTATTCGCACTATGCGGAAGCTTATCGGTCAATGTAATTTTATCGCTTATAGAAATGATTTTCTAACGCGATAATGGAAACACCGAGCTTGCTGTGTATAATTAATTGGGCATGAAAACACGGTCGAAACAGACATTATCCTTTAATTCTTTAAACGAATAATCTTTAACGTCATCAAACATAAAAACAAAACACATTACTGAGAGACTGTAGAATTTTGACGTACCTGTAATTTCTTAGGGCATGTTTCACAGTTGTGTTTCAAATATGAAAACATGTTGGAAACACACATTTTCATTTAATTGTTTGAAAAATAATTTTTTTAACGCCATCTTCAGAAAATTATTAAGAGTCTGTAACCGACAGCGGTGGATGCGCGGTTGGCGCACGGCTCTGGTGGTCCCCTAAGTCAAGCTCATTCGTTCGCGGTCAGTACTTGGATGGGTGACCGCTTAGCCGTGTGCTAGCTGGCGCATCGACCGTTGAGCGGGAGGCGCTTTCTTCTGAGACTTTGGTGTTTCTGCACTTTACTCAAGTGCAAAAATACCAGTGGCTCAGTCGACTGGGGCCATCTGTATCGGCACGGGTTTTCCGTAGTTTCCCCGTGTCCTCGGCAAATGCGGTACAGTGTAGCTAAGTCGGCTACGGACGCACTGGAAGTTAGGTAGCTTAGCTGAGTGCGGGTAGGGATTGATAGGGGGGAATCGGGCTGGGGTTCCGTAAAAACCCGACAGGGTATACGGTGGAAAAAATGGAACAAATATATTAAGAGTCTGTAGAATTTCGACAGACATTTAATTCTGTAGGTTAAATCTTGACGAATAGTATTAAAGATCGACTAAGTCCAAAGAAAATATTAAATAAGTCGATACATCGATAAAGGATATTTTGGGTTGAGGACCTCTGCTCGAGAGTCCCCAAACTGAGCAGAAGAGAAGAGCACCACTGTTCACAAGTTACCACGGCCCACGAGAGTGCAGTCGCCATTAAGGTCCACCGCTCACCTCGACGTGAAGCCAGTTAGCAAGACCGAACGAAGGTACGACATCCCCATTGGCAGCTTAGATGATAACTTACCGACGATATCTCAAAGTGAAGAAAATCTTGATTTTCGTATTCTAAAGACTGTTTCTGTGAGGAAAATGACTAAAAAGCGAATTTGATCTAACAAACAAAATTGTCCATCGTGGGGTGTTATGAGTGGAATGAAAGATTTTGACCACCTTCCTCTTTTTTTGAATTAATGTCGCATCAACTACCAGGATTATTAATAACGAGTGAACAATGAAAACTATTTACATATTACAAATATATATTTTGAAAAACTGTGGATATGTTTGTTTGTTGCTTTGGATTTTTGTCCCTCCCTCAGCTGAGTCCCGGTTTAGCGAAGCTGACCACCCCCCCCCCCCCCCCTCCTTCAGTGAAACTTAGAGAGTTCTTATTGCAGTGGAAATAAAAGCGAAGTTAATTTACGAAATTAATGCCAGCCAACATAACCGCTAGTTACATATAATTTTGTGACTTTGGTGCTAGAGTTAAACATTGGTGTTATAGTTTTCCATAGAAATGTATCGTCTTGCAATATTCAAGCAGGGTAGAGCGGGGCAAAATGGGGCAGCGGGGCAAAACGTAATTTTCCAATAATTTTTGTATGCCCGAATTCGCCCCATCGATACATCAGGCTTTTCTTCCTCATTTTACCTTGTCCGATCCCAAAATCATTGGAAAATTTAGTTTTGCCCAACTGCCCCGTTTTGCCCCGTTGCCCCATTTTGCCCCGCTCTTCTTAGTGAGAACGTTGATATTATTCAGGCAATCAGTAATTGATCTCGGGTCGACGACATTTCGATTCGCAACCTAATGCCTAAATACAAAATTTTTTTAAACCTCGACAGCTCATTCATAATGTCCCCATACGTTTCGTTTGATCACGGATGAGTCAGAACATTACATCAAACAATAGATCCAATAAAAGCCTGCCCATCTCTGCCTGGGTTCTAAATTCAACTCGGATCAGTTGGAACGGGCATTTCGTCAGGAGCCCGAAATAACGATGGCCCATATAAAAAAATCATTATAATATCGAACGAACGAGCGAACTAACAAAAGGAATATAATAATCCGATCGGCCCCCGAAGCGGATAAAAGTTAGAGCGTTACTCATCACCATTATTTGAGGGCATCGCCGCCTCCTCCGATGGAGTGTGGCAGAAAAAAAAGTGGACGAAAAAAAAAACGGACTCGGGTCAGCTAGAAGAAAAAAACATTGAAATTGGTTGAGGGGCGACGGTTTGTAAACCGGTGACGCGACTAGGTAGAAGGGGAGCGAGAGGAGTACATCTGCATATCATGACTGCATAACGCGCTCGATTGAAAGCGTACGGTGTGTGTTCTCTTTTTTCTTCACAGATCCATACACACTGTTTTTTGTGCAACACCTCCCTCATTCTCGATCTATCGTTTCTTTCTCGTATCCAACATTTTTTTTCGATCGTATTTCTGTTCGGGACGGAGAGTCAGCAATGATGGTCGTGATCGTGCCGCTGTTTCTAACAAAAGGCGTACGACCCTCGTCGCGGTACAGATGGTTAGTAGAAGGTAAAAAAAAAATTGGGAGTGACAATCGAAAGGGGTCATTCGCTATCTCATTCTTCTTCTTTTTTTTACACTTACCCCATTCTACTCTAGGTCAAACGGCGATTGGACGCTCGATAGACAAGAAATTATGAAAGAGGAATCATAAAAAAAACTGAATTAAATTAGAAAGACCCGCGTCTCTCGTGCACAAAGCACACGTACACGCACTCACACTTAAATTTTTTTCTGCCTGCGTCCGATAACAGGATTTTAGTGAACGCGTCGAAACAAAAGTTGGGGACATTCAAGAAAATTTTTATAACTTTTAATATTATATCGTTTTTCTAATTTTGCCGATTCAGCAACTGCCGCCGAACGAAATTGATCGTCTCTTTTATATTACTAGTTTCACGGTTATTTGCATTATTTTTATTATAATTGAGTGCGTGTGTGTGCGAAGCTCAGTACATCAAATGAAGCATCTTGTCGTGCGAAATCACTTCCAGTTTGAGTACTTGAAATTTTGAGCGAAAGTGACGTCACATTGTAAAGCGTCAGAGCCCGTTTGAAAATCTCAGTTTTTAACGGGAAATGACATCGTACCGGAAATACGTCACTTTTGGTTTTAAAATCTAATTTTTCGACCGGAAGTGACGTCATACCGGAAATATGTCACTTACGGTTTGCAAATATAATTATCAATCAGAAATACGTCACTTCTGGTTTGAAAATCTCATTTTTCAACGGGAAGTAACGACATAGGGGAAACTGTCGCTTCCGGTTTCAAAATCTCAGTTTTTGACTGGAATAACCCGTTTGTGCCTTAAAACTGCATCTGTCCGCGCGGTCAGAACAAATAATTGGTTCAGGCGTTGCGACAAAACCGGAAGGCCTCACTTACACATTGAATGTAGACAACGTTCGTTTATCTTGTCTTCCGAATTGATCAGTAATTACGATAATGCTAACAAGTAAAGTACACCCCAAATAATGAAAAAATGACCATATATGCAGAACTCCTTAGCCACGCAAGGGCTAGAACACCGACGAACAAATAGGAGCTGATAGATAAAACACAAAGTCATTCATGGAATCGGAATCGCACCTTCTTCGATCAACGTACGGTATATATTTTTTTGTGACAGCCCATAAATTTTCAGTCATGAAAAGTTGTTTATCGTACACTTTGTATTGCGCGATCTCGCTCACGGCTGTTTGGAGCCTCTAAGATTCCCGGACGATAACGATGCAGACGACGACGCGAAGCCGAGGAACGTTCTCGATCGCGATCAAGATCCCGATCATCTCTCTGCATGCAAACGATCGGGGACTT
Organism: Stenichneumon culpator; assembly: GCA_964017025.1. Classification (NCBI taxonomy): domain Eukaryota; kingdom Metazoa; phylum Arthropoda; class Insecta; order Hymenoptera; family Ichneumonidae; genus Stenichneumon; species Stenichneumon culpator. The sequence goes on from OZ024769.1 coordinate 13,165,985, forward strand.
GTGACACTTTTGCCTCGAGCCCACGGCCGATGGAAATTGTTCGTAATTGCTGCGCGCGAAAGACCTCGCTCATGGGCAGGTGAGCTTGGAGTATCATCCACCTCGGCTTACTGTCTCTTGTCGGCTCTCAGCGTCTCCAATTTGCAACGCACATCTGCCTATATAAGCCACAGCCGGCTTTGACTAAACGCAAATGTAAGTAAAATAAAATGACGGAGGATAAAAAAACGGGACAGCAGAGCACTGTATTGGCAAAAATGAAGACAATGCTGTAATTACAACAAATTTTTTTTAACGGGACGTATTTCTTTGAAAACTCGTCGAACATATTCGATGCTCACCGAACATTAAAGATTGATTGCAGAGTAAAAAAATAATTTCGTAAGATGGGTATGCAAAGTTTCGTAACAATAATTTTTGTTAAATAAGTGACAAGCTCATTTATTCAGATTTGAATATACAAGTAAAATAAAATGACGGAGGATGCAAAAAAAACGGAACGGCAGCGCGTGGTATTGGCAGAAATGAGGACAATGCTGTAATTACAGCAAACGTTTTTTTTAACAGGACGTATTTCTTTGAAAACTCGTCGAATGTATTCGTTGCTCGCCAAACAGTTATTGAAGGTTCATTGCAGGGTAAAAAAATTATTTAATAAAATGGGGATACAAAGTTTCGTAACAATAATTTTCGTTAAATAAGTGACAAACTCGTTTCTGCAGGTTTGAGTATACAAACCTGTACTTTTCCCGTATCATTAACAATTCCAGATGGTACTTTTGTTTGTAAAACTGGTTCCGGATGGCCCGATCGAAAAATTAACAAATAAAAAAATAGTGGACGTTCGTGAACAATAATCTGTAAAAAGTACAAACATTTTTTACTGTGTGCAGACTGGAAAAGTATCTCTCTCGGGACTTTGGAAAAAGCATCGCACTCGTCAGCGAAGGTGATTTGGCAAGCTGCACTTTCGAACGAACACTTTACGACTGGTTCGTCACTGGATCGTTCGGCGGGCTCCCCCGTAGCCGCTTCGTTCCGCTCATCGGCGCCGATATTTCTCCCGCCGACGAACCACAAATGCTCTTAATGATATATCTGTATTACCTGTGGCGAACACGCCGCTCTCACGTCGACGGGCGGGAAGCACACCGCGCTCACGGTACTTTCTGCTGCGTACGAAATTTTTACGTTTCAATTATACAAGCGAGACCTGTTCTTCCGCGGGGCTGCCGGCGCTCGTATAATAACTCGCAGCAGCGCACGCGTCCGTAACTCGCGGCATCGTGAACATTACCCGTGGTCTAAAGTCACCGTCGGAAGTTCCTTGCGAAGACGCTCCCCGATAAGGTGGATAACGTGAAAGGAGCGCCGAATTAAAACTTCAAAGATAACATTCTTCCCCGACATTTAAATCCAAGAGGAACGCGACGGAGAATCAGGAAAGAAACGGTAGAACCCTCGATAGAATAATTATTCCCAAGCTCAGTTGGAGAACGCGGCAGCGATCCTTACGCATATCTATCCTGCTCCGGCCGCGATAGCCTATCCGGCAATGGTTTACTGTTGCCGCACCTGTGACACATAAACAAGTTATGTCAAGCGTGGTGGCTTTTAATTAGTCACTCGTCCAGGTAGCACGATGCCGCGGCACGCAGGTCAGTCAGTGTACAACAGCTGAAAGCTAACGCACCACCAGAACCTTAGCTTGCGACTAGAGTCGGAACTCTACGACCCTACGGTCGGGTATGTACCGTGGTTGTGTAGTATAACGGCTCAGTTCCACTGAGTGCATTCCGGTGTTGCAACCGTGGTCTCTGCACACTAATATCGTACATCCACACTGACGTGTCGGTGCTTTCCTTGTTTCCTCTCACGTACTGCCCCAACCCAGCGGCCGAGAGATAGATACCTTCGGAGTCCTCAGCTATTAGGGACCGGGACCACGACTTCCGGCAACACAACACGAGGCTCCGGTGAATTTTGCTGAGCCAGTACATAACTCGAGTAGATGTACGGCGATACGCCCGGCGGAAGGTCTGGCTAGCCGAATCGTACACACTCGGCTCCTATCCAAGAAACGGCAGACGAAAATCACTTCACCCGGTGTAACTGTTTCAGTAGCTGGAACCACGAGCGCCGAGTTCAGACTGAAATGCATAACGATATACCGAGTATCCGAGTTTGGAGTCTCGGAATGCAACCTTCGGTGAACAGGAGGTATGGAATTTCGATGATCAACGGCCATCGCGAGGCGTAAGAGCCGTTGCAATCAGTTTCGGTGTCGTGGCGAAAAGGACTTTTGTGATTGATAATCATGGTATGAGTGGTTATGTAGAACTTGACAAAATAGGGATTGTTCGGTGATGCTGTTGAACCGAAACGATCCACCGATTGTAGCGGAAACTACCATCATTGCAGCCGACACACGATTCAATCCCTTTCAAGATTTGCTATTTTTTCCTCCGCCTTTTTATAGATTCCTGTTGTCACTTCACCCGGTGTAAGTCGTCCGGCAGCTCTATCCATGAGCGCCGGGATTACACTAAAATGAATATCGATATACCGAGTATCCGAGCATAGAGAGTCTCGGAATGCAACCTTCGGTGAGCAGGAGGTATGGAATTTCGATGATCAACGGCCATCGCGAGGCGTAAGAGCCGTTGCAATCAGTTTCGGTGTCGTGGCGAAAAGGACTATTGTGATTGATAATCATGGTATGAGTGGTTGACAAAATAGGGATTGTTCGGTGATGCTGTCGAACCGAATCGATCCACCGATTGTAACGGAGACTACCATCATTGCGGCTGACACATGATTCAATTCCTTTCGAGATTTACTATGTTTTTTCCTCATCTTTTTATAGATTCGTGTTGTCACTTCAACCGGTGTAAGTCGTCCGGTAGCTCTATCGATGAGCGCCGAGATTACACTAAAATGCATAACGATATACCGAGTATCCAAGCTTAGAGAGTCTCGGAATGCAATCTTCAGTGAACAGGAGGTACACTGAGAGAACGGTCTAGTAAAAATTACTATATCGCTTGAGAGATATTACCATAGCACATAGTAGTAGAGCGTTAGGGCACCACCTATGGTAGGAAGTACCGGATTTATAAGAATTTTTCTTAGATATTATGGTAAAAATTCTTGGAAATCTGTACTACTACTATTTGCTATGGTAATTTTTCTTAGACGATCGGTAATTTTTACTAGATCCATATTCCATACACTGAGATTCCATACACTGAGAGAACTCAGTGTATGGAATCTCCATGATTAACGGCCATCACGAGGCGTAACAACCGTTGCAATCGGTTTCAGAATCGTGGCCAAGCTTTGTTTAATGCACTTCAAAGACTTTCTCGATTGATACTCATGGGATGAGTGGTTATATGGAACTTGACAAAATAAGGGCTTGTCGATGACACTATCGAACCGAATCGTTCCACGGATTGTAGCGGAAACTATTATCATTGCGTCTGACAAATGATTCAATTCTTTTCAAGATTTACCATTTGTTCCCACCTTTTAACAGATTCCTGTTGTCCCTTTGTATTCTCCTTGTCACTTCACCCAGTGTAACTGTTCCGGTAGTTATACAATGAGCGCCGAGTTTATACTAAAATGCATAACGACACACCGAATATCCGAGTTTAGAGAGTCTCGGAATGCAACACTCGGTGAGCAGGAGGTATGGAATCTCCATGATTAACGGCCATCGCGAGGCGTAACAGCCGGTGCAATCAGTTTCAGAATCGTGGCCAAGCTTTGGTTAATGCACTTCAAAGACTTTCGCGATTGACACTCATGGTGTGGGTTATTGTGTACATTATGAGAAAGTAAGGATTATTAAATGATGCTGTCGAACCGAAGCGTTCGACAGCATTGTATATTGTAATGAATATAGAGATGAGGGTTGACACGCGAGACATGTGATATCACACAGATGATTGAAATATCTCGATATGACAAATGACAAACGTACAGATTATAACGTCCAGATTGTAACGTACAGATTATAAGTATTTAAAGACAAACGGACTTTAAAAGAGAGCAGACGTCCGAGAGTTTGCACCTGGGATAAATTGTTGTGATTGTTATTAATAAATATCCGCCCCAAATCCCAATTCGCGTGTGTTGCTCTCGCTCGATCGTAACGCTATAATCATCGCGTCTGACAAATTATTCAATTCCTTTCAAGATTTACCATTTTCGTCCCCATCGTTTTATAGATTCCTGTTGGCGCTTTGTACGATCGCAAAGCCATACGGTGCAGAACTGACGTACGTAAAGTTTGTCATTAAATAACATGTTTCACGTATGCATCGGAGTATTCCGGCGATTGATGAGAATGAATGTCCAAGTTTTCTGCAGTATAGCATCTTTTTTTTACCCTTTCCGTCTCGATTCCTCGTTCGGCTTGTCCGTCCCGACCCTTCTTCCCTTTTCTCTACAAAAATAAGTCAGCTAGCAGGACGTATGTCCTGCATGCACGCCAACCCGGTACCCGTAGGATTATAGAGTCTGTTGCATCCGCTGCTCAAAGCGGCGAACGAGAGAAGGAGGAAGGACGAAGGAGAATGAGACATGGTTGCATCGGGGTCGGACAATAGAGATTCCCCCGGTAGACGAAATTAGTGTTATTATTGGACCAAATGTCTGGGGCAACGCGCTGTGCGAGACGCTCGACCCGCTGCTGCCGCCGCCGCCGTGGGAATTTTTTCCCCTCAGATCGACGACCACTACTACTGTTTCTTCTTATTCCTCTTCTGCTATTTCTTCTTTACGGACGATCTGTCCTTCTAGGCCTTTTAGGATCGCTCTGCTGGCGAATGGAGTGGAGACGAGAGGCTCATGAGTGGGACGCCAACCGAGATCAGTCAGACAAGCAGAGTCGAGCGCTTGTACGCTCGCGGTGCTCGCCTTTCCTCTGTTCCGTGGCACGTTAAAGATCTTGGACATTAGGTACTGCAATCGTGTATGTCACTCATCGATCTTTCTCGTCCGTCTTGCTCGTCCAGCCCACTCCTGTTTCCCATACTCCTTGAGTGAGCATCCAGCCGTCGACAGGTAGGTACGCGACAGCAGACGGAAATAAGAGGGTCATCGTGTATGCAATGGCTGAAAGAACTGATTTTTTAAAGTGAGGCCTGAAGTGGCGAAAGACAAAAAATCGCGTTGTTCACTTGTCCGTGATCAATGTAGGGTAAGTCGGGGTGATATGGCCATGGTTTTTTAAATAACGGAAATTGGAGGTTTAACAATTTTTAATCTTTAAAATTTTTGTTGCAATGAACTCTTTCTCGGAAAAATAGCCGCTGCTTTAATTTAGGGAAGACATTTTTTTAAATAAGTCTGCTACGCGCCAATCTTTTCTTGAAAGATCCAATTATAGTGTGCAATGTTGATTTACTAGCAAAATTATAATTTACTATGTCTCCGGAGCGCTAGAATTATAGCCTCAGAAATTTTTGGCTACCCCGAAAAAGGGATTCACTGTCTGCACTGACCCTTGCACGAACAATCTTAAAATTTGTTGTGCAATCGCATTGTATCCACATATACTAAAAACCATGCAAACGGCGGCGCCATTCGTTGTTACGTTAAAAGATATCACGGATGGCCATCTTACCCGCCTGGCCATCTCACCCTGATTTACCGTATCGTAGAATTATTGCGGAACCCAACTGACGGATAAGCCCGAGAATGAAGGATTTATACGCGAATAAAGATGCATTGATGCCATAAAGATGCCATGAAGATGCATCTGCAATCCTTACACCTGTTAGCAGAGTATCGGAAAAACAATGATGAATCAAATTCATTTTGCAGTTATATGGAATACAGTAAAGAGATCACGACCATTGAACAAAATAACTTTTTTCGGGTGGACTAAAACGGGTGTTTGACCACTGGTTTTTGGGGCTAAAAAATTATGAATCTCTTTTCAGTCCGAGAGTCCCTTCTCTTCTAGTACACCCACACCGCATTCCTATTTCATTGAGAAATCCTTTTGGTTCGTTGCTTCAGAGAAGGCAGAACTTTTAGAATGTCGACAGTGTGCAATGGACATACTGTCCGTTACAGACTGATAAGTATACTTCAACGTGTATTTGCGCATAGAAAGGAAGGCGCGAAGGAGCAAGATTAAATGGGAACGATTCGAAAGTGATTGTGAGTGTGCGCAATCCTTCCTATACGCGGAGGCGGGTAAACGGAGTGACCTTGGTTGTTGCCACAGAAAAGGGAACATCAAGGCTACAGCTACTGCTTACCACTGGCTGCACCACTATGATAGAAGCTTTCAATTTGATCTATTTGCACGGTAGCTGATTACGGTGTCTTGAAATTTCATACGCTAAGAGAGTTGTCAAGTCCCTTCATTTGGTACCACAACGAAGATTGACGGTCAATTGGGAATTTTATGCAATTCAATTATTTGTCTCTTAAGTTACCGCGTGGCACACTAGTCAAAGGAGTGCGAAATTTGTACAGTTGTTCATCCCAAATTCTATACGTTTATTGACAGTATGGAGGTTGATTCGTATTATTGCATGTGTTCTCAATCAAGAAAAATATTAATCATGATGGGCTTGCTCGTACAACAACTGGTAAATGCAAATTTCCATGATAGTACGTTCTATCAAATTTTTTCAAACTAGTATCCGTATTTTTTAACCGATTTTAATGTACCATGGCGAATTTTGTTTCCTTAAACTGTGCTGTATGAGTTTATCAAGTAAATTTTATTAAGGTTTGACCGTTCGACAAATACGGCCCACTCTTTAACCAGTGAATTTTTTTCCCATAAACAAACTGGTGTCATGTTTAAACGGCTAAAACTATTTTTTTTATTACTCGCTGATTTCGGATTGCAACGTTTGAGGAACAATACGAGCAGTATTACATTGAAATTGGTTGGAAAATAAGGATTATTTTTTGTAAAAACTGAACGAAAATGTATCGTCATGGAAATATGCATTTATTAGTTTATGTATTTGCATAAACATCGTTGTCAATAGTTTCATTGATTGAGCATGCAGTAATACAAATCGACTTCTGTCACTGTTAATAAATGCACATAATTTTGGATAAACAATTGCGAAAATGTAACACTTGTTTGACTGCTTTTCCTTGCAGTACCTAGCGTAATGTCCGAGGCAGGTCCGATTTGCGTAGATTACCAGCAATCGTTCTGCAAAAGTAAGAAAATATAGTTTATCGATCAAGGACCTTTGCTATTGAATCTCGCCCAGATCCATTGAATAATAAAAATTTTGTATTCTATTTGAAAAAAAACATCCTTCCATCTCAACGGAACAGCGCATTTATTCGAGCAATGTTCCGTCATATCTTCACGGGTCCCTTGAGCTAATTGGCCGAATTATGGAAGGAGTCGTACCAGAGGGGTCAAGTGGCGTTGAGGGGCGAGACGGAGAGCCTCTGATGTCATCGTCCTATTCTTCACGTAGTTCTGCATTTTTTTTTCGCTGCCCACGTGATACGACTGCCAAGAGAATTATTGAGTTCGTGAACATAGTATAAGCAATGTAATATCTCGAGTGTGTCTTGTGTAATGTGTGTACTCATGACTGAGTCGAGTACAAAAGAAGTAACGTAACCACTGCAGGAAGACTCGATGCGCTGTGGGTGAGAGTCCAGCACCGGAATATCGACTGCTAAATAACCGACGGCCGTAACGTAATATCACTGAATATGTAAAGTGATGTGGGTTACGCAACTTTATTGATTAGTAGTCGGCACACAGTAGTGCAGATATTGCTATCCTCAATTCCGAGCTCAAGAGTCGTCGAGCATATCGCCTTAGTAAAACCGAGCAACGATTAGTACCTTCGATAAACGGCATTCCTTGTTAGGTTACGGCTAAGAGGGATATCAAACATGCACACAACTGCACTCCGTTCGCGTACGGAAAGGAAGAAGAATGAACGGAAAATCCAACTATGCGGCTGCTGAATTCCTGCCCTCTTTCCGTATTCTTCTTCTTCCTTATCCCAACGCTCTGCAATGTTGACCACGCAATAATAATTATTATTTTGTGACCCTTTCGTTGCGTTTTCCAGAGATCTGCGCGAATTCGATATCCTCGTCAATCAGAATAGACTAAAATGGCTCACCCCAATTAGCAAGTACATCAATGATATAAAGAACGGGTCATATTCGCCACTTTTACCCCAGACAATTTTATTCAGTTTCTTCTCTATTGGGGGGCCTTTTTACGGGAATTTTACTGGTGAAAATACCGGTATTTCTAAATCTTCCTGTTGAGAGTACCACAAGAATAGAAAATAGCTATCTTAGCTTTTACTAAATGACCATTGCCTCGTGGCCGTGCTCCGCCGCGTTGAATAATGTAGTACACGTGTGCAGACTGCAGATAGGTCGCCTGAGGAATATATTGTCTGTGGCATCTAGTGGAGAGTTGTCCTCGTGAGAAGTTGCATAGCTTCACGCTCGAAACTTCTATACATTTGTGTGTATAGTACGAGCCATTGTGGCATTGGTGTTCTCGATGTAGCTGCTGTTAATGTATCAAGCGATTTTTTTTTCGATTTTATCGCTTGTTTCTAATAACTCTATCGGCACTTAGCTTCGATGCGTTAATGGATGTGAGTGGACACCTTGTACGATCGCGATAATACTTCCCTATAAATTCATGAGTTTCAGGGTAAAGATTTAATCGGTTTTTCCTTCTCTCGCGCGACATATGGAATAGAGCAAGATAGCGTGAAAGTTCGCATTTTTTGTAATCGCCAACAACAGTAGTAGAAGTGATTTCCACTCCGGGAAGCTATACGAACTGGCATGAGAGCTTCGACTTTTACTGTACAACAATTCCATCCAGTGTAATAGTTGTATGGTGAAAGTTGTACGGTAGTTGTTGTGGAGTAATTTTCTGTAGACTACTTGGCTGTAAGTCTGTCTACGAACGAAAATGTAAACTTTTATAAAAAAAAAGATTTCCGAATTGAAAATTCTGTTTGCTAAATGGACAAATCATGCACCGTATGCGCACAGTCGTTAATATCATTCTAAAAAAGGCTTGTCCCGTATCTTCCCAAAAATAAACCAATAAATAAAATCTTTTTTTCTTCTTTTTCTCAGCACCGACGCGTTACGCTCTTTTCTACCGAGGAATGAACGGTAGTTCAGTTGCAGCTGTACTGGTGGTGCAACTGTCTTCGAATGAATCTACTGGCACTTAGCTCCGATACGCCAATGAATGCCAGTCCACACCTTGTACGATCGCGTACTTCCCTATAAATCCATGACTTTCAGGGTAAAGATTTAAATCTGTTTTTCCGTACCTCTCGCGACATATGGAATAGAGCAAGATAGCGTGAAAGTTTGCTTCGTTCGTAGTCACCAACAGTAGTAGTAGCAACTTCAACTGCGGGAAAGGTTTTGAGAAGCATTGCCATGACGGTGGTGCATACGAAGCTATACGAACTGGCAAGAGAACTTCCACTTTTACCATATACACCTTTACCTTTACCTACACAACACACTTTTGCAACAACTGCATGCACTGCAATTGTTGCAAAAGTATGGTAAAAGTTCTACGGTAGTTGTATAGTAATTTTCCGCTGGCTACTTGGGTGTCAATCTTTCTGGGACACGAATGTGAACTTTTGTCATAATTTTTTATAATTAAAAAATATTTTTTTCTTTTTTTTTCTCAGTACCAACGACTTACAGTCTTTCGTACTGGGGAATGAACAGTAGTTCAGTTGCAGCGCTGCCGGTGGTGCATGCTCGGCTCACGCCTGTCCCATAACTTTCTTGCCACGAACGTAAGAGAATAACGAGAGATACACATGCCATACTCGCGGTAGCAACCTTTCGATATTTTCATTCCACTGTATCTGTCGACCCGAGAGTGAAATCCCTAAGGATCAGTCGTTTTGTCGTTGGGCATCGTGAGTGAACTCTTCAGGGTTTATTTATTATTTTACCCGACGAGACCGGTGGAATTCTTGAGGAAGCGCAACGTCGATGATGACCGTCTACACTGTACGAAAAATCGTTAATAACCGTGTAATGACGCTCATACAGCAAAAATGCGGACGAGGAAAGGGACGCTGGTCTTTTAAAGTTGCAAGCTTAAACGTGTAATAATACCTTTCTTGTGCCACTCGATGTTGGAGTCTAGTGCGCAGAACTTATGAACGCAATTGTTTGCTCCGGAACGACCGTTTAATGACAGAGCTCCGCGGGTACTTAAGACACACTCGGCCATTTTTCAAACTGGTTTCGTGGTTCTTTCTCGCTTTCGTTCACTCCGTTCTGTCCGTTATAATACCCCAGACCAGAGCCGCGCAATAAAACTCTCACGATTGCAGCTGTCAATACCATTTTATCCGCAGACAATCGGAAACCTGTGAAAAAAAGTTGATCCAAGATTCGACTCTTGAGGACAGAGTCGCCTTTTATTCTGGTATTTTCAGGTGTATTATCAGGATTTTCTTTGGAGAACATTTTTGTGCTTATTGATATTAGTACATAAAGCAGGAATTTTTTCGCCACACAATATTGAATCCTTAAGGTGGTGCAAGCTGCGCTGAAGGACTGTCGGTTTACGACCTGGGGCCACGATTGCGACTGTTCTAATGATCCGTAAAAGAAGATCCAGACATATTTGTAATCAGAAGCCTAGTCTCTATCGTCTGGACCACGATCAGTTTTTCTTTTAGTTGACAAAATGGTGGCACACTTTAAAAAATTTTCAAATATTGCATTTTTTCGTGAATCTTTTTTTTCTGCAAATTGTAATTTTCAAATTTGAAAGTTATCTGTAGTCCGGACGATATCGAAATATGCTCTTAATTGGAGATTTTAATGATTAATTGGAGATTTTAATTCCACTGTGCCCGCCAAATTTAAAGTCAATCTATTAATTGATTGCTAAGACATTGCAGTATCAAACAAAATTTGAGAACTTTGAAAAAAATTGCCAGCGAAGTACACGTACAGGCTATGCACGGTGCAAAACGCCAAAGAACAATTTCTACCACAGATTTCTTAACGGCTCGTAGCATTGCGGTACGCTGATCAATTTCGCTCTACGAAGCTGCAGAGCGAGAGTACCGAACGAGCAGAGAGCGACTGTCGCTCGCCGTCATCTTTGTAATTGCATTTCTATGGATCCGATCATCTCAGTTGCAAAGTTCAACAAGAGAGTACTGTATAATGTCGAGAGTGCCGCCGGTGCGACGTACATCCTGATGGGGTGGTAATCGTGATGCACGCGAGCAAAGAAAAAGAAAGGAGAAGCGAAATTATAATAAATTCATCAGTTAAATTCAGTCATTCCGGCAGTCATCGCCGAGGCCATCGGTTGGCTTGTTTTCTTCTTATTTAACTCCGTTTTTTCGTCTCGGTCTTCCCCTTGTTGTGTTGCTCAAGATAACCGGCGGAGGTTTTTCTTTGTATTTCTGGCCGATATAGCCGGGTCTCTTTGCAGCTCGATATTATTCAATTATATGATAAAGCGTGTTTCGGTCACCCGCTCCAATCCAATGCCTTGACCCGCATGTCTGCGGATCTCGACATCTTGCAAGACGGCACACCAGCCGAAGCGACCGCATCACGACACTCCTGCACCTCGCGAGCTGAACTCCAATGAGTACACCGAGATCTTAACGTCAGCGTCAAGTTTATTTAAATTTCAAATAAGTGCGATAAGTGGCTGACTCGGACGTGCCGTGGGTACTTCTATTTATCGGGATGAGATGCCTAACGGGTTCTAAGGACTCGATTTATGCGGAAGGAGGCGGGAGGACGAGTCATCGTTGCCTCTGGCTATGCATCAGCCTCATCACCGATAATCGGAATCCCGAAGCTCACCAGAGCATATATTTTCCTACTTAATATTATATTTTTGTATGTCACTGTATTAGCCTATTTTCTCTAGAAGCAGTACCTAATGATGTCTTTCATCTTTTTCATCGTTCACTTCTTGTTTATCGACAGGCGTTGCACCGTAGATTCCCCGCTATCTCTAGGTATGCTCCGTTCTTCCTGCAAGAGGTACGACCGCCTGTGGCAAGACCCACGACGGCGGATCAACAAACTTAAACAAATACGGAAACGAAAAAATAGCTCCGTGCTCATAAAGATATTGATTCATGTACTTGAAGTATATGAGAGTGGCTCACGAATGCACGTTTCCATCGTTGTATTCACAGTCTCAGCAGTAGCAGCGGCTCACTGCTTCTGCTGCTACGTGCTCTCCGTCGTACTTCCTTTTCTGGTAGCCACGAGAAGTCTATTCAGTCTACAGACTGAACGAAAAAGAGGAAAAAAGATGGGAGACTCTTGGTTGACTGTGCGGGAAGGACAAGGACGTTAAGGATGAGAAGAAGAGCGTCCAGCATGACTGAGGTGACGGGGAAGAGGGGACATGCCGGGACACTCAGAGCTCACTGGTGATTACCATATTGCATGTCACATAGTCGGCGCACCCCACGAAGACCGGGGAAGGAAGGAAACGGAAGGAGCATGACGACCACTTATACAGAAGAGTGTATAGTCGGAATAATAGAAGTACATAAGTAAAAAAAAATAATAATAAAAAGATGTGAAGTATGCAGAGGGAACTGTGGAGAAGGCATGGCGGAGGAGAATAAAAAAATAGGAGGAGAAGAGGACCCTAACTGACACTAACGGCATTGAGTATAGTTAAGGGCCAGGACGTCTACGAACCACCACAATTCTACCTGCCTGATTCTCTTCTGCGCTTCACGCTCCCTTCACTTCTTCTGTCTCTCAAGCACGCTTGAGTTTTTACCAATATGACGGCAACTCGGCGTGATGTGTCGCGTACTGACTCGTCTTACGTACCTTTCTTCGGAACCACCATGTTTCAAAGATCGTTCATTGTCATGGGTTCGAAGTTCTGGAACTCATTGCCTGGGGCGGTGACTGATGCTTCTGCACTTGAGGTTTTTCGCGGTTGTTGCCATCGGTACTCAATGGTAGAGGAGGAATGTGAAGCTATTCAGGTACTTTACCTTCAGGCCGTTTATATTTATATTTATATTTATATTTATATTTATATTTATATTTATATTTATATTTATATTTATATTTATATTTATATTTATATTTATATTTATATTTATATTTATATTTATATTTATATTTATATTTATATTTATATTTATCCCGTTATTCTGTATTTCCGGTCGAATGTTAAATATGCTGTATATAATAAATGTTATCGCTTGCGTGCATTGCCACTTTGTTTTTATCTGTACCTGCGTGGACTTGACTCTCTAGAAACCCCGTCCTAATGCTTCCTTATCAATAAATAATAATAAAAATAATAATATTCTAGCCTTAATGATTTGCACCAGAATATTATGTTACACATATATGGTACCAATGAACGGGTTGTCCTTTTTGTCTGACATGACATCTCTTTTACTTTCCCGCATTGCCATTTACCTTGTTATGGTTGGAAATGTGAACAATAACATTTCCCGGCAAAGTGCAATAAAGAACCGTCAACGAGATCAACTTTGCATCGTTGATTTCACGCTGCGCCACCGAGGAAGTTTCTAAGCGGTTGGTTGCAGGATGCTATGGCGTATGAAGCTATAGCCATATGTCGGCCGACCAGGTCTTCAACCAGTTAGAGAACACGCTATCGACTAACGAGCATCTCTCACCGCTTCAAGTTATACGACTCTTTTACGGTTTACCGTATCACGAACGTCCTCGTCCATCCCGGCCTCCTCGCGGCGATGAGGACGAAGGAAACTCGCGATTTCACTCGCTATAAGCGATCAAGACCGCACGTTCCGGTGGCTAACTTATTTTAGCCTTAATGAAACGCGTCACCCAAGAGACACTAAAAACCCGTAGGCAACTAGATAACTGAACACCAGATAATTCAACCCAACTATGCGTCATCAGTTTACCTCAATAAATCAGGTTTCATATTGCATGCCTAAATTCAACTTATCGCTCGTTCTGGTTATTGTTTTTTCAGCGAATTCCTAAACTCTAATTGTTTCGAGGTGAATAACAAATAGTCTTCAACATTTTTTTTTTTTGCGTCACGACAGAATTTGTACTTGCGTTGAATCTGTTATCGGTCCGAACGCCGAGACTATTTTCATCACCGAGAGTTGAGATGTTCGTGGCTCTAGATTGAGCCGCGAATAGATCGTGGCGCGGGTAGCCGGTGCGAAGGAACAGGAAGCGAAAATGTGCGGCAGAGCTGATGCTGCGGCGGAGGCTGCAGTAATGACAGGTATACGAGGGAAGAGCACCGGAGCAGAGAAGAGAACTCACGCAACAGAGCTGCTACCGTCAAGGGAGGAGAGATGAAAATAAAAAGAAAATAAGAATGACCGCGAAGCTAATGACGAGCGATAATAACCGGGCTGCACGCGTCGTCCAGAAAGACGACCACAGCGAGAAGGCCAGGTCGTGGTCGTTTCATTGTCACCGATACAGCTCCGCCGATACGACCTACATCAACCCGCAAACCGGTGAGTCAGTGACGTACATCTGGAGTCTGCAATGAAAGATTAATACTTGAGATAAAAGTGCAAGTTGGGTAAATCGGATTCTCGATAAAAATGGCACTCCAATAAATGCAAACTGGACCAAGACGGCGCTGCCAACCGGGAATACATATACGCGGGTTTACCTCCTTGACCTACTGGGTCACGCTAGGATTACAAAAATATACTTGTGAGATTTTTAATAACTCACTCTTTTTACTTCCGACTGCCGGTCAGGGCAAAATGACAGAAGTTATGCGTCTCACTGCGATCCGCCGGCTCGGCGACTTTCTGCATACGCCGGTAAACGTTGGAACGACAAAAAATGACTCAAGAGAATTTGGTATACTAAAACTTCGTAGCCTGATTGATGTTTCTGCCAATACATTTGTGAGCGGAGGTATAAACTCACGGGAATTAACCATAATAAATGATAACCCGATTAAAAGTTCGTATATCGATGATATCGATGACATAAAAAAATCACGTCGGCGATCCCCACTGCAACGTGCAATCGCGAATGATGCAGCATAGTTCACGCTACTGCCGAGACCATCAGTCCTCAATGCCCAACGAGAAAGCCTGGAACATCGGAATTCTTATTTATATATAATCGCAGTGTTTTCTTGATTTTTTTTACCGTTGCGGAGTAAGTTTCACTCTCCAGTTCGGTTCTCAGAGCCGAAGTTCCGGCGCGTCCCCCCAGGTGTCAGCGTCAGACAGCTACAGTCATACTTCGCATACGTACTGTATCTGGCACTACGTAAAGTCCGTTTGCGTTCATCGGTGGAACTTCGGCTCCGGAAATTAAATCCCGGACATAATCACGGGCTTTTGGTCACCACGCCATGGCGTTGACTTTTTCTTATGTATCTCCTGAAGTAAAATCTGTAAACAATGTACACTATATTCTTTGTTTCAGATTAACTTCAACCGAGCCTTACTTCGTGAGCGAAGCTCTCTACTCGACTCCCGAAGAACTGGAAAACACTCGCGAAGTGACCCTTCATGTCATGACGATTGGTCGCTTTATCGAGGATGCAACTAAAGTAAGTGCAATCACCAATATTCTTGATATATGTAGAGTAAGGGCAACCACGGATGTTCATTCCTCTTTTTAACGCAAAGGTTGCAATTATGGATTTCTTTGGTTTTACACTCCCGACTGCCCAAGGTACTTACCCGCACCTTATTAGTTGAGCTATTAAAAAAATAGTCAGGCGAGCTCTTATCAGCAACGAAGTAGATCATAATTCAATACAATTATAGCAAGCGCTATTGGGGGCCGGACTTACGGGCATCATAATTAAATGCTCGTCCCGCCTGGACAAGCCAGCGCATAACGCAATGCACTAACACCGACGTGAAAGAAAGCGAGCCGTACGTGCGTCGACACTTCCGTTCAACTTCGGGTAACGTATTCGTGCCCGTCGATACAAAGTGAGTTACATGCGATGTCGATCTACCTGTCCAACCTTATTTGGCAAGTTTCGATCGTCGTCTTTGTTGGCGCGGCGCTGGATCATTTGGGTAGTTGCATCGGGTCGCGCGTATGTAGGGTAAACTGATAGGAAAACTGAGGACATAAGAACATACAAATTGAAGAACCTTAGAACATTAGAACATCAGAGTCTAGAAAGTAAAAAAAATGCATCGTGTAATTTATTTCAAAGTAAAGAAATTTAATGAACAATTTTTTCGATACAACAATTTTGAAGATACTCAAGTTTTAAGAAGTGGAGGAACAAAACGTTCGACTTCCTTTGCATCAACCCCACTAAGGGAAACATAGATCGTAGGCTCAAATTTGAAAAATCCATGTTTTCGCATCTGTAGTCCGTTTTTCGAAAAAAATGTCGATATAATTGGAGTGGCTCAGGGTCAGAGGATGAAAATTTCAGCGAGAATGTTCCATATGTATAGAGACGGGCTAGTGCAAAGCAGCGATGGAACAAAGCAACGGTGACGCGTATGGACGAGCCATATCCGGGACGTCGAGCAATAAAATTAATCGCTTCGCTACGACGCTTGAATAATTTATGCTACCTAGCATCGTCGAGCGGCAGGAGAACCGGTAGAGTTAGGAGCCAAGCCAGCAATGGTAGTGACTGCAGAGATAGAAACAGCGCTCTCCGTGATTCCCGCAGCTGCGACTGGCCAATGTGCCGGACGGCAAAGAACAGAGTCAAGCGGCTATCTCATTTAGAAGAGAACTTGACTCGGATGTCGTCAATCTATGTATCGGCCGACTCTACAGAAAAGAGTATAAGAGAGTTTACACAGTGTATTCAACGTAGTGTATGTATGTGGTTCGATCGATCGATCTCGAAGTCGTTGCAGTAATAGCGGGGATTGCGAACAGTGTTTACGCCAAAGATCTTCAGATATCTCGTGCATTGCAAGACCGAGACGCAACGAGACATTACAATTTATAATTTCTTAGATCATTTCTATTGTCGTAAACGTTCGCTCTCCTTCGCTGAAACAGTTTTGAAATAAATTAAATCAAATTGTTTATTTACTGGCAGGTTGTTGCAGCTTTTTGTCTATGGAATTTAGAAACTAGAAATTTGGGTTTCCAAAGATTTATCGGAAATACGTCATTATCGATTTGAAAATCACATTTTTCAACCGGAACTGACGACATACCGGAAAAATATCACTTTCGGTGTGAAACATACACTTTTCGACCAAAAGTGACGCCACACCGGAAATATGTCATTTTAGGTTTGAAAAGCACATTTTTAAATAAAAATAAAAGTAAAACCATGGTTTATGTCAAAATTTATTCTGCATTTGCTTAATTTACTCAATGAATAAACACTTGTCCAAGTTACCGGTTATCATGGAAAACTTCAAAACTTATCGATAGCGTTTCAAAGCGTTGCCAGACAATTACGATATGAATCTTTTTCAGTTTTGTCTCCAAAGGTAACTAACAATAATGAATAACAGGAGAATCAAGGCGACTGCAATACGACGTTCCGTGGCTTCCGGCGAGCATAAAACACAGCGTCAAATAATATTCGACTTAACAAGCAACTATTTTAATATTTGTTGCTCGCCCGCCGGTAAACAAGTAACGAAGTTCGGAGGCCGGGTTCAAGAGCTCCATAGGGGCTTGTACATTATGCTGCAGGCAGCGGTACGGCGTGCCCGCGTATAATTGAAACTGTCGTCGCTATGACTGGAGGCATGCCGAGCCGGGTTATGAACCCTATCTCACAGACACTTCAGTAAATGCTGCGAGACTCTGGACCAGAATTCATCTCTGTTTCACTTACGTTTCTTAAACGCTCGCTCGTTCGGACAATTTTAAATTCTTAAGAACTTCGCGGAATGTTCGTATTTACGAGTAAACGAAAGAAATAGTAATAACAAGTTAATCAACTCGATGGAACACTTGTTATACATTTCATAACGTGAAAAATATTTTGGGTCAGTATAAAAGACAAAAAATGCATATTGGCACTCAGCTCGATCATCGTCTCTGCGCAGACCGTCAGTCACGTACAATATTGAATAGTGTTGGTCATATACTTGTATTTACTGTCTCAAAAAGAATAAAAATATTCCACAATTATGTTCTATAAATTACAGTAAATGAGTACTTACATGCTCACATAAAACCGAAATTCAGAAATGAGACCTTTAAAATTGGCATAATTAGTAATCTACGAACAATTTAAATTTAAATAAATTGAAAATGAAAAAAATAGTAATAAAAAGCTAATCAACTCGATGGAACACTTGTTATACATTTCATAGGGTAAAAAATATTTTGGGTCAGTATAAAAGACAAAAACCTCGACAGGCTTTCGGGCCATGCACATTGGTAATGAGCTCGATCGACGTCTTTGCGCAGACTGTCAGTCAGCTATAATCGTAAATAGTGTTAAACATATACACGTATTTACCGTTCAAGAAGAATAAAAATATTCCGCAATTTTGTTTCATAAATTGAAGTACATCAGTGTCGCTACGCACTCACATAGAATAGATAAACAGAAATGAGACCTTTAAAGTTGGCATAATTAATTAACTATAAAGTGTTCGCTTTCTTATTGAATGTATGAAGCTTATAAGAGGCAAACTTGCTAGTACTTTTATAATACAAAAAAGCTGGGTAGAATTATATTAAAAAAATGTTCTCCATTGACGTATTTGTGTTACAGA
This sequence comes from Stenichneumon culpator, assembly GCA_964017025.1. NCBI lineage: Eukaryota > Metazoa > Arthropoda > Insecta > Hymenoptera > Ichneumonidae > Stenichneumon > Stenichneumon culpator. Next base: position 13,184,701 of record OZ024769.1, read on the forward strand.
CATCAGAAACTTTGCATCCTCTAAGCCATTATCAATAGTGAACGGTAGTATTAAAATCGACGATGATGACCTTTCCATGCTCTTCGTCGTAGTCATTATGCGAACCGGACTAATAGAAATGGCTAATGGGCGGTACTCACTCTGGCTCGGTGCTGAGCACGCCGACCTTTCACAAAACAACTGATCGGGCGGTGTTGGTGACTTAGCGCGGCATGTCTACTCCGAGTACGGCGCAAGTACATCGTGCAGAGCCAAGATCCGTACGAGGATCCAAAAATGTCCAAATCCCCAAGAATGTTGCATAAAATCTATGCGCCGCATACTTTGATATAACACATCGCTTGCCTAAAGTTGTAAGGGCGTATTGTCTGTACATAAGCATATGAGATGCGCCCTTCTTACTTTGGACCATCGACATTATCTTAGCTATCTAACACGCCGTACAGTGCATAGGCGAGAGCGGGAAAAATGGGACCATGGGGCAAAACGGGATAATGGGGCAAAACGCAATTTTCCGATTACTTTAGTGGCGGTGGTGGTGAGTGGGGCAAAACGGGGTTGAAAATCCGGATGTGTCGTTAGGAAAAAATGGGGCATCCAAAAATTATTGGAAAATTGGGTTCTGTCTTACTGTCCCATTTTGCCCCGCTCTCCGCTATGTATTAATCCGAAGTGCTCTTTTCGCTGATTGCACTCACGTGCATTTATGCGGGCCTTTCGAGTGAAAGTCGCTGCAACATTGGTGGTCTACACTGAGTACGGCGCAAGTACACCGTGCAGAGCCAATATCTGATCGAGGATCCAGAAGCGTCCAAGTCGACCAAAAATGTTGTATAAAATCTATACGAAGCATACTTTGATACAACAGATCGCTTGATTAAAGTCGTAAGGGCGTATTGTCTGTCTCACAGCATATGAGATACGCCCTTCTTACTTTGGACCATCGACATTATCTTAACTACCTAACACGCCGTACAGTGCATGTGTATCAATCCAAAAGCTCTTTCCGTTGTGATTACACTTACATGCAATTCAGACGCCAGGTACTTGAAACTATATTTTTTTACCAAGTATTTATACTCCAATATTCCGGACATGGAATTTTTGAATCGATGATATTTGAAAACGAAGCTTCGGTTCGGAATTTTGTGGACGCTTATAATATTATTCGGATACGAGTTTTCCAACGCGTCCAATTATGATCATAATTGGACTCTTCAGCAGATGCTGTTATGTGCATCACATGCGCCGCAAAAAGTCCGAAATTATTATAAAAGTGTCGTGTAAATTTCCAGTTTTGTAGATGTCGTCGCTGCCAGCTCAGTTCTCAACCTTTCCTTTGATGCGGAGTTCAATTTATTTGTATTCTAAGGGCGAAACAAGAATTGTTTTTTTCTTTTCTTTTCTTTTATTTTTGAGCAATATATAGGAAGAGAAAAACTGTGTAAGTTTTTTGGATTTTACAAATTCTTCGATACATGCCTATTATATGAGATACATACATGTATGCGTAAATCTTTAAACCACTACCCGGCTGATAGGATTCAACTTGTTTTCGTTTTTCTTAGCCACCTAACACTCCGTACAGTGCATGTGTATTAAATCCAAAGTGCTCTTTCCGCTGCGATTGCACTCACGTGCATTTATGCGGGCCTTCCGAGTGAAAGTCGCCGCAACATTGGTTGCATACCGCAGTTTCTTCACCGATCCACCGTGCTACATAAACAGCTCGCGGACCTTGCTGCTCAATCCTCAACAAGATAATAAGAGTACTCGTGTACCCCTTCCTATTATAATCCAGTAGCATACGAACTCGCTCCCTCGCAGACGTCGTGCACGTTCGCGGACGTTTCGATGATCCCGGTCGGGTTCTTCGCGACATCATCACTGTCCGACATATCGATGTCGGGACTTAAGGGGAAAAAACAGAATAACGAGAAGCTTAAAAAAACCCCGTAAATAATACTGGCAGATCAAATTTGCAAATATGAGCGCCATCTAGAACGATTTATTGGAATTTTTTCTTCAACCACTTTGTCTACTCCACCATAGATGGCAGTGCTGACAAAAAGTGGGTACCGCATTTGTATTCCTTTCTCCTCAGCCCCACCACCGATTCCATCGCGCTTTTTCGTAACACCGCTCGAGCGGAATCGTTCCCGTCTATCTCGCCTAAATAAGTTTCACTTCGGAGAGTCATTCTCGCTCGTAAACATGAGGAATCTCCCTTAGGCCTGATTACTCGCTACCACGCGAACATCGTGCCATTGGCCGGACTGCGCGACCTCCCGGACATCTCTAAGGTATTCATGCATATTAAGGAGGCTGGAGCGCTTCGTACTGGTCCAATTAGTGCTACATTTTTAAAGTCGTTTATACTAACTTTTACGCATCTATTGATTATGGTGGATGGTTGTTCGTATTATAGCAGATGTTCTTAACATTGAAAAACTTTAATTGCAATTGATTTGCAAAAATGTTAACTGGTTTGTGCTAATTTTCGAAAAGGTAAACATTCCTTCAGTTTTTTAAAAGAATAATCCATAATTATTGCTCGATTTTGATGTATTAAAATTTGATTTATGTATTTAATGTATTAAAGTTAAAACATAAAAAAAAACATAAGCCTTTAGTTTATCCATCAATGAAGTTCCTTCATAAACAAACAGCTGTCATTTTTAAACGGAAAATACTCGTCGAGAGAATATCTAGACGGTGAATTGGTAGAACAACTTTCAAGGAAGAGATTGACCCGAAATACATAAAAATCGAGCAAAAATTGCGGTTTAATTATTGAAAAAAAAACTGAACAAATATCAACATTTTCAAAAATTTGCACAAACCAGTTAATATTTTTGCAAAAGCATAATGTTTTTCTAGATTAAGCGGGAAAAGCGGTTTTCGGATTAAGCACATCTGTCGCAATACAAATAACCATACACTACAATCAATGGACACGTAAAAGTTTGTATAAACGAGTTTAAATATGTAGCGCTCATTTGACTAGCGTGAAGCGCTCCAACCTCCTTAACCACCCTCCTACGAAACGAGAGACGCAGAAATAATCTCAAAGGGGTGGGGCTGGACATACGCAAGTCGGATCATTATTGATACACCCAGCTCTATCGGTTATTTATTATTGGAACCCAAGAATGTTCGCGCAGCGAGCCTCCGACCATTAATTATATTACTTGCATGATATCCTCGAAGGTCCGAAGCAATTACACATAGTGTAGTTGTATCGTATACACCGCGGAAGATCGAATCTGTACGAATGCGTCTAATAGCCGTATGTGTAAACCGATCGCTCAATGTCCCAGCGAATGCGAATACGAATACAAATGAGCGGCGTGTTCGGCGCGGGGGAAACCAAACCGAGAGAATATCTCGTTGCACATACGTCGGGTATCAGCCTGAAGACCAGCATCTCCGGCACCGAGAGAATAGGGTACCGATGGTTTCCGTGTCTCGTGTACGCTTTTCTTTTGTCATTGCAATACCGTAAGTCGTTCCCTTCTTATTCTTCTTGTTTCTTGCTTCTCGCTGTTCCGTGAAAGCTCGAAGCAGCGCATTCGCAGGAGGACTTCTTTTTCTTGCTTCTGCCGCTGGTCCCAGATTCCGATATCGTGCCTTCGGTTAGGCCTTTAAACGTCTCGTTTCCAGTATCCATCAATGGAGATGATTTTTGTCTCGTCTGGTGCATCGCTTCGGCGTTGATCTCGTCCTCGTTGAACCGTGGAGACCACAGCAATGAACGAGGAGCAATTTCTTTACTTTGTTGGGATCCCGGAGTCGACTGTCTTGCGGCAGCGAACCTGCGCGGCTCACCGAAGTCCAAGAAGATTTCTTTTTTTTTTTTTCTCAAACTTGTTTAGAAAAACTGCTTCGTCTAAACTGGTGGTTCGTTGTTATTCACAAAAATGCCAGCGGAGACTTATTCGTGTGTAAGACATGTACCGTATTCCGAATCGCACCTACATTGCACTCATTTGCGGTGATAATTGTATCGAACATCCTGCGGTATTCAACGAGTGGGACTCTTGTTAAATTCCCAAGTCACTGCCACGTCAGCAAGTTGTCGGAATTCACGGTGTACGTAAATTCAACAACGACATAATCGTGGCAATAATTAAAATACCATAAGTATAAAAACCACAATACATTAGCCGCATCAATGGAGATGATTCTTGTCTGGTCTGCGAATCGCTCCGGGTTTGATCTCGTCCTCGCTGAATCGTGGAAAGCGAGCAAAAAACGAGGAGCAATTTCTTTACTTTGTTGGGATCCCAGAGTCGACTATCTTGCGGCAGCGAACCGGCGCTGCTCACCGAAGTCCAAAAAGATTGTTTTTTTTCTCAAACTTGTTTAGAAAAACTGGTTCGTCTAAGATGGTGGTTCATTATTATTCACGAAAATGCCAGCGGTGACTTATTCCTGCGTAAGCCGTGTGCCGTATTACGAATCACACCTAAATTGTACTCCTTTGCGGTGATAACTGTATCGGACATTCAACGTGTGGGACTGTTGTTAAATTCCCGAGCCACTGCCAGGCAACCAAGTTGTCGGGATTCGCCGTGTACGTAAATTCAGCGACGACATAATCGTGGCAATAATTAAAATACCATAAGAATAAAGACCGCGATACATTAGCCGCAACGAAATAGCCTCCCGTCTCGAGAAGACCGGTCGGTCTTTGCCAGCTGGTCTTGCTCAAACGGCATTCATTGGTAGCGAAGGTTCCGCAGGTACTTCGCACTATACTGTTGCACACACAGGTGCGCGCTCGTGGAGCTCTTTCGCTGGCACGTTCGACTCTTTCAAAGTGCGACCTGTTGGAAAACACTTGTTAACGCTCGGGCCCGCGAGGAAATAAAGTGCTGGCTGTCCGAACTAAATGTAGATACACCTTTTATACGCGTTATCGCCTCCGCATCTCAGCCTCCTGCCTCGGCGCTTCTGCTGCTGCTGCGCGATCGGACCACGACGAGGCCACACTTTCCTCTCCGCGTTCTCTTTCCCTGCTCGTCCCTCGTTTTCGTGTTCTCCGCCTCTTCCTCGCACAATTCCCTGTCCGTCCGTCTGTCCGTCTGTTTCTCGATTACACTCACTTGCAGTCTGCCATATTCAACGAGACCCGGGCTACTGCGCATTCGAGACTCGCTTCGTTCCATCAATCTTGCAGTTCAATGTCTGCTGAGTTGGTCGGGAGAGTAAGTGATCGAAATCGGAGTTGGGAGATTAAGTCGGATCGGTTTACTGTCCTGATCGACCTGGTATTGACCCGGTGTCGTTAAATGTCATCGGTTATCTTCAATGGAATCCGGCAATAAATCTGGCAGAACCTTTCCTAGGTTCCCTCTAGCGATCGCTGAAAACGGAAGAAATACTCGCGATCCGATACAGTTTCCGACTGACAATTCATTCATCGCAACACAATTTCCAAATCTTGTTCCCGCCTCGTTTTCGCACTATCCCTGTCCTTCTATTTCTCCATTACACTCACTTGCAGTCTGCCATATCGAACGCAACCCGCGCTACTGCGTATTCGAGACTCACTTCGTACCACCCATCTTGCAGTTCAATATCTGCTGAGTTAGTCGGGAGAGTTAGTGATAGAAATCGGAGTTGAGAGATTAAGTCGGATCGGTTTACTGTCCTGATCGACCGGGTATTGATCCGGTGTCGTTAAATATCATTCGCAGAAAAATCTGCATGACTGGATGAGGATGTCGACCAGTATCTTCAACGGAATCTGGCAAAAAAATCCGGCAGAACCTTTCCGAGCTTCTCCCTTGGGACTGTTGACAACGGCAAGAAATACTCCCGGTCCGTTATACATTCCGAACGATAATTCACTCATCGCAACCCAATTTCCAAATCTTTTATCCATGACTTTTGATACACGCCTTTCCTCGCTCCTCTTTATTTTTCTTGCGTTACATCGGGCCAGTTCTCGCCCGCAATGGTTACCCTCGAGCGAGAGACTTCCCCGGCGCTCATAGAAACTTCTCTGTAGATTTATTCTTATCATATCTTCTCGTGGCAGTCGTTCAGCGACAGCCAGATACATAATGCAACGCGCCATGCAGGCGGTTTACCATTTGGCTTGCACGAGAAACTCGCGGGTACGCACAATGCACAAGAGACTCCTCGATTCTCGGACCGGATGCGCCCACACCGAACTCGCATACCGATAGCTCTTCCCCCCCGGTCCACTGCCGATCACGCAGCAACGAGCCAGTGCCTCTTTGCCACTAGGAAATAAATATAAAAAAAGAAAGTGTGTCGCGACACTGCGCAATGCAGGCTCAAGTCGCACCTTTCTACCGTGGACATAAAGTGTCCTAAGCTCCTTCTCGGTTAAAAAAATAAATAAATAAATAAAATAAGATGCCTTTTGAAATTTGTCTTCCATCATGTTGCATGGGAAACAGTCTTTGCCGCATGAGTTTTGTATTCCATGTCGAATGTATTTTTTTTGTTGCTAAAAGCGCAGCGCACACTGAGAAAAAATGACATAGAGTGAACATAGTCGCTTTCTACTATACAGTATATTTCCCTGAGGGAACATCTATATTTTATAATTAAGACAATAATGACAAATCATAATAGGAAATATAATAATATTGAATTGGATATTATACGTCGAGACATATAATTTATGTTGAAAGATATTTAACTGGTGAAACAATTATATTTGCCGGTACGATATGTGATTATTGTCCTAACTATAAAATATAGACGTTCCCTCAGGGAATTATTCCGTATAGTAAAAATAACTATATCTTTTCTCAGTAAGAAGTTGTAAAATTTGTAAAGACTCTTTCGCCGATTCAGCAGAGGTTGAGGAAAGCTCCGTTCCCGTTGACACGTTTGAATGTTGATTTTTTTTTTTTTTTTTTGAGGAAACGTTTGATCCTCAAAAGTTGTTGGGAAACCTGTATATTTTTATCCCCTCGAAGCATTCTAGCAAGAACTGCGAAGCGTTCTGCGCTGATTTAGCTGATTAGAAGATCATACTGCGAATAGAAAATTGGGTCAAAGACATATTATAAATAGACAAATACATCGATGGACACTGCGGATAAATAATTGGAACCAACAGATAGTATAAATAAAAAATGAACATGTCCAGCAACTAAAATCTTGGCGATCAGATGGTAGCAGTGAAACTCACAACTTCCGTCCGCTCCTCCCGCGGGGATTCGGGACTCCAAAATGAGCCATCGATGTGCAAACTTGATTTTAAAACGAAGGTCAGTGTCCAAAAATGGGTAGACGAGCAATTAAAATTCATGGTTTTTTTAGACTGTATTCGGTCAGAACCGCGGCACAATGCAGCGGTCCATGAGTCATGAGTCAATGAACTCACCGAGCCATACAGTACAGCTTGGTGGACGAGCTTATCCGAAGCGTCTGCGGCATGAGACAATGCACCGATTTACATACGCGCAATTCACTTCTACGCGGCTTAATTGCGTGATGTGTTCGCGTGCCGAAAGTACGACACACCCCTCTTCCGTTATAATCCTCATGAAAAAAAAACAAGTTACCGTTTGTTTATATTTAACGAATATTATTAACCCGATTCTGCGGCTCTGTATTCAACTCACACAAATCCAAACCCGAGACGCAAATACCCTGCACTCACCACATACCAACAACTTGAGGAAATGGCAAACGAAGATGCCAACTAGACTTAGAGGAGAACGGGGCAAAATGGGACAGTGGAGAAAAACTCAATTTTCCAATAATTTTTGGATGCCCCATTTTGTCCCAACGATACATCCGGGTTTGCAACGTCGTTTAGCCCCACTCAACATCGCTGCCACCATGAAAAAGTTATTGGAAAATTGCGTTTTGCTACACTGTCCCATGTTGCCCACGGTCCCATTTTGTCCCGCTCTCCCTCAAGCATTCAATTGAAACAACTCTTTCCTACCAAAAAGCAAACGCACCTGTACAAAAAAAGCAAATCAGGGGCTGAAGGACTTGGATCGTTGGCCCGTTGGCAATAGAAATAGAAATATACACTGTCAATGACGAAATCATTTATATCCGTACGACGAAATGTATCAATATCCGTATCATGCAAAACATTGTCAAAAAATACAGTTACTAGGGGAGAGTGGAGCAACACAAGACAATGGGGCAAAACGGGACCGACAATCAAGATGCATCGATGGGGCCAAATGGGACGTGCCAAAATTATTGGAAAAATACGTTTTTAAAAACATTCTTAAAAACGCCATATTCCAATATTTTTGGGACGTCCCATTTTGCCTCATCGATGTTTCCCGATTGTCGGTCTCGTTTTGCCCCGCTCTCCTCTACTACTATTAGTCTGAATTGGATGGTAGTTCACAGTTTCGTATCAAAGTTTGAAAAGATAATAAATTTATAATTTAATTAGTCTTTTTGTATATATATTTTATATTTTTGAATCATTACTGGAAAAAATAATTCTGTAAATGCCGCACTGCTCAAATCTGTAAAATTGAAATTGAAATTGAAATTGAAATTGAAATTGAAATTGAAATTGAAATTGAAATTGAAATTGAAATTGAAATTGAAATTGAAATTGAAATTGAAATTGAAATTGAAATTGAAATTGAAATTGAAATTGAAATTGAAATTGAAATTGAAATTGAAATTGAAATTGAAATTGAAATTGAAATTGAAATTGAAATTGAAATTGAAATTGAAATTGAAATTGAAATTGAAATTGAAATTGAAATTGAAATTGAAATTGAAATTGAAATTGAAATTTTATATCGTGTTTTGTTATTGTAGATGGACGATTTCACCTCTATCAGCAGCACTTTGCGCCAATACCTCCCGGAAAAAGATACACCTTACGTTCTCGACGTTGATCTCGATTTCTTCAGCACCAGGAATCCATTCAAAAATTTGTACGAACGTGCCAATCTTTATGACAAGCTGGCGACCTTGTACTCATTCCAGAGACCCGACTCCACCGATCCTGAGGTAAGTGGAAAAACATAGTCTTTTTTTACAATTTCAAGATCCACATACGCATGCGATGGGTACAGTGAAACGAATAGAGTAACGTGACATACTATGGATCGTTAGGACATGTGTTTAGGCTCATCAATCATTTTTATACACAAAAAAAAATATGGGTTAAAGAAAATAAAATATAAAAAATGTTAATAACAATAATAATTGAAGAAGTAGGTTTTACTCAAAAAAATTACTCGGACCATGTTTGGTCTGAGAAGCTCGCACGAACGCCGTTCTCACGATCCATAGAAAAAGATTCGAATTATAAACCCAAATGTAATATCCGCGAACGTGAATGTTTGTACGAGTGTATATGTGTGTCCCCGATTGAAATTGCCCAAAACCCTACATAACTTAACATACAAATCGGATGCAAAATGAAAATGCAAATTATCTTCCGTGCGTCTCCACTGAGATTTTTCCCATAGGATCCGTCGCGACACAGGATCGCATTAAATGGTTTCGATAATCTCGATACGCTAAAAATTATAACTGGACGCATTGTGTCCGGAATTTTTGAGGATGAATGAATCGCGAGATTTATGCAAAAGTCGGAAATCCCGGTGGGTAAGAAGGCTAAAAGGAAAAGAGAGTTTCTCACAGTTGACGAAGGGTTGGTCGAATGCCTTGATTCAACCATTCACGCGCAATCTCGTTCGTTCGTCTTCGAGCCTGTACACGACCCTGCATACGAATAACGGGGTGCACCCTCAGCCCGATGTCGAGTATATAGACACAAAGACACTGCTGCATCGGCTGGGCAAAGGTGGAAAGCAATGGATCGAGGAGAGAGGGAGCGAACGAGCTAGCAAAGTGTCTGGAATTGGTCTCTCGCTCGACGGCTGTTATGCTAATTTCGGGATTGCTCGAAGAGTAAGTAGGCCGCTTGTTTCTTGACAAAAGGGACCGGCGCTCGTATCTTGCACATGTGCGCCTCGGGACCGAAAGAGAAACGAAAAAAAAAAAAAATTAAAAAGAAACAAGAAAGAACGTACGACGAACGAGAAGAGCAAACTGATCGAAAACCCTTTCGCTACTAGCGCGGCGTAGCCCTGTTGCAGATAATTAGAAGTGTTTATTCGTGTTTATGAATCGGCAATTGACTTGAAGTAAACTCGCTTGTCGCACATGCGCGATAGAGACTTTTACACTGCTCGGGTATTTTAAGGTAATGAAATCGCTATACGAAATTTATTGCCGGAAAATCGTCGAAGTCTTTGGGAGATTAAGATTGAAGGTAAGGAGACATACGATATTTCTCAGGCGACCGTGATAGGTCTGTGTGACAATTGACAAACGTACAGACGAACGTCTCGACGTCGATCGTCGTAATAAATCGGCATGGCCAAAACCGTTATGGCTGTATGATAAATCACGATCGGCTATGCAATATTGATCCGAAATTAATTCCTCGAAATCTCATAGAAACCATTAACCTATTATTTCGTAAATGTGGGAAAATGTTACGAACAATAAAAATTGACAAAGAAATTAGAAATTTTGCACGTCGCGTTTTCAAGAATACTATACAGGCGGCACTGTAATGATCCAAAACGAATATAGCCTACGATAAATCGTGTGATACAGCGTATGACAAATCCTGAATATATTAATCAAATAATATTTATAAAATGCAATATTTATCAAAAATTAATTCCAGTATATTTCCTAGAAACTTCAAACCTATTATTTTCTAAATAGAGAAAATGTTTCTCTCGACGAAAATTGACAGGTAAATTAGACATTTTGCGCGTGCGTTTTCAGGAATACTGTATAAGCGGACGCTGCAAAGATCCGGAGAAACTTGGTCTCGCCTCGGGGTCAGCGGCTCTTTGCCGTGTAAACCGTACGGTAGCATCGCTGCAGGTAGGGTTTTTGCGCAAACTTTTCATCGCGCGTTATCCGGGTCAGCCGTTCCTCGGAGCACAGAGTTGCCGCCGCTCTCCCAGTGATGTTTCCACTGCCTTACATGTTTCGCTCTGAGAACTTGCGCTGCATTGTTATTGTAATCGCAAGGGGCTGATCCTGCCGGTGCTGGAGGTCCGCCACCCGGTGCCCCTCATCGCGGTAATTTCTTCTCATCGTCGTCATCGCAGTTGTCCCCGGAGGTCAGGGTCATACCGATGGAATTATTTAAATTGCACGGGACCATCCAACCAGATCTCTTGGCCCTATACCGTACCCAGCGAGATCACGACTTCACTATCTACATAGTACTTTTCCGTACGTACACCTTGCCTATTACGTATGCCATGCACTGGTTTATACTGTGCAGTTACTTGCGACTTAGAATGGGTCGTGGAATGTGGAGAGAGACAAAGCTAAGGCACTAGATTGGCATTCCATCATTCAATTCTCGCCATCCCCGATGCTTATGCATTACTCGTAAATTTATTATGTTGAAAAAAATGACGTAACTAAAAATCATACTTTTCTTGAAGAGCAAATAAGTAAGAGGCTATAGCATTTCGTCTAATTTTTCTTGTCCGGTGCTGGCATGACAAATTTTTTCGAGGATGATCGTGAATTAGCCGGAGTCCTTTTCTGTACGTACACTTTGGTTATCACGTATGCCATGCACTGGATTATACTGTGCAGTTACTTGCGACTTAGAATGGGTCGTGGAATGTGAAGAGAGACAAAGTTAAGGTACTAGATTGGCATTCCATCATTCAATTCTCGCCATTCCCGATGCTTATGCATTACTCGTAAATTTATTATGTTGAAAAAAAATGACGTAACTAAAAATCATACTTTTCTTGAAGAGCAAATAAGTAAGAGGCTATAGCATTTCGTCTAATTTTCCTTGTCCGGTGCTGGCATGACAAATTTTTTCGAGGATGATCGTGAATTAGCCGGAGTCCTTTTCTGTACGTACACTTTGGTTATCACGTATGCCATGCACTGGATTATACTGTGCAGTTACTTGCGACTTCGAACGGGTCGTGGAATGTGAAGAGAGACAAAGTTAAGGTACTAGATTGGCATTCCATCATTCAAGTCTCGCCATCTCCGATGCTTATGCTCGTAAATTTATTATGAGAAAAAATGTCGTACCCATCGGCCGTTACTACAAATTTTTCCCGGTTTTTCCGGCGGTTATTACATTGTTTTGCCTCAGAATCATACTTTTCACGAAGAGCAAAAAAGTAAGTGGCGAAAACATTTTGTTCATTTTTTTCTCTCGACACTCAACATCACAACTGATCGGTTTGTCCGTTTTCCGAGACATTGCGCGATGACTTTTCCAAAGAACAAGTAACTTCATGGTACGCCGATTGCAATTTTTTCGAGGATAGTTCGTGAGTTATCAATTAACACGGATTAATCTTGATGTACGGTATTACTTCGTGCGTAATCGTGGGCTCCCGCCCGATGGGTTCCTTTTTATTCCACTGGGTTATATAATATATATAGGCACGGAATGATGATGCCCCACTGCGATCCCTTGAATGAAGAAATGACGAGCAGGTGGGGGGTCCGGTATGCAAAGCGTGGCCTTCTATCCCTCTACCTCTTCGGGGCCAACGTTTTCCGGCCTCTCTGAATATTGATGTGTAGCCGGGTATGCAGATGAGCGTGAGAATGCAACTCATGCCCGGACTTGCCCGGTCCGTGTATGCTACCCTCGCGGATGCTGTATGTATACGCTGAACGCTCTGCACGATGACGGATGAACCGGAAGTAAGCCAAAGGCAAGCACCAAGCAGTCCGTCCCATGCTTTCATCTGCATGTAATACGCGTATATTATTCGGGACGCGTAATATTCACGTACTGATTGATATGAATATTTGTCATGATTTCCCGTACCTGCTACAATTCTGCTACAATTATAAAATCATTTTCGATGAGCCACATTAACTCTACAGCGACATTAAAAAACAGAAAAAAAAAACAAAAAAGTTTTACGAACCGATTAGCATTGAAGCCAGGAACTGAGTAAATCAAGTTTCAAATTTTTTCTATGGCTTCAGATTTATTTTTTGTTTCGTACCCGTAGAAATACTCGTAGTTTTCAAATCCCTAGGTGAGTTTCTGTCGTAACTAGAAAAATGGCACATCGCCGGCTGAACACTGGCTGACAAACTGGAAGTGACGTTTTCCCGCATGACGTCATTTCCGGTCGTAAAATGAGATTTAAAAGCCGGAAGTGAATGTATAGGGAAAATTTGTTATTTCTCTCTGGGATGCAGCCAACAGCAGAAACGAGTGAATTAAGGAACACATTAAAGTGGGTAAAAAAAAATTGTCCTGATTTAGCGTATCTGCTTCGGTCTTGCCACAATTATAAAAACATTTTTTATGAGCCGGATAAACTCTACCGACATTATGAACATATATATAAAAAAACGTTTTACGAACCGCATTAGCATTAAAATCAGGAGCCGAGTACATGGATCAAGTTTATTTGAAAAAAACAAATGTTTTTAATCTTTCTACAATTTTTTATTTTCGTACCCTTAGAAATAATCGTGGTGTTCAAATCCCTAGGTGGGTTTCTGCCGTAACTCGAAAAATGGCACATCGCAGGCTCCACACTGGCTGCCAAACATGAAGTGACGTTTTCCCGCATGACGTCACTTCCGGTCGAAAATTAGAAATTTAAAAACCTGAAGCGACGTGACAGAGAACATTTTTTATTTTTCTCTAGAATCTTCTCGGAAAAGTAATCAATGGTTGAAAAATATGAATTAAGGAACGCAGGAAAGTGGGTAAAAAAATGTATCCTGATTTCCCGTACTTGATCCAATCACACAAGAAAGTGGGTAAAAGAACGTGCGCGATGCATTTCAAATATGAATTTGGAGTGGACGCGGAGCGCACCGAACGTTATCAACCACGGCAGTGGCGATTCAGATGTAAAAAACTCACCACTTTATTTTGGATCTGACCGAACGATCGATCCGCCTCAACGAAACATTTCCATCCCCCGGCAACATGAACGGCGGTAACTGAATTCTTCGATCCCCGTGCCAACAGAAGCGGAAGCGCTATGAATAATTTCTTTTTTGCCGTCTCGTTTATTTATTTTCTCCTCTCTAACCGCCCTCGACAATTTTAATCCGACGGGGTTTTCTCCGATCATTTGCCTCGCTTCAGTATCGGAATTTTCATCTGTTTATTTGTGACGGGGAGGTCGCGCCAGGAGGGACGATAAGAGGACTCTCGAGGCGCAAGCTTCGTGAATTAAATGTTTACGAAACTGCGGAGCTAAGCGCGCGGCTAGTATGGCAGAGTATAGGTACGTATCTACTGTTGAATGGACAGGGAAAGGGCGTGGTAAGGGGGAGGTTGATTTCCGAGGGGGTGGATTGAGCAGAGCGGCGACGAAACTACGTTACCGGCCTGGACGTCCATGCGCGACGAAGGTCCGGATGAGGGTTGGAAGCTGCCATCCCCCTCGGCTCCACCATAAATAAATCCAATTGGCTAGAATAAAATGTACGAAACGAGTCGTTCCGCTATGAATTCAGCCGGGGACGATGACAGACTGTACATTTTATTTTTCACGTTCTGGCTCCTTTCGCCGTTTTCTTTGGATAATTCGATTGGCAGAGTTCGATGCGCTGGAATTTCAGATTTCAGCACATCTCTCGCTCGTCCGCCTTCAGAGATAATTATTATTCGCACGATTTATTGATCGTCGAATGATGCATGTATTGTGAGAATTTTTTAACATTTTCAAAAAAATAAATATCTCGATGTTTCATATATTATCGAGTAAAATGAATGATGGCGCGAGATGAAAGTTCGCAAGACTGCGGGTGGTCTCGTACGGTCGCGCGCAGCTACGATTTGATCGCAATTTCATTTAATTAGTTTTAATTGACTTTATCAGTTCGAACGGCGCGGATGAAAAAAGGAACTCCAAATATAAGTGCGTGCTACGAGCTTACCAAAAACAAGAGTATATCATAAAAATTTTGTAAAAATCCATTCTACCGAATGGAAGTTTGTGGGTTAAAAGTAATAATTTTTTTACCATTCGCGATTCAATTATTTGTCGATTATTATGTATTATTATAATTTCATCAATGCTTCAATCATGAATTTATCGTAAAATGAAGTTTAAAGTGAAAGGTCATATTTATATAATCTAGGGCAAAAAAATTGATGTGAATATGGACCACCTCGATTGGGACGTAAATGAATGATATATGGACCTACATTCACCACCTTCACCCTATTGGTATTTATAGAATCATCGCTGATTATTCTGAGTGCGAGAGGATTCAACAGTCTTAATTGTCCCACTTTCGTACCATCGCGAACGAGAGGAGGTTCGGTGAGGCGGACGCGAGACTGCATGGATCAATGAGAATCTCATTGGGGTAGGTCTCGTTCCGAGGGCCTACGATGCTCATCGCGCGCGCGTGGGGTAATTACATTCTCTCACGAAAGTCCCCGTAGAACAGTTCGCGACAGGGCTGTCGGCGGTCCAAAACAAACCCCAGGCTCCGGTCCTCCCAATTTCCATAATGAAGATTACAGTGATAAGAAACTTTTCCCTAAAAGAAGAATTATATTAAATTATAATTAATTATAATTAATTATATTAATTATATTGATTTTATTGGCATCTTTTATTCGTCAGATATGGTTCTTGGCATTGTCTAATAGAGTGCAATATAAAAATTACCCTTGCGTCGTTCATCTCGTATATCACCTATATCACCAATATTTCGACACAAAGTACCAAAAACTAATTGGGTACCGAATAAAAAAAAATTCGATTATTCGGATAGAAAAAAAAATGACTTTATGTAAAAATGAGTATTTGTAATTACAAATACTTTATTGTTATATAATTTTATAATTTTTCCTCTTTAATCAATGAAAATTCAGCATGTATGAAAGATGCCAAACTAGTTCTCTAGTAATATAAATTAAATAATATTTTACTGTCTGAAGGACTGCGTTCGATGGCCAATTGGCGATATACAACATAGGTGAAAAGAGAAAAGTTATTAGGTACGAAAATATCTTTTACATGTTATGTATTGTCAATAAACTCACTACCACTGCTGCGGCTTGGAAAATCGCGAAAAAGAGTAGTCGTCATCGCCATCTCTCGTGGAAGATAAGAACGAGTTTTCCTTAGAAGTTTCCCGGATAAGCCGCAACCCCGGAGAGTGACGTTCCGAGCAGCGGAGGCAGCAGCAGCCAACCCCGAACTCGACGCCGACGCCATACGTCCAAGATGGCCGCGAATCGTTAAACAGTCAGGCGCAATGTACTTCTTGCCGGGGGGTGGGTCTGCGGCAAGGGCTGTTTAACGGAACGCCTGTTAGTGATAAAGCAGCTCGGAGTCGTTTGCCTCGTAAAGGTCTCAGTCGAAGCATAAAAATATCGGCTGCCAAAAGTCGTGGGTTCGAACCCTGTGTTAAATTATGCGCGATAAGCCCTTCTGACTTTTGACAGGCGAAAATATGAGCATTGCTGATATTTCAGACAAACAAACATAAAGGCATATAGATAAACAACAACAAAAAATCGCTGCTATTGGCGTGACTCTCTCATCATGAAATCTTTCCGGTCGTCAAATTACTGGGGGTGAAGTAACTCTTCAAGTATAGGAGACTTTTTGCCGAGAGCAATCGGGCATGCCTCCTTTTAAGCAGAAAAACGATACGAATCTTCGGAATAAATTTTCTTCTGCATAAAAAAAAACAACACTTCAAGGTACATCTGTGAATTTTTACAGATTTTTTTTAGCGCATCAACTCGTTATTCGAATCGTTCGAAGATTGCCTTGGAAAATTTTAGGTCCTCGTTGAACAAGGATCCCGTTCGTAAAGGGTTAACGATACTTTGGCCGAAGTCGCAGGAGGGGAACGGGATAAGGGCTTCGCTGAACGTATTAGTCAGTGTGCTACTGAGAAACGCGGACCAAGCAAGCGGCTGGACAGAGATAGAGTCTTTCGTTTATTGAATTTATCTCAGAAACTAAACCGCGAATCTCCTTGAAATGTAGACACAATCTGTCTGATAGTAGGGTAAGTCAGGGTGATATTGCCACGCGGGTGATATGACCACCCGTTATATCTTTAAACGTAACAAACGAATGGCGCTGTCGCAGTTTTTAGTGTATGGCGATACAATATGATTGCATCTAAAACTATAAGGTTGTATGTGCAAGGGTCAATACGATATGCCACGTGGCCATATTCCCCACAATTTCCGGGTGATATGGCCGGTAAAACCGTTTTTTTTTTTTTTTTTTATTGGGCATCTAAAACATTTGACGAAGGTAATTAATGTCGCTCTGCAGTTCATGTAGACAACATAAAACATACTAAAACATGTTTTGTGTCACCCTCTATGCATCTTTATCTATTCCATATCACTAGTAGTGTCTGGCCGATGTGGCCGATCGAAAATATTTATTTACAGACCTGCAATTAAATCACGCATCGGAAATAGCGAAAGTTCTGAGTGATTTACTTCAGTTCGATGTTTCTGGAGTTGGCTACGAACAAAGTTTAAAGGATTTTTTACCGTGAAACCGACAATTTTCATTATTTAAAAAATCACGGCAAGATCAACGCGACTTACCCTAAGCTCTTCCCTATGGTAGATTTTTTTTTAATTCTATTCTAACAGGAATCGGCCGAGAAAATCGCAATGTTCTGTCATTACCGTCCGGTTTCCAGAACGTTTACGCGGTATCTTATGTAGCTTTGTACACGCGTTACTAAAAATCCAGCATGCTCAAAAAATCTTTAAAAAAGTGCAAACGATTCAGTGTGTCTGTGCCTGCACAGTAAAAATGATTCGTACATTTAACAAACCTTTTTTGTCCACAAACGTCCACAATTATTTTGTTGTTAATATTACAAAAAGTATTCGTAAAATCGACAGACATTTTTGTAAAATGGACGAGATTTGTTTGTAAAATTAACAAAAAAAAAAAGAATTGTGGGCCTTTGTGGACAAGAAACGTTCCATTTTTATTGTGTAGAAAGTAGCAAATTTTTATAGCCGTCGAACAGAAGCGCGTTCTGGCTCAAATGTCCTTAAGGAGGATTTTCTGATACGTCGATGTAATGCCCGCGCGTCACAATGTAGACAGCACGTTTGTAAGAAGTGCTTTCATGAAGGTGCAAGGTTTCGATTCTATTGCCTGTCCGGTTTCACAGATAGTAATTTTTTTAACATGGCGATTCAACATTGCCCTTATGCGAAATAATAATTTTTATTCACATTATAACATAATCTTACATTGTAGGCATTCAATGTCCGTGGGAATGTTATTCTTATAAGCCCAGAGATGGTTCGCGCTGCACAAAATATATATTAACAATCGCTATGTCCATTATTTAATAAAAAAAAAAACAATAAAAAAAAAGAATATTATCGTAATTTAGTATTGAGGTAAAAATTAGAAATATGGCCCAGTCCATGTGAAAAAAAGTCCGTCAAAAAAAAAAGGACAAAGTACCGTTTCAAAAACCGTTCCTGTACAGTTTCGATTCAGTGGGGAACAGGCCCATTATGGATTCGGTAATCGACGCCTGCGACATCGACGCGAAAATTGGGAACGAGAATTCTTTTTTTTTTTTTTGCCGAGTCGTGAGAGGTCTCTGACCTGGCATGTGACGACGCACACTGCGCTCTTGCGCATCAGGGAAAAAAGAGTGGCATGCAGCAAACCTTGCACTTACTTGCGGAAGTTCGTCGACCTGGGTCATGGTCGAACGAGCATTTCGGGATCGCGGGGTAGACATTAAGGTAAGAGGAGGTAAACGGTGAACGGTGGATGGTGACAGTGCGCGGATAAAGACAGGGAGGAAGCGAACGTAGTATACGTATAAGGCGGTCTGGCGCTTTTTCGGCAATCCCACATGGGGTGTACGCACCGTTGGATATAATCAAACTACTCACACGTTGCATATGAGCAAGCACGCGCATTACGCGAATGTTATTGTGCGAGCAATTGCAGATACTCTGCGGTGATGCGGCTGTTCGCTTCACTCGCGGGTAACACACGGCGCACGTCAAACTTTTGTGCTCGGGGAGTGCGCGGCCCACCGCCTATATGCAGATAGCACGCGCGCGGCGCAATAATAGCGGCAGATGATTGCGGGAGGAATGACCTTTTTCGTATTGCCTGTCGAAAATGAATGGGTCTTACCACGCGCATTGAGCCGATGTTACACAATAATAATCATTTATAATTCATAACTCGGTATGGGTTTGGGGCTCGGCGCGTTTGATACGTGAAAATCGTTACGAACCGTTCGATTCTATTCGATAGACTCACGAAAGCTCACATTTTTCAAAATTGGTGGGAACTTCGATTTTTTAATGAATTTGTCGACGATGTAGACGAAACGCCGATAGTTTGAAAATAATTCAATCGCAACCGGGTGACTACGCAAGCTTCGTAGTCTGAGTGGCCTCATAGTATCAGCGTGCTGAAACTCGCGAAAGATAGGAGAATAAAGGGTATTCATAGAGTAATGTTTATCTGAAATTAAAAAAAATTGATTATGAATAAATAGATTTTTATTCCAATAAAATAAGTTTTTATTCGAAAAAAAAGGTTTTTATTTGAATTAAACAAATATTTTTATGAAATAAATAAGCGGTTATTCGCGGGGCATCCGTCAAATAATTACTTCATTGATGTGATGCATCGCTTGTTGCGCCCTCACGGCATTCCCGCGCTTTCGATTGTGCTGCAATGGGAGAGCGTGGGTGTTCTTGACTCCGGACTGCTCGAAGGGCTAAAGCCGCGGCCACATGCCGACTGTAATGAGGATGACGAACGAATTTTTATAATTCTTAATTAACAGTATCTATTGCTAGCAGGTTGTTGCGGCCCGGGCGCTTAACGCACTCGCTATCGACTATAAAATTTAGAAACCGGAAATTTATATTTCCGGAGATTTATCGGAAATACATCACTTCCGGTTGAAAAATGAAATGTTCAAACTGGAAGTGACGTTTTTAAACAATGATTTGCATTTCATTATTACTTATGATTGAATATTTAATAATGTTATCAAAAAATAATATTGTTTAATAATATAAATAATAATATTTAATCATTTCAATTTTTTTTAAATCGGAAATAAATCGGTACACAAAAACGACGTGAATAAATAAAGATTCATGGGCTGATATGAGTTGCTTTGAAGCTCATTCAGATGTCGTGAAGGAAAAAAAAAGATCGGTGGATATTATTTCAGAAGGCTTACCGATCAGTCTGGTCGGCACCGACCATCGGCGACATTTCGGTCGAGTACTGTATGCTCGGTCGAGTGAGCAAGCGAGCGCAGCGCGATGTAATGCACGAGGCTCCCTCCGACACCGCCCGTCCCGTAATTCATGCCCACGCGCAAAGAGACCTTCAATTTCGCAAAAGCACATGGTTCCGCGGCGAGCACGCCCGCGACTTGCACCGCGCTATGCACAAGCGCATGACCCTCTCGTTACCTGTACAGGTGGTAGGAACACGCGGAATATGCATGCATCGGTAGGAGTCAGTGAACTCGACTTGCGCTCTTCGGCGACGATTCACCAATGCGCTCATATATTTTTAAATATTTTTTAACACGAAAATGAATAATCAAATGTATGAAATGATTATTCCTTCCTTCACTATAAATATTTCCGTGGGTAAGAAAAATTATTTTGTAACAATACATTATATACACTGATAAAATAAAAATACGGTTGAATCAACTAAAGATTCGGGCAGAGACGTTCGAATGAATATTTCGTTAATACAGCTAAAAGATTGGTTAGCTCAACAATTTTTTAAAATGATTTCACAAAATTATTTTTGAGGATTAAAATGTTTTGTTCGACCAAATAAACATTCATTTGAACATCCCTGGTCGAATCTTTAGTTGTGCAGTTGACGGTCTGTTATAAGCGAAATGGAAATCCGTGCATTCGCACGAACCACCCATTAATCGTTTAAGGATCATCGAAATCATCTTCTTAACCCTTTATCGTTAACGTTAACTGGGAGAAAACTATTTCTCTCCTTGTAATCAAAAAGTCTTTGTATAGATACAACAGCTCCTACAGTTGAAAGTCAGAGTATCGTTATTTGGCCCGCGATCAGTTTATAAAAATTCATTAATTTGCATAATACATTTTACTTTTAGAGATTACGATATGGATGCGGGACTAAGTGCCTACAAAGGCATGCGCTCTTCGCTGACGATTCACCACTGATTAGTATTTGTGCATTTATTTTTGAATTTTTTTTTTTCTCAAAACGAATGAACAAATATATAAAATGATTATTCCGTGCGTCATGATGTTTCCGTGGGTAACCAAAACTATTTATTATCGATACTTTATGTAGTTAACGTTCTCTCATAAGAGCGACATAAATCCACGCAATAGCGCAAACCACGCATAAATCATTAATACTCATCGAAATCATCGTGTTAGCCCTTTAACGTTAATTAGGAGAAACGCTATTTCTCTCCTCGTAGTCATCAAGTCTTTGAGGCAAAAAAGCTCGGATAATTGAAGTTCGTTAGCTGGCGCGCGATTGGTTTATCATTGGTTATTGGTTCATCAATTTGCATGATAAATTTCACCGTTAGAGATAATGATGTAGATTCGAGACTAGATGCATACAAAGACATGCACACATATTGTTGTTGTGCATGGATCACATCCACTTGGACCATTTTGCACGAAATAGTCGTAACAATCAAATTCATCGTTGGCACGCATGCTTCATTTTTTTTTCGATGTCCAACAACGATGGTAACATGGAGAATCGTTCGTCGATGCCGTAGCTGACCCTTTCGAGTTTCGCTTGGCAAACGTTTTCACCTGAAAATATTATCGATGTGCCTCCGGTAATGCGGAATACCGACGAGATAAACCAAAGTCGATGTTACAGCTTAGGCAGCCGCACACAGGCACGCCATGCACCTATACACGCGAGCACAGTATAGAGCTACTATTAAACCTGGAAGACTATAATACTGCAAGGAAATATATGTTGGCTTCACCGAAGACTACGTGCTTTGGGCGGTTACGAACGGCAACATACTTGCATATCGCCTTCGGGAATGCACATAAATCCATTTACCGAGATGACTCATAACTCAAGAATGGTTTGCGCCGGGCCGCAATGCAGTTGGGAATGGCTAACTACGATAGCCTGACAGACATGCTTCATAGAGTTGCAGAAAAAGCATTCTAACCGCTCGTTGGGACGGATTTCAGGTGAGCAAAAGCTTCTGCCGCGTAGCAGCGCAACCACGTAATTCAGGGATCGTCCCTCATGTTAGAGCGGGTAGGAAGAAGAATCAGGTAGCAGGAATCGTCCGCGGAATGAGAAAAATAAGACAACTGTCCGCTGGACTTGGGAAACCTGACAGCTGTCAATGACTTCATTGAAGCTGTGTTACTGACTTTTAATGAGGTAGTTTAGAAACCAGACAAGGGTCGGCTTTTAATCGTGATGATGATTGATGTGGAGATTCTGTGGGGATTCGTGCTGTTGGTCAATCATGGATCGATGATGATAGGTAACCTTACCTGCGGTATCTGGTGAGGTCTCACCGAAATCAGTACGCTTCCATGATGTCATCGATAATGTTTCGCCAATCATCAAGAAATCGTACATTGACGTTAACTTCAATTCTCAACTATTGTTCCAATGACGTACCTATGTGGACCGACAGCACGCCCATGGTGGACATTTTCCAGCGTTACGTTAGTCCCTGAAAAGGCCTTGTCAGGTCTGATTCAACGGTAACGAAATCGGTAATCAGTGTCGGCCATCGAAAGGACCAACTTAGGTCGGATTGCGGTATGTTTTTAGGCAAAGTTCCACAAGGTATTCACAAAGCTGTAGCGACTTTCTATCGTTCCTAATACAATGTATCATCGGGGATAGACCTTGTAGCCACCGAGGCCTATGTTGAGGCAATCATTCGATCGATCCGCGAATCAAACTTACATCCTTGCAGGATTGTCATTCCTTGCAAAAACGATCGTCAATTCGGTTGCTGTGCCCGCAACAAGTTTCGCTTCGCTTCTGTGTCTTTCTACATACTTTTCTTGTGTGGCTTTCATGCATCCAATAATGATGACTTCGATAATATTTCACCATTCATCAAGAATCCATTTATTGACGTTAACTTCTCTTCCTGACCGCTGTCCCAATGATGTATCTATTTAGACCAACAGCAAACCCATAGTAGACATTTTCCTACGTTCAACGGCCAAAAGTTTCTTCTAGGACACTATCTTTGACCCGTATAAGTTCCCTGTGCACGCGTGTCCTGTAAAGAGGCCGCCAACGGAAGGACCGACTTCGGTTGGATTATGATACGTTTTTAGGTAAAGTTCCACATGGTATTCCCGTGGAATTCTCGTCTTCCTATCGTAATACAATGTACCATCGGCGGTTCGCCTTTTACTTAGCTTATATTGAGGCAATCATTCGATCGATCCGCGAATCAACCTTACATCCTTGTAGGACCGTCGTTCTACGCAGGGACGGTCGTCAACGGGGTGCGACTATTCAGCTCCTCCGCTCTCAACAAGTTTTCCTTCGCTTGTGTGTCTTTCTACGGCTTTCATGCTTCTAATAATCGGGCTTCTTCTGTGGTCGCTGGTCAAAGAGAGATCCCTGACACCGTGGCATTGGTTGATGCACGACAGCCCGCAGGAAGAAGAGATCCCTATCTCCCCTCACTCACCGGTTTGCCAAGAAACGGAACGAACCAGTGGAACGCGAGAAGACCCGCTCGTGAGTCACAGGCTTCGTCGTAGCTCTCTCAGTATGTATACCCGATTAGAAAGAGCGGAAGATCGGAAAGGGAATGACGAGCATTCGACGAAGCCGCTAGACCGCAGGAAGCGGGATAGCTCTCGGCAGACCGGATATCTCCTGCGCAGCCACACAACCTCGCGACCACTGCGCACACCCAGTGTTATTCCAAAGGCTTAGAAATTCTTTAAATAAAAAAATTACGTGTTTTTTTTTATTTACGTTCGAAATGAAATGATATGCATTAAAAAAAATTGATTCCGGTGCACGCGCCAGATGATCCATTGAAAAGATTCTCGAGGCGAGCGGTGAATCCTTTTCGAGCGCTTCGCAACATCTGTTGCAACCTTCGCTCTGATTGTTCCTAAAACCAAACGAACCGCCGAAACTGCAAGGTGAGTAATAAAAAAAAAAGTAATTTGCACATATAATTACTTCCTTTACGTGGCACCGACGTTTTCGCCGTGTAAAGCTATGTTCTTTCGCGAAGAATAAAAATAGGACAAACCAACGATAAAATAACGATAAGGCATAACTGTGAGGAAAATCCTCCTACGGTATTGTTTCGCAAGCAATGCAGCAGGAATCTCTTCCGTACGGTTATGTTTTATCGTTTATTATTAAAACCGCAAGGGGTCGTAATTTGCTCAGTCAGAGATTAAATCGATCGCGCCAACGACCCGAGCTATACCTCCAACCTTCGAGCGGTGATCCGTCTTCATTGAGGGTCTCGAGTTTCGAGGCTGGGGCGATGCAGCGATCGACGAGCTGTCGAGCCGAGCCTGAATCGAGCCTCGTTGGTTTCTGCGCTCCGAGCCTGGTGTCGAATCTCTCGGCGCACGGGAAACGGTTTACAAATCGTGAGTCGCTGGAGCGGGCGTATACACCGATATATTCCTCCTATCTCCATCCCACTCTCGTTCTCTGCCTCAGCCTGCTGTTGCTGCGAACGAAAACGAAACTCCGCGGCTCGCTTGCGGAATAATTGCTGAAATTATACTTCCCGCATCACGAAAGATTTACCATTCACTCTTAATTATTCTCAATGTCGACAAAAATTACACAAGTTCTTAATTATTTTTTATGCTGAGTAAAAAAGGTATTTATTTGCTTATTAATCAACTATATTAACATTTTTTTTATCTAAAAAAATATCCATAATTAAGTGAGTTGGGGAGCGGTGGATGTCGAAATTCTTTTTTACGATACGGCTGCGATCGACTCGTTGGCACCGACAGTTGGAAGGACAGTACGAAACTCTAAACCTCGTTGTTACGTTTCGGCCATGGGTATTGGGCCTCCTCGGATTTATTTATTTCGGAAATGTTGGAACATTAAATAAGAATTGTGTACATATATAAACTAATAATACATGGCCTTAACTATAATATATATATCTTAAGAAAATTTCATTGCTGAATCGTAATAGCGACGTTATTATTACGTTTCGGCATTAATATAGTCAATCGCAGCCGTAGCATATAATATAAAAAATATCCATAAAGTTGTGTTGAGGTGCTTTGCAATATACTATTTTTTTTTTTCGTCACTTCACCGGCTATGAGAATTTGGGCCCTGTTGATTCAGCGTGGAATACCACGTACAGATAACACCATATATCGGTATTTATTTTAAAAAAGTAAGTTTGCTGGAACACTAAAAACATAAACGTAAAGTTTCTTATTATTGTTATTAGAAATATATACGTGTTTTTTACGTATAAGTAATAATCCGTGTTTTTTTATTGGAAAAAAACTGGAAACCTAATCCATATGAGTCTGGGGATTTGATATCTTAAACTTTAATATGTTAATATATAATATTAACATACTATATAGCTTTGCAATATACTAATTTTTTCGTGATTTCACCGACTATCAGAATTTGGTTCCTGTTGATTCAGCGTGGAGTGCCACGTAATAACGCCAGATATCGGTATTTATTTAAGAAAAAAAAAGATTGCTGGAACACTAAAAACCTAAACGTACACTTTCTTATAATTATTATTAGAATTAGAATGAGAATTATTTCTACTAGAAAAAATAATCCGTGTTTTTTTTTTTATTAGAAAAGAAAAACCGGAACCCAAACACCCATATGAGTCTGGAGATTTGATATCTTAAATTTCAAAGTCTGAAGAGTGCTTCAGTGTTATCTCAATTTTTTTTCTCGTTCCTACGTGTTTTTTTTCCCCTTTCCTGCTCGATAGAAAGATAGGATGTTCGGGGCGTCGAGTGGGAACCAGACTTCGGGTGAAGGATCGGCGGCTCTTCGGGTTACGTGTTGAGTCTAGGACTTGTGCCCTGACCCGCCGGTTGTGGCTGTTCCCCTATTTTGGGTGTGATCCCAGGCCCGAGGAATCTCGCCCGGATCGTCAAAAAGACTCGGGGAAGAGCAGTACGGCACAAGAAGCGCTCACCGACAGACTTCGAGATCGAGAGTCGTGACCCGGTGGCCTCGGGATCCGTGTTATGCCGCCGTAGACCGCCTTAGCCCACACGAATTTAAGCGGGGGAAAAAAACCGAGGAGAAGAAAAATAAGCGAAGAAACGGTCGAGCGGGCGGGGCGAGATACGAATTCCTGAGAATGAGTGGCATGGGTTATAGTAGGGAGTTTAGGCCGCGCTCGAGACTTTTGGGATAGAAAACGGATATCATTGTATTCCGTAGATGCTTAAGGGGGAACACGTGTATCGAGGGCCGAAAGTCAAAAAGGCGCGTCGGGTGTGTACAATGTATTTAAAAAAAATAGTTCGATCGAATCGAAGTACTAAAAAAAACGGCATATAGCCGTTTTGTATTTTTTAAACTCTATCCAGACTCCATGCAAAGTCAAGTACTCTGCTGCAATTTTCTCGCAAAATTTGTAGCTTTATACAAGCTATTTGATGAATTTTTTTCAAATAATGTTGTCGGCCCGATAACAACGATTTTTCACCACTAGGTATGCGGAGTATTATTATTATTATTATTATTATTTAATAAAAAATGTGGCGCTTATTCTGTTACAAAAATTCCAGAATCTCTAATAGGCAGATACGCAACAAAATTTGGCCGGTGACGAAGTGACTCCGATACTCTATTGCAATCTTCTCTTAAAAGTTGTAGTTTCATAAAAGTTCCTCAATGGAATTTTTCAAATAATTTTAACGGCCCGATAATAACGTTTTTTTGCCAAAAGGTCTGCAGATTATTATAATTAATTTTTAATAAAAAAGGCCGCTCTTATTCTGCTGTAAAAATTCCAGAATCTCTAGGCAGATGCGCAACAAAGTTGCCCCGATGAGGAAGCGAGACAATGGACCACCATTACGCAGCGTATTCACAATTCCGCCTTATCGTTAGTTTTTTTTTTTATTGGTTTTAAGCTCGGGAACGATCTTCGTTGGGCAAAGAACGAAAGGAAAACAATTCAAGACGTCTCTCCGTCCGTGGCGAACGTTAACGACTGTACACGCCAGTACGGAACCGAACGATTGAATTCTATTGCAGGTTCGGGGAGGAGTGCGAGAGGGTCCGGGGCAGCGAGCCACGAAACAGAATGATGAAGAGGGAAGAAAATATATAAGTGTACGGGCGATTCGCGCGGACGAGTACTGCCAACACACACCGGCATTTACGATCCATTGCGGTAACGTGGCGGGCATAAAGTCGAGTCTATTTCATGGTGGTCCCAGTCGGAGGAGCGTGATTCTTGCGACTGAAAGACGACCAGCGACAACGATGACGGTGAGGACGTTGCGCTCGGGCGAATCTCTTCGGCATACGGGCTATACGGCATCGAGACCGCCAGAACGCGGAGGAGAAAACCTTGTCGCCATACGGCGCAGTCGCACACGAGACAGGTCGAAATAAAAAAAAAATAAAAAAATTCAATTCCGTCTCTACTATTCCCCTTCGATCCGACCATCCTTTGCGGCGTTGAGTGCCATCATCCATATGTATACATATATATGCTACATCCGGTTCTAAGACAAATAAAAATTCTCGACAAAATTTTTTAACTGCCTAGAAGTTCGATTTAGCGCGCGACAAGCCTGGTAAACATTTTGGACCGTTAATTCGGGCCTGATAAGCTTCTGACATCGCCTTATCAGGGCCTGATGTAACGCCAAAAACATTCTCACCGGAGATGGTAAAAAATATTATAAATTATAAAGATAGTTATTTCCTTAAAAATTGAATTGGTCCGCTGACGAGCGGAGGAGAAAACTTGCATACGGCGAACACGAGACAGGTCGAAATAAAAAAAATAAATAAAAAAATGCTATTCCGTCTCTACTATTCCCCTTCGATCCGGCCATCCTTTGCGGCATGGAGTGCCATCATCCGTATGTATACATATATATACTGCATCCGGTTCTACAAAAAATTATTTAAATATCGCGACACCATTTTTAAGCTGCTGATTAATGTCGATTGAGCTCGCGACAACCGTGGTAGAAATTTTTGAGCGTCACATCCGTTCTGATAAGCGCCCGACATCGCCTTATCAGGGCCTGATGTAACACCAAAAAAATTCTCACCAGGGTTGATAAAAATGATAAAATATGATAAAGATAATTATTTCCTTAAAAATTGATAGAAAAATTTCGTCACTGTAATATGTGTACTGTAAATAATGATTTTTCTTGACTTTTTAACATTCACCTCATGCGGATTACCATCAAACCCCGGTGCGTGAAACTGACTTAAAGAAAAGAAAATTTTTTAAAAATAATTCCACGAATAGTGGATAAGAATGGGTGTCTCATGTATCAACCTCGAGAGCTTCGAGACGAGAAACAATCTTGCGTCGAGAAAGTGGTCGCGTTATCGCGAGCAGACTGGGATAAGGGAGTGTAACCGCTCGGTTCAGCGGGTTATCATATCGCTTCAAGAGTACACAAAAAGGTTTTCCATGTTTTTTTTTTTTTTTTTTTAGAGATAGTAGGAATAGTATTTCTTCGGGGCTTCGTCCCTCAGGAAGGCGTTGGATGGAGGGAGTGTTTAGAAAGAAAAGGGGGCCGTCTAATCGGAATCTCTCGCCGATGCACGGGATAGTTCGGAAAATTTAAGCGGAGGGGGTGTGCGAGAAATATCGCAGTTCTGCGTATTTGCACCCTTGTACATCGATGGGTGTTCTCGCGGCGACTGATCAAGCCATTGGGGGCTTTCCATTTAATCTGGCGAGGTTGACAAATGGTCGTGTAGTTCTCGCGGCCCCGAATCAGTGAGTCAATCCCCGCAATCCTGTCACAGCGCGTGCAAACATTGATCGGCTCGTTTATATTCTCCGGTGGGAATAATATCTTAAGATCCGCGGGGTGGCATAGGAGGGGGTGCGATTGCAGTGTGCGTCAAAAGCTCCGGGAAAATAATTTCTATCTAAAATTTCCACAAATTATAGCGAAAAAATCAATATCTAATAAAATTCAAAATCTAATAAAATTAATAAAATCCAAAATTTAGTAAAATCTCAAAGAGGGCCTCAATCTTCATTTCGTGATCTACATTCATGCCGTTGCAGCGAAACCCTAAAACTCGGAGCGTACCAAATTAGAAATTGATTAATCGTTGACTTTTAAAAATATATATTCAGGGAAGTTGACAAAATTTATTTGATAGACGTTAGCTGGACGGAAGGAATGGAAAGAAACCTATCTTCAGCGAGAGGATGTTGTTGCGAGGAGTGTGTTAACGTTTGATAATTATTCACCGTTCAGTTTTCAAGAAAACATAAACAAAAGGCAAATTTCTGCCGAGGGCGTGAGGCGCTCGGGGTAACGCGACAGGAACCTCTCTCTTGCGCACTTCCCGCCCGGCACCCCGCGCATCCGACCGCCTATCCCCGCCACTGCACGCCGACGAATCCGCCTTAAACTTTTGTGCCGCCACGTTGCGCGAGTACTTCTCGTGGTGCGAACAATAAAGGGTGAATATTAAATGCATCGACGGTAAACTTTGTGCCAAATTTCACCGAATTAGCACCTTTTTTCTGATTCAGAGAAATCTTTTGCTTGGTTTCATCCTGAGCAGAACTTTTTTATACCAGTTTCTACAGCATTTTTACATCGGTTTGAGTAGCATCTTTTAAATATCATTTTGTGTAGCATTTTTGTTGTATATCATATTAAGTACCTTTTTTTAATATCACTTTCAGTACCATTTTTTAATTATCAGTTTCAGTCGAAATTTTTTCAAAAACATTTGAATAGCAATTTTATAGTCAACATCAATTTGAGCCCGAACTCCGTTGGCACCTTAAACTGACGCCCGGAGTAAGTCCATCGCAGAATCAGCTCTAATGCGTAGAACAGCCCATATGTTCCGGCCAATGGCGAACTTAACATAAAAATGGTCACTCACATGGATAGCTTCCGTGTCGTTTTCGTCTTCGATACGAGCATATGGAGTGCCGAGGTAAGAGTACAGTTCCTCGAGTCATCATCGTGAATAGCGGATAGCCGGATGACTTGTTGAAGTGACCAGACGCGAAGATCTTTCGGCAAGTCCAAGAGCACGGTATGAAGTTCCTACTTTCTGAATACTACGTAGGAACTCTATACCTCGCTGCTGGATCTCTACCATATATTCATGGTCACAGGAGTTATTTCGTTGGTCATCTTCTTCGGTTCTCCTTATCTCGTTCTCGGTTAACCGTTTCGTCGCTTTCCGCCGACGCCGAGATACGCGAATCCTCTTGCGCTCCATCTTGACTACGTCACAGTATAAAACCCATTCTAAAAAATTTCTTAAAACAAACGTTCGATCCAACAGTGTAGATAATTTTAAGAATTAAAAAAAAAGATCGCGTGATAGCGAAGATAGGCTGCGAGAATGATGGCGGACCGCGAGACCACGAGGCAGTTACAACCGGAAGTGTGTGAGGCCTGGGGGATAAACGTTGCGCCAGCGTGGATCCTAGCGGTATATGTCGACGACGGTCCGCGTAGAACTGAAGAGCCGAGCCGAGTAGGGAGGGCCACGCACGCCCGTGCCCGAGGCTCTCGGCTCGACTCGGCACATACACGGTGTCACGGAGTGCGGCGAGGGGTCCCCGTGATTTCCCCTTCCCTTGTTGTCATATATCGCCTCGTACGCGGGAACTCTTCTGCGATCGAGAGCTCGAAAGCTTGCCCCCCCCCCCCCCCCCCGCCTCGCCCGCCCCTCTGTCTTACTGACTGTGACGAAACGACTCGTGACACGTCTTTCTCGCTTTGGAGAAAACGAAGAAAGAAGAATGTCAACTTTGATTGAAATTTAACGTTTTCACATTTAATTTTTTTCATTGATATTTTTTGTGTGAAACAACAGTTTTCCGCAATGCATGATCTTTGTTTTTATTAATCTTAGAAGAATTTGACCTGACGTAAGGTAATTCTGTTATTGGTGATCTGATATCCAACAAAGTACAAAAGTTACTGCCGGTTGAAATTGAAACATTTAAAATATTTTTACACTTAATTTTTTAATTGCTCGTAGTTTTTTTTATCGATATCTTTTGTGTGAAACAAGAGTTTTCCGGAATGTATGATCTCTTTATTTATGAATCTTAGAAGAATCCGCCCTGAAGTAAGGTCATTCTGTCATTGGTGATCTGATATTGAACGAACTACAAAAGTTCCTTGCGTTTGTATTTGAAACATTTATAAACATGTGATTTCCGCTCGATCGATGTCCGATGAAAAACCATGTTTGTTGACAAAAATTCGCACCGTTGATGATACAATTTATCGACAAGGTTTGAAAAAGCCCTCGAGCAGTTAAAGGGCGCGTCTCAGGATCCAAACCGCCCTGTTCAAATGGAACATTTCGTCCATAAGTATCGAGAACACAAGCATCGAAAATTGCGGCAATTTAAAATGAAGATTAATCGAGACCACTGCGCAATTCTAATTATCGTGAAACAGTAATGATGGATAGCAGTACAGACACGATATCCATTGCGAAAACTTCTCCAGATTACGCGGAAGCGAGGAAAACCACAGCCGCATAAAAACCATGAGTAATTTAGGTCTCCGTGCGATACGATCAGCCACGGTTTCCAGGAAGCGTGAAGAATGACGAATATTCTCGGCGATTAATAGAGTGACGCGAGTGACATGGACTTGCAAAATCTGTAAATCGTTATTCGCTGTGAATCAAAGTTCTCGTTAACTTTACCATTTTTTCATAAAATAGTCTCGCTCGGTGAGTTACAGCTGCGAATCAAACTTCTCATCGGATTAACCGGTGATGCGAAAGTTTCATGTAACCGCAAACCCGGCCATTGAAACTCGGTTTCTCGAAACTCCTCGTATCACGGATAACAACATCGGGTTAATTATTCAAAGCAGCCGACGAAGTTGGTCTTCCGGTGCTGAATCAACCAGGCTTGCTATGTCGATGCACAGCTGGAACGTAAATACACGTAAGACGGTAGAATCCGTTATAGTAAATGTTAGACTACGCTACACGCGGAAATACGGCATTGCGTTCGCCTCAAACTTTTACTATCATAAATCGATGTGTTTCAATAGGTAAAAAATTTCCAATATATCAGATTTTCAAATTTTATTGAGCAAGTCAATATCTGAACGTAACAACTCAAATACCAGCAGGTTGTTGGAAATGTCCCACGCCCCAAAAAAAAAAATAATAATAAAAAAAAAATTTAACCGAAAATAAACAAATCGAAATTGGTTAAAATTAATTTGAAATATTTGACTCTTTTCTTCAGATCTAAGTCGAGTATTCCCTTAGGACAGCCGAAGGGGAGAGGACTTGAGCCGATCCTTTGCTCCAATACATCAAATTTTCAAGTTTTATTCAGCGAGTAAATATCTGAGCGAAACAGCTTAAAGACCAGCAGTTTGTTGAAAGTGTCCCGCTTCCCGCAAAAA
Source organism: Stenichneumon culpator (assembly GCA_964017025.1). Taxonomy (NCBI): domain Eukaryota; kingdom Metazoa; phylum Arthropoda; class Insecta; order Hymenoptera; family Ichneumonidae; genus Stenichneumon; species Stenichneumon culpator. The sequence continues at coordinate 13,217,351 of OZ024769.1, forward strand.
AAAAGAACGGAGGATTAAGACAAATCGAAATTGGTTAAAATTAATTTGACTTAAAGCACTCGACTGGTTTGTGGCTCATGTTTCGTCAGTTCCACATCGAGCGTTCGCTTCGGACAGCCGAGCGGGAGAAGGCTCGAGCCGGTGCTTTGCTCCCGTGGGAATTTCCTCCGAGGAACGGCCCTCTTATCCCTAAACGCCCGCATCATATCCACGCATGCACGAGAAAAAAAGGAGACGGGGAATGACTAAAACCGGTCTCACTCGCATTCTTTCACGATCGTGGTTCCTCGGCGAGGCTCGAAAAGACGAGAGAGCAGCCTACCCAAAATTCCACGTGCATCGCCGCCGCCAGACCTCCGATGGTAATCCTCACCAAAGTCCTAAACATCCTAATCCAATTCCGACGTATATCTCCGACGTGAGAGGCTGTCGAATAAAAATAGAAACAACACACAGAAAAATTGTTCTCTCGTATAAGAGGTTCCTCTGGAACTCGGGAACTCTCACCTGCAAGCAAAAATGCGAAGGCAAAAAATTCTTCAGTTACATATTCCGTCGCGCTAGGATAATTAACGTTGGTCGATGAAGTAGTGCGATTATAGAAACTGCGCATGCGCTTCGGCCGATGAGCTATGTACAATAGTGCGGTGCACAACAGCCCTGTTCACTATCGTCGTATGCAGAAAAACTGATTTTCTTCGACCAGAAATACATCACTTCTGATTTGAAAATCTCATTTTTTTCGATCGGAAGTGACGTCACACCGGAATACGTCACTTCCGATCCAAAAATCGAATTTTCATAATAAATGCAAACGCAAAATAGTCGTCAAGTGAGTATCCCGTCGTGCTGGGGTAATTAACGTTGTTAAATAAAATTGTTGAATAAAAATAACGATTCTGTTAACTTCGCATGCGCGTCGCGAAATGAATTCGACAAAGTGAAGAAAACACATAAAAGCTGGATAACGATACAGAGACTGCAAAAACATTTAGTGACTATTTTTTTCCTCGTGCGCTTGGACACTCCCGTCGACAACACGGTACAGTCGTAGTTGTAATTGGAGTCTCAAGATATCGTTAAAACGCCCTACACGACGATAACAGAAAAAAAAACCGTCAGCGAGCATCGAGCGCGATGGCCGATTTCGCATAATTTCTCGTCAATTAGTCGCTCGGTACAACGACCACTGCGAACGAACCATCGGATCTTCGGAGCAAAATGCAAGGAGAGCGTACAAAAATTAGATCGGTACATCTTATCGAGAACCATTGATCGTTTTAACGATCTGCGCAACCGAAAGGGTTCGCCAGTTTCCGATAGACCGGGAAATGCTGAGAACACGGACGATTCCGCGTCGATCCGGGTCGCTTCGCGTGGCCGCGAAACGAGCAGCGAGAATCATCTCTAAGCCTTTCGATAATGGCAACGATGCGAGTAAAGAATGGAAGGCGTGATTGCGCGATGGTCGACCCACTAAAGAGGAGCCGTCGGTCCAGAAGTGGGATGGAAAGAGCGATGTGGAAAGACACGAGGGAAGGTGGCGCGAGTGCGCGTAGGGGAGAGCGGGGCAAAATGGGACAGCGGGGCAAAACGGAATAATGCGGCAAAACGCAATTTTCCAATGACTTTTGGATGGTGGCGGTGGTGATAAGTGGGGCAAAATGGGGTTGAAAATCCGGATGTGTCACTGGAACAAAATGGGGCATCCAAAAATTATTGGCAAATTGAATTTTTCACCCACTATCCCGTTTTGCCCCGCTCTTCCCGACATAGTAGGTGGTACGACGGAGTACTGAGGAGATGCGAAACTTCCATCTTTTTCCATCACTCCGGTCTATGCCGGCGAGCGCATACCCGAGATCATCGTGCCAGAGATCAAGGTTGCAAATGGACTCGCCACTCGCGATGACGCAATCGGGCAGCAGCTGCATCCGGCGACGTCTAATTACTCCTCTCGCACCGCGATCCCATTAATGTAAATGTACGTCGAAACTGTGTATGGACAAACGGGGAAAGAACGAGAAAGCCACGGGGTCTGATAATTCTCAAACATGTACGAGTCGAAGGAGTTTCATTAAAAATATTTCGATCATTAATCAATGTCTTCGAGAACGGTAGGGGTGGGGCTCTTACCGAACTTATTTAGGGAGATTTAACTGTCGCGTCGTTCTAAGCTACGCGAAGAATGCTGCCCATTTTTCGTCAGTCCTTCGGACAATTACTGCCGATTTTTTGCTTGAGCACGATTTTCCAGGATTAGCAAAGACAATTGGAAAATAGTCATATATAATATATTATATATTATATATTGTCACTCGGGCGCTATGCACGCTCGTTATGGACTATGAAATGTAGATTTCCAGATATTGACTGAAAACACGTGATTTCCGGCTTGGAAAACTAATTTTTCGACCGGAAGTGACATCATCCTGGAACATAGTAGGGGAATAGTTATCAGGGCCTGAGATGGAGTCACTGCGGAGGGCTTAGAATAATCATGGCTTTGGAGCTTCCCTAGGGGGCCCCCTGGATTCGTGGAAATTGGAACGAACAAACAAACAAACAACTTTCCAATATATATATATAAGCTATAATATATTATTATATTATATATTCTATATATATAATATTATGATTATAATTTATTTCTGGAATATCGAACCGGCGGCAAAGAAAATAAGTTCTCCGTAAAGGCGACCCGACCGATTGCGTGCCGGTCAAAAAAACTTTATCTGCTAATTATGTTTTATACCATATTCCACCCTCGAAGTTATCACTCTCTGTACTCTGTAGTTCGCGCGCCGCGATAATATGCCACGGATTGAATTTCCATTCGAGTGCGAGGGACGTCTAGGTCGTTGAGGGCTTGAGCACGGACTGGGGAAGCTCTCGAGCTTACGAGGGGTTACTCGGTGAAGAGGGCGAGATATTCGCCTCTGACAGAAGCTATGTAATATCGGGGCAAAAATCTCGCGGGACGAGATCTTGCAGTATATCGGGCTAATAAGGTGAATGAAGAAAAAAAATCTTGTCAGAGCCCGAGCTCACAGTTGAGAGATGAGTCCCTTATCCTTAAGAGACAAGCGGATAATTATTTTGATACCATCGAGTGCCTATAGTTATAACCCAAATTAGTTTTTGTACGATAAATTACGATACGATAAATTTTGAAAAAATTACCGGTATTGCAGAAAATAAGGAAACGAATTTGTTACCGACTGAGCGCGTTGCGGATGAACGGGACGACGTTTTACGTGGCCTTAACCGTAACAGACAATTTTTTTAATAAACATGAAGAGGAGATGCCGAACCGGGAAAGGTTCGTCGTCCTCATCAACCGCGCGCTCCGCCACTAGATGCAATCCTGCTCGAAATTGCTCAGCACAGTGCCATCCAGCAGCAGGACGGAGAGGGCGAAGCTGCGAGTGAGGAAGCGATGAATGGCACGTAAAGAAAGTTCCCCCTTCGAAAATCGAATCAATTAAGCCACGTGCTGCATGAAGCTCACCCACCCTATCTCCGCATGACTCCCCGACTCTCCTGATTGGATCGGATTCGATCGTGCCGTGTTCCACGTGGTGGACGCACTGTGCCAAAATGGTGGAACAAAAAAATTCATCGCCACACGGATATTCTCGCATTTCGGGAATTCATCATGGCGAAATAACAAAATCCTCATGGGTTTTGTTGTCCTTCTATGAATTTTGAAAGCGTATTTAAGATATGGTAAAATAGTGGAAAAATGTTATTACGTTAAATGTGGTAAAATGGTCCCAAAATAGTGGAAAAAATCTATGCCACACGGATGCCCCCCCATTTTGGTAACTCCTCATGGAGAAAATAACTTGGCCTTAGTAATATAGTGGAAAAATGGTATTATGTTAAATATGGTAAAATGGTGCCAAAAAGGTGGAAGAAAAATCAATTGCCATACGGATGCTCCCTATTTTGGTAATTCTTGATGGCGAAAATAATCTACGTTTAGTTTTCTCTCGATGGATTTTGAGAGCGTGTTTGAGATATGGTAAAATAGTGGATAAACGGTATTACGTTAAACATGGTAAAATGGTAAAAAAAAAAAATGTATCGCCACGCGGAGTCCCCATTTTCGATAATTCCTCATCACGAAAATAACGTTCGTTTTATTTTCCTTCAATGAATTTCGAGAGCGTATTTGAAATATGGTAAAATAGTGTAAAATGGCATAACGTTAAATATGGTCAAATGGTCTCAAAATGGTGGAAAAAATCCATCGCTACATGAATACCCTCCATTTCGGTAATTCCTCATAGCAAAAAAAAAAAACTCGTTTTGTTTATCTTAGATGAATTTTGCTGCGTGTTTGAAATATGGTAAAATCGGGGTATTGCCGGGAATCGAGATAGCCGGTAACGCGGGTGAATTGGACGAATATGAGGACCGGGATACACACCGATGGATCGATAGGTTCCCGCCCAATAACAAAGCAATAACCGGTCTCGGTGCTATACGCTGCGCCAAGCCGAACGAGGCGAAGCAACGAGCAAACGATGCATGGGATATACACGTTATGACATACAGTACCGCAACTGTGCTGGTGTGCGGCAGGATACCGGTATGGTACATCCAGCGTGCACTGGCCCGACCCTTGTAAACGGATTTACATACAGCCGAGTTGTTCGGGCACCGACATCCATAAGTTTATTTGCATCGTCCCGCGCGGACCAGCCGCACACACACACATAAATATATACAAATATATATATGTATATATGTGTGCGTGGCACGCATGTGGTGTAATTCCTACTATAGTGTATGCATGAGACAAGTTTTATGCTCAACCACGTACTACAAATTCGACAAATAACACGACACATCTCGGAGATTAATGAAAACGTTTTTAATAAATAAACAAGAAGTGTGGACATTGTAAATTTTACCTCATTAGCGTTCGTATTCGATCGCAGCGGGCTTAATTGATTCGTGTAATGTTACACCGAACGTTAGGTCAACGATATAAATTTGTGGTGAGCTTTGCAACGTCTCGCACAAAAAACAACAAAGTAAATGCGAAAAATATATTAAAACGATAAAATTTTTGGGGAGAAAACATATTCTGTAAGTAAGTAAGCAGAAGAGAAGTTTTATGCTCAACAACGCACTGGAAATTCGATAACACGACGCATTCCGGAGATTAATGAAAACGTTTTTAATACAATAAACAAGATGTGTGGACATTGTAAATTTTACCCCACTAGCGAGTGTATTCGATAGCAGCGGACTCAATTAATTCGTGTAATGTTACACCGAATGTTGCGGTGACGATATGCATAGAAAACAAAAAGTAGATGCGAAAAAAATATTATAATTTATTAGAATTATCAAATTTTTAGTGAGAACATTTATTCCGTAAATAAGTCACATATTATTTTATGTAAGCAAGAAACGAGCGAGTCAGATATGCGAAGAATATATTAAAAAACCGATAAAGATTATCAAACATTTGGCATAATATATTCCGTAAATAAGTCATATATTTTTATATATATTCGAAAAACGAGCGATTCAGATATCGCCGGTCGAGAATCAAAACAGCCTCGATCATCGAATTAATCGACAAAATAAATGATTCCTGAATTCTTGATTTCCAAGACTCGCCAGCATTTTGTCTCCGATCTCGTCCCCACCGCCTGTGTTTTGTGATCTGACGAACAAACTTCTTTTATGCTTTATGCACTGTGGGTAAATTATTGTGCGTAATTTATTGTACCGCTCGTAGAGCTCGGCATTACATGTGTAGTCGCGCAAAACAGGATGCATAATCGAATCTTTGTACCGGTCTGTCCCGAGCCTACCCCGCCGGTCTGACCCCGCAGCCAATATCTACTAATAATCGTTAATCGAACGCACACAGACTCACGCTGCGCAGAACCCATCGGAATAATATTGAACACAGTGCTGCGCAGTGTGCTTTGCACAAACAGGCCGTGCAGTGTCTGCGTGGAAGCAGATCAGGCGAGATAGGACAATTAATCAAAGCAGTCATCATGCAAATAGAATATGGAAAGAAAGGCGGGGTAAAATGGTAACTTTACCGGGTACGCCTCTGCCTCGCTGCTTGTTCTTGGCTTTGTGCAGCGCGACGCATAAATGCATAATTCGAGGCGAAAAGCACTATGACGAAGAGTCCCGACATATCGATGACATTTCGAGTCATCGTCTGGCCGGTCGGAGCATCGATCAAAATTCCGATGCCCCTCCCGTATTCCCACACTGCGCATGATCCGTGAATCCAAACGCGCAGCCACCTCTGTCTAAGCGTGTAATTTCAATTACCGAATAATGAATCAGGTGTGCAGAGCCCGCCATGTAGACGGCAAAACAATTAATCATTGTGGGCATTCATGCCCGAACAACTATCTTCCTTGGTAGAGCATAATGGGCACAGCGTCATTAATATGCCTCTGCTTAGTCGCATTGAAACATGATGGATGAACTGATACGCCGCGCGTGGGTTCTGAATAATTAGGTAAAAATCATGATAACAATAGTTGCAGTCGGAACGAGAGGCTCGAGTGAGGATTTGCGTTGAATAAAGAACAGCGGCTGCAATGTCGTCACTTTGCTCAGTCTGCGCACATTTGTGAAACGTTCACGATGGATAAAACAAAAGCATACGCGGTTATTTATTTTTGATGTATCAAATGTAATTTTCATAATTTTTTTCTTGTATTTCGGAAATGATTTTTAAAAAATATTTTATGAGATACACGGGACGGTTCTGCCTGAGCAAATATTTTCAAAACATATTTTCTCGCGTACATGAAAAGAATATAACGTACACAAAAAATATATTGCAGCGCGAAACATTTAATATTTCAAACACGTTCATTGCACATATTTTTTTTTCCTTCCAGTGTACGCAAAGATTATGCAACAGAAGATTTCTTCCTCACACCTTGCGGAATTGACTTCGAAAAAATGTAGGCAGGCTCAATGTCGCCGGAAACCTCGGCATCAAGTATAGAAACCGGAAGGTGCGGGCGGTGATAATAATACATGGAAATCCCATAAAAATCTGCCAATCGCATGTCCCATCAGGCAGGATGCCATCCGAAATGCACTTGGGATCTGCTGTGTTCTCTCCCATTGGATTTGACGTACCAGCGCTATGTCCCTCGCTCCCCACCCGGGGCATATAATAAGCTCGACGAGGGGTTAAGCGAAGGATCGTGCTTCCGGGGGTGCGCGCATGGTTTGCCTGAAACTTGGGGGTGGGGGGTGGGGGGTGACGTCGGGATCGGGGTCGGGTTGACGCCCGGGGGCGGTGTGTTGGGGGTGCATCACACACGCGGCATTTATGCCGCGAATAAAAGTTCGCAGAGGGAATCCACCCTCCTCGCCGACCCACGCTACCCCTGCACACATGTCCACCCCATGCCGTATCCCGTACGTGTATCTATTTCGCTCACAGACGCGCGGCTACCGGCGCTCGGTTTTTCCTTGCGAAACGCCATTTTTATCGTCGGGGCTGGCCACCACGCCTGCAAACCCGCTTTCCACCTCCGGCAAAACCCGCAGCGAGCAATGGCAATCCCAACCCCCTTCGCCACACCGCCGAACTGCATGTAACCGTACAGCGCGGCCTGCGCACGACCGACCATACATACATTCATACCCTCGCTCGCTTTCTCACTTTGTCGGTTTACAGTCTCTGTTTATCGCTCATCCGAACAAACAAGCGAACCGTTTCATTTCCACTCGTTTTACTCGTTTCCCTTTTTTTTTTTCATTCTTTTTTTTTTTATTCTGCATTCCAATTGACTCGAATCATTTTTCTCTGAACGCCTCGCGCTTCCCTCAATTCGCCAGTTTCCCCCAATTTATCGGATTCGTGACTGCAATCTGCTACACTGCTTGATATCGAGATTTTTTCGGTTTTTTTTTTTTTTTTTTTTTTACTATGCAACCCCTCGCTTTTTTGAAGGTAAAATTCAGCGGTTGTTCCGCTAAATTAACACAGACTGCTGGTCCATATGCTCTTTTTTTCGTGGTTTATCTTTTACTTTGACCGCTTAAGGGCCACGGTTCATAAACGCAATGAAGTTGTTTCTATTCTGCGAAAATACATTTTTTATATCAATATGTGGGATCGTTTTTTTTTTTAATTATCACGAGTTCAGTTAATTAATGATGTCCCAAAATGTAGAGACGATAAAATAGCATGATTCACAAATAGCAATAGTGCAATCGCTTCCGTCGCAAAAATAATTTCCCGCTACATCAACACAGACTGCAGATCCGTGTTAAGTATTTCCGCGATTCATTTCTTATTCTGAACCTTCAAGGACCACGATTTATTAAAAGCAACAAGGTTGTTTCTATTCTGAGAAAATTGAAGTAAAAAATCAATACGTGAAATCGATTTTTTTATTTGTCTTGACTTCACTAAACTGAAGATGTCTCAAAATGTCGAGACGATAAAATAGCATGGTTCACAAATCGCAATAGTGCAATCGCTTCTGTTGCAAAAATTATTTTCCGCTCCGTTGGTCGGACGTATACCCGATCGTATCGTGCAAATCTATCGTTAGATTGTACGATCGTACCGTGTAAATCCATCGTTAGACCGTGTCGCTAATAAGTTGATAAAATATTTATTTTTCGTTGTCTGACCACTTCTCGTCGGTGCCGCGCTTATCAATGGCACGATACAGATGTAACCGTGTAGCACAAGAGTCGTGCTAATAGCGATACCACGAGAATCGAAGTGGCTATAGTCTCCTCGTGAACGCGACGCCGACGATCCCTCGTCACACGAGTGAGTTTCAACCCCTTATTAGCATATTACAGTACGGCCGGAGTACAGTCGCTGGTTGGTTCGCTGTTGCAGCAGCCAACAGCCGCATGCAATGAACCGGACGAGTAACAGTCGACGTTTGCCGTCGCATTCCTCGCTAATAATTACACGGGATGTCAACGTCAATTTTTTTTTATAGTACAGTAGGGAATTCTATGCCATGTATATCTAGTAAGCTTGTTCTCAACACCCAATTAACAAGGTGCAGGTGCATTTAAAAAATTGCAAAAAAGCTCCTATTGAAACATAGTTGGTCTACAAGAGGGATCGTATAATTTTGCGGACTGAGAAGAAGCGCCCGGTGCCGTCGGTGGAACGCGCGTTGAATTTATATACTCAGACTTTTTCTCGGGCTGTAAATTTACTTAATTATTTTTGTAGATGAGTATTTTTCATTCAAAGCTTTTCTTTTCGTTTTCTTTTTCTTCCAGTCACGAACTGCCGTTCCTGCTTACACGGGATGTAAACGTCAATTTTTTTATTGTTTAGGCGGGAATTCTTCTATGCCATTCACATCTATTCTAGTTAGCTTGTTCTCAACATCCAATTAACAAGGTGCAGGTGCATTTTTGTATTCTGTCCCGGGCAGTGAACTGTTTGAATAATCTGACCAATTACCAGGGTTATAAGAAATTCGGGAAGAAAAAATGTAAATATTTTTGAAAATTGCAAAAAAGCTCCTATTGAAACATAGTCAGTCTACAAGAAGGATCGTATAATGTTACGGACTGAGAAGAAGTGCCCGCTGCCGTCGGTGGAACGCGCGTTGAATTTATGTATTCAGACTTTCTCTTGGGCTGTAGAATTGTTTAATTTTTTTTTGTAGACGACAATCTAATGTTTATATTATCTCACCGTGTACGATAAAAATAAGCGATAAGGTGTATCTAAAAGCATATACACTTCGAACATTACACTATTACATCAAATTTGGTCATAAGCCATCTTAAAAAAAAAATCAGAAATTATTCCACTAAAAATATCACAATAATTCCGGAGAATGGATTACAATTATAATGATAAATTTCATTTATTCCCATCTCATTGTATATTCACCGTATTGAAGAAAAATGTTACATGTCGACTTTGTCGCGTTTCATTTTATCGGTTTGTATTTATTATAATTTACATATTCGACCAGCTATAACCGATAACGTGACGGTAACGTGCGTGCGATACCACGAGCGAGCGTGCGTTGAGTGAAACAAAGGAAATAAAGAAAGCAATAAACTAAAGGGTCAGGAAAAAAAACCCCCCGAAGCCACAGGAGAGTGAAAGAGGTAGAAGCAGGGGGCAATATTACTACGAGGAAGTAGAATCGTGCTGAGTTTCGTCGAGCGTATATCATAGTTTGCGTGCCCCACACGAGTGTGACGTCATCCCGAGCATGGCCGACGGAACTTCTCACTCCTATCGTCTCGACTCCAGCGCTCACTTACCGCTTTATCACCACGGTATTGTACGATATACACCGAATGTGAAGTTATGCCAGGCACTTGATCGTCCTCGACGTTGGCAGATGTTGCGCGACAAGCCAACATCAAAAACGAGATTTCCTCGTGACGACGAGAGGCTGATTAAACAGTCAATGACAACGCCAAGTATAATCTCCACCGAGAAAAACGAGATAGTGTTTTTTTCTTCCATTTTCAAATTTGCCCAGACCCGCGGTAAATAATACTAATAAAAAAGATTCATATTCTCGACGAAAAAGGATTGTCCTGAAACATGCACGATGTTTTATCTCATTACTTTCACTACAAATCTTGTCAATGACACGTATCTATAACTGAAAAAAATTGAAAAATTAACGAGTTTTTTTTTGTTTGGGATGCTGATTAATGCTAACAATTAATGCCAACGCCAAGTATAATTTCTACAAAGGAAGACGAGATGGTGTATTTTTTCTTCCATTTTCAAATCTGCATAACGACACGGTAAACAATAAAATAAAAAATTCTTATACCAAAAAGAAAAAAAATGTTAAGAAACATCCCCGAATTTTGTTCCCACTAATTATACAATCAATAATGTAAACGACACGTATTTTCGACGGTAATAAAATTGAATAGTTATCAAGAAGCTTTATTTTTTATGATTGGGGGCAAAGAATGTTTGTCAAGTCTACGAACCGTTTTCACCATCGAGATTGATTGATTATCGGACCGGCTCCCGGTTCGACGTATTGGGCCGATAATTGCTTTACAATGGTTATTCCCATAGCTTTCCTCGGGGGATTATTCCTCGTTAGGTTCGATCTGTCGATCCGTTTACAGTTATTGTTTAAGTTTACCGATGCGCCGACACGAGGGCGAGACGGGGTGGGTTCGCGTGTTCGGCAGGCATCGCGGGGAGCGCAGAAGTGCTCCGGGGGATCTTTTCGGTAGCCGAACAATTCAACGGAAGGCCGACCGATCGGCGGGTTGACGAATGTACCGAGAGACCTTTAACGCCGGGTTAACGACGCAACACGCTGAGCCCGTAACCCATAACCGTGCCGGTCCCCGGTGATGCTGGGGCGATCGAAGGATTCCCGGGACGCAGCGAGAGCGTATACGTTTCGGGCTGAAATCTGGGAGCGCCACCCCTCTTCTATGCAAATTGGGGAACACCTGGACCAGAGGAACATGCAAATTTCCCGCCAGTTCAGACCCTTGCCGCGTCGACGTGTGCAGACGACTACGTGGCCATATTTTTTTTTTTCCGAGTCCCGGCCTCGAGTTCGGCTCCCGGTGCGAGCCTACCTCCGAATAACCTTCCAATGATCGTCAAACAATTCTTTCTCGATTACCGCTGAATTTTTAGCCCTGGGAACGCGCGCCGTTAATGGAAGCGGTCGGAAAACCGATGACGAAGAGGATAAAAAGGAATCAGCGGGCACAAAAGAAAGATGAGTCCCGACATGGGCCCTTGCCATTGGTTCTCTTCCTTCGGGATCATATCAAAGGAATCTGTGATACGCATCGTTCGGCTAAGTGAACGACCGACGTCAAAAGACTCTCGCCCATCCGCCAAGGATTCCTACCGCTCGGTCAATTAACCCCGTGGTCATCAATTCCATCCGGTCTTAAACCTTTCCTTCGTTTTTATTATTTTTTCAAGAACTGCCGTGCCGGGCCCTCGGAGATTCACCGGGCTTTATCGGCATCGCGGTCTCCCGCTACCGACAATCTTCCACATCCCTCGTTATCTCTCAATGCCGCTCGGTAGCATGCGGCTGATTTCTCGCTTATCTTCGATCTCTCTGGGGGGGGGGGGGGGGGGACACTCACGGAACTCTAATTCCACCAACGCCGTTTCTTTCATTGTTTTTTTTATTATTTTATTTTATTTATTTGTGTCTCTTAGCGAGCGAGAAACATAGATAAAGGAAAATGTGCGTTGCGCTTGCCGGGAGGAATTTTTCTCGTCGATCCTTTGATGAAGATTTTTTTCGATTAGTTGGAATATGAAATTCCACAATGAATGCAAGGCACGCGGTAGTTTCTAGGACGGGTTTTCGTCCTCAAGGCGTACTTAATATTTTTCTTTGGTCCCGAGGCTTTAATAGGCTCGGCACACCACCCGAGGGCACTCAGAGAATTTTAAGCGTCCGTCGACCAGCTACGTCCCAGAAAATGAATTAACAATTCTCGTAACGCACTAGAGAAGCAACGGCGGAGACAGACTTGACAACGAAGTTCTCTTAACCGGAAGTCACGTGATACCGGAAATACCTCGCTTCCAGTTTCAAAATTTCAATTTTCGGGCAGAAATGCCGTTATACCGGAAATGCATCACATCTGGTGGGAAATTGAGATATTCAAACCGGAAATGACGTATTTCGAGTTAATCTCCGGAAATCTAAATGTCTGGTTTCTGAATTCCACAGTCCATAGCCACAACAATCTGCTGCCCTATATGTAAACAACACTGATTATATGAATATATATATATATATATATATATATATATATATATATATATATATATATATATATATATATATATATATACACAAAACTAAAATCCCTAGTGAATGTCTCATGTAAGAATATATTATCCTTTCGGTTGTTTCGCCAATATACTCGAAAGCTCAAGTAATCGCCACTTATTACGCTTCTCTAAGTGCAATCTCCGTTCTGTGCGCTACTGGCCAAAACCTTTCGGCATTAAATTAATTTTATTACCCATTTTGTTAATCGCCTTTGGAGCTTTACCGGCGAGACCCGCATTCTTCTTCTGCCCTCAAACCGCGTGTCTCTGTCCGAATATACCGAACTTGCCGACGCACACTTTACACAAGACTCGCCCGCATAGTTAACGTTGCCGGAATTTCATGTTAGGTATTTTCATTAGAGTTATCCGCCAAATTTCGTAAAACGCTCGTCAGTCACTTTCCCTTTGAAGCCGAATTCCCAATAGTAGTGTAACGTAAATAGTTTTTCCCGAGAATGCTCGTACTCGATCGATTTACCGTGAGCAGGAAAAGCAAAGCGTTCACCGAGAAAGCAAAAAATCTCACGTCAAATACCGCGGACCTGGTTTGGCTAGCGCACGTCCGCTCAGGAGTCAGTTTTTGTGTTTCGATAAATGTCAAGCAAATTACGAATTTAAAGAATTCAATTGAATAATTACTCGGAGCATTTTTCTTACGTGTGATATTTTCTCATTATGATTTCTTCGAAAACCTTGGCAAAAAGTCAGTAAATAAGCCTACGGAAGGTGATTCAGGAAGTTACTGAAAATGTTTGCTGAGTGCGCGGTAAAAAACGGTAAAAATAAATAAAAATTCCGCCTCACCCTGTATATAAATAATATATTTGTGCCGCGGCTATGAGAAAGTAACATGCGGGTAAATTCCTTCGGTTATCCACGTAATGCAATTCTCTCTTAAGAACCAACCTGTCCGCCGAAACTTTCATTTCGGGAACGATCATGGTCATTGAAACACATTAATTGTGCTACACACGTGCGGACTTTGCTTCTTCGTCTCGTCACTAGCGTTGCAATAATTGTTATTCAACCTTTCCGTCCAATATTTTTTTTTATGCAAACTATTTCTCGCTGTAAGGTCAATTCTTCGATACGGTTCCGTGAAGAATGAATCGTGATACATTTATTGTTATAAAATATAATATTATAATATATTATATATTTAGGTCCGATGCATTATAATTTTGCGTCAGATTCGGTCGACCGTTTTTGTACAGGCACCTTTCACACCGCTTTTGCGAAACGTATCCTAAATCTGGAAAATGCTTGTCTCGTATTTCAACTCCGCTATTAAGGTATTTCGGGTTGTGCGGTCTTTTCTTTCTGGTTGTCTGTGAAACGAACGAGTACCGGTGGCGGCAGAGAAGAACGTACTAACACGTTGCGGACCTCGAACGCCCGGGTTGCGTGAGACACGACGCTTGTGGAATTTTTTAATGGCATCTCATTGCGCCAACGAGCGCTCTGGGTTGTCGGTCCAAGTTTCGGTTCTCGGCTCGTTTCTTTGAGACAGAGAGAGCACCGTCGAATGGAAGAGAAGAATAAATACGCAACCGGTGCGCGGGAAGGAAGGAAAAAAGAAACCGAGTCCCCGAGTGTGACAGGCACTTCATTCTTGAGGAAAATAAGTATAAAAGTATCCGAGCCAAGCCGAAAAATAACTCCGTATGGATCAACAGGTCGTTAACCATTAATTTTAATTAGAAACCTAAATCCGCCCAATTATTTTGACGCTTTTATTCGCAAACGTTTATTTGTTGGTCTTCTTCATTTTTTTGAAAATTTTGGGAATTCTACGGGTTTTATCCAGTGCGATTGTAAAATGAAAAGAAATGCGTGTTGCGGATAGGAATTTTTCGATATCACAGTTGGTATTGAAAACTGCAGTGGACTCTTATTAATGACGCGAATTATTCCGTGATAAGAGACTAGCACCGAGAAAATTTAATTAGCAAATTGTGGAATCCGACCAAACATTATATGGAGAAAATTTACAGTTTTGTTTGTATGATTTTTTTTTGCTAATTGATAAAGGTTGGTTAATAGGAGTTAATGGGATGATATCCCGCGCGATATAGTCCGGTACCCCGGACTGCATTTAACTGAATTGCGTTTAATTATCAATTAATTCATTTTAATTATAAACCCAAACCCCCGAATTATTTTAACGCTTTAATTCGCAAACATTCATTTGTTGTTCATTTGCTTCTTGAATTATCTTGACTGACCTTAATAGCATCATTTTAAAAAAAATTTCGGCACTATGGATTTTATTCAGCGGGATTATAAAAACATGAAAATTGTATTGCGGATATGAATTTAGAAAAAATTTTAAGGCGAAGCGAAATATCGCCGTTGGTATCGAAAACTGTACTGGACATTTTTAACAACGCAAATTATTCCGGGAAAAGAGATTAGAACCGAGAATATTAAATCGGCAAATTGGCGAACCTGTCCAAACATTATTTTTGGGCAAATTTGAATAGTTTTTTTTTGCTCCTTGATAAAGGTTGGTTAACGGGAGTTAATGGGATGATATTCCGCGCGACAGTATTTACCACAATTGCGAAAGTGTTTTTAAGTGGTTTTACGATGTTGGATAACGGAGTGTGATTCCGATGAATCGAGGAACGCACGAGAATAATAAGAATAATAGGATATGAAATCACCGATGAAGTCATTGGCCCTGGTCGCCGCACCACCCTCGTCACGTCTCTTCTGTCCTGCCGCGATAAAGAAAAGCGTCAATTGTTATCTTTATGAGCGCGCGAATATTCCGTCTCGAGCTCGCGTTCCCGTTCGTTTTTCACGACTTCAACACACCAACTAGGTCGTCTTTGTCGCCGCAACGCTTGAGTCGTTTGACTTTAGTCAATTTCATAAATTCCAAAAGTTAAATTCCATTTTTAATGGATTGTCGAGTCGGTGGAATGTTTCAACCAATTCAGCAAAACATTTATTTTTCTGGCTTCCTTGCTTCGAGTAACTATATTTGCGTTTTATCGCTGCGGTCAATTAAACAGTTAACATCAATGCTCTTATTCTATTGCTAGTGCTCGATTTGTTACTTCGCAAAATAGTTAAATTCATTGCGTCTTTTAATCGCCGCCGACTGGATAATTTCTGAACCTTTTTTAATCACCACGATTCTTCGTATTTATAATTAAGGGTTAAAAAATCAAAAATTAAAATTCTGATTTTAATAGATTACCGAGTCGGTGGAATATTTCAACTAATTCAGCAAAACATTTTTCTGGCTTCCTTGCTTCGAGTAACTATATTTGCGTTTTATCGCTGCGGGCAATTAAACAGTTAACACCAATGCTCATATTCTATTGCTAGTGCTCGATTTGTTACTTCGCAAAATAGTTGAATCCATTGAGTCTTTTAATCGCAGTTGACTTGGTAATTTCTCAACCTTTTTTTTAATAACGCACGTTTTTATGCTAAGCGCGAATAGTGTGTGGATGCGTCCACGCGATTCTTCGTACTTATAATTAATGGTAACAATTTTTCAACCGGGCTTGATGACCGTTGATTAGAACCCAGGAGACCTCGATTCTACGAAGGCAGGCGGAAGAGGCATCACGCGCGAACTCATACGCCTCTTTAACGCTTTTTTTGTTTGTTGTAGTTTTGCTTCTCATCTCTTTTTTGCAATTTCCTGTTTTTTACCCCTTTTTTTTACTCCTCTTCGCTCTCTGTGAACTTTACGCAGCGGGCATAGTCCGGTAGCTGCTCCTCCCGCTGAATTCGCAATTGCGGTCTTCCCGCCCTTCGATTACAATAATTACGACGTTAACTGCGCCGCTGCACGTCTCGCCAAGCATCACTTAATAAAAATTGGTTGGACAGTTAATAAACCAGTAAATCCAGAATCGCGCACCGAGTCGCAGCAGTGCGCGCTTCTTTAAACATCTTTCACAGTGAAAAAGATTTTTTACACTTAACAAACTTTTTTTGTCCAGAAACGTTTACAATTATGTTATTAATTTTACAAAAAAATATTCGTAAAATTAACAGACATTTGTGTAAAATGTATAGAATTTTTTTGTAAAATTAACCTGAAAAGCATTGTGGACGTTTGTGGACAAGAAACCTTGGTACCTATTTTACTGTGTGAGCTGAATTGGAATAAAATACTTTTTAATAGTAAATTAATTTCGTCAACATAAGACCGTCCATCCAGGCACGCTGAATTGTTTCAGTGATTAAAGTAAAATATAAAAAAAAATAGCGATCTTTCCGCAGTTCGCCATTTCGAAACCCAATATTGCATCCCATGTTACTGTAAGCCGAAAAACCGCGCCTTACAAATTCCCAAATGTTATTGCATCTGGTGTGCAATATTTTGAAGCGAATAATAATTTCGTGGTGAATTTTACCGGTCAGAACGATCTTCCTGCAGTTCGCTGCAGGAAGATCGGTATTTTGCAACCACATATCGCGTCCCATGTTGCTGTGAACCGAAAAAACGGGTTCGACGAATTTCCAAATTTTATTGCATCGGCTACGCAGTATTTCGGACCGAATGACAATTTCGTGGTGAATTTTACCGCTCGGAGGGTTAACATACCGAATAGTCCACATCGTAAAGTCCGAAGTGGGCCATTAATATGGCAGCTCAGTGGGTCAAATATTTCGTTGTGGCGTGTGTGGTTTTCGTGGCTCGCATCGTCGTCCCGTCTTGTCTTAGCTGCACCGTGTGGGCAGAGATTTCCCACAGTGCGACCACAGCTGTCGGACCATCTTTCAGATGCTATAGCCGCTTTAGAGATTCTGCCCCCAGTACAGTACGAGCTTATGGTGGTCGTGCGTGTATGCCATATAGCGTGTCGTACGATATACACCGCGCGACCGCGGTTATTAGCATAAGAGGAAAAAAATCGAGGGACTTCACAGCCGGGGCCCAGGTGATATTTGTACCGCGCGAGGGAAGGGTTAAAAATTACGGTCCGACTCGGATATGAGAAACTCGAGGGACGGCGCTAGATCCGAGGGGTCCGAAAAAAAATGTATTTTTTCGAGCGAAGTCTCAGCTGCAGAGAGACATTTTGCTTCATTGATATTTACCGCAGCTCGGTCCTTACTAAACCTCTAGCGTTGTCGCGGAACACTGCAGCGGTCGGGAGGAAACCTGGCGGCAAATCTGCAACGAGAAAAAAAAAGAAAAATCATTAGTGTGCGCCGACGAAAATCCCTTCTTATCGTAAGTCACTCTTACATACTTGAAAAAAAAATCATAAAACTGCTCCCAAACTTCATGCAACCGGTGCGGTCTGCAAACCTAAAGCATCTGCAGAGATCGAATGATTTTATTTGTATATATATTTATTTATTTATTTATTTATTTATTTATTTATTTACTTATTTATTTATTTATTTATTTATTTATTTATTTATTTATTTATTTATTTACGACCCAGGCCCAATTCTGGGCGCCCAATATTTATTTAATACCGGCTCCTCCTCGCTAATCCCCGAAAACGAAACAAAAACGCCAAAAAAATTACCGATTCTGCGGGTCTATTTGCATTTTTTAAATTTTAATTCGCGCAATAAAAAAGGCTTAGTTGACTTGTATCGTTTGATCCCAATGTTTATGCCCAAACGTTGAGCGAGTATTCGTTAATTGCAAAGTTTCTCGGGAACACGATAACGTGGGAAGGCGAGAATCGTCGTTAAGCGCCACCGAGATCGGCGGACTCGCGCCCCAGCCCCGAGCCAGTGTCGCGGATACTTTTGTATATTTATTTTTGTTTATTTTTGTTTATTCTTATTTAGTGTCTCGGTTGCCACTCCCGATCCCGCGGCTGCTGGCCTCGAGCGAAAGAGTACTTCTTCGCGGTAACCCGAGCCGCTATTATAAACGCATCAGCTTCCCCGTAGAGCAGCCGAAAGAGCTGGCTATATCCCAAGCCCACAAATTATTCCGTGTAATTTCTCGGTCACCGACCCCCACCAAATATTGCGGGCCTCTGCATTATATCTTTACGACGTGCTTCTTTTTATTTTTTTTTGTTTTATTTTTTTTCTTCTGATCTCTCCCTCCATTGCTTCTTCCCATGCTGCGCTTGTGATTGCCCCTTTCTTTTTCGCGTATTCTCAGTCTTGGGCCTTTTTTAATGCACATATACAAGCCCATACATTATATCCGAACGGTCTCGTGCGTGAAAGCGCTCGCTGCCTCTGGCCTCGGTCAAGCCGCACTTAGAATTTCGAGAACGTTAACCTAATATTATTGTTAATATTATTTTTGTATTATTTTCGTTTTTTTACACGTCTGCTCGGATTGTTGACAGGTTTTAAAAAATTAGTTGCAGTAATAGTCTGGAAATAAAAATGTTCACTCGTCTCATTTCCATTCGTTTATCTTCGGTAATTGTTGTGCTTTTTCGTGAAGGATGCTTTGTAACTAAAATAAAGTGACGAGGAAGCGATAGAAAAATTTCACTTTTCAAGTATCAAAATGAAATAAAAATTGTTTTACAAAAACAAAGCTTCTCCCGAAAATTAAAAAAATTAGTATCATTTTCATTACTCCTGTAAAGTGCAGTATCAAAAATTCAGCCAAAGCTACGTGTTGAATTTTCCTTCTGAGCAGGAAACCCAACCCTGTCCAAGGTTCGCTCCAAAAATTTTAAAAATGTAACATTTTCGTTAACTGTGTAAAACTCAGTATTAAAAGTTCCGCGAAAGTTACGTGTTCGATTTTAGTTCTGAGCTTCTGAGTCCGCCCTATCGAGCGGGCCGAGGGAAAGGAACTTCGCCATTCTCGCCGTTGCCGATGCAGTTCGAAAGTTTGCAGAGGGTTCCGGATAGTCCCTTCGAAATCGACGAAAGATTTTCGGGCGAAAGACGCACTACCCGTCACATCCCGAGCCGCTGCCGCTGGATCGCGCATAGTATTTCCATAGCATTATTAGATGCTCGGGCGTCTACCTGCACCGGAGCTGCAACCCTTTTTCGTGTACGCTTCGTGACCGAGCCTATCTCACTATCTCGCTCAACGCCGATGTAATATATCGCCCCCCCCCCCCCCCCCCGTACGCCGTATATTATATTATAATACCATCCGAGGATACTAATGGCTCTGCCGGTAGTTTCATTCAGCATATATATAGAGTATCTATCTGTACGTATAAATATCTAACTATGTATACTGTAAAAAATTTTGTTTGAAAATTAATGAACAGTGCAGGAAGCTTTTTTATACAAATTGTTTCTGAAATTTCAAACACATGTAAAATCTATTATTTACATACTATAGAATTTTTTAATTATTATAAACATTAAAAAAATGTAGGTAAGAGATTTGTAATTTCCATATCTGGTATTTTAATTTGAGGAAAGTAAATTAATGGTCAATTAATGTAAGCAATGTAAGCAAATTTTGAGTTCCAGTGAATTTAGAGTACATGAAAATTTATTTTTACAGAGTATTTTTACAGGCTGTATGTGGATTGTAAGAATTTCTACCGAAAGAATTCGATCTTCATCTTTTTCCTTTTTTTATTTATTTCAATTTATTCTTATTTTACATCAGGTAGCACCGAGCACTAGTCATTAATATTCCTTGCACCGAAGACCGAGAGAATCTTTGCCAACCCCTCTTACGCTCCGCCTCAACGAGAAATAATAATTTTTCCAACGGTTTTTGTAATGCTTGTGTTGCATAGCCGTCAAAACGGCGAACCCTAACGGCGCGGATTTTCATAAAAATCCCATAAATAAGAGCCTAGGTACGAACGCCGCCCGATCTTATTTATATACAATATTTATACGTCACGCATGACCTGATCGGCATTCGGAACCCGAGTTGGAATCTCCATCGACGGGTTTTTTCGATCGATATTGTGTTGCAATGTGCGCAATGTTGTTGTACAATAGTTCGAAAAACAAGTCAGTTAGACCAGAAATTTTTAAGCTGTAAATTGAAATTCGACGATCGAAAAAGTGAAAAAAAATCGCTTCGCTCAACGCATGTCTTAATGCCTCATTTAACATTATTTTTATTAATTTTTTTGTATACGTTTTAATATTGGAAAACGAGCACAAACAACACTTAAAAACTAGGCCGCTTGTCTTCGGCACTGTTAAAAATGAAATGTCCATAAAGCCGAAGAATAAAAGTCGCCAAATTTGCCGGTACGTGAAAATAAGAGAGCAAAAAAATATTCTATCCTCGTCAACGAGAATTATATTTTTTTGCGTTGTAGTGCGCGCAATCTCATTGTACGATAACTTGCAGAACAAGCCAGTTCTATCAGAATTATTAAAGCTAAAAATCGCACACGAGGATTGGGAAAAATGAAAAAAACCACTTCGCTCAGCGGATGTGTGAATGCCGCATTTACCATCACGTTTATCCATTTTTTAATATACTTTTTAATATTGAAAAACGAGCGGAAGCTAGCACTTAAAAATTGGACCGTTTGTCTTGAGCACGGTTAAAAGTAAAATGTCCGTAACGCCGAAGAATAAGAGTCAGCGTGTTCGATGGTGCGTTGAAGAGTCCAAAAGGAAAAATCGCGCCCTCGTCAACGAGAATGAAAAAAAAAAAAATGGCGCGAGCAAATACTTAGCACTAAAGGTGGAAGCAGTGGATGTAACCTCGTTACGTAGTCAGTCGATGGGAAAATCGACGTCAGGCTTGGGCGTCGCGACAAGAGATGAGGCGTCCCGGAAAACCCGACGGTGCAACGATTGCGCGATGGACGGAGACGGGGATGCAGAAACGGCGCCGGCGGCGCGGAAAACTCACTTCCGATCGTCTGAATCGTGTACGCGCATTCGAATACTTGAAATACGGTCTCCGGTCCTCCCCTCCCCGAAATACCTTCGCAGTTATAGCGCCGAGTTATCGCGGAAGCGCGTTATAGCTCGTAAAATTTACGTGTGGAACCGTACAGGACGCTATATTCCGGTATTGCCTTTCAGGAATGTCGGAACGGGGCCGCGACTATCGGAATAGTTGCGTACGGTTAGTAAAAAAAAAAATACGAAAGTATGAAAAAAAATAGCTTAGAACTTCAATCGGTCGAGGGGGAATGTTCTTGCAAAAATCTCAACATTTAGTTTCGCGCAAACGAATGGAGAAACTTTTAGATCCGGAATTTTCTTTTTTGTTTATATAAAAATCTGTTATCAAGCTATCGAGCGTAAAATAAAAAACTACAGTAAACAATACGATATATTAATTTACCGATGCGAAAGAAGACGGAGCCTGTGTGTTCAAGCCCGTTACCGGTAATTTGCGAACTCTCACGGCGGTGGAATAAAATCGTAAAACAAAAGGTTCACAAAACAACGGAGGCTCGCTATTATTAGTCGCTGGTTTTATCACTCTTGCGCGCGGAGTGCAAGTGAGAAAGGGCAACAAGAACTAGAGAGCCGGAGGAGAATAACGCCGAAGGGGGGAGCGCGAGGGTGACGGAGGGGGGGGGGGGGAAAGAAACGCACCGTGGGTCGGAGAAGAGAGTGCGGCTCCAGAAAGGGGTTGAGGATAAATTAAGTGGAAGGGCTGGTGGGGTCCGTACGACAAAAAAAAAAAAAGAAAAAAAAACGTAAAAAAAATTCGACCCTGGGCTTTGTACAGACGAATGCACAAGGAAGGCGCTGGGCATTCCCGTCGAACGGCGAAGAGAGATCCGGAGAACGGGCGCTACACCACGAGGAGAAAAAAAAAAAAAGAAAAAAAAGAAGCTCCGAAAGTAGAAAAAGAGGAAAGAGCAGAATAAGAAGAACGGTGAAGCGTATGGAAGGATTGGACCGAGGCGGCCGGAGTCTGCAGGAGGGCTTCGATGCATCAGAAGAAGCCACCAAAGAGGCAGGCGAGCTCCGAGGCCGAGCAGGAAGGCAGCCGCGGCAGCAGCAGCAACGACTGAAGATATCAATCAACGGGCGCATTGTGCTCGAGGATAATTTGACGCGCGGCTGAAAGGGCCCCAAGATCTCAAATTCCACGATCGGATAATAGGGGCCCATGCGCCGTTCTGCCCGGGCCCCCTGGCTACACCGTCCGCGCGCAGCCCAGAACTTACTTAGGCCCTTTCGCCGTACAACTCCCCACTGCAGTCAGTCACACAGCCCTCGATCAGCCCGCGCACGGAGAACCGCACGAAACGCCCTGCGGATCTTGAAAACTTTTCGTCCGAGTCTTCCTTGACTTTTCGTTGCGGGCGCAGCGTTACCCTCCGTCAGCGATTATCCTCGCTGCACGCTTTCTCGGGGATTATTGGTGGGCTTCGGGAAAACGAAGGCCATGAAGACTCGAGCAACCGTATCGGCGCCGTTTGCACTTTAGTTTGAAATTTATTCTATTTTTTTAATGATAGAAAAATCGGTACCGATCAGCGATTATTTGGCGATAGATCTTTAATCATCTTCATCTCAGAGAGGTGGGCTTCGGGAAAAAGAAGGCCCTGAACACTCGAGCAACCGTATCGGCGCCGTTTGCACTTTAGTTTGAAATTTATTCTATTTTTTTTATGATAAAAAAAATCGGTACCGATCAGCGATTATTTGGCGATAGATCTTCAATAATCGTAATCGCAGAGAGGTGGGCTTCGGGGAAAAAGAAGGCCCCAAGCACTCGAGCAACCGTTTTGGCGTCGTTTCCATTTTATTTTGAAATGTATTCTATTTTTTTAATGATAAAAAAATCGATACCGATCAGCGATTGTTTGGCGATAGATCTTTAATCATCGGCATCTCAGAGAGGTGGGTTTCGGGAAAAAGAAGGCCCTAAGCACTCGAGCAACCGTATCGGCGTCTTTTCCACTTTACTTTGAAATTTATTCTATTTTTTAATGATTAAAAAAAATCAATACCGATCAATGATTATTTGGAAATAGATCTTTGATCATCGTAATCTCAGAGTAAAAAAAAAAATATATTTAAAAAATCATCTAACATTGAAGACAAAAAATAAGTTACGGCAGGGCTCGTCTAGGTAGAGCTCTTGAGATTTTCGGGAAGAATGTCGACCCGCCGTCGGCAAACGTCCGCGGCTATCGACGAAACCTACATCTCAACACATCACTCACTCGACTTTATTATACCGCAGCCAGCCGCCTGACTCTTCCTAGCAGGTATTTTCCCTTTGGCACGACCCGCTTTCTCGGGCCTTTTCCGAGGGTTGGACTCTTGGAGAGTCCCTTACCTAACACAGACACCATCAGGATCTTCCGTCTACTCCGAGTCTCAACGCCGAAGGAATTTTTACCTGACAACTTGACGTTTCGAAATAAATTTCTTGGTGCCCCATTCGGCGCCAGAGTGGGTACTTATCGTGAATCGTTCACGGTGAAGCACCGAAGAAACTTTGATTCGAAACCGGCCGGAGGACACGTCCTTACGTGATTCGAAGACGGCGTAGCGTATTTATGGTTCGAACATCAGAAAAAATCTTTCCCCACGATAAGATTATTCGGATGGAGAAGGAGTGTGTAATAGTGATTGGTCGCAGAGACTCGAGACTCCGGTTTTTCAATGTCCATAATGAAGATGCCCGGGAAGGTAAGAAAAAGGGACAAACCGTCGGATTTTGATGGTCGGATTTTTTTTTGGGAATTTTGGTCTCTTCATGAAAATTCCTCGTTATGAAAAAAAAAAAAAAATATTAAACTTGGCCAGTAACTTAGTATAAGCCTCGCGAAGATACCGGCGATTAATTATTACTTTCCGTCGCGTGCTATTAAAATTTCGCATCGTCCGTCACCAGCAAATTTAGGAATTTCACCTTTCCAAGGTGTTTGTGTGTTTCTATCCCATACGCATAGTCGTTACGTACAATCGACTATTAATTTCCAAATTACCCGTTAAATTCGTCGAAATCGTACCAAAACCGTGGATCTGGAGCCAATTGCGTAATATAAATGTGAAAAAGAAACGGTTGGATTGTACAAGGCGCGGTGACATACGTTCAAAGTGTGCACTTTAAGAAAATTTTGTTTGAAAATTAATTAACGGGTTTGGAAGCTTTTTTTACATAAACTGTTTCTGAAATTTCAAAGACATGTACGTTGCAATTTTACAGTAATTTTTTTTATTTTAATTAGATTTTTTGTAAATTTTAGGCGAAAGATTTGTAGTTTTAATATCCGGTATTTTAATTTTACGAAAAAGTACATTAATGTAATTAATGTAAGCAAATTTTAAGTTCCAGTATATTAAATTTACAATTTATTTTTGGTGTGTTATTTGCTTGATACGACAGAAATGTCTGTTTGACTTAACAAATTTTGAGTCCACTTGATCAAATAATCTTTCAACAAAATGACGCTCTATTTGTATCAAACAAGTAACAGCTTCGAACGTAACGTCACCGCGACTTTCGGTTAATCCAACAATTTTTTTTACTCGGTGTATCGAGCCGAGTGACAAGTAAAACCATAAAGCCGGATAAAGCCACGGAAAACATACTGTGCACAGTAAAAGTAGTACCAACGATTTTTTTTTTGTCCCCAAATGTCCACAATTCTTTTCTCGTTAATTGTACCAAAAACAAATGTTGCGCATTTTACAAAAATATTGCTGCACTTTCATAAAAAATATTGGGGCATTTTACAAAAATGTTTGTTCATTTTCCAACATCTTTTTTGTTTCTAAAATGAACAAGAAAATAATTTCGGACGTTAGAGAACAAAAGACAGTTTGTCAAAAATACAAATCTTTTTCGCTGTGTGCCTTGCAAGTCGGCTTGAGCAGTACCGAAGAATCGCGAGTTCGCAGCATCCGTTCGTCGAGGATAACGATAACGATAATACAAGCCAGTCGTGCTTTAAAAAAAAAAACTCCGTCCCGTGCACCTTCTCAGTTCGATAAATACGGGATCAAGGATCTTTTCCTGCGGCTCGCGTCGCTGCAGCAACGCAACCGTGACAAACGGAACGCGACCGTTCGTACTCCGTGGTTAGCCGTCATGGGAATTCGGGACGGATGGAGCGGATCTCGGGATGGGCTCCTCGCTACCTGTTCTACCTGCAGCACGCGCCCCGGTGGGAAGCGCGGCTTTCAAGCAATTTTTCTTTCTCATTCCCGCATTTGTGCTGGTACCCTCGTGAGTCTTAAGCGCGCCCGAGCACCCTTCGTCGGTCGGGATGCCTCCGAGTACCTGCTGCTGTACACGCCGCGAGCGAAACCGACCAAAAGTGTCGGGAGTGTCGAATACTCGAGACTCGCACCAACTTACACCAGGCCTCTTCGCAATCCGACTTTTAACAGGTGGATATTGTCGTGCGGCGGTGTATTATATAGCATTGTGACAAGTTTTCCCAAAAGAGTGTTTGGACACGCATTGTGCCGTAAACGCTACCTGCAGACGTATCAATGGGCGTCCAATCTCAGTGGGACTCCGAAGATTCTGTCGCAGGTCGAATTAATCTGGATTGCGCAACGAGACACTTTGTCCATTTTTTTTTTATTATTTATTTTTTGTTTTTTTTTTTTCTGAGAGATGGTTTGAATAATATGAGCGTATCCTTACCTACTGGGCAAGATGATCGGACGAGTCGACGAGATCGTTCGGTGGTGGGTGCGAGCGCACAAGATTCGCACAAACAGTTCGGCGGCCGTCGGGCCGTGACGCCCGTTCGCCGAGTCGTACCGTTCGATCAATTATTTCGTTAGGCAACATTTTTTTTTTTTTTTTTAGAATATTAAGTTTAAAGTTCTGCTCCTTCGGAATTCCATTAACCACTTCAGATTACACTTTGCAATGTTTTTTTTTATACATAATAATTTACCAGCTTGACACTTCCTGCACTCGGATCGGCGAAGAGTTACGAAACCGTAGTTAGTCACTTGAGGTTTTACCACCCCCTCCGAAGTAACGCGCCCGAGATTCGGTTCCTCGAGACTCCCGTTTCGAGGAACACGCCAGTCGAATCCCAATTCCGTAAGATCATTGGCGATCGTCCGGAATAATAAATCCAGAGGTCTCCGGAACGTCCCCGAACTACCCGTGATCGGTTCATCCGATCGTCGGAGGCCGTTGAAAATCGACACTTCCATCATCGCCCATCACGGGACTCGCGATCGTCCGATTCCGGGCGATTCCTCGATGGTCCAGGCTGGTCCCGAGATCACCCTCGAGAAACCCCAACGGCGTTCGCAGCGAGGATCCCCAATGACGTTCGCAGCGAGAATCCCGAATGACATTCGCAGCGAGAATCCCCAATGACTTTCGCTTCGGAAGGCCGCGTACCTGGATGAAGACCAAGTCGGCTCGTTGCTCGTCCCCCCGCGGATGATCGGCATCGCCGAGTGCGGATTGACCGTCGACTGAGGTGCCGCGGACGTACCAGTCAGGTCTGCGAGCGACCGGATCGCTTCGCGGCACACGAGCGGTGATGTTCCGATGCTGGCCCGGTGGTTCTGCCGCCCCGCCATGGGCAGCCCTCTCGTCCCGTATCCTATCCGGCACGCGAGGCCGGAGGAGAGAGAAAAGCCGACGACGACGAGACGCGGTGGTGGGCACCCGCTCTTTTCGACCCACTCCGACGATCTGCGTGTCCGACGATGCCGCGCGCTCTGCCCGTACAGTCACGCTGCTCGTTCCCTTACCGCGTAACTCTTCCACTGTCGCGGTTTCCCCGCGGTGGCGCCGATCGGCGGCAGCGACGGCCGCCGCGGTGGTGGTGGTGGTGGCATCCGGCCAACTTGGACCAGCTTTGCCCCCATCCGGCTGCCTCCCCCCCACCCCGATTGAGCTCTCGGAACCGTCCCGACCCCGCCCCACCACCGTCGATCCGCGACTACCCCCCCCCCTTCCCCCACCGGCGCTTATCGTCGCAAGCCTACCGAGCTTCCATCGCTCGCCGTCAAATTTGTCGCTACCCTCCACGCGTGAGCGTCGCGACGCCGAGCGTCAATCGTTGCGTGCGGCGGCGCTGCGGAGACGGGAGAAGGGTGAGAATTGTATCGCGGCCGACGAGGGCGGGGAGGGGGGGGGGGAACGGCGAGCTCCCTCACTTCCCCTTCGACGCCGTCGCCCCTCCGACGGCTACGTCGACTCTCCGCTCCGACGAGCTCTCTGTCTTCCACTCCGTCCTTCTCGTCGCCGCTGAAACAGGGCGGGGATGACCAACCCTGGTGGGGAAAAACGCGATCCCCGAGGTGGTGGGGAGACAGAACGCCTCGGCGATCTGACGCGCACACCTCACTCCGTTCCCATACCGCTATTTTGCTACCTCGAACTTCGAGTTTCTGTAACGACGACACGTCGAAAAAAAAGGCAGCGGAGTCGCGCGCTTGGGAAGTTTATGATTTTATATCGTCGTCGAAATATTTATGCCCGTTTGTACTCTGATTTTTTCGGATGACATTTTTTTTGTTGACTGTATTTAGAGGACTACTTTTTTTTAGGAGTGCCGGGACTCGGAATTGTATCTTGGAAAATTTTTGTTTGTTAGCGTTGTCAACTACTGCGTGGACAGTTTTTTTGCCAGTCGCGAATCGGCAGGTTTTTTCGTAATGTCTTCGGTAAAGATATATTTACTGAAATGTTGATGAAATTAATATTTAACGTAAACTTTTGAATGTCAATGAAATGAATAATTAACATGAACGTTTCGATGTTAATAAAGTGACTATTTATCACTAACGTTTTAGTGTTAATGAAATTAATAATTAACATGAACGTTTCAATGTTAATAAAATCACTTTTTAACACTAACGTTTTAATGTTAATAAAATTAATATTTAACATTAACGTCTTAATATGAATAGAGTAAATATTGGGCATTAGCGTTTCAACGTTTCTAAAGTTAACATTTAAATTGAACATTATCCGAAATCTTAATTTTAATGTTAAATACACCGGTTTGCATCGAATAAAAATTACAAAACCGTTACTCGGATCGTCCGCACGTACTTCAAAGATTTAACCGCCAGAATCATCGTTTTACACGATTACAGAGGAGACTTTCGGAGTTCGCGCGTTGCAGCGACTTTCCCGACACGCGAGATAAGACACGGAGATTACCGTGGTCACGTGATTCCACCCGCGAGTCTGCAGAGACGCGGGACGATAGCTCGAAATTTTTCATAGATCCTGTTTGCCGAGGCTATCGAGATATTCGGGGATAGAAGTGTTTGCCGCGTCGCCCTTTCCCTCCCCTGCGCGAATGCCTCCTCCGCGACACGTTGGCCCGACCAGCGTGGTGTAGCTCGCAGGCGCACGCGTGTACGACCTTATATGGCGTGTACTGATAAAAAGAACTACTTTATCGCATCGCGCCGGTTATCGTCGCCACGGCGCAGCCCCCTCGTCCACTCTATCACACTACGGTTTATTTATAACGCTGATAAGTCGCCCAACGTCTCCCGCTCTCTTCGTCCTCTTTGCGTTCCCCAAGATTCTTTTCTTCGTACGCACTCGTGAACGGAACGGTCAGTTGCACAAAAAATTTTTTTTTTTAATTTTTAATTTTTAATTTTTGTCCCGGAGCGATCGCCAGGACGATCCCTCCGGAATCTACGCCGGAAACGGAACATTCCCGAATTACCCGCCGATACAGCCGATCGACGGTCCTGCCGATCACTCCGCATCGGCCCCGGAAACTTCGTGCTCGAACACTTTACGACAAATCTGGGAGCTGCGGTCGCGATCCACTCTATCTGCGGAGCCGAATCATGATCGGTGGAGACCGGTCGAACGCGAGATTCAGTCAAATTGGCCGATCGGCGTCGCGCGATCTTGAGGATCCAAATTCTCCTATCGGATTGCCGAATGCATCGATCCTGGATCGAGCCCGACCCAGCGACACCGAGTCAACTACTTTACAGTGAAACGCGCGCCTCTCCTCAATGCTACCGGTTCGCCTCTCGCCTATCGGCAACTATCCGCACTCACGTGACACTATCACGCGGCAGCCCCAGCCGGGATGGAGCAGACGTCGTGATGCGCGCTTCACTGGAATTGTCATGGATGCCGATTAAGGAACGAATTTATCCGCACCGGCCGGAGTCGTCCTACCGGCACCGATGGACGGAAATCGGCGTTGATGCGCGCTAACCGCGAAAGCGGCGAGAGGAGAGCCGATGCCGATGGGCGCGAGTGATGCTGGCGAAGAGATCGCGCAAAGGAGGGTTGTAGCACGCGCGTTCGACTGGCTTCTCTCGATCAGCGCGGCACTCGCCTCGAGCCGGCACACGGCGATTCCCCTTCGCGCACTTTCCCTATTCTCGCGCGCCTTGCCGATTCTCCTCGCCGTCCCCACCATCGGGATGCGATCCGGAGGAGAACGGCCCCCTCCGGCAACTCCCACGCCTCGTGTGCGCTCGGCGAACGCGAAAAGAAAGTCACATTTTGCCCCGACGTGCGGTAGCACCTCGGTCCGATGTCGCCGGAGCCGAGAACGACGGCGACGACGGCGACGCCCCACTCTCCGACATCGGCTTGTGTTTTTCAAAACTCCGCCTAGTAACGTCCAACGCGCAGGGACCTAGGTGCGGAGAGCGCCGAAGAAAAACGGACGGGTGAGCGGGTGGTGAAGAAGAAAAAAAAAGAAGGGAAAAAAAGAAGTCGGGAAGGAGAAAGAAGAAACGCGCGCGCTGCCGGCGACTCGCCCTCTTCCAACCCTACCATGAATTTGCAGCACGCTTCGGTGATGCGAAAACCCCGCCTCCGCGACTCGAATTTAAGCATCCTCTCTCCTCGCAGCCGGTGGAGAGCTGTCCCACCCTTGCCGGTTCGAGGCTCACCCCACCAGGCGAACGGGGAATCGCGCGGCGCGCCCTTTACAGCGCGATCTTGCGATCTCTTCGAGCTTCCGGGAAATCCAGTCGGGAGGCGCCACGTGGCAGACGCTGCTGTCGGCGAGGGGTTGAAACACCCCTGGCGCTATCTTGCGAAATTGCAAGGGAGTCGGGGTTGCTTCTGGTCCCGCGCCCCGGTAGGTGGCTCGGCGATGAGGGTAGGGAAGAGATGACGTATCGGGAGTTCGACGGCTTCTGCCGTCTCGGGCAAGGATCTCTCCTAGCGGGAAACTGACGTCGGTCGCTATGGGATCTGCACGTGGAAATGGGATTTCTGACTTACCGACCGCAGCGAATGGTGGTTCGGTGAGGCGAGGCGAAGCAATTGAATGCTGGCGACACTCCACGGCTGGCAAGGACATTTAGCGCTAAATCCCGCAGGGGGTGTTAAGATGCGAATTCTTAACATCGCGGTGAAAAGAAATAAAATTCGTATGCAATTTAATGCACTGGTGATGGAAGTTTTTGTGCATAAACTGGTATATTCAATTTCATGGACGATTGTGATGAAAAATTA
Organism: Stenichneumon culpator; assembly: GCA_964017025.1. Lineage (NCBI taxonomy): Eukaryota > Metazoa > Arthropoda > Insecta > Hymenoptera > Ichneumonidae > Stenichneumon > Stenichneumon culpator. The sequence goes on from OZ024769.1 coordinate 13,248,448, forward strand.
ACGTAGATTATATGAAAATGTTAAGAATAGTTTGGTTTTAATCATTTACTTTAAATTTAGTATGACAGTACTTTATATCCGATAATTTACTTCCAATTTCACTGTAGAATTTCATTAATTTTTCATTGCAATTGTAGGTTAAATTTAATGTACCAGTTTAGGCATAAAAACTTTCTGTCCGGTGCATTAAATTTATTATTATTTTTTTTTGCGGTGATATCAATTTTTGGCGATCAAGATTGATTTTACCTGAGGCTCCTACACGTTTCGATGCAGTTAATAGCACGTTTACCTGACTGTTAGTCCTTTCTCAGCAGCCACGACAATCAAACCATTGAAAATAATTTTTTAAAACTTCAATGCCCGAAGAATGAACATAAAGTATTAATTATGTACGTTTATTTAACTAATTTTGCATGTTTTCAGGCATTAACAGTTTCAACAATTTTTTTTCATCTTCTTCTTCCACGGTCCATTTATCTCAGTACACATGGCGCGGCGCCAAATTTATAAAAATCTGAATAACGATTATATGCCTTACAAAAAAAGGTATAGAAATAAAAAATTGATCTAAAAAATCAACTCCGTAAATGGGAATCCTGTTCAGCAACTGTCTCTTTTTTTTTCTTCGCCCCGGCCACCTGCGCAATTAAAACAGACCCAAAAAAAAAATGCAGCGGGTTGAATCTGACATGCAGAGAGGATGTATAAACTCTCAGTTTTTAGGGCCTGCGAGCTAGTGAGAAACAGGTCAGAAGCGCAGGGTTCTCTAGGACAGCCTGGCAGTCCCAAAGAGACCCGAGATATTTGGGGGCAAACTTTGGCATCGTGTACCTGCCGAATAATAAAAGGGAGGCGTGCGAGAGAAGGAGTTGTAGTAGATACCCGATACAAGCGTTCGAAATAGGTTTACGGTATCTGGAATAGTCGACTGCGGCAGGTGGATTACCTGCAGATCCACGAATAGCCCCCGAAATCCTCAACGCGCCGTTCCAAATAAACCATCCAACGGGTGTTCGAACCCAAAGATTTATCTATCGCCACGGGAGCAGCCAAGACCGAAGATTTTTTTGTGCAACAGGTGAACTTGACCGTGGGACCGTTTTCGATCCCTTTTCTCTACTCTTGCCGTATCTCACCGCACCCTCATAGAGAAAAAAAAATTATTATATAATGTAATTAAAAAATATTTCCGCACAGCTTTTCTCTATGAAGAAGTTCGTTGATCGATTTTAGCTTCCTCGTAGAGGAAACTGTGCGTGAAATCGTAATACATGAGGAAGGCATGTGCAAATTACTTCGGACCTTTTTTTCGTAATATAAAAAAATGTCTACATCTAATAAAATTGAAACGGTCGAAATTATATTTGTGTGCAGTTGACAATGGCTCAAAATTTAGGCTAGTTACCATAGAGAATGTTCTAAAAGTTGAATAACGCGTAAAATCTCCAATTGCGCCTCAATCTTCAAGAGCATTGCAAGAAACGAAGCGACGTGACCACTCTATTAGTGTACCAAATTTCAACTCGCTGTCTCGAATCATTCCGGAGTTATTGCTGTTTTAAAAGATTCAAATCTGTCTAACACACACAGATACATACAACCCGATACCAGCTGAAAATAAAATTTCTCGACGTTTTAGACTATTTTAAGTACCCCGACATGAAAATCTCGTTTTTTATTTACGAAAACATAGATTCCTCTTTGAGGAAGCAACGTTAATCGAAAAAATAAAAAAATAAGCAAAAACTGCCAGTACAACTAAGATTGATGAAATAAAAAAATAATTTCGACATAGCATATGGGAATTACAAGTGACATTTCCATCGTTCTTTAAACGGGGAAACCGTGTTCACATAAAAGCTCGCGACACTCAAACACAGTTACGTTACTTCGGACGAAAAACTGGTATTAACAACTTGTTTTCCGACAGAAACGCATTTCACGAAGGCGAACATAGAAGGCACTTCTTCTCGTTTTACGCTCGGTCGTGCCTAAATATGATTCATCACTCATTGCAGGGGCGACAGCAGTACTGACCTTGTCCTTGTAAGCATGGCGATTGCTCACGAGCGGTTCATGATCGTTAATATTCATTGAGCGTCACGTTCTCCCATCAACCACAATTTTAAAGTCCATTTGTTCGTCGGACCTCAATGGCAAGCTCGTGATTAACACGACTTTTAAAAAAAAATGACCGATCAGCTGATCGCAATGAAACCCATTATTGTCTTTTTGCCTCACTGGCATTCGCCAATAATAATAATAATAATAATACTCTGCAATTTTTCCGAGGCTTAAAGTGACGTCAAACTTTTTGTTGAGCCTACGTGATAAGCCGATGGGATAAGTTTCAGCGTTATTGTAAAGGTGCGATAGGTGCGTGAATACAATAAGTTTATCAAAAATTGGCTCGATCAGCTGATCGCTATGCAACCCAAGACTGTCTGTTTGCTCCGCTGGCATTCGGTAATAATAATAATAATGATTCTTATTAATTATAATTAATAATTATAACGATAAGTATAAAGCAATCATAATAATAACAATAATAATGACAGTAAGCAAGACTTCTGAGGGTTAAAATTACGTCAAGCTTGTATATTTGCGACCCTACGTGATAAGCCAATGAAATGAGTTTCATCGTTATTGTAAAGGTGCGATATGTAAGGATACGCGGTGTCAGTCGTGAATATAATAATGACAAGCCTCGCAAGTAGGTGCGCGATTGAGTCATTAATAAGCCCGATGCGTAAGCTGAGGAACGTGGGTCGGCCTTGATGGTTCTATACTTGTATCAAGGCGTATGAGATGTGCAGTTATTGTTGCGCGTCTCTTTTCGCGATTGCTCCGGTAGAAGATGGGCCGAACGCGGGGATTAATTGTTCGCTCGATTGAGTACACGATGTTCTCTTCGTTCCACACGTCTATCGAAATTAGCTAATACCGAAGGATAATGAATATGCAAGAAAAGTCCGGTCTCTCGCCGATCTGCACGCGAGGCATGCTCACGTGTGTTGCTTTCGCAATACTCCAATTACTCATAAGCTTGTGCATTTTTTTTCCTCGGCTATGCAAGTACTTTTCAGCTGAATCAAGCGTGGATCATCATCCGTAACGAACGCGATACGTTTCGAAATCTATATTATCCATAAATTATTAAAAAAAAAAAAATGCGCGAAGAGAGTGCGCATGCGCGAATGGATTTTATAGTATTCGGCAGACTTCCTGCGTACCAATCGCTTTATCGGTGTCTCGCTGGCGTCTATGCATTTTATTGCCTGCTATAAAGTACCAAGTGCTCGCTCTATTCAGCGCGGTATATCGCGCGCATAGCAGCTGACATTTAATCAAAGGCTAATTATTGCAAACTAGCAGATTGTTGAGGCTTGAGTGTTTCACGCCCACGTTATGGGTTACGGAATTTAGAAACCGAACGTTTAGATTTCCGAATAACGAGATTTTCACACCGGAAGTCACGCATTTCCGGTATTGCATCGCTTCCCGTCGAAAAATGAGATTTGCACACCGGAAGTGATGGATTTCCGATCGAAAAATGAGTTGTTTGTTTTGCAAACGAGTATAGTTGTACAATGTATTATTGTGGACAACTTACCGAGACGCGCAGGATAGAGCCAGAATAATATAGTAGGGAAGTAGTTATCAGGGCCTGGGAAAGAAACACCTAGAGAAACTTAGAATAATTTAGGGTGGAAAAGGGTTCGCTTGGGGACTGCCCGAATTCTTTAAAATGAAGACAAACAAACAAACAACTTTCTAAAGTATATACAAGATTCTTCAATTCAATATATTCCTCTCAGCACCGGCAATTGCAGAAAAATAATCGTCCCGGCCGCTTCCTCTTTCAGTCGGGTGTTACGAATTCTGAAGCATGCCCAAATACCAAATCATTAATGACTCTTTAATGGTCTCGCACCCTTTAGTGAAGCCTCGCATGAGCGAACGGACGTTCCCATGCGTTGAGTAAGCCATTTATTTCCCGAACTCGAGAGAAGCGCGCGCACAGTGTACTATTACGACTCTACGATCAAGAAATCGAAAAAATTAAAGGTTCGTGCCGTGTTTGCGGGAAAATTGATTTGCCAAGTCTCGGCGAGTACATTGATTGCGACACACACCGGACTATTTTCTTCCGCGTGTGCAATACCGTCCACAAATCAACCTAATCGATTCTCCGCACGATCCTCCATTATTTCATACGTGACGAATGAATGATCATCGGTTCGGCACGCAATGTACTGCAATGATGACTTTACGAGACGGAGGAAAATAAAATAATGAAAAAACTACGAGTCCCACATCGTCCGTCGCGAAATGTACGGCGTTTATTGCGTTGAAGGAGTTTAACGAGACATAGTTGCGCTCTCGAGATGTGATCCGCGTATCTCGATTCGATCGGCAAGGCTCGCATATTTAACGGTGTCGAATGGAAACGTTTAAATTATCGTGGTTAATGGTATGTGTACACCATTAACGACGGGAAAACGATGGCTCGACTGTTACAGGCTTCCGGGATGTTCGACGATATCGCCTAGCCGGTTTGTTTACGGTACCGTGCCATTCGTTAATGCCGTACGAGCCGAATACGGCTGGGATAGGGATTCGAATCAAGCATTCATGAAGGACAAAATATAAAATATAAAATATAAAATATAAAATATAAAATATAAAATATAAAATATAAAATATAAAATATAAAATATAAAATATAAAATATAAAATATAAAATATAAAATATAAAATATAAAATATAAAATATAAAATATAAAATATAAAATATAAAATATAAAATAGACATACTGCTTAGAAATTCATAACAATTTTGTACCTCACGCATCTAGCCAATCGCCAGGAAAGCGTAACACGAGGAAACACGATGGTCTCCGCGAGCGCACCTTGTGGCTTGTTAATGACGGCACCTGCTTATTGATTCATGATGCCGCTCGTTATGCCCGAGTCATTCCCGTCGTATCGAAAAGCTAATCGTCGACCGCGTACGGACCGACCGGCAACAGCACCAGCGGCCAAGTAATTAAAAAGAAGACTACAAAATAAGATAATAAAAATCCCTGACGGCAAAATAATTACTGAATGAAAAAAGTACTTTAGCAAAAGTTAAATAAGGGAAGTAAAAAGAAACAATTATATATAAATATACAAAGTGAGAAATAAAATTCAATAACATTCTGAAATAACTCCCGGGACCAATTATACCACATATGTCAATTATTTTGTACCTGATCCAAAATTGGACCCAAGATCGATGGGCACTTCAATGCGACTCGGTATATGTATTTACACGAAGCATACACGATTAGGCATTCCGAACACACTCGGCACATCCTATATATTATTCTACATTGTTAACGCGTATCGTTTCATGATTATTAATTATTCATGTCCTGCTTAGTCAAGAATACTGAGTAGCAACAGAAGCGGCAGCACATACAACACGTCCTATATGTACGCATCCATTGCACGCAGGACACCTATAAACGCCTTCCTACAGACGAATGGCGGATGCCAATATAGCCAACACGCTTTTCCTCGGGAATCTAATACCCGTTTGAATAAAATAACAACGTGATAACTCAGGAACACGCCCCTGATGAGTCAAACGTAATCCACGTTGTATACAAGCTTAACCGTCGCCATAGGTCCAATAATTAAGAGCACATGAAATACCACGGTCGGTTATAAAAACTGCAATCAATTTTTTCTTACCATGCCGCACCCAGAATAATAATTTATCTGACGGACACCTGCAATTATTTTATTTATTTGATTTAAATAAAGATCTATTTAAATTAAATAAATATGCATTTTAATCGAATAAATATTTATTTTGGGGGCGCCCGTCAAATAAATTATTTTTTTGGGTGCGACTATTTTCGTTCAGAAGCAAATTCCCACACGAAGCTGCATCGATGTCCAGTTCATGTAAGGATTTGCTTCTAACCGGAAATTGTCGGCACCCGTAAAAAAAATCATTGCAGTTTTTATTACGCACCCAGTCAAGGTTGGGCCCGAGGAGGAAGGAATTTCTCGTCGCCTCAAGCGTACGCCACACTCACCTCATCAGTGTGTCAGATCTGTAAGCCAAGATCGGCCTTCGATTATGAAATACCTGCCTGCGAATTATTGTAAATTATTTATCGGACGAACGGACAGAAAACGCCAGGCAGTGAGTGATGGAAAATTGACGCGTTTTCCAGCGGCATTATCCGTACGAGTTTTCAGATCTAGCCGTGTCCACGCCGACAGGCGATAGCGAGAGATCGGCATTCGTGATAAAATGATCTGTGCTGCTACCAGGTGCACCGGGAGTTTCTGCCTCTCGCGTAGCCACAGCAATCGTGACGATGACGTTGACGCCTCCGACTTACCTCGGGCGCCTCGTTGCATTACATAATCTTTGATAAATATTACCGATCCAACCGCGCGCACGGCCGTCGGTCCGTTGAATAATGAGGAACGATTCTGCGACGGGGGAACGAGCCGATGCAATTAAACAGATATCGTGCTTGCCGCGGAGACCTTGCAGTCTCTGCAGAGATTCCGAAGAAACGGACAAAGGCGAGGACGAGAAGAACTCATTTTGAAATGTCACTATGACATTTGATGGCGATTCTATCCGTGGACAAGTTACTGTGACGGCCAGAAGAAGAGAACATTCGTATGGAAAGTGAACGCGGCGATGGAAGTTCATGGATATCTGGTCGTAGACCAATGAACCGCAAAAACCCCATTGATCCAAAATTGGCATGGTAAATATTCATTTATCATGGCAATTTTGGATTGATAGGGTTTCTAAGAATCATGGTACGCAGGTTTCTAGGTCGCGTTCCTAGGCAGATGGATTCATAGTCGATCCAATAATATGGCGACAAATCATTTTTGTCAGATGCTCTGTCAAGGGTGAAGAATATGGACCTATGTCTTTATATTCCCAACTGCAGATAAGTTCCAAACTGGGTGGATATTGTAGTCCGCGATAGAAATTTATGGATATCTGGTGGTAGACCGGTGAAAATCCTATTAATGAAAAGTGGCCGTGGTCAATGAATATTTACCATGGCAATTTTGGATTGATGCCAATGTTGGATTGAATCCAAAATTGCCATGGTAAATATTTATTTATCATTGAAATTTTGAAATGATGGGGTTCCGAAGATTCATGGTACGCAAATTCCTAGGTCGCGTTTCTAGGCAGCTTGATTCATAGCCGATTCAAAGATATGGCGACAAATTATTCTCGTGATCTGCTACGTCAAGAATGAAGAATATGCGCCTATGTATTTATAATCCCAACTGCAAAATAAGTCCCAAACTGGATGGAGATTCAACGACTTCAGCGACTTCAACGACGATTCAGGGACTGCTTTTGATTAGGGCTGGCGGAATTTCAATTGCGAGGAAGTGTACCGACGTCATCGTATTTCCGGAATTGATCACTTTTCCGTTGTTTATCTGCAACAACTCAATTTTCTCAACTTTCCTCACTCCACTGTTTTTACTACCTCATCAAAAGAGCTTGATCACGGGCAATCTGAAGCGACACGGGACACCCGTGAGCCGCACAAGATCGATGGCCTTTTCGCTCACCCGCTCGTACGGTCCTGTTTTCCTATTTTCTTCTCCCCGATGCTTCGCGAAATAATTATCGGGTAAACCCTTCGCACAGCGTGAAACTGTGAGCTACGAGGGCTCGCACTAATGCTTATATTGGCCTAATAGCATAGCTGCCGCACGTCATGGTTGCGTTGATCGAACACGCACCAGAATGCCGGGACGAGGGCGAAATGAGAGTAAAAGTGATTAGCATAATCTACACATCGTTTTCGTAACGAGGCGTGAACCTGCGTTTATCTAAATTCGTGCGCAGTCTCGATCGATACCCTAATGTTTCTAAGAAAAAAAAAAATGTTGTACAAGTCCTAGAGTGCAAAAAAGAATTAATCCACTTCTGCCTCTCTGGTCTGAAAACGTGACAACCTTTTGAAGAGGCTTTGAATCGCAATGAAATTTGCTGTGTGACTTCAATATATAATATGTGGATTTGATATTGACTTTTGATTGTGTTCGTCAATCCTGTTTAGTACTTTAGCTTAGATGTGCAATTTTGGATACCTTTTCAACATTTTTTTCATAACTTTTTTCCCACGTAAGACGGAGTCGTGGAAACTATTGACGAACAAAGTTGAAACTATATTCTGCATACAAACGTCGAAGACACACATAGAAAATCTCGCTGCGGTTCGAAGTCTCTTCGTGAATCGTATTCCGGGCGGCCCGGACAGACAAATAGCAATGGAAAAATGACGGAACAGCAATCTCTGATAGAAAAATTATTATTTCTCTTCCATTTATCGACGAATACAAAATTTGGACAAATACTTTCCAGCTGCCTGACAATCCATCTATGCGTTTCAACTAACAACCAGGATACTTGGAAATGTTTCTTTCGCACTTTCCATACAATCGGCGGTGAAATTCTCGCTGCGGTCCGGAGCTTCTTCGTGAAGTAATCGTATTTCCGGATGGCCCGGACAGAGAAACAACAATGGAAAAAAACAACAGAACAGAAATCTCTGATAGAAAAATTATGATTTTTCTTCCGTTTATCATCGAATAAAAAAAAATTTACGAATACTTTACAGCTGTCTGACAATCCATCTACGCGTTTCAACTAACACCCATAATATTTGGAAATGTTTCTCGTATGCACTTTCCATACAATCGACTATGACGATATCCGGACGGCACGGACAGACAAACAGCAATTGAAAAATGACACACCAAAAATGTTTGATAAAAACAATTATTACTTTTCCTCGGTTTAGCATCGAATAAAAAATGTAGAAGAATATTTTTCAGCTGTCTGACAATCCATCAATGCGTTTCAACTAACAACCAGAATACTTGGAAATGTTTCTCGTGCACTTTCCGTACAATCGAGGATGACGATTTCCAGACGGCACGGACAGACAAACAGCATTTGAAAAATGACAGAACAGAAATGTTTTATAAAAACCATTATTACTTTTCCTCGGTTTAGCATCGAATAAAAAATGTAGAAGAATACTTTCCAGCTGTCTGACAATCCATCTATGCGTTTCAACTAACAACCAGAATACTTGGAAATGTTTCTCGTGCACTTTCCATACAATCGAGGATGACGATTTCCGGACGGCACGGACAGACAAACAGCATTTGAAAAATGACAGAACAGAAATGTTTTATAAAAACCATTATTACTTTTCCTCGGTTTAGCATCGAATAAAAAATGTAGAAGAATACTTTCCAGCTGTCTGACAATCCATCTATGCGTTTCAACTAACAACCAGAATACTTGGAAATGTTTCTCGTGCACTTTCCATACAATCGAGGATGACGATTTCCGGACGGCACGGACAGACAAACAGCATTTGAAAAATGACAGAACAGAAATGTTTTATAAAAACAATTATTACTTTTCCTCGGTTTAGCATGGAATAAAAAATGTAGAAGAATACTTTTCAGCTGTCTGACAATCCATCTATGCGTTTCAACTAACAACCAGAATACTTGGAAATGTTTCTCGTGCACTTTCCATACAATCGACGATGACGAGGCTATGAACGTTCTAGCCGAGTGCTTGGATCGCTGCCGCAGCACGAGATGCCCAACAATGGGGATTATTAGCATTGGCTGAGTCCTCCCTGACTCTATCTATGTCTATTGCATATCTCTCGCATTATATTGCTCCATCAACTCTTCTCGACATGCAGTAATCCCGCCGATATATTGTCCTTGCGCGATGCACGACCAAGATGACTCTGTACTCGTCTCTGACTTTACCACAGTACATAAGCTTTTTTTCGTCCCGTTTCCCGTACGAGCGGTATTCATCGATCGGTCCTCTATCCACTAGCCTCTATCTCTCGATCGAGCATCGTCCCTTCTTTCATCCCGCCGGTGATCCGACAAGCTCTATCGCCAGCTTCTCGGCCATCCCGGCATCCTCTCTCGCTCTTCAACCCGTCGCCAATAACTCGATAATATTACACGTGGAAACCGCTTTCGACGTGCTCGCCCAGTCAACGAGCCACTCGTCCGAGCAATAACCCGTTATAGGAGGAGCCATTTTATTTTCGGGCGTTGATCGGTGGCGCTCTCGAATTTGTTTTTACTACTCTTCTCATATTATTTATTATTTATTATTTATTATTTATTATTTATTATTTATTATTTATTATTTATTATTTATTATTTATTATTTATTATTTATTATTTATTATTCATATACTCGATGATTCGCAGACTGAGATGTATCTTTGATTTGCTTGACAGATTCTGAAGGAAGCTGTCGCCGCCAGGAATGAACAGCTCGATGAGCTCGAAGGAATTTTTCAATACCTAGAGGAGCACAGGAATCTGAGGGGATACGAAAATATCTCGTCGCCTCGGTGAGTTATTCGTTTGATAATTATAATCATATATTCATAATGATCGATCACTGATTGGACAACAGATCACTTTGTTTCTCTTGTATTTCGCGGTAACAATAGAATATTCATGTTTACTAGCAAAATAATGACATTTTCAAAAAATGATTTTCCGAAGAAATTTAAATCAATTAAAAAAATATGTTCAAAAAGTTGGAAAAAATGTTCAACTAAATTTCCACGACAGAAGACATCTCCGCCGATAACCATACGGATTTTATTATTAAGTATATATATATATATATATATATATATATATATATATACATATATATATATCGATGAACTTAATTTTATGTCGGTACGTATATTTTTTAAATTTCCTGTAGTGCCGTACAGACGCTGATTTTTTTTTCTTGAAGAAGAATTGGCCGTCAGCATTCTTTGTACCTTATCCGTTTTTGACGATTCCATTGGCGTGATCAAAACATCTACAGAGCAATTCAATTCCATCCCCTCTCTGTGTATCAAAGTCCACCGGCTTTGCTTCTGGATTATCTTGATTCCAATAATTCTCGATTAGACTGCGACACACCGAGAGACTAATTAACGATGATAAACGATGCAGCAGCTAGAGAGTCGCGCCGTTGAACAGCCTGGAAATAGAGCGGGAAAAAAAACGTACCCGACGACCTGGAGAGAGGTCGACATACCCCGGATGACTATGCAGCAGGTTCGATGGTTCGCAGTATATATAATAGCGGTATAGTGTAACACGTGGAACACGGGGATAAGGCAGGTTCCTTGAGGGAACAGCAGGAGTTGCTGGCACCAGCCACATTATTATTGGCCGGGACCCCTGGAAATTGGCAATTATTGCAACCAAGTCCGATCGCTCTATCCGCGCCTATAATCTAATAGTGCAAGACTAGTTGCTTGTGCATCGGCGCAGATCCGATACGCTGCACGGATGGGCCATACGTTGCAATTCGGGGCCTCCGCGTCGGCTGACGGATCGTTAAGCGATAATTAGAAATTTGAAAAAAAAACTAAAAACAAAATAGCATCCTCCATAAGGAAGAAATATAACGCTCGCACGTGTGGGTCCACCGGACAGCAGGTCGATACAGACATTAACCTTATCGAAATCGATGATTTTTTCGTCTATCCCGCAATTATTCGCACTTCCTCGCTTCGTCGGCGCTAGTTCAACCGGTTGCACTTTCGAGTGCATCGGCAGCTGGCAAATTGTACTTTACAGCGGCATCAACAACGCCCCCATGTCCGGTGGATTAATTGGGGGCGTGTAAAAATGATTACCATTTTACTCAAATTTTTTTTTTCAGTTGAAAATTTAGAACTAAGGATTTTTCTAATTTTGTTACGGGATGGTATTATTAATTTATTTTTAATTTTTTTCACGATAAACGGCAGTGCTCAATTGCTCGTTTATTATACATATAAGTGACTTATCGGTGATTGGATTATTGCACAGTATTATGAATAATTGATTCGTGACTTTTTTTGAACACCATTTTAAATATTGGCCTGATACAAGATTTTCTAAGATCGCTCTTTCCGGTCAGAGGATTTCAATTTTTTTGCTCGATCTTTCTTTTTATTCTATACCGGTTCTTCCGTTAAACGAAATGCTTTAGGAGCCAGGCTTGTGGAGCGGTAAGCCTGCTGCACGGAAAGCCCGAAAAAAAGATAAAATTGACAAAGTAGTGAAATATATGAGACGCGGATGAAGGGATAAAAAAAGAAGCGAAAAGGACGAAGAACCGCTTAGCTCGACGAGACACAAAGGTCCGGAGAAGCAGCCCACCCTTTCCTCGGTCCTTTCCGCGACATACAGTAGTCGCGCAGTCGAAGAGGAATATGCAGGGGAGTTTTTGCTCCTCGTAAACAAATGTCGGACACAATCTTCTAATGCACCCTTTCGTTGGGCTTCGACATCCTCCGGTTCGGTAATACGAAGTTATAACCACGGCAAGGGAACGAAAAAACGAAGCATCTATAGTCTGACTTAACATCCTTTCGTATCGCTATGTATATATCGCATGTACGTATAATTCACATAAACATGTATATACGTGCGTCTCAACCACCCCCTCGTGTTCGATACGTTTTGCACCAGACGCTAGCGTTTTTCCGCTGTTTTTCCTACGAGCGAAACCGATTTACCGACAAATTCGTTCAATCCGGCAAATGGATGCAAATCGAATTATCATTTTTGTTTCGAAACCGAAAAGCTTTATTGTGACACTTGTAACTGTCTGAGCCCGGACGATATCGATTCGATTTCTTCGTCTCATACTCAACGCGAGCGCTCAGCGTAAGAGGTTTTTTTTTTTTTTTTTAAGTTTATGTTGGCGACTCTCGCGGACTTGATTTTTAGATTAAGGAGAGACTATAGTAATGATTCCTCTTTAAAAAATCGTAATCAGTTGTCACTGTGCGCAGAGAATTTTTTTAAAGAATTTAAGAAAAATTTTAAACGTTTTTTCGTGACGTCACTTCCGATTTGAAAATGTGATTTTTCGACCGGGAGCGACATCATACCATACAAATATGTCACTTTCGGTTTGATAATTTTATTTCTCAACCGGAAGTCACGTTCTCCCAATGTTACGCCATTTCCGCTTTGAAAATCTAATTTTTCGACCGGAAGTAACGTCAAACCGGAATTATACGATTTATTGTTTTATCATTTTACTTGACGTTTTACATTTCTACAATAAATGCTCGATCTTATAAGTGTTTTTTTTTAATCTTCGTCATTGATTCTTCGCTGAAGTTTTTTTTCTGCGTCACCGTCCTGACCTTCGGGTCTCGAAAAAGTGAAGTCTGCAGATGGATCGAGAGAGAACAGAAAGAAAAAAAGGAGGGAACCGCGAATGCGAATTCGAAGCCGGAGCCATCCAGCCGGATATCGACAAGGCAGATGAGCTACCAAATACTCATAAAAAAAAAAATATATATTACCATTTTATTCAGTTTTCAATTTCTATAAGAAATGTACGATCCTAGAAGTTTTTTAAAAATCTTCATCGATTCTTCGCTGAAGTTTTTTTCCTGCATCACCATCCTGACCTTTGGGTCTCGAAAAAGTGAGGTCTGCAGATGGATCGAGAGAGAAAGGAGAGAAAAAAAAGGAGGGAACCTTGAATACGAATTCGAAGCCGGAGCCATCCAACCGGATATCGACGAGGCAGATGAGCTACCAATAACTCATTTTTTTAAAAATATTACCATTTTATTCAAAGTGTTCAATTTCTATAAGAAATTCTCGATCCTAGAAGTTTTTAAAAAATCTTCATCGATTCTTGGCTGAAGTTTTTTTCCTGCATCACCATCCTGACCTTCGGTTCTCGAAAAAGTGAGGTCTACAGATGGATCGTGAGAGAAAGGAGCGAAAAAAAGGAGGGAACCTCGAATACGAATTCGAAGCCGGAGCCATCCATCCGGATATCGACAAGGCAGATGAGCTACCAATAACTCATTAAAAAAAAAAAAATATTACCATTTTATTCAAAGTGTTCAATTTCTATAATAAATTCTCGATCTTAGAAATTTTTTAAAAATCTTCATCGATTCTTCGCTGAAGTATTTTTTTCCTGCATCACCATCCTGACCTTCGGTTCTCGAAAAAGTGAGGTCTACAGATGGATCGAGAGAGAAAGGAGAGAAAAAAAAGGAGGGAACCTCGAATACGAATTCGAAGCCGGAGCCATCCAGCCGGATATCGACGAGGCAGATGAGCTACCAATAACTCAATGTGCGCTTATAAACTGATCAGACTAGCCTCCCCGCGCGCAGTTTCCGTTCAACCCCATTCCAATGCTCTCCTCCGCCAGCACTTACGCTGCTTCTTCTGCTTCTGCTGCGTCTCTATTCCTCGGCTCTGTACGACTAGGAAAACGACGACGCGATGTATTACCCGCGCCGTCTCCCTCTTCCGTGCCTAGCTTTCCCTTTGCGTGTCCCTCTCGCTCGCCATTCCCGATAGAGCGAAGTGCACGCGAATTTACCGCACGATTTAACATCCCCTCCAACCTGCGCGGCATTCATCCACGATCCATCCATCCGACCAGATAGACGAGACTCGAGACGCGAGTGTATAGATGTATGCACGCAGAGATAGCGGATCGGGGGTGGGCGTCGGTGTGGCGAGAGAATGCGACTAAGAGTTGGAATTTCTCGGGACCAGAGGCTAACCGAGTTGTGCACTAGCGCGCTCCCGATCTCAGGGTGAACCCGTGTTTTTAAACCCCGTGCACCGCTGCACCAACCCTCGGCAACAACAACTTCCAACCGAATTCAATCGGCGATGAAGGCGAGATTGAGATAGACCGGAGTCTCCGCTGTTCGGAGGCAATTTTTCTTTCCATTTCTACTCTCCTCCGTCGGGTATTTTATTTTCGGATTACACGTATCGTTTGTGGAATTTGTTGATCGTGGTTCCGATGATTCTTTCGTTATTTCGACGACTCGTTCGTTATTTTGATGATTCGTTCGTTGTTTCTACAATTCTCTCGTTGTTTCTACAATTCTCTCGTTGTTTCTACAATTCGTTCGTTGTTCCGGTGATTCCTTCGTTGTTTCGATGATTCGTTCGTTATTTCGATGATTCGTTCGTTACTTCGATGAAGCGTTCGTTATTGTAATGATCCGTTCGCTATTTCGATGATGCCGTTCATCATCGTTGTTCTGATGATTCTTTCGTTATTTCGACGATTCGTTCGTTATTTTGAGGATTCGTTCGTTGGATCAACGATTCGTTCATTGTTTCGGTGATTTCTTCATTATTTCGATGATTCGTTCGTTACTTCGATAACGTGTTCGTTATTGTAATGATTCGTTTGTTATTTCGACGATTCGTTTGTTATTTCATGTATTCGTTCGTTATTTTGATGATTTGTTCATTATATAAATAATTCGTCAATTATTCCGACCATTCGGTCGTCTGGTAAACCGATTTTCGAAAGACTGCCCCTTTGATCCATTTACCTTTTCACCGCCGTGCAAATAAGGTTGCCGTTCTGCAGGCGCGCCTCCTCATTGCTATATTCTGTTTAGCAACAGATATGATCGTTCGTACGATCATTCGATGGTTCGTCTACTTGGAGAGCAACTTTGCAATCATGACGATTTCATTCTGGTATCGTGTTCGCGGGAAATACGCAACAATAAAAAATTAATATAGTTTAACTTAGAAAGAAAAAACTTGAGCAAAAATTAGTAAACCAAAAAATTACCAATAATCCGTTTTCATAGCAAAAGCTTTGCGCATGACGAACAAGGTCTCATGGAATATTATCACAAGAATAAAAGAGACGCTCCGCACTTTCATACGACGTTACAAGCGATACCCACAGATGGCTTTGCTTTGGTCGCGGTCATCGACCGATGTATAATTCCCGACCACATGATTTCTACCACAGGCGCAACGGCGCATCGTCACGACGTTAAATATAAATATATTTAAAATGTACATTTTCATAAAATATATTGTAAATATACATTTTTATGAAATATCTTTTAAATATACATTTTTATAAAATATATTTTAAATATACATTTTTATAAAATATATTTTAGACATATTATTTCTATAAAATATACTTTTTGTATACTTCTGTTCCACGCATTCTATTGTATACTCGTGCATTAAAATAAGAAAGGGCCGCCCAAGAGCCTCTCGGCAGTCCCTCATTTGCCTTTCGCCACCGTGCGCTAGAAAATCCGCCTAACCCGCGAAACTTTCGGCAGTCCTTGGCACTTCCAGCGTATGCAAATTATAGCGACAGTTCGTTGGGCGTTCGCGCCGCACCACGGGTTCGGTAGCCCCGCTGGGCTCTCTTGCAACCATGGCAAGAATTTCAAAAGACGCTCGCACACACCTTTTTCCGATCGGACTCATAATTGAATCGATGTTCCTCGCAACCGCTCGCACCGCCGTACGGCATGCAGTGTTTACACAATAATAATAACAATAATCAAGAAAAGTCAACCCCTATGCAAATTTGCGTTACGATTACGCGAGACATTTTTTTTCCAACGTCTCCCGTTTTCATTCCAACGGTCTGTATCGCAGCGACTGCATCGGCTATAATGCAGTCATAATTTGTCCCCGGTTCTCCCGAAACTGGTGGCTCAGAGAAGAACGCGAAGCAGCTTTTGTTAACCGGTAACTAACCTAGCGGACGCAACAGTCGCACACCACCTGAGGGGAAAATTAATTCGGCCGCTACATGTTCTGCAGCCACGACCCTTGATCCGCTCCCGCAACGTCGACGCACTAATTCCCGTCTATTAATATCATTTTTTTTATGCCCAGTGTCACAGAAATTCTATAATTAGATTTTAAAAAACTAATTTTATTATACCGGGGAAAGAACGAGGCAATGCGAAAGGTATGCAAGCGATGGTGAGTCACATGCCCCATGTTTTCCCGGGTGACGGCGCGCCTCCCTCGCCGATAAGCATCTCAGTTGATATAATACGACAAGTATACACCTCACGGTATTATATTTCGATCTCGTTGATCTCTGTGCGGAGGGTGTGTCATGGATACTTAATTAACACGTTTGTGTATCGCGTCGCTATGCCCACAGGTAAATATGGACGGGACAGTTAGATAGGACGTTAAAAAAAAAACGCGTAGGATAGTGGAAGTTGTATGTCGATATGCGTGAAAGATAAGCCGGTCGATGTCTGCGTCCGGCATATGTCGGACGTGAAAAACGTGCGCGGAGATCGGTCGTTGGGCGCCGCGCTATCTCTAATCACTATCCGATGAAAAATTGATTAAAGCCACGCAGTGTGCTCGATTTGAATGCGTAAGTAGCCGGGCATGGGCCGTACATCCTGAAAGGTTTTAGTTTGTCCCACGAACTTCACTTCTGTTCCGGGGTTGTTAAGAAAATACATAAGCGATGCGCCAATCCGAGGAACTAGTGATTCGCAAGTTAGGTTTGGTAATTTATAACGATAGAGTCGTGCGGAGTGGAGAAAAAAAATACTGCCTAATCACCCGTTGAGATTGTCAAAATCATTTGTAATTCATGGAATCTTCATCGCACACATTGTCACATTGATATATTAATTAAATAACTTTTTTTATATTTTAGTTTTAATAATTTAAGAACTTCAAAAATTAAAAAGTTAACATCGAAGCTTATAATTGTACGTGAGCTTTGTCTTTGTAAGGAGACTCTTGAGATGGAAGCTCCTGTATGGCCGAAAGGGCTCTGGGCTAATTAATTCAAGGACATAAATCCACCCTTGTAAAGTTTGCTGCGGGGGTTTCCCGGTACATTCGGCGAACCACAGAATACGACTATCAGAGTTCAGCCAGCGAATACGCGGCCCGGTTCATAAACTGTTATAAAGGGCAATGTTGGGCGCGCTTAAACTGTGCCACCGCCCCGGTTTCCATTATTTCAAACCATGTGCGAGCACCTCCAGTTAAAGAGAACTACCCCAAGGCACGCCAGGCGTCATTCGAATCTCAAGCTGAATACTCTTTGTTCCTCTTTACGCGCTTTAAAGACGTTCGAAATGGAAACGGTGCAAATTTTCGGGACTTCGTCACTGACATATTTAACACAACATAACTTTATACCACAAAATTATAATATGAAGTTAGAGATAACTTTGTATCATACAATTTTGATATAAATTTATCTTGGGTTTAATCAAGTCGTATCCTGAAACGAGACCGTAACAGAAAGAAACGATCAATCAAGAGAAACGATCATTATTGATGGATTCCATTGTGAATCTTAAATTACCATCCGGAATACGTATGTGTATTTCTATGTATAGATAAACAAAAACCGCTGTAAAGACGTTCGATTATGAGACAGTTAAAATTATCAGTAACATATTTAACACAACATAACTTTATATCATAAATGACTATATATTTTTATATCAATTTTATATAAATATATGAAATTATTATATAAAGGCGTTCAGTCCGCATTTCCTGAGTTCTGCGTATTCAATATTTTTCCGAGTTCGATAACGATTTGTTCGAATCTCCATACGCTAACAAGAGAAACGATCATTGACGATTGGCGATTATTTACGTAAGTGGATTCCATTATGAATCTCGAATTACTATCCGGAATACATATGTGTATTTTTATGTATGTATATTTATGCGATCGGGCTTTTAGGGCTGCTTTCACTCGGCCGTTTTATCGCCACGAAATTGTAAAAAAAAAAAAATTCCAGCCAAGGCGTCTGATGCCGTGGAATTCGTTGGACGAGGTGGCTTCGCCACGTCTCTTCTCCTTCTCGCCTCCTGGCTCCTCGTCGATCGTCTCTCATGCGACGACGTTATTTCCCATGTAAATGTATACGAGCATTCATCAGTAGACCATTGTCGAGGCCCGGAGGGCGATGCGACACGCCTCTGCGTCTTCGACGTTAGTGCATGCATGCACACCCGAGAAAATATTCCATCGTGAGTCGGTACTCGAGTCCTCCTCCACCGAAATCTCCATCTTTTTTACGACCGATATGTACCGCGCGCAACTCTCCGGTTCCGTAAAAGTAACGAGGAATTTGTGTTCAATTTTGGCGATTATCGCCCCTTTTTCGAGCTTCGTGAATCACATCTTGACAAGTTTTACGGATCATTCTTCCACGGAGTTCGAATAATGATAACATTACTTTTCGTTTTCATGCCCGACTAAAAACGGGGGTGTTATTCGATTGAGAATTTGGCCGTTCGGTGATTTCATAAAAACGTAGTCTTCCAGCCACAAAATTATGACAAATTTTTTAATGATCGTTCTCACCATCTTGAAAAATTGATCCGATCAGTGTTCCACGACGTTCGAATAATGAGACAATCATTTTTCGTTTTCATGCCTGACTAAAAATGGGATGTTATTAATTTGGCCGTTTGGCCGTTCGGTGATTTCATAAAATTATAGTGGCCCAGATACCAAAGCATGACAAATGTTCTAATGATGGTTCTCAGCATCTTCAAAAACTTACGCATGAGCATTCCACGAAGTCTGAATAACGAGAAAATTATATTTCCTTTTCATACCTGACTGAAAAAAATGGTTTTATATTCGTTTGACAGTTTGGCCGTTCGATGATTTCATAATAACGTAGTGGTCCAGTCAACAAAAATATGACAAATTTTTCAGCAAATTCGCCCATTCCTTCGTTAAAATATCCGTTCACAAAATAAAAATATTTCCGAGGTTTGAACAAAATGTATCTGACCGTTCGCAACTTCCCAAAATGTTCCGACAATTCTGTACCCTATCCTGGCGCATGCGTAACTTCGTTCGAAACTTCAGAACACGATGGAAAGAATCGGCAGATTGTGTGCCGATAACTCGAGACTGCGATAAAATTCAACGGCACGACGTCCAAAAACCGCTAAATATGTTGATCCGACGATGAGGTTGATAAGTGAGAGCAACTCGACGCTGGCAAGTGGACTGAAAAGCTGGAAGAGTTACGCTATCCTGAGCAATCCGCAGCGGCATCCGCATGAGTAATCTATAAACTTTCCCCGGAAAACTCTCGCGAGTATACAGCGTAGCGAAAGAAGCCCTGGCACACGTGAAGTCAGTTCCTTGCTGACTCGCCTCATCCTCCTATTTTCTCGTAGTTCGTTCTTTCTTCAGCCTTCCGGTATATCGCCGGG
Organism: Stenichneumon culpator; assembly: GCA_964017025.1. NCBI lineage: Eukaryota > Metazoa > Arthropoda > Insecta > Hymenoptera > Ichneumonidae > Stenichneumon > Stenichneumon culpator. The sequence continues at coordinate 13,268,581 of OZ024769.1, forward strand.
GTCGCGTGTGTGCGGTAAAAAGGTTGCCGGATGGTCTTGCTTCTTGTGCGAAACTACAAGAACCGCAAGAAATTGTGGAGTGGTTGTAGCGAAGAAAGTTCGCTTGAAGTGCACAGTTATTGACACGTTAAAGAATAGCCAATCGCTATTTATCGCCGTTCTCCTCTCTCCTTCCGCAGAATATGCTTTCGCCGGCCAGCGACTGTGCCCTGCCGATAACTGTCAAGGTGCCGATCGCTGTACCGCCCGCCATAGTTGAAAAGAAGAAGAAACTTCCGCCTCGGCTCTTCCGCAGGGATTTACCTTCTTACGTTTGTTCTCCGTGCTCGGCTTTCACGACGCCACTTCCACGTATTTATTATCATATTTCACAGGCGCGAAGCTGCTTTTCACTGAGACGACTCGAAAACAGCCAGATTTATGAACGGACTTCCGGACAAATAAACACACGCGCGGCATCTCCGCCAAGGCATTCGCGTACAGTTACGTACAGGGGGAACTCGATACGGCACTCCGTCGATACCCGTTGACGGAGTGAGTAATGGTGGACGGAAGACATTCGGGAAGAGACCTCTAAACGTCTGGAAGCACCGAGAGCTTGTCAAGTCTCACTCCGCATGTGCGGCCGAATTTCAGCGGGACTTCCAGGACTTCAAGGTACGCCGGTTAGGGTAGGAGCCTGGCAAGGGACGGGAAAAAGGTACCCTTCGAAGGTTCCAGTGCGATGCCTTCACTTGTAACAGGAACTGAAGAATTTACCACTTTTTCGTCTTCACTGCGCTGTTGGTCGTTTCAGTCCCGCTTCTTCTTTTGATTCACATAAGACGTCTTTCAGGGCCAAATTGAAACGTTGCAGAGCAGATTCGGCTCCAACCAGACTGCTTGACCAGGTCCCAGTTAGGAAACAGACAATCCACCTGGCCCAAACTGGGACCGTATTCAATCGTCTATCAGGGAGACAAACAGTGTAATAGAGTATCAACTCAATGAAGATAAAAGTGTCGTTTGTGGGAAGGTTCATTAGATAAATTTACAGTTCCATAGAAATTCCATCTTGATCGGAAAATCAGTTGAATCTATGAGTATGGCAGGAACTGAAGAATTGACCGCTTTTTTCGTCTATAGTATGCTGTTCTTCGTTTTAGTCCCGCTTCTTCTTTTGGTTTACATTAGACGTCTTTCAGGACCAAATCGAAACGTTACAGAGCAGATTCGGCTCCAGCCAGGCTGCTTGACCAGGGCCCAGTTAGGAATCAAACAATCCATCTGGATTGTTTGATTCACAGTTGGATTACACAGTGTAATCCAACTCAATACAGATAACAGTGTCGTTTGTAAGAAGGTTCATTAGACAAATTCACAGTTCCATAGAAATTCCATCTTGATCTGAAAATCAGTTGAATCTGTGAGTATCACAGATCTTTTTCCAAACTCCTTTGACCATCTCAATCGAACCGATAAAAATGATAATTTAAATCACACATCACTGAACTTCAGCCAATTACCTAGAATCCCTCGAAGCAGATATAAAAAGCTGATCCAATGTAACGCTTATAAGAAAGAAAGCATCTCGAAGCTCAAGGGGTGCTGTCACGCATCGCGCTCAGAGATGTGACCCCAAAACGAGGAAGTTCTTCCTCCGTTCTTGAAACCCTCTGACAACCCTAGCCTAGGAAACACCCACACGCGATCCACATAAAGAGGGTTCGATGTAGGTATGTATAGAGTGATGTGCCGTGCTTATCGGGAAAAAAAAAGAAATAGCGTCCAATCAGAAGCGAAAGACGTGTGCAGAACGAGGCTCACCCTTATACCCCGCACAGCCTTGTGTACTGTGCTGCTGCTTGCTGCCTATGAAATTCGGTTTGGTCGTCATGACAACCCTGTGGCACACCGTATACCTATATATTTACATATAGTAGTGGTAGTAGTATATTCTACTCGTCGTGGCAACAGCAGGACATCCGAGGGGAGTTTTTTTTTCTTTTCCTGTCTATGTCGTCGTTCCTCGTGGGCGGTGTATACTTGAATCTGATCGGAAATCAAGGAATCGAGATGATCCACCATTCGTCGAGACGTATATGAAAAGGTATATCGACCTCTTTGTGTTACGGCACTTTACTCGATTGTTCTAACGTTTGCATGAACAACCAAAATTACTAAGAATGATATGCCAATTGTTTTCCAGAATTCCACTTCATTGCGATAATGTCGATAATTGTTTTGGATTATTATGGGGTAAAAGGAGTGAATATGGCCCACCCTGATCAGCACGTAAATCAATGATGAACCGAGATGTATTCACCACTTTTGCCCTATTATTATTTTCGATAGGGGATAAAGATCATCCCCAATCTCCTTCAGTTATCCCCTTCGAGTGTTCCAAAATTCTTTCGACATAAAATAATTAAATATTAAATTAAATAGAGTAAATAAATAATAGTAAGTAAATAATAAGTAAATAAATAATTTACTAAATTTTGCAAGAAGAATTCAATATCTCGAGTTCCTTGCCGTTGAAATATATGGACATCACAATTGTCTGAAAGTATAGTTTTTATTGCCGATAACAGATAGCTCAAGCAACTATTCACGAACATTCAATATGTCTCCACGGTCGCCTCATTGGAAAAATAGTCGACTTGATTCGGGTCGGCATTATCGACAATTTGGAGCATCCCCGTGTATCGATCGATCGGTTTACTCGCAGCATGGCTTTCCAACTATTTGGATTATTATTGTCAAGAACCTTCCGGAGGAAGCGGAAAGTTTATGAATATGTGGTATACGACAGTGAGAAGTACAAGCGGAAACTTTCCCGTGCGCGATACATCCGCCCGCGGGCATTTTGACGGGGAAAATAGCAAACAAAAAAAAAAGACAAAAGTACTTGAAGGAAGTAGAATGGCAGGGTTGGAAGATCTCGAGACAAATCAGCAATAGTAACGAAAGAGCGCACGCAGACAGTGTCGAGCGAGACGTGCGTATGTGCACGCATGTGCCCGAGCCGGATAGCTCTGGGGTTGCGCGCACGAGCAGCTTTCTCTCTCCGCGGAGCAATTGATAGAGTAAAGAATGTTGCTCCGCCATCCTGTCAGAATCACCTCGCCCCTTCACTATCTGCAGCCATCCCTCTGCGAGGTTATATCCTGCTACATGTTCCATCCCGAGGAGGACAGGTACTGCGAAGACATAAGCGAGCGAGGGAGCAAGATGGTAAACGAAGGAGCGCGAGGGCGACGCGGCGGCGAGGGAAGGGTGGAGAGGGGGGGGGGCAGGCGGAAGAGGATGAGAGAGAATTGCCTGGCCTCGCCAACGCAGACGAATCGATCATACGTGATGGGTATTTCATTTTTATTGGCAATGCGAGATGGCGGATACACACGGAGTGAAAACACGAAGATGTCTCCTTCCAGCGGATAGAAAGAGGGATATCTTTTTGTGACGACGACGACGAGCGGGGACAGTGCCGCGTGTTCTCTTGCATGGATTTATCGCTCAAAGAGACAATTAATGGTCGATTGTAACGGTGAACTGACGATTGGAATACAGTCGATCGCGTTGTCACTATCAAAAAAGTGAGGTTTTCAATCCGGAAGTTTGATCGCTTTCGTCTGTGTCGGCACTTCCGGTGGGAAAGGGCGATTCTCAAACAGGAAGCGACGATTTCTCCTACGACGGCACTTTGGGTTGAAAATTGAGGTTTTCAAACCGGAAGTTACGCTTTTTCCTATGAGGTAATTTCCAGTGGAAAAGTGGGGTTTTTAAACCGAAAGTGACGTTTGCTCCTATGACTTAATCAACATTAGCGAATGGCGTTTTTTGGGGACAAAATGTTCGGTCAGCCGAAAAAAAATTACAAAAAACCAGTGGAGAGGATGCTGCGTTTTCGATCGGGGGAATTGTTTGGTGCATATCCGATAAAACTATTAATATTTTTTATTCAGGCTGAACAGGATTTTTTCAATTTCTGTGGGTGTGTGCGTGTGTGTGTATGTTGCGAGGATTAGAGAGATAATAGGAAATCGATTTTGGATACGCTTTGATTCTCAGTTCCTTTTCCAAGAACCAAAGATACTTCGTTGGTCTCAACTCCCACCTAAACCCTCACAAACGCGAGCTCCCGATCAACCTTTCGGGATTCTTTTTGGGTTGGCTGTTCCGAAGAATTTTCTCCTACGAATGCAGCATTATACTCGCGCCTTATCCACCCTCACCTCTTGGATTTCCATGAGAAATTCGCACGAGGATTTCGTCTCATCGACGACGAGTTCCGCAGCGATTTATTCGTATACAGCCGTATGAAATAACCCCCTCGCTTTCCCTTTGTTCTCTTAACTTTACTCTTCACCTCTACTCCTCTTCACCCTTTTAACCGTTCGTTCAGGGCTTTTATATATGTAACGAAAAAAAATTATATTCTCCGCTTGACCTGTAAATCGACATGTAAACCGATGCAACTCCCTGAATCGCTTGGACGGTCAACTTTGACCCACTCTCCCCTAATTGTCTTTACTTAAAAAAAACATGCAGCTGTAAAATATCCATCATTACCTCGAATTCGTCAAATATCGAAATTCGTTCCACAAGGTGCATTTCTCCGGTTCTTCTTCGAAGCAACGACATTATTTCGACCTAGGTATTTCCCGGAATTTAAGTACTTAACTTTCCCCCAATTATATTTACTTTAAAAAAAAACACATGCACCTCTAAAATATTTATTATTGTCGAATTCGTCGTACGTATTGCATCTCTTCGGTTCTTCTTGCAAGCAACGACATTATTTCGACCTGTGTATTTGCATTCCGGAATTTAAGTACGAGCTGGCCTCGCGAAAAAGGGATACATGCCATGGTTACCATGTACACATAATGTAGAGCAGTGTGTATGGTACATACACGCATGTGAGACTGAGCCAAGGAAGAGCACACACGCCGCACCGCGTATTGATTCCATTCTCGTTCCGGAGACTCTTTCTCCCTTCTGGCGAAAACCCTCCCCCCTCACCCCTCCCCCTGCCCCCTCCCCCCCGGGGATTCACATCCACCCACTCCCTCTGACAGGCCACCCCTTCTCTGAGCTCCCGGTGCTGTGCCTCGCAGAGCACACACAGCGGCATCCCGTGATCTGAATTCCTTCTATTTTCCTCCGCTCACCCTCTCCCGCCCTTTCGTATACGTCGTGCCCGGTCGCACACCACACCCTCTATGCCACAGCTCAGCCTGACTCGACGAACGAACTACCCGCTACCCTGCACCTCCTCGAGCTTTATTTCTATCCGACATTGTTACCGATGTGCAAACCCCCTCCACCCCTCCCTTCCCGCTGCCGGCGAGCCAGCATCTTCCTCCCACCCCCTTTTGCTTCCTCGTCGAGGAAGCTGTATTCGTAAAAAATATATATATAAATATTTATATAGAAGGGTATTTTTTTAAATATCGAAATTTTAGGACCAGAGTACTTAAAATTGTCTAAAACGTCGAGAAATTTAATTTTTAGCTAGAAAGGTACAAATGTCTGTGAAGGCTTTAACTCTACAAAAATTGTGGTCATAGATTGTGTTCGATCTTTTCTATTTGGGAGTGGAAGATCCAAATCGAATTTCACGTTAAGTAAATGGATAGGAATTAGGATTAAATTTTTGATTGTGGGAAATATCGAAAAATGTCATTTTGGTGGTAAACTGTACTTCCACTGACACCGGTCACATCCAAATTTCTGAGTTTTAAAAAAATAAATACTAATTATCAAGAAACGTGATACGATTTTTAAATACGTCTAAAGAAACATTTATTCAAATTGGAACAGCCAATGTTTTTTTTAATACTCGTGCGTTGCACTCCGTGGTCATTTTATCGTACAGCTCAGTTGGTAAGGCAGACGTCGATCAGCGTCGAAACGAAGAATATATGTATGTCCGCAGTAAAGGGTTAAGCGGAGGAGAATGCGACGGGTGAAAATGATGAACGGAAGCTCTGACAATGAGTCAACGACCCAGGATATTGCACTCCGCGCTCATTTTGTCGTACAGCTCAGTCAGTAAGGAGGCAAGAGCAGGGCGAAACGGTACAGGCAATCTCGATGCATCGACGGGGCAAAATGGAACGTCCCAAAATTATTGGAAAATTACGTTTTTAGAAACATTTCTAAAAAACGCAATTTTCCAATAATTTTAGGACGTCCCATTTTGCCCCATCGAAGCATCCCGATTGTCCGTCCCGTTCTGCCCCGCCCTCCCCCAGACGTTCATCAGCGTCGGAACAAAAAAATATATATACGTCCGCGGTAAAGGGTTGAGCGAAGAGGAATGCGAGGGGTGAGAATTATGAACGGAAGCTCTAAGTCAAGGTGAACGACCCGGGTGTAGAATCCTTTAGTCGAGCATCAGCTGATCTGGCTCGAGACCCCTGGAAGCACGTGGAAGGAAGCTCTAGTACGAGAAAGTGAGAGCCACGACCTACCCTTACACATTAATTATAAGGGGAATTGTACCCCGCTCCCTTTCTCACTCTCGCTCGCGTCGAAAGTCTTCTCCTCCCTTGTCTCGCTTTCGCTCCCTCCAGGCGCATCAGCATCGCGAGCATCGCAGCCACGTAATTCCGTTCGCCTTCTCGCTCGCCCGCTTCAACTCCTACAAACTTCCTTCGGGCTCAACTCTCCACCGTCGCCTCGACGGCAGCGTGCTCCTCTCTGCTCGCTCATTCAGGTCTCGGCGCGACCTTCAGACGGCCACCCTCAACGACGGGACCGTGGGGTGTGAGAGATGATTCCCATTACGAAACTAGAGCAGCGCATGGCCTTCTGACGCTAGTCTAGATCTTCCCTGACACAAATCATAATGGAATCGTCGAGTTCGTCGCTTTCCATCCCGAGTTTGCCTCGTACGACGATCGTTCGTCGTACGAAGACCATCGTTGTTGGACGAATTGAAAGTGCGACCTTTTTTCGCCATTGACACTTTTTCGAAATTCGTTTGCGTAGTGTTTATTTGGGCACAAAGTTTTTTGGAATTTGGTGGAATAATTAATTTTACAAAATTCCTAAACTTTCGTCCAAATGGTTCGTAGTTTTTTCCCGACGTTTTCGTGAGATTTTCGCGCAAAAAAAATTTTTATGAAAAAAATCACGAGTCGCGGTTACGCGTGTGGCAACTGAGATGTGTCAGACTTTTGTGGCTCATCAACTTTTCACTCATTTCATCTTATCAAGAGATTTTCAAATAACTACTCAAGAGAGTTTTCCTAACACATGCAGGTAAAATCCCATTTCCGTTCCTGTGAAGTGTGCGCAGAAAGGCAGATTGTCGCATCGCGTGCGGGAAAAATACTGCGCATGCGTTAAAACCCTATATGGTCTTTCTTTCAGCACCAGTGCGGAACAGTGCCGTTCTAAGCACACTTCACGGGAAGGAAAAGCGTGATTTTCGTGAATTTGTTAGGAAAAATTATCTGAATGGCATGGGAGTAGAAAAGGGAGTTCTGACTCGTGTGAATGCCGCACTCGCGTTAGGCCCGTGCGGCATTTTCACACTCGTCAAGAACTGCCTTTCTACACCCTTGCCATACAAATAACTATTACGCGCCCGAAAAATAACAAATCTTGTCTGTATCGTGACGTCCGGTTTGAACACCTAACTTTTAAATCGGAAATGACGTCATGCAGAAAATGTTCAAAAATTTCGTCGCGTCAATCCCAGTTTGAAAATCTAGGTTTTCAACCGGAAGTGACGTCATACTGGAAATACATCACTTCTGGTCGAAATATGAGATTTTCAAACCGGAAGTGACGGATTTCCGGTGAATTATCAAATTTTTTGCGTGTCGTCACTTTAAAAGTGAGATTTTCAAACGAATAGTCACGTGACAGGGATTTAAAAAAATGCTCTGCCAAACAGTGGCGTAGTAACAATAAGCAGTGCGTATTAGCGCTCGAAGGACTGTCAGCTTCGCTCTGGCTAAACTGAGAGAAGGTTATAGTAAAAACTACCGATCATCTAAGAAAAATTACCATAGCTCATGATAGTCCGCAACTAGACCGCCACCTATGGCAGAAAGTCACAGATTTTCCAAGAATTTTTACCATGATATCTACGAAAAACCCTTACAAATCTGATATTTCCAGTCATAGGTGGCGCCCTAGTTCCGTACCACTATGTGCTATGGTAATATCTCTTAAGAGCAGGTCAAAGTCACGCGACCGGGCCACAAGAGTGAGGAAGATGCCGTCATTGGCCCTCGCAGTAGAGTGAGAGAGAAAGTACGCGAGAGTGTTTCACATGGAGTATTTAAGGGAATACGTCACACAGCCACTTTTCTACTTCTGGAACTAATAATCACAAGTCTTATAAAGCATTAAAAGAGGCTTTTTTTAAAGAATTCCTAGTAGTTTTTTCACCACATGGATTCTCAGATACATGAGCTTAAAATTGTGTCCATAAGCTTGAGCTGCATATGGTGTCGCGTGAAATGCAACATTCTTTTTAAACAATATATATTTCCAGACTACTATATTAGTATTTATTATTTATTACCACATTACAACATTATTAGGAAAACCCTAAAAAAATAAAATCGAGCTGTGCCCATAGATTTTCGAAGATATCACGAGTTAAAGGGCTTTGAACCTGTATATGGATAGATATCTAGGCCTCAACCACTGCTAGCAACGTTCTCCACATCACCTCCCACCATTAAGAAACGGCAACCATGTGACGTATTCCCTTAAGGGCATGTGATACAGACTAAGTCGGTAAAAACACAGTTCCCCTGTTTTCTCCGCGGCTATTAATATTTTAGATAAAAGGAAATTAGGTTTTCATGTATCTGTAAATAGTTAACGAAAACCTAATTTATTTTTGTCAAAAATATTAATATTCGCGAAGAAAATAGGGAAACAGATTTGTTACTGACCGACTCACATGCCCTTAATATAATCGTAATTATTAGATCCTTCCCTCAGTGCACCTACGCCGACCGGAGAAAGTCCAACTTGAATATATATTTTTGTTGAAATAAGATTTTTTTATGGTTTATTTGTGTGTGCTAATCAAATAGCAAATAAAAACGCCGATCGAGCAACCCATTAAAGTTGAGCTACGGAAAGACGTTTTGCGGCGGAAGCGCAATACGCCGGAGGGGGGGGGGGGTGGGAGTTGGGGGCGTGGATGTCAGGACGTCACTGTCGAGACTCGGGGATGCGAGGGTTGGAATACAAGTCCTTGGTCCTCTTTGTTTGGCGGTGCTCCCATGGGCTGAAGTCGCGAGGACTCACGAGCACCCGTGAAACGAGGAATAGAGGGAAGGAAAGGGGGAGAGCTGAATTCTGGGATAGGATGGCTTTGAGGGTGGGACATGGTCTCGGCTCTGGGAGACTCAACATTTTTAATATTCTACACTTTTGTTCGATATTCCATTCGGTCTGCCAAAACTACCGTGACGAACATTTTTTTTTATATTAAAAAATACTTTTTAATATTAAAAAACATTTTTTAATATTAAAAAATACTTTTCTATTCTGTTTCATGAAACGTTTTTTTGGAAATCGAGAATGCGGCACAGCACGTCCCTACAGCTCCAAGTTTGATGTTTGCAATCTCGATTCGACTTACCCTTTCGCTCAGTTTTCAATTTTTCAATCTAATTTCTTGACATGAAATACCTAGGTTTTGGTTTATAGTGTTGAAATGTTTGCCTCTGAGGGTTAAAGCGATTTTTTAAGTTCGCTGTACGTGAAGTTTTTTCAAATTCAAATGATCGTTTCAAAAGGGTGGTTTATCGACGTAACCTTGGCAATAACTTGATGGAAAGGGCGAACACCTCGCACCTGCTCATGCACGGGTGGCTTCGTCCTCTCCCTCTCGCGTACGGCCGACCTTGCCCGTCGCGCCCCCTGTTGGGTGGAAACTCGGCTGTCCCCTCTAGAAACGAACTGGTCGACCTTAAAGCGATGTGAAACATTTTTTAAAATCATTCCATTGATCGTCCCGCTGCTCAGTCGGTAACAAATCGATTTCTTTATTTTTCTCTATACTATTAATATTTTTAACGAAAGAAAATTAATTTTTCGTTGGCAATAGATAGAGGCATGAAAATTTAATTTGCTTTTGCTCGAAACGTCAAAAGTCACGGAAAAAATAGGAAAAACGATTTGTTACCGACCGCGGTAACTCAAATGCAATTCGTGCGCACCTTCGGCGGGCGTTCCGGTCGCCGATGTTATCGCACTAGCGCGATGCAGGATGACTTGACTGGTATCAATTATTGTACACACCGAACGGATACATTATTTTTGAATTGTGCGAAACGGATCATCATCGAGAAAAAAATAATCAATATAAAAAATAAATACAATCATTGAATTATAAAACTAAATCCTTGAGTGTGTGCAACTTACTTTGCTTCGAACTCACTCTCAAAATCGACTTCTTTATTTTCCTCGATACGGTTAATATTTTTAACGAAAGAAAACCAGGTTTTCGTAGACAATAGATAGAGACATGAAAACCTTACTTGCTTTAGTCTCAAACATCGCCTTCCCTAGTCTCAAACATCGGCGCTCACGCCGATGTTTGAGACTAAAGCACATCGCCTACCCTATTTTCTGACATGCCATCTTCTTCAGCGGGCCTTCCGGTCCACGATTCCATTGCATTAGCGCGATACAGGATGGCTACGTTCAATTATCACACACACCGAACGCATGCATTATCTTCCAATTATACCGATAATCATCTCAATAAATTATAAAACTAAATCCTCGAATGTGTGTAACGTACTTTGCTTCGGAATCGTTTCCGCCATAGCCGGACAGACAGGCAGACAGGAATGAAATTACAGTCTCAAATTCGTATGTGGGTTACCGACGCCTTTGCCGTCGGAGGTAGTCGGAGGGGCTCGAAGGACCCCGCAGATAGGGAAGCGCTGGAGTGTGGGAGGGTGCGAACGGGAGGGTAGAGAAGCAACCCTCGGGGGAGGGTTTCGCGTTTCTGAATTCGACTTTAAACCGCGTCGGGACTCGACAGCCTCTCCTTCTGCCAATGACGCCGGCTCAAGCCCCTTCTATTAGGTTACCTACCCTATCGTCTACACTCGTCGGCACTATCCTCACCCTTCTGTCCATGTTTTATACATATACATAGATATCGTACATACATCTACTATATCCTATATCCTATCGTAGCTTACGTCCTATCCTATTCCGTCCTTTGCCTCCTTCCCATTCCCCTTCCTCTGCTCGCTCGTCTTACCCTTTCCGTTAGCTTTTTTTTTTCTTTTTTATATTTTTCATTCGCGTCTTTCATGCCAAGCCCGAGGATCTTCCACCGCTGCAGAAGTCGTCCTCGTCGGCTGCTGCTGCCGCTGCCGTGCCCTCTAGCGCAGACATGGAAATGTACGGAAGGCAGACAGATAGACAGGCAGACGCACGAAATCCCGTATCCTGTCTTTTTTTTTTTTGGGCTCTTGTTTTCTTCATCGCTTCCTTCGACCTTACACCGAAATCCGAATGAAAGACGCCGAGTCAGGTATTCCGAATATCCGGACCGATCGCCGCGCAATTCTGAGCATCCAGAAGTTAGGGATCTGACGAAAACTCTTTTTCATTCTTGAAGTATGTTCGATGGGTTTTTGATACGTCGGCAATGAAACCCGTATCGCTTTGAAGTACGGTGCATCGCTGCTGATACACCTCTTTGAAGTCGGAAAAATATGCATTAACAACCAACCGATGTATTTGAAACTTCGTACTCGTAACAAAAAAATTAATGTGTGCTTCAAAGGGTTAAATAGCTTGGACGAGCTTCGAACGGAAAGTCTCGACTTGCGAGAATGTACCATGAGTAAGTTTTTTAAAAATAACTTTTCTTAACCGAAAGTATTTTAGGTGCAGATTAGAAAAATAAGATAAAAATGATTAAACATTTTTTTTAATCATGAGATCAGAGTCATATCAGCATTTTTGCTGTCCAAAGGCCAAGAAAGTGCTTAGATGATGAATCAAGTCGATAATGTGATAAACTTTAAATTTTACTCAGGCGCAGGAATTATATTAGACTGTTGTACAATTCCTTTGCTTCTTCTCACAGACATTCTTTAAAGCCGAGCAACCGACCCTCAACGCGAAAAACGGTTCCGTACCATAATATGAAAAGAGTCAGCCGGTTGCACTCCCGGAATGCCAATAGTGAAATGTTATACAGTGCCGAAAAAAAAATTACGCCTCTTTGTTTATGGCCGTCCTGTCTATAGATATTTTCATGTGGTTTTCCAGCCGTGATGCTAATGCATTTCGCATTGAGGGGCGAGAGGGGGGGGCGTACAAAGGGGGCAGAAAGTAGCCTTATGGGGTAAATTGCAACGAATGGAGGAAACGCTGGGCAGGCGTAAAGCCGAGCGAGGGTAGTCTTCTGGAAAATCGACAATATGAATCACTGCCTGCTTTGGCGCCTTCTTGCCTGGCGTTGACTTAAAAAATAAGGCCACATGAAAGTTGTGCGTTGGCTGAGATGCTGCTGGAAAAAATATTGAACTCAGCCGACTGGAAGACTATAACCACCTTGCTTACCCGAGTCTGAATTTGCGCCCGCGTTGTAATGCATCTGTTAACATTGAACATTTTCTCATTTTTATTTTTTTTTTTTTGGTCGTGAGTGGAAACCAAAATAATCGGCCATGGTTCTTTCTTCAATGTCGCATCTTATAATCATAAAAAAATAAATAAGTGAATTAAAAAAATGGACCCGCGTGTCAACGCTATTGCGTGTTGACGAGTGGAAATCCGCGCAAATATATTTCAGTCCAATAAGATACGTCACTCACCGCGATATGGAAAGCGGGTGGTTTCTCTATGGCGAATCGGCGTGGAGGGAGGAGGGAATTCCATTAGGCACCAGTTTTACTTGGAGAATCAATTTCAGACGCTAAAAGCCGGCTATAAATTCCAAGTGTAAACTAGATCAGCCCATCCCCACACGCTGATTCGGCGTTTCTTGATGTTTTCCATTTTGTCATTTGCTCTCCACCCCCCGGCTATTCGGTATCTTTTGCTTGTAGCTGTTCGTAAAACTTTGCGTGATCCTGACTTTTGTACGGGGGGTTCCTTGTCTCTGTCTCTGTGACTGGACGGCAATGAAATTAACTAAAAGTAAAACACAAATGAAACGATTTGACGAAAAAGAAGATGACCGTTTGCAAAGTCCTCCGAATTACTGGAAGGCTGTATCACTCTTCAATCACTCTCCGAGAGGTTCACGATGTATCGCGATGGTTGAACAAAATTTATTAATCCAATATTATTTTTAAATACAGTAAATGCCTCCATTCTGCAAACTTTGCACGGAGAATTTATTTATTTTTTAGCCCAGCAAGAACTTCGTCCCCGTAACTAATTGATCTAAGTCGCTCAATTGGTTAATCTAATATTTTTTTGCACACAATAAATGCCTCTTACTCTGCATACTTTGCACGGAGAATTTGTTTCGCCCAGCAAGAACGTCGTGCCCGTAACTAATTTATCTAAGTAGATAAATTAGTAATGGGACAACGCTCTTGCTGGGCCAAAAAAGGAAGAAAGTATGCAGAATAAGAGGCATTTATTGTATTAAAAAATATTGTAATGGTTTAGGTAGGCCAATACTCGTCCCTGTATTACTTAACGTACGGACAACAAATATAGTACCTTGCTGCAGCACCTAAATTTCATGCCGCAGCCGCAAACCTTTTTGCCGCCGCTACAATAAATCATCAACGATTAGCCTTTTGTTAGAGAAACAAGAACCATTTTTTTTACGAAACAGCGAAGAAGAACGGAAAGCGTACGGCATGAAAGAGACCCCCGAACACAAGAGGTATACAATCTCGTGTGCGAGTTCGTCACGTGGAAACACATGGGAAAATCCGCTTGAGCCCCAATTTCTCAGAAAGGGTATGCTCGCATCCCATAGTCCGATGCCCTGGCGCTCCGGAATTTCTGCTACTTCGCTACCATCGATCCAATATTTCCGCGGGTTTCTATACGACAAAATATTCAGATCCGGTGCTTTGGTCGTGCCCGGTGGTACGTTCGCATCGTGCGCGCCCAGGGAAATATACGTCGTCGTGGAATAAAGTTTATAACTGCGAAGGAACGAACGAGCAACTGGGGGTTGCAGTACGAGCGGTGTGAGAGATCGCGCTATCTCGTGAGATTCGAGTCTGGTGAAAAGCGTTGGTGGCGACCGCCGTCTCATCCTTCCATTCGCTGTACCGGCGTTATCTCTGCGGCAAAGGAGTCAGAGTTACCTGCCGTAAGGTTTGGCCCGGCGAAGGTGGGGTTGTCGGTCGCGGGCACGATCATCCGGCGAGCTGTAGCTTCGGTTTCGTCGGGGCGGGGGTGATAGATTGCCCACTCGCGACGACCAGACACAGCACTCGACGCGTTACTCTGATCTCTCGCGAGAGGAACGAAGATATAATCCAGCGCGCCAGCCGTGCACGACGGGGATGCCGACTGGTATACGTTGCTTGTACCTTCCTCTGGATCTCTTCAGCCGAGGCCTTTGCCCGCTTTCCAAGCGCCGAAGGAGAGTAGACGAGCGTCGACGCCCTGTGAAGGGAAGAGAATGTATCGTCCTAGGCGATACATTATCTGTATCCTTTTGGCATATCTTGGAGAGGAAACGAGAGTGCGAGATGGATATACGACAATGGACTTTATTCGGCGAAAGACATTAAGGCCTCCCGAAAGGGCGGAACCCATTGCTGAATGCCTTTCAGACTTATACTTTAGTTTGCACGTTTTGTCGGCGAGGCCGTACGATTCGACAGCTCGAGGCTATTTTTCATTTCTTAAATGTCATTCAACCGCGATATCTTAAAGTTTCGTTCCCAACATTCTTAAGAAGTGTGTCGAGTCATCTTCGGCATAATATGGGAAAGATGCCGAGCCTTCGATGCAATACAGTGGAGCGTCGATTAAACTTCGAAGTTCTGCCAAGACAATATTTAAAAAACGTAACGAGCCTTAACGCCTTCACTGTCAGATAAACGTATTTCTCCATACGTTTTGGCCCCTATAGGGGCTCGTGACAGTCACGGGGTTTAGGGTCTTTAATTAACCATTTTGCAACGAACAGCAACAATTAACTACCACTTCGTATTAAACCACCCGCGACTCGTAACGATTTAGGGAAAATGTTAAGACAGAGTTGAACAAGCGCCGAGCCTTTGATGCAATACGGTAGAGCGTCTATCAGGCTTTAAAGTTCTGTCAAAACAAGATTCAAAAACAAATTAACGAGCTTTAGACGGCGTCTTAAATAACTAATTTACAACGTATACCTCCTATTAACAACCACTTAGTATTAAACCTCTCGCGGCGGTAACGATTCAGGGAAAAACTTAAGACCGAGTTGAACTGCCGCCGAGCCTTCGGTGAAATACAGTAGAGCATCGACGAAACTTGGAAGCTCTGCCAAGACAGGATTTTAAAAGAAATAACGAGTCTTAATGGCATATTTAATTAAGCATTTTGCAACGAACAACAACAATTAACTAACACTTCGTAGTGAACCACGCGCGGCTAACGATTTCGAGAAAAACTTAAGATGGGGTAGAACAGGCGCCGACAACCCGGTGCGGGCGGGGGTGAAGACGAGGGTGGTTGTTGGTTCACTGGTGAGTACACATGAGCCGCACCTGACCCAATGGGCGTATAATCTATGAGGGTGTTTATGAGACGCTGGGGTGTTTACGCCCTCGTAGATACGTGCTCTGCTCGGTGCCCTCTTCTTCTTCTTATCCTTTCTATAAAAGGCACGATATGGCGTACACTTACGTACGTGCTCTCCAAACTCGGAAACACTACGTCCACACACCACGAGTGTTTGAGTTTGCGCATTTCGTATGTGTAGGCGGCTTATTGTATATCGTCGTGGCGCACACGTGCCCGACAAGATAGCTCCCCGAAGGTTGGGCATTGTTAATCTTCGTGGAAGGAAGAAGCGTGTTGCTTCTACGACGCGGTGCGGGGAGGCGAACAAGGACGAAACCCGTTTGCTGATGGCGCCTCGCCGTTTATGGATCCTCGAAATCGAAAATAGTCGAGAGAGATAGAACGCGGAAAGGAAACGAGTGAGATAAGCCGGGCCGCGTTTTCCACGGATAAATCGAGCGGGATGCGAAGACAGGGATGAAAACTGTGTTCAGCCTGAAAAAAAATGTTCCGCGGAAAGAAGAGCCTGAAGAAATGATATTGAACGAATATGGCGGTATTGTGGCGGATTCGAGAAATTGGAACGGTACGATTGATCACATCAACACGTGGTCAATAATACCATTTTCATTTACTCATGTATCTTCTTGAGTGATTCTCTTTAGGCTGGGACTGTGTAATGTCTTATTAATGAAATATAGTAAAAGCTAATTGTTTTTCGTTCTGACAATTAAAAATCCACGGTAGCCAAAAGCTATTCTCTTGGATGAGATTTATCGATACGTACCTCAGTACGTTTTTATAAACAATGTTACGTCCGCGGAAGCCAGGGATACCAGAAGACGGATCGATTCGAGTGTACGACCGCGTAAACTCGCGGAATTAGCGTGATTTACATGCGACATAAACGCGAAGCGGAGTAAGGATCAGTGTAAAAGTTAAGGGGGTGGTACGGAGACTCGTAAAAGTTGGCAGATGCAGGGACACGTCGGAGCGCCGCAGTCGCTGTTGCCGATAAACGACGGAACCACAACCATGCCCATCTTGGCCCGATATACTGCAGCGGTTAGTGCTGTGTTGTGTGTATCGAGCTCCAGAGATACTTTTGCACCTTTGTTCTACTCCCTTACATCCGTGTTTGCTTGCCTGGAACCTGGCGTCGTCAAGTTCACCAGCATCCACGATTCTGCCGGGGTTTCTGCGTTCTCCAGTAGATTCGGTTCAGACGTACGCGAGTGAACAGACAAACCTCGATACCGCTATTCAGCTGAAATCTGGCACACTTTCGTCAATGTCCCGCGCAGTTGTCGCAGTGGTAACGACCTCGTAAAAGTTCGAAATCGTCCGGGAGCAGCCGCCATCGTGGGTCGTCAACCTCCCAAGCCCCTCACCACTAAATCGACTAATACAAGTTTCCTGCCATGTTCCGTACTGACAAGTGAGTCGGCTATAGATATGCACATGAAATATTTACAACCCCTTAACGGCAATTCCAAACGTATATGTAGTTAAGTTAAAGCACACCTTTAGAAGGAATATTTTTAACGATGGCGTTGGGTCATCACCATGTCCATATGCAATAGCGAACCTATGTTATGAAGAAAATCGACGAATACACGTTTCCTGCCATGTTTCGTGCTGACAAGTGATTCTACAGATGTGCAAATGAAATATTTACAACCCTTTAGTGGCGACTTAAAACGAATGTAAGGTTAGGTTGAGGCAAAGCTATAGAAGTTGTCGTTTCGACGATGATGTTGGGTCATTGCCATGTCCATCTGCAATAGCGTGCTCTTCTTATGCAGGAAATCGACGAATACAACTTTCCTGCCCATGTTCTGCGCTGACAAGTAACTCGGGTATGGACGTGCAAATCGAATATTTACAACCCGTTGGCGGTAACTTCAATCGACTGTATGGTGAAGTTGAAATAAAGCTATAGAAGTGGTCGTTTCGACGATGATGTTGGGTCATTGCCAAGTTCATCTGCAATAGCGAGCCCATCGTATGGCGATAGATGCGACCATTCCGAGTGAAATCACTCAGTGTTTTAAAAGAATTCCCAAAAGTTTATTAACGAGATGTATTTGCTTTCCGTGCCGGATATTGGAGGGATCGATATCGAATCGTTGATAGCAGCAATTCCATCGTTGTGCAGTCCTGCAACATTGGCTGGTCCACGTGGCTCCTGCTCATCCTGGAGTGCCAGGAATCTGCTCACCCAGGAATATCCACTTCATTCGAACCAATCCTAGTCGCGCCCCATGTGAAATGCCTGGGATTGTTATTATTTGTTTGTTTTGTCCTTTCTCCTTTATCTCTGCCGTTTTTGCGTCCCTCTGTTCCTGTTTTATTCACTGTCCCGCTCGTCTCGCGTATCGAGGCTGAGGCAGGCATGCATTCGCGAACAAGACAGAAATAGATCCCGCGAGGAAGAAGAGAACCTTGTACGTGCGTAACGACGAGGCAAATATACAGCGCCCTGTACGTTACGAGACGCTCGCGAGGATCCTCGAGCAGAAAAGAAGAGAGTCGAACGCATTATTCAGTCTCTCTCTTTGCCGACAAAGGAGAACTCTCGTAGCGCTCTGGTAGGTACCAGGATAAAAAAAAAAGGAAATGGAGAGGGATATAAAGCAAAAAAAAAAAAAACCCGAAGAGGGAAAGAAGCGACATAGGAAAAGGGGAAGGAGGCGGAGGAGCGAACAGCGGACTACCCTAAACACGCATCTCTCATACGACGGATAGAAAATCAATACTGTCTCAGCGAGTTCTGAACCCATTTCTCGTTAGTTCCTGCTTTTGCTCTTGGGCTGCTCTCCCTGTGCACCATCTCTGTGGGGTTGCTTCATCCGTCTGTTCGTCCTCATACGGGAGACTCTTTTTTTGCAATTTACGTTTACGTTATTCGAGAGAGCTCGTGTGTGCTCCTCTAGTGTCATGTGTTATCCCGTCCAATACGGACTGAGAGATTTGTGGACGACAGGCTCGAGGCACAGTTAACAAATTACAATATTCATATTCGGATTTGTCTAGTCACATACGCAGTAAAAAAAAGTTTGTACTTTTTGCAACTTATTGTCCACAAGCGTCCACAATTTTTTATTTGTTAATTTTCCAATCGCAACATCGGGCTCTAGTTTTATAAGCAAAAGTACAGACTACAGTTGTCAATGACACGGGATCTTAAAGAACAGGTTTGTATATTCAATCCTGAACAAACGAGTTTGTCACTCATTTAACAAAATTGTTTTTACGAAACTTCTTATTTCGATCTTACGAAATTATTTTTGTACTGTGTACAATTACTTTGCGCAATCTTCAACCGAATTTCATTTTAAACATTTCATTATGAACATTTTTTTTTTAATTTTCCACGATGAACATTTCATTATCAACATTCCATTTAAAATATTCCGTTATAAACATTTCAATTTTCCTGTAACTCGTATACGTTAATGCAGCCAGCCACTTGCGATTACGATTCTGTCGGTGAGGGAAGTGAATTGCGAAGGATTATGGGGTGGAGAGAGAGAATTGGCGGTGCTGTACGAAACGGGGTATCCGTCGTGCTACAGTGCTCAATAATTAAGTGGAACCTGTTGCGCACTTCTCGCACCACACACCTACTACTCCGGTCACCCTTCAGATTCGTGCAGGATCTGTCCTCTTCTCTCATCCGGGTCTTCATTCGGAATATCCCATTCACACATATTGCCATTAATTATTCATAACAATTAAGGGTGTCTCCTGAACCGGCGCTCTATTCCACTATTATATAGTTATTATCGTCGTAATCCCAATTTTCGCAACTTACCAATATGCGCTTTACGACCGATTCAATGACTGACAAGTTTTTACTACGTCTGGCCCGACCTACGCTCGCAGTAAATGGTCGAAAATTAGGTAGGGGAAACCGGGTCAAAACGGGGACGCTAAGCAATAAAACCTGCTACAATGATACCGAAAGCATAGATCCATTGTTTTTCACACCAAAATTGCATTGGCACTGGTTTCTGAAGGATATTTAAAAAAAAAAACCATCTGGGGCAAAACGGGGTTCATGTCCCCATTTTGCCCCAGTACCCCGTCTTACCCCGGTTTCCCCTATATATATATATATATACACATGGTATATATATATATATATAGATATTGTTTTTCAAAATATAATTTTGAAAGAGATTTTTTTAAAGGATTTTGTACGCGTTCTTACTTTTCAGGAGACAAAGTATTTTTATAAAATACATATATACAGTATTATTCACCCTCGTCTTTTTCTTCGTATATTATATTGAACTCTGTAGACACAGAGTAGAGAAACTCTTGCTTTGTCATCATTTTCTTATATCCGAACACCGAGAGCACATCGCTCATTCCCTTGTGTGATGAATTCAAATAACTCCGCAAACGCTCCGAAGACCTAATTCCGGTCTGGCTTTCAAGTTTTACCATCACTCAGCGGAATTCGGAGCATATTCTCCCTTCGTTCTGTCCTTTGACGTCTCCGATCCTCAACACACATGCTGTTGCTGCTCATAGGGACTCAATACCATCAGCGATATAGCATTACCAATGTGCTTCATCGCACAATCGTCCCTCAGGAAAGATTCCAGTGCCGGATCTGTCTTCTCGTACTTTTCATTACTTCTCCGCCCTCTGCGCATGCGTATTCCTGGTCGCAGCGACCACTATCCTCCTGGCTGCCGATGCGGCTTCATACTCTCCTGTCCTCGCGCATTCAACAGTCCACTGTGTTTCTCCATGTACGATCGAAACGGAAGAAGATGATGGAGACGTCGACTTCTTCACCTATCTCGTGCGAAGAATACTCGTTCCGGGTGTTAATTTTCAAAACGACCATCGTCATACCTTTTCCCTATATTATTGACCTCTCGCCTAGTTATCGAGTCTCGCCCAATTTCTTCATGGCCATGCCCCGCTACTCTCCTCTCTGCTTCTCCTGCTTCTCACTAGGTCGCTCCTAGGTTGCTCCGCAACCAGATTTCCTCTGGGTCTCAAATCCCTCCACAATTTGCTGTTCGATCCTATCTTGTTCGTGAATGCACGTCTGTCTTAGCGTCGATATTCGAGACGAGCGGGGTAGTGAATAAAACAGGAACAGAGGGACACAAAAACGAGAATCAAAACGGAAGAAGACGACGATGGAGACGTCGAATTCTTCAACTATCTCATGCGAAGCATACTCGTTCTGGATATCAATTTTCAAAGTGACCATCTTCACACCTTTCCCTTGTATTATTGATCAGAGCTGGGCAAATACACTAATTACTTGAAGTATGTATTGAAATATCACGATAATGAGTCAGCACGCGGTATTTGGAACCTCAGCATTTAAATTCTACCAGTACTCAAGTCTTACACCGTCCTTAGTACCCCAAGTACTTGGTACTTGAATGCATACTTCTAGTACTTAGTGTATTTGCCCAGCTCTGCTATCGACCTCTCGCCCAGTTATTGAGTCTCGTCCAGTTTCTTCATGGCCATGCTCTGCTACTCTCCTCTCTGTTCTCCTGCTTCTCACTAGGTCGCTCCTAGGTTGCTCCTCAACCAGATTTCCTCTAGGTCGTAAACCCCTCCACAATTTGCTGTCCGACTTCGGTATGCAGGATTTACCCGTCGCCCCTCCATTTTTAGGGGCCAAGGCATTCGGTGGATAGTGGCGTGCACCTGTAGTTGGATACGAAAGGAAACTCGTCTCCCGTTTCTTCACCGTCTACACCGGTAATGGCACTGACGTCTGCCGGAATACGAAAAATCCTATTTCAACTGGAACTCCTCGCCCATCAGAGCAGCAGGATGCGAATAGCCAAGATGGAAGGAGGACGTCGAGGCACGGACGGAGACCCTTCCACTCAAATATCCGACCGCGGTAGTTCATTCTACCTACCCCGGTGATGCTATCTGCGTTTGGTCCTGACGTTGCTGGGTATCCTGCTGGAACTCCTATGCCATAGACGTTCGACGTCGAACGCGGACTTTTCTTAGTTCCTCTTTCTCAGAGGGATTCAGGGGGACGTTTCGCAAAATTGAATTACGCCAAAGTCTGCCGGAGTCTTCGAGCAGCAAAAATCCTTACCGGCAACACTGAGTCGCTTATGTCTCCTGTTGTAAAATCCTCTATACGTCGGAAGTTTTGGTTGATGGAAGCTCTCTCCTAAGACGGCTGAAGTAAACTATTCAGTCCGCATTTATTTTATAGATCTGGAGGTGATCGATTTTGATTGTTTATATCGACTGTCTGAGAAAAAAAGAGAGTACAAATCGTGTACGAGCATAGATCATATCCAAGAGTCAACATCAAACTAGATCGAAGAAATCCGTTAACTTTTTTTTTTCGGGACTCCATTTTCATTTCTAGCTTGTCATGTATGGAGTAGTGCAAGAACGATGAGCATGCTCCCCAGCATGGCGTCCAGCGCCGCCCCACCTCTAAACACAACAATATGTAGGGGGTGATGCATGCGTCTTCTATAGGGGAAACTCTCGAAAGGGTGGGGTGTACGAATGTTCTGCCTTTTTCCACAATCCACATTTTGGATACGTACCAAATGTGTTCTTCCACTCGCAGCACGTATTGCCACTTCCGGTCATGCATTGAAATTAAAAATTGCTTAACTTCCTCAACGCGCTAGTATCTTACATATATTTTCGAAAGTAGTTCGTTTGTCCCAATTTTTTTAAATCCAGGATTACGGAAAATACAGCCTTTCAGCGTGGCGAGAGATTGCCGATTGTCGGCCGACCTTAACAGACATTCTGATAGACAGAAGAAGCAAAAAATTAGAATTTCGCTCACGTTCGTCAAACGCAAAACGGCCGTGCAGCCAAAATTCCTTATGAGAATTCAGACTCCCGAGTCACGAGACGAACCGTATTCGGCTATAATTTCAGGGAAAGAGTTCTTCTTCGTACAGTTTGTGAATGGGATAAATAACGTATAGCGAATAAAGCGTGGCTTCTTCTGACTGGTTTTCGCTGTACTCGTAGCGCCGTAGCCTCGTGTTTTCTAGATCCTCAAGGCGTACATATTTCGCAGACACCACTCTGCCTATCTTCCTCGAGAGGCATAGCGCAAGGAAGATAGATAGAAGCGCGTCTCCCCCAGGGATCCGCATCTCCGTGACACGGGGGCAACCCAGTCACCCAACCACCCACGCAACCACCCTCCCGGCTCGCGGCAACCCTCCGAATAACAGCCCCGCACGGTCACACACGCCCTTATACACTACACGTTTTTACATATACATACAGTGTAACCGAGTAGAGGATTACAGAGGAGAGATACGAGGACGAATCCATAAAGCACCCTCCAGTTTTTACCGACGCCGCTGGGATATCGACTCCCTTTTCTATCATCCTTTTTTTACTTCGAAGCAGGATCCCACACGAGGCTCTCACGGATAGTGCTAGCGGAAGATCACATGCGTGAGGAAGATACAAACGAATGGATATTGAACACTGAATTTTCGTCGAAAATTTGCTTCGAATTTCCATTTCCAAAGCTGGGCAAATGGGACAACAATTTCCATCTTCAGCTGCGTATAGAATTTTTTTTCTTTTCTTCAATCAGTTGGTTATAAAAAAGGGACTTCCGGGAGGAATCAATTAGTTATATTTAATTATATTCTCATTGGAGGGGGAGAACAACTTATTGAAATTGCCTGTCAATTGACGTGAGCGATTTGTATGGTGAATAAAACTTGTATTGTTATCCTTTTGATATTTTCCGTATATGTGAAAACAGGAGACGAGAAAATATATCGCCGAGAAATGTTGCCGAGACGATTCTCATTCCGCTCGAAAAACCTCAATAATTGTCGCCCTTAAGGGAGGACAAGGACTTCCACATTGCAGTCCCTCCTGTCCTCGAGATTTGAATACCCATGCTGCGATACGATAAGCTATGATATTTTTTGCCGGTACCGTCTGTTCTTCTTCATTACGTACTCGAATGTTTGCTCGAAGAGAAAAGAGTTTTTTCTCTGATATTTTTTTCACTATAGCTACAATTACACATTCTTTTCTGCCAACAATTTCTAGAATCGTAACTGTAACGAAACGATTTCATTGCCATCTTTTGAATTGGAACTTTTTGTTGAGTCACTGAGGAGGCGGATTTCGGCTATTCAAAAATGTCAACTTAAAACACGTTATTTAGGTCTGAAACCATTTCGGCTAGCCAAGTTTCTTCTTCTGAATTACCTTCAAAGGGTGACAAGAATTGAAAAATTGTTAAAAATCGCATTACCACCAGTACTTCCGGTTCTGCAAATCGCCGATCGTTCCCAACTGGTAATCTTGTACAGGAGTGTCGCAAAATTTATATAGCCATCGTCTATTTAACTAGCGAAAGCTACGGAGTGCCGAGGGTGGCCGGTGCGGAAGGAGGCAGCCCTCTCATTTTATTATGTTCCCGTTGAAAGGTATAAGGTCATGGCGGGAGGGAGGAATGGAAAACTCGGAGGTGGATATGCCCACCATACCAATTTCCCATGCTCGCTCACGTGTGCGACTAAAATCGGGGGTGCGACCGAGACAGAACGGGGGGGCGGAGGGGGTTGGAGGGGGGGGGGGGGGGGGGTAAAAAAACCGAAGATAGGTGGATATAGTAGGTTGAGCCGAAGCTGACTGCGCTGCAGGATCTGGATGGCAGGCGGCAGCAACCAGGAAGACGGGAACGGGGAGGGTTGGGGGTCTCCTCACATATGAAATTCCAGCAACGTATCGTACGCCGTATGCTGTTCGTTCTCCCGCTTCCAGAGACCCGCTTGCCACTCCTGCCAACTGTATACCCTTCCAGCCTCTCGTCGGATTCCCAATGCCGCCCCCGCCCTCACGTGGCACGGGAGCGTTGCAACCCTCTCCCTGTATGTTACCTTTTCTTATTTCTTTTATTTTTATTACTATTTCGTATTCAAAGCGCCTGGATATTTCAAGCGTATATTTTGAGTGCCGTTCCACTATTGCATTAACCCCTCTGTCACCCCTTTTTATATTATGCTTTTTTTATTTTATTTATTTATCGGACTACGACGGCTATTCGGGAAAAGGTGCGCAGCGATATTCGTAGGGGGGGGTTTGAAGTTAATATGAGGTGGCAACATTCTTCGACTCTCGACTGCGTTTCGTTTTCATTCGAAAAATATTTAAAAACCTTCGTCAAGTTTGTAATACGATATATTTAATAAAACTAAAAAGGATTTTTTTTATTGATCTTGAAACATTTGCAATATCGGCAACTCTGATTATAAAATATTTTAACCCGTGTGGGATTTCGAAACACTACTTACGAAAACTCCATTTCTTTTAGCAGCATTTTTCTTGTAACTTTAATTATCGCCGGGTAGACATTTATGTGTGGTAAATGCAACCGGGACTTCGACAAGACCCCGATGGAACGCTGCAAAATGTCTACTGCGGTATTTCGTACAAGTTTTATATCGAAGATGATTTTTGAGAAAATTTTAAGCGGGTGAAAGTGGTGAATCTGGACGTTCCCGACTGGGCCATATTTACCACTTTCACCCTATTGTATAACAGTATTATTAATTCCTATCGTTCCTCATCATATCCCGTTGTTTATTAATAAATAAAAAAAATTGCATTGATAAAATTCTAATGCGTGACAAAGTGACAAAGTACATCACCAAAAAATTTCGCAGTACTTCGCAACGAGCTGTATCTCGTGCCCCGAGCGATTTAAACTGGTGAGGTGGAATTGTGGACCAGGAAAAAAAAGAACAAGCAAAGCGTGTGCGGCCGTATCAGAACGTCGGGAAGCCCGTGCATCGAGGACTGTGAAAGTTCTTTTCTCGCCACCCGCCCCGCAAAAGCGCGAGAGGAAGTCTCCGGGACTCGTGAGTTATGACGCGCCCCTAACGCTCCCGCAACAACCCCCATCCTTCGCGAAAAGCTGGGGAGGCCGCACGCCGGCGTGTCACGATGGCTCGTAAGGTGCAATAGCGAGATTATATTATTCCAGATAAAGAATTTTCCTGTTTCTGCGCATGGCACCATTTTCTTTTCGTTCACCCATATTGGACTAAGATGTAAAAAAAAATAAAACTATACAGTACGGTGCGGAATGCTCATGCAAAATAAATAAATAAAAAAGACTAGTACGGTGCGGAATGCTTAGACGAAATAAATGTATAGAATTATCAATAAAAAATCGGTTAACGGAGGTGAATTTTTATCGAAGAGAGAAGTTTTTCGACACTTCTTTCGGTTCACAGTCGGGACAGGGCTGGAGGATTCGCTTAATGCAACGATAATTCACGGCAAGAATGGTTTATAATTCGAAGTGCGTCGAGAAAAAAAAGTTGCTGGATGTCCAACGCCTGGGCACTGTAAAAAAAAATCGTATGAAATTTAAGGTACCGGACTGGAAGTTTTTATGCAAAAACTGGGATATTAAATTTCGTGTACAATTGTGATGAAAAATTAATGTTCAGTTTTCTAAAAACATTGGAAATACTTTATTATTAAGAATTTACTTTAATTTTCCTATGAAAGTACTTTAATTTTAATAATTTACTTCAACTTCACTCAAAAAGTTTATTAATTATTCATCATAGTTGTACATTACCTTTCATGTACCAGTTTTTGTATAATGATGTACAGTCCGGTACATCAAATATACCATTTTTTTACAGTAAATCTTCACAATGTTCTAAACAATTTTTTACATGGAAAAAAAAAATTTATTTTGGCCAACAATTACACGTTTCGTTCGACCAAAGTATGTCTGAAACGCAAACTAAACCATTTTTTTTTCTTTTTATAGATTTATTTCTACCGAGAAAAAAAAATCATTTGAACGTCAAGGAGAATAGGCGTTGGACACGCAACAATTTTTTTTCCTCCACGCGCTTATAACAGGGGTGCGGCTAGGATACGACCAACTGCTTCTGAAAACCATCAGAGCCCTTGGCGGTATAATGCCACTCTAAAAGCGCGTCAGTCGTAGCGGTGGAGTAGAGCTGCGCCGCGCGAGAAATCAAGTATGAAGTAGATTTGCATGCGAGTCGAGTAAGCTGGCTGAATATTTTTTCTCCAGCGTTGGGCACGAGGAATAAGAGAAAAGGTGAGAATGGAGAAGCGGTGGGAGCGCCAAGTATTTTATCCCGAGTAAGTGGAAGAAGAGAAGCATAAGAATATCTGGACCCGGCGCCCGATTGCGTCGTGGTCGGATCTACCTATGTTACACGAGGTGTGCTGGTCATAAGTGACAAGGAAAATTGACGCGTATGCGCAGTGTCACACCGTTCCGGTGCAGCTCAAAGGAGGAAGAACTAAAACAAGACCACCGTATAACTGCCGCTCAGTCGGCAGATTCTGCAGTCGCTTGAAGCGAAGAAACTCCCGGGTGACAATGTTGCGTCGAGCAATAATTTATAATTTATAATTTATAATTTATAATTTATAATTTATAATTTATAATTTATAATTTATAATTTATAATTTATAATTTATAATTTATAATTTATAATTTATAATTTATAATTTATAATTTATAATTTATAATTTATAATTTATAATTTATAATTTATAATTTATAATTTATAATTTATAATTTATAATTTATAATTTATAATTTATAATTTATAATTTATAATTTAAACGCCACCGTCTACGATGCTGCAATAACAGACAGAATTCAAAATAGAAGCGTATGAGGAGGAAAGATACTGGATTAGTTTTTTGGGATGGCCATACTCTGGAGACCCTTTTCTCGGGGCTTTCGAGATACGAAAAGCAGCGAGGAGCCGCTTCGGCAAGACTGGTATGATATGCAAAAATATGTGATAAGAACGGTTGAAAAGTATGCGAGCCAGTCAGGCGCAGAAGCCGGCCGTTTTATGTACATGTATATCTCTTTGTCGTCTTGTTTCCTGTCTAAAGTAAGGTGGATGCGAGATGCCACGTCGCAAGTGTATGTGCGCACGCGAGAGCCAGCAATGGCAACCGTATCGAAGCTCGGGGATCCCAAGAGGCCAACGTAGCGACAGAGAAAGAAAGTGAATAAGGAAAACGAAGGTGAACCGAGGATGGTGAGGTAAGCGAAGACATGCACATGCCCCCGCTGTGCTATACGAGGGATACCGAGTATAGGACGACAGGAATTTTCATATCTCGACGCGGTACGTACGCTGTGCCGCACCCCGGCCAACTGGGAAAAAGGGAAAAAAGCTTTTTCGCAGAGAATTCGAATCGAGCCTTCGTCCAAAAGCGACGTGTATTGCGGAATTGTGTGGAATACATGGCGCTTATTAACAAAAAAAATTAACAAACCTTTTAAAAAAATGAATTAACCCTGATGGGAAGAAATCACTAATAAACTTTTAAAAATATATTAATGAACCCCAATGAGTAACTATTAAGGATTGTTAGTGTTTTATCGCCGTTTGAAGTTCCACTTCTTTTCTCTACAAATTTTGCATTATTATTATATTTAACAAACAAATCTGTGAAACCTCGTTTATGCATTTACTAACAATTGTCTTGCATAGTGATTGCGTAAATTAATTTACTATAAAAACGCCGTAACAGGGTATGTCATGAAAATATGAATTATTAATGAAAAATCCTCGCATGTATGAGGATGTGAACCGCGCCATCATTTTAATACCCGATAAATATAAGTGTCCAAAATCCGCGAGAAAAGATCGTTCGACAATAAATCTATCATACATGTGAAAGTGGTGCAAACTTTTTCGAACAAAATTTCCGATAACGGCGAGGAGAAATGGTAATTTACCACGAAACCGGTAATTTATATGCGCGAACAACTCCACGACGATTGAAGGAGTGCGGAAGTTGGGTGGCGGCCTAGCTCAACGCTCCTCTCGCTAAATGTAGTGAAAAATCGGGGCCACCCGTGGAGCTCCTGCACTTCTGCCCTTGCGAATTTTTCAGTGCGCAAACATTAATGACATTGTGTGTACACGCCCTTCACATGCTTTCTTCACTTTTACTTCAACGTCATCCTGGCAGAGATGTTTCCTGGAGTAACGCACACACACATACACACACATACGCATACACAACTCGAGTATGCGGAGGTGTCGAGGCAGGACTGCGGAATCCAATGCCAGCCTGCCTGCGCCTGACAGCTTACATTTGTCCGAGTTTCGCGAAATTTTTCCATATCGAGATTTGTCGGGTGCAACACGCGCGGAAACCCCACCTTTCCGGGCGCTAAGTGAGTACTCGCTGATAGTGGAATTGTCAAGCCAGTGACTGTGCTATCGCTATACCTGACTGACTATTTTATTTACCGTATATCGACTGCCGAGAAACAGAAGGGCGTATACCAAGTCGTTTTACATGTTAAACGGTGTGAATTGCGTCCTTGTGTTTCTTGGCAGTCGATATATGCTTTGGGAGAAATTATTGATTAAACAACTGTGTATTCGATGGGTATGAATGAAAAAAAAACATTAAACTTCGTTAAATTGAACACCTTCGCGGCTAGCTTCGGCTGTGTTCGGCCAAATGTCGAGCCGGATATTAAATGTTTGAAATCGAGTGCCCAAAAGATTTGGTGCAAAATTTAGTGTGTTTAACACCAATCTTAAAAAATTGCAAATGTTCCGTTTCTTTCTGTGGCACAAATATCAGCTTCTTCTGAACGAATTGTTGGGATTGAATTTTTTTTTACGCACGGAAATAAATGCCAGAAAGATGAAATTGAGTTTGATATGTTGAACCGTTTATTAAATGTTCAAAAGGCATCGAGTACTCAAAAAATTTCGTGCAAAATTTAACATGGTTCGCACAGTTCTTAAAAATTGACAAACGATTAACTCTTTTCTCTGTCACAAACATTAGTTTCTTCCGAACAAATTGCTGGGATTCAATATTTTTTTAGTCGCGAAGACAAATGCCACATAAATGAAGTAGAGTTTGAATAACGAAAAACAAACTATCACAGAAGGTAGAAGTAAAACTTCCAGAGCACTTTGAGAATCAGGTAACGAAGTGCACCGTACCACGAGTCGTGACTATACTAACACTAGAATTTTTTCTATCCCTTCTGCCCCATAACCCTTCCCCTAATAGGCACCGCTCGCCCTTTCCTCCCCGAATGCGTACCTGAGTCGCAGCCTCTTTCATAGGCCGAAGCTAATGTTGCTAACAAACTCAACGCTCCTCGGCAAAGGAGAGAAAATCCCCTCTCCGAATGACTATTTATCGTGAGACACAAGGGTTAAATTCGAGAACGGGATCCACTGAAAATCTCAGCAGAAAAAATAAACACAAGAAATTACAATAAAAATAATATTGCAAAATATACCCTTTTAAATTAACATTTTCTTCCTCCCGACTCGAGATACGGCCCACGTATAAAATTTCTGGATCGTACCGTGCACGTTGAATTGGAGTAAAAAAAATAATAAAAAAATTCAGAAACACAATACATGAGGTTGAAAAGGTGAGAAAACGAGGAAAGAATGGAGAGCTACAATATATTATTATATATAGCTTTCGTCCCGAATCATTAAATTGACTGCGCTTGACTGATCCACCGGATACATGCGTACGATATGCTAACACTCTCAAATATTTCTCGAACAGAAACGCAAAACATCATAAAATTGTGTTCCCTTTCTTGTTGATATATACATAATATATACACCAATAAAAAAACATATATATAATACAGTGAACGGGCTGCACATATTCGAGACTTCCTTTACGTCCGTTCATATTCACTACACTCGGATGGAGTGAAAAATGTAAAAAATAAATAAAAAAAATTGTCAACTTCGCGGAGCCCAAAGAAGGACGCGGAGAGAGAAGGGGAAAAATAGAGAAAAAAAGAACGAGAAGAAGCATAAGGTAGGAATCATTAAATTGATCGCGGCTGAGTGAGTTTCGGTCCAGGAAACTCGAGTCGAGTATATTAGGATCGTTTTCGTTCGCCCTTTTAACTTTTGGCCCTGTCGCCATTCCCTCGTACATGTAACGCACGTACGGGAACTAAATACATATGCAAATATGTGCGGATACGCGAGAAGCAACGATCCGCCGTCTACCCCATCGACTTTCCTTCCGTTTTTACTTCTTTATCCTTCCATTTTACCCCGACCGGAATGTCCCCCGTGCTTCAAGCGAATAATCAGCTAGGTATAGAGAGCCGCACCGCTCTCTCCTCTTGCGCTCTTCCCATTCGTATTATGTACATGTAAATCAGAACTCGTCCCGCAAAAGCGACCCTGCGTACCTTCGCCGTGCTCTCGTGGATGCCGCACACATGTCTGTCAAGCTTGCTGTTGCTTGTACACTATCCCGAAGTTGCTCGACCGTAGTTCGCATTCGGAAGAAAAACAACTACAAAAATATATATTTTTATTTCAAAATAATGCTAAACCTTAAATTTTTTTCCGAATTTTTCGCATTTTTGCTTGTGTTGTGAATTCATGCTTATAATCTATATCTTTTTTTATATTATATCTTTGTTTACCATCATTTAATTAGATTTTCATGAAAAATTTACTTTACTTTCTGTTGCTTGTACACTATTCCGAAGTTGCCCGACCGTAGTTCGCATTCGGAGAAAAACAACTACAAAATTATATAAATTTGATTATTTTTAAATAATACGAAACTCTCAATTTTTCTCAGAATTTTTACATTTCGGCTTGGGTTGTAAATTCATGCTTACATCTTTGTTTACCCCAGCTTAACTGGATTGTCATTAAACACTTACTTTGCTCGCTCGAACAATTTCTAAAATGGGATCATTTTAGGTTCAAAGAATGTTCCATAGACATGAACATTAAATCCTGAATTCTTTTAAATTCGATTATCATTAAACATTTATTTTGCTTCTTCATAAAATTTTTGTGATGGACTCATTTTAAATTCAACGAGTGTAATCATACCATGAACTTTAGGCATTAAATCCTGAAATCTTTTTTAAGTCGATTGTTATAAAAAATTTACTTGCCATGCTCATAGGCTCGCTTTGGGTTTAAAGAGTGTAGCCACAGACACGAACCATGGTCATTAGAGCCAGAAATCTTTTAATTTTCTCACCGTACACTTTCAATAATAAATCACAGACAAGACAATCCAAATTTTCGTCGCAAATTGACTTTGCGATTCACATCAAAGTACAAGAAAACTATGAAAAAAGTTAAAAAATAAATAAAACAATGCATTATTCCGAACGTACGCTAATTTCGAGCCGGTAAACAAAAAAGAAAAGACAAATTGTCCGATTGCCAACCGACCAATTATTTGCTCGCGCCAATGACATATCCGGCTCTCGATCCGTGCCGCTCGACGATTGATTTTTGTTTTCTTTTTTCATTCAAATATCCAGATGAAGGTTTCGTTCCGCAGCCGAAAGGGGAAAGCGACCGAAGTAAGATAGAACGAGGAAGGGGATGAGGTGCGCCGCTCGTATGCAAATTGGGCGATATTGTCGTGAGTTGTACGCGACAGCGAGGACCAGGTACCTACCACCACCCTGACGCGTTTTACACACGTACACGCACACATATCCCTATATGGGTTCATGCGCTCACGCATCCATGTCCGGTATACCTATATGCATTGTGAGCGATCCGAGCACACAGCCTCCAGTTCTTCTGTTCCTTTTTCTTCTCCTCACTTTCATCTCTAGTCAGGTATAGTCCTGACACGATGAGGAGAGGTAAACGAATAGCCGACGTATATAGAGTGCGAGTAGAGAGAAAGAGAGAGAGGGTGAGAGAGTTCGAAACGATTCAGTCGATGCAAATTTGCCGTGGCTAAAACGGAGTGTGGCATAAAGCCGAAAGCTCAGCTGGCTCCAGGGAGCGCGGCTCGGGCCACGGCTCCGAGGCACGATTTGCATAAGTGTTTCGGCAGCTGCCGCGACGTGCAGACCCCGCGAAACACGTGCCCCGACATGCGATTAACGGACGCTCTTGCGCACCGGGATTTCGAAAACCTCGTGGACGGCTATCGGGCGTTCGCTCTCCGGGTCGCGCGTCCACTTCCGGGTTGGCTCTGTATCGGCAGAGCCGGCGACAAACCCCGCAGCATCCCCGACGAATGCTCCGATCTCCGAGCTCCGCGACTCGGAACGCTGAGGCTCTTCGTTACGGTTAATGGATAATTTGGTGTTGCACTCGAGCCCAGTGGGTCAGTGGCTCGACATGCTTTTTAATTTAACTGGGCTGTTGGGCGGAGGCGCTCGTCTCGTGGGCTCCTTAATTCACACGGTTCTGTCGCTGTAGGCGAGAAACACCCCAGAGACAGATGAAAAATATTGTTTGTAGCTCACAGTGACGTCACTTTCGACTTATTAGTTAGACTTTGAAAAGGAAGTTACCGTGCTTTCGGTTTGAAAATCTCACTATTAAATCGAACGTGACGTCACTGTTGGTTTGGAAATGTCACTTTTGACCCGACAGTGACGTCATACGGGAAAAATTTACTTCCGGTTTAAAAATCTCGATATTCAACTGGAAGTGAATATCATCATACGTAAGAAACGTTAATTCCGATATGTAAATCTCGATTTTCGAAAAATGGCTCAGTACGAAAAATTGAATTTTTATTAACAAAATAAAAAGAATCGAAATGCTCTATATCTAAAAGTGACAAGGTACATTTTTGCCAGTCAACAACCACCGTCAATGAAGTCTATGGCTAGAACACCTCGTCCTCATTTTACCGCTGGTTGGAACTGCGCAAGGAAAAAGTAAAAAAGAATCATGCAATATCCAAAATCGAGGATATTCGCCATAGCAGTTGGTGACGATACCGGTGGCTCCGCCGGGGGAGTTGCACTTTGACAAAAATGTCGATTCCAGCTGTCGCCAGAGGAAGAGGGTGGGGGGTGTGCGTACAGGGTTCTCTTGCTCTTTCCGTCACGTGAGCCACCCTCTTCACTCGGGGCGCGACAACGGAAACTGACGACGAGGAGGCGAGGGGGGGGGGGGGGGGGGGCGCGGGCGGGGGGAATAAGACATGGAAATTTTCAATTCGGGCAAAATTTAAGAATTTAACCCGCGGCCCTCTCTCTCTCCCGTTCTCTCGTGACCAAATGTCGGGTGCAGAGGATATGTATTATGCGAGGGGCGGGGGCGAGGGGGGCGGGGGTGGCAACGCGGTTTTGGGGTGGATAAAGCCCAAAAAGGACGTGAGCGAGCAAAGGAGGAAAACGCATCAAGCGAGTGGGTTGAAAAGAGGGGGGAGAGGGGGGAGGGGGTGGGTATGTGTGTACCGTGTGTGGCGGCCATCACGGAATGCTAGGGGTAGTTGCTAAGCAACGCCTTTCAACCCCCACATACTCACACCATGCAGCCTTCCCGCGACTCTTCCAGCTCCAAAAACTCACTCGGTTTTTCTCACTCCCTCTGTGGTTCGCTATAACCGTACGTGCTCCAACTTATGTGTGCTCTCGTGCACTTGTGTTGCGCTGTACTGTGCTACTCGAACAGTCGAGCTTCGTTCCTCTCCTCTTTGCGAGTTCCAGCTCCCGTCTCTCTCGCTCTCCCCCTCGCCGTTTACTCGCTTCTCCATACGTATCTTAGAAATCCAAAGCCGCGAGCAGAAGCCAGAGGCATCAGCAGCCAACGCAGATCCTATCTGCGACGTTTACCAACAGTGACTCGACTCCGAATTCGTTCGCTTTTATACCGTAGTCGCGTATACCGTGGACATGTAGATATCTCCCGGGCGGGGAGGCTGAAGACCGAGCACTGTGGAACCCATGCGAGTTGCGTATAATTTTTTCTTAACAAAATAAAATAAAAAAAAAATTCAGGTGTTCGTACAGAAGAATTGGACACGTGGAAAAATCTTTGCATGGCGTGTGTGGATTTATGAATTCGGTTCGATGGAACGTGTCATCACACCCAGAAAAATAATTTGTCTGAGGGGCACCCGCAAATAAATATTTATTTGATTTAAATAAACATGAGTTTGAATCTAATAAATATGTATTTACATTTAATAAATATTTATTTTTATTTAATAAATGTTTATTTTAATTTAATAAATATTTATGTAAACGAAATAAATTATTTTTCTGGGTGCATAATTATTAACTCGACATGGGGGGTGGGGGTGGAGGAGGGGAGATTCAATTTTGATTCACGCATCCATCCTCAGAAGATTCAGCTCGCAAAGCTGTCCTTACACGCACCGCAGCGGTGGCTATGGAAGCGAAGAGGAGATATA
The DNA here is from genome assembly GCA_964017025.1 of Stenichneumon culpator. Classification (NCBI taxonomy): domain Eukaryota; kingdom Metazoa; phylum Arthropoda; class Insecta; order Hymenoptera; family Ichneumonidae; genus Stenichneumon; species Stenichneumon culpator. The sequence goes on from OZ024769.1 coordinate 13,303,477, forward strand.
AAATATAAGATTATAGAGAGAGGACTCAAACATATTACCCGGCTCTTGGCTGAGAAGAGTGCAAACGCGGCCTCACTCCGTCCGAGCGGCGAGCTTAAACTTCTTTTTCCGCTTTTTTTTCTTATTATTATTATTATTATTGTGATGCGAAACTTCAAGGAGCTAAGGCTTCCTTACCTCGGCATTTTATTACCACCCAGTTTGGCATTATTGAGGATTGAAAGAAGTTTTTACGACCGCGGTATTATAGAAATCTTGCGACAGAACCTCATCGTTGCTTATGGTGCGTCGACTTCGGCACTTTCTTACGAGGTGACTATCGAATAATCCACGTCCGGAATTTCTTGAAGGATCAAAAGCCTCTTGCATCTAAAATAGCGAGCACAAGCGGTATATCTTCTAGTCACGAGACATAAGATTTACTAGGAGAAGAAGTAAAAGAATGAAATATTTAATTTTAATTAATCGAGAAGTCAATAAGTTTTTAACCTAAAGCGATCTCTTTTTCACTAGAAACGTTATTATGGAATCGATCATTTGAGTGTCCCAAATTGGATGCAACGTTCAACTGTTGACTCTACTGACACACGAACGAAGAAATAAAAAAAAATAAACATTTAAATGAAATCCTTCGAAAAGTCAAAAAGTTTTGAACCCAGAGCGATCTCTTTTTCACTTGATTTCTAATGCGAATCAAACGGTACTATTGAATCGATCGTTTGAGTGTCTCAAATTGGGTGTAACGTTCGACTGTTGACTCTACCGTCACACGAACGTGTACGAATTTATTCGAAAGATAGATAGTGTGCACGCAGGTATAATGGTCCGGTCAATCCGATTTGTATGAATCGATGTGCATGCATACGTGTCTGTGGCTCAAGAGAGGCACGTACCGATGATGCTTCGATAAACATCCGAGTATTGTGCAATCAACCGCCTATTTGGTGTGTCATTGTTTGGGGTGTCCCGGACCGATCCAGGGCTGCAGCACGGAACTAGTGCTCACGCATCCTGCGCATCCCAGGCATAAATCAGCTATTGCACAAATCTTCTCTCGCATTGTTAACCCTCGTAAGGGTTGCGCACAGTCCGGATACCATTTTATTTCGTTCCCTCCGTTTTATTCATCAGTCATGTACACTGGCAAAGCTACCTGAAGCTTGTGCTACTTGCGCATTGCCTTCCTGCTACCAATCTACCGATCTCTACGGAAAATCACGGGTTCGTGCAGCTTCATGAGCCTCCAAGTAACTCGATCTACCGGAAATCAGAAAATGATTATCTAAATATGGAGTATATATTCGAAGTTACGAATTGATCTCTAATTTTTTTGTTGCATTTGTAAGCTTCATTAAAGTGGATGTATTACAGTTTCGTTACATTTCAGATCAACATCGAAAGATCGCGATGTATGATAGCTTTTTTCCATCTACGATGAACGCTGGCAAGGCTATCTGAAGGCTTGGGCTACTTGCGTCTTGCTTCAGATCTACCGAACTCTACGGAAAATCATGGGTTCGCCCAGCTTCTTGAAACTCCAAGTAACTTGATCTACCGGAAATCACAAAATTATTATCTAATGGCGGAATATATAGGGGAGAGTGGGGCAAAACGGCATACTGGGGCAAAATGGTACCGGGGCGCGATGGGACCGGGGCATAATGGGATGGGGGCAAAATGGGATAGCAAAAAATTGAGTCCCCTCTATGACGGAATTGGGGCAAAACGGGATCGGGGCAAAATGGAAAAGTGGTCGTTTATTTCATTTTACTCTGCTGTTTTCCATCGCGCCGAGGCACATATTCCTCCCTTCTCCATTTTTGCCCCCATTCTAGTGTGCCGCGACATTTCATTTTCGCCTATTCCATTTTGTCGCGGCCTCGTTTTGCACCAATCCAATCGTCTCGCGCCATTTTCTCTTGTCCCATTTTGCCCCGATTCCATCATACAGGGGACTCAATTTTTTGCTATCCTATTTTGCCCCAATCCCATTATGCCTCGGTCCCATCGTGCCCCGGTCCCATTTTGCACCGGTATGCCGTTCTGCCCCACTCTCCCCTATTCCAAATTACGAATTGATCTATAATTTCTTTGCATCTGTAATTTTCATGAAAGTGGACATAGTACGGCTTGGGTAAATTCCCCATCAAGATCGACAGACCGTGATATTGGATATCCGACTCATACCCAGCCGCCGATTCTTCCGCGTGATTTTTCGATGTTTTCAACTAGCATGGACAATCTTCAAATGGTTAAAAGATCAACGGTTATTCGGAGGAAAGAATCAAACGTCAAAACGTGCGAGTTAGGGACGATGCACCATTCCCGAACGGGATAAATGAACGATTGACAATCCCTCCTCTTTTCATCAGTCATGTGCGTTGGCAAGCCTACCTGAGGCTTATGCTACTTGCGCATTGTTTCCTGCTTCCGAGCTATCGATCTTGTCGAAAAATCATTGGTTTGCGCTGCTTCATGAACCTCCAAGTAACTTGATCTACCGGAAATCAAAAAATGATGATCTAAAAGCGCAGTATTTATATTCCAAATTACCAATTAATCTATAATTTCCTTGATGCATCTGTAATTTTCATTAAAGTGGACATAGCACAGTTTTGGAAAATTTCCCTTCAAGATCGCCAGATCGCGATATTGGATATCCAACTCATACCCAGCCACTGATTCTCATGACGGATTTCTCGACGTTTTTAACTAGCATCGACGATCTTCGAATGGCTAAAAGATCAACTGTTATTCAGAGGAAAGAATCAAACGTCAAAACGTGCGAATTGGGGACGATGCACCATTGCCCGAACGGGATGAATGAACGATCGACAATCCATGAGGGCAACAGGTGCACATTTCACGAACTTTCATCGGCGTGACCTGTAGCCCTTGGCCTGGATCTCAAACTCTCCGTTCTTGTTTCTACATGTGAACACGAAGGGAAGAGACAAGCACGACGAGGCAGCGCCCGAGCAAGGGACGGGAAGAATGAGCGCGCCTGTGTGCGAGCACACATGTGCATCGCGATCGTCAGGGTGCAGCATCCATTGTGCCCTTTTGCGGGAAACCCCGGCCCGAACCCAGGATGACCTTCCTGACCCGGGACTACCTGTAGCCGCCGAGTGCGGTACAAACAGTTTTTCACAGTCGTCGGTGGGCTCGGGATGAGGAGGATCCATGAAAATCTTAAGCCCCCAACACGGCAACTGTACGATTACCCTCGCGCTATGGGTGACGGAATGACGGGTCATTATTCTCTAAAACGCCATTATATTGGCCTTCGTTATTAATGAGCGCTATCAAGGTACCTTCACGGGCCTCACGGAGGATGCGCTCTTCCTGTTCTAGTGTTCTGGCAGCATAATAAACCCGGCCATGACGGGCCATTGAAGCGGATTTCTCAGCCGCTCGCACTCTCCCCAACTCCCAAAAGTCTTCGAAATACCCCAAAAGTCGTTTAATCCTTCGATCAATAATAACTAATATTTTTAAGCCGGAATTAACCCTTCACAAACTACAACGCTCGAAACCGTTCCGAAATGGGACTGATGGACAGTCGGGTGATTATCCAGCAAGGGATGCTTCTTTAGTGACAATACAACAGAGAAGCAACCGTTTTTGGATAACTATCGCAAATTTTATTCACACTTCTCAACTTGAGACTTTCTCATCAGAATCGTTATTGGCATCAAGCTTTGTGGCGAAACCGCTGGAAAATATGGATCACAACGGTTCTGGGAAATCTAAACACTTTTGATGGAATCACTCGTGATTTTGAACTACTAATTGCAAGATAATGATTTCATACCAGCAACATAAGTGATGGGAAAGTAGAAGGGAAAACTTCACATCCGGTTTGAAAATCTCAGTTTTTGAACGGAAGTGACGTCACACGGGAAAGCGTTACTTTGGTTTGAAAATCTAGGTTTTCGACCGGAAGTGACGTCGTACGGGAAAATTTCACTTCTGGTCTGAAAATCTTAGCTGTCGATCGGATGTGACGTTTTTCAGTATGACGTCACTGCCGGTCAAAAACCGAGAATATCAAACCGGATGTGACATTTTCATGCCGCGTGACAACGCTACGTACTCGAACTGATGGAACAATAGTAACATGGTATGAAATTTTCCGTGTTTACCACTTATCGTTTTCGGCATTATGCAAGAGAAGTGTGCACTCGAGATACGTTAAATATTTGTTCTGCCGATGCTACGGAGATTCAGGTAGTGGAGTATTCGAGTTAACGTGGTTTGCCCAGCGGGATTACATGGTACGTCTGATAGAGCAAAGGTTACATCGAAATGTATCGGCTATGTGTATTCTGTCCCATTGTTAACTGTAATATGCCATATCCCTCTCGAATGCTCTACCTCAAACATGCCTCGCATAGCGGATCCCTTCCATCCCCGACCTTTTGTCCCTCCAGCCTCGCGCCGTACTTTCGCGAATGTATAACGAAAAATAGTCAAGACAGAGATAAAAAAAGATAATCGAAATTTATTGCAATGTTTCACGCGTCACGGTGCACGAGTTACGGGAAAAAATGAGAGGCCCTTTGCACTCATTATTTTTTTTCTATCCATTTAATTCATTTCCATTCCTACGTATGTTCGTTGGTCTCGTAGTGTGAATCCCAGTAAAATGCATACGATTACCCTCGGTTATTCGCTCGACCCTTTTTTCCCCGTTTATACGCATATACGTGTTGCCGAGCCCGATGAAAGGGTTGCTCGCTTGCGTGCCTCATTTTCTCATAAATCAGCAACCAGCGGTTCCGCAACGTTCGACGTTGTTGGGTGTTACATTCGGATTATGGGATGAACTGGTCTTGAAGGGCTTGTGTACGCGAACGTCCGCCCACAGATTCCACTTCAATGGGAGCTAGAATTGTAAACTATCGTTTGTTACACCCATTGTAAAAAAAAACAGTTTGTTTGAAAATTAATGAATGGTATTGGAAGCTTTTTTACATTAACTGTTTCTGAAATCTTAAACACATCTGCGTTGCTATTTTACTATAAAATGTTTATTTTTAATGAAAATTTTTGTAATTTTAATATCTGGTATTTTATTTCTACGAAAAAGTACATTAATGTTCATTAATGTAAGTAATGTAAGCAAATTTCAAGTTCCAGTACGTTAAATTTACGATTTGTTTTTGCATTGCTAAACATGATTATTAGGATGATATTTAAGAAATAAATTATATGTAATGCAGTGTGCATTAATTTTTCTGAAAAATCAGAAAAATCGATTTTTTTCCCACGCATCTTCTGCAAAAGGCTATTAAAGGACAGTGACGATCCGGAGATGGGTAGAGATCGGCCTCCGATACCGCTCCTATTACTCAGCGTGGATCGTTGTAATAGAAGAGACGGGGATAGTCGAAGGGCCAGCAAGGCAGACATATAATTTCACGGATAAGATCAGTGAATAATTCACGCGTGCTGTATAGTGTATCGTTGTACCTGGGCTCATGGCACAGACGGACAACGTGCCTACTATTCGGGATCCATCCGGAAGACGGCGGGTAAGGGGTTACCCACGAGGGCGAGCGCCATGTGGGAAACTTCTCGTCTTCTTGCTATTTACACATCGGATGTGTATCAACGATGTATGAACTACAAGTAACGGCTACCTAACCCATTCCTTGTTTCTATCTTTTTTTCCTTTTTTGTAACATGAAACTCCCTAACATTTTTGTTTCACCTATGCACGCTATTTCTTTCTTTTTCATCTGGTGTGAAATAATATCCGCCTTGCTACAAGCTGATATGAAATATTTACTCTAATTGTTAATGAATATTATACTAGAAAATTTTAATTTTATAAATTTTGTACTTGAAAAATTTTAAATTATTAAATATAATACTTGATAAATTTATTATTATTAAATGTTAAAGGTTGTGGATAGATAACCGGATCATTAAACATGCGTGATCGACCCATATGTTACCCACGTTCGGATGAGAACTCTCCCGTTAGGGGTTCCGCGTGTCACTCTCGCGGGATGTTTCGCCAGTTTTCCAAACGGTTTTAACCCGCGACTGGGAACTCATATACATAATATTCAAAGAGCCGGTATACATAGTTAGACGGGGCAGGTAGACTGAGAACCCCGAGAGATATTTATGTGCGGATCGTTCGGCTCGCGGCCCAAAGGCGAGACGACCCTCTCGGAACCCCCCGGGTCTATCTCTCATGTGTATAGCTCCGGGTAACTGGGCTTCGGGGGTCCCCGTGTCGTTTTTTTTTCAGATAGTAAAAAATATGATAATCTATGCTTCGGTGGAAGAGAAAAATATAATTCATTATTGGGTTCGCGTGAGCGCGAGCGGGGCGAAACACACAAAGGCAGGAACGACGGTAGATGCTGCTCTGATGGGCGGTTGGGGAAAAAGTAGCGCCGGGTGAATCCCGCCCGCTTCAGCGACCCCGGTAGACATAAGGAAAAAAAGGGTTGCAAGGGTAGTCGAGAGACACGGTAAGCTGGTAGACACGAGGGTTTGTAGGAACAGTAGGGAGGCGGCGACGAATATATAATATTCTAGGTAACGCGAACGGACAATCTATATTTCATCTGAAACCCTTTTCGGCCCAACGTTTTTCCCTTTTAGGAGACGTAACCGAACTCGTTTTTCTGAAGGGCTCTCTAGCGATTCACGAGAAAACTTACGACAATCGGGAAAAGAGAAAAACGACGTTTTCGAACGTTTGCAACAAAAAATAACTAAAATAGGTTTCAATTTTTTCGAGGGATTTAACTAGCACCGTAGATTTCAACCCACCGGGACATCAAAAATTGAATACAATTTTACATGTAAGTTGTTCATTGGCCCATTTTGTTGCTGGATTTCCTGTTTAATATCTTTATTCTATTTCATCCGAAACCCTTTTTGGCCCAACGATTTTTCCCTTTTAGGACATGTAAATGCGTTTTTCTCAAGGTTTAACGAACATTTTGAAAACTGAAAACCGATTTTTCGAACATTTGCAACAAAAAATAACTATAATAGCTTGCAATTTTTTAAAAGTGATTTTACTAGTGCTCTAAATTTTAACCCATCGAGACGTTTAACATTGAATACAGTCTTACATGTGATTTGTTTATTGGCCCATTTTGTTGCTAGAAGTCCTGCTTGATATCTTAATTATATTTCATCTTGAACCCTTTTTGGCCAAACAATTTTCCCTTTTACGAGATGTAACCAAATGCGTTTTTTAAGGGTTCTCGATTGACCCACCAGAAAATGTACGAAAATTAGGAAAACAGAAAAACGATTCTTTGAACATTTGCAAAAAAAAAAAACTAAAATAGTTTCCATTTTTTTTTCAGCATTTGAACTAGCGCCCTAAATTTAAACCCAACGAGACGTTAAACAAATCTTCCTCCACGAGTAAGCAAAAATTGAATACAACCTTACATGTAATTTGTTGGTCAACCCCTTTCGTACCTGGATGTCCTGCTTGACATCCTCAATTCCCTTAAGACCTCGAGCAGGATATCAAACAAGATAAAAAAACCAGAAAAACCAGGCATCAATGACGGCCAGCGTACTTGAGCTACGACTGTGTGCGCGAGTAGAGATAAAAGGAGTGGCAGCTAGCGACGAGTACGAAACGGAAAGCAGGAAGCCGGCCCGACCTCGAATCTCTGGCATTGGTCGGGGAGTAATTACATATGTACGCAGGAGGCGAGCGGGATAGCGTGGAAAGAGCGGAGGCTGAAAAAAGTGGGGTGAAAAAAAGGAGCGCGGAGACAGAGCGGGTTAGAGGAGCGCGGCGAGTCCGCGGCGGATGAACCACCGCCTGGAAGTGGAAGGGTTGATGAGTGCAACCGGTGTCTGTCCCCCACTTCCCTTACAACAACGACCACTACTACTGCCATTTGTACGTGCTATTACTATACCGTACTAGCCACGCACGGACCAGTAGGTAGTGGCTTTAGAACCGGCCTCGAAGCCGGTTTCCGTCCTAGCGCCGAAACAGTAGTTCTGCACAGCAGCAGTTCGGCGAAACACACCAAAATAGGTACACACGTTTCTTGTCCGCAAACGTCGAGAATATTTTTCTTATCAATAAAAAAAGAATAATACAAAAAAAATAATTTGTTCTGTTTACAATTATTTTGTTGGCTAAATTAACGAGAAGAAGTTTGCTGACGTTTTGGGGAAAAAAAACGTTTGTTGATAGAAATTCTTTTCTACTGTGCAAAGTTCAGTGCCTCGTGACAAGGGCGAGTCGAAAAAATGACCCCGAAGACATCTGCATGAGACTAAATTTCGTCGAGTTATAACGACTGTGTTTTTCATCGCACGAACTTCGCTCGCGGAAGTTCACTCGGAGAATAAAATTCTACGAGCGAAGAATTTATTTTTTTATTTTTGATTAAGCAGTGCATTGACGGAAAATTGCAGACGATGAAATTTGAGGTCATGCAGATCTCTTCAGGGTCAGTTGAGAAAGAAAAAAAATTACATCGATTCCATCGATATTTGGTGCACGCGATATTGATATATATTTAATATCGAAATTCGAGGCTTTGCGAGGGTTTAGTGAAAAAAAGAGCAGAAAAACAAATTTGCCGGTTGCTTTGAAAAGTGGAGTAACGTCGATAAATTCGATTTTATTTAATTATGTTTTTGTTCGAGAGGGGCGGGGAGGTCCGCGATGCTTCGCACTACTTCCGACAGCGTCGATTTCCGTCGCTCGTGGAACGCGGGGCGAGAGGGGGGTGGAAACGAGGTTACGAAATCACCCACGACCACTCGATAAGCGCGGCTCCGTTTGGATTCACATTAAATATATTACACTATATCGAATCATAACGCCGAGTTGTCGCGCACTCTGCAAAAAAAAAAAAAAATTACCGTAGTAATACGATAAAGTACTCACCGATCGCCGATTCCGGTTGAATTATTCTTTTTTTCTTCCGAGGCCCCGCAGTCGACGACCGTCGTGTTGGTTGCTTCAATTTTTTATTTTATTTTTTTCGCCCCGACCGGAAAGTTCTCGGTGGAAATTTTTCTTCGAACGTTCTTCGTTGACCGATTTTTTTTTTCTGTCACAAAACAATACGAAGATCGCGCGGCTCGCGAGATTGGCGGATAACGCGGAGGATGATAGTTTAAAGTAATAAGAAATTGGACGATGATTTAAAGAAAAAAAACACACTCGAGTGGTTCGCGAAAGCTCGACGACCGTTCTCGATTTTATCTGCGAAACCGGCGGCAAGGGGTGAAAACGGGTGAAAAAAAAACGAAGAGGGGAGAGTGATTAACATGTCGGCGGGCTGCGTGGGGGATGCCGCGGAGGCTGGTGCGCGAGACCGGCGTCTATGAGGATGGTGGGGATGATGCGTAATTATAATTCGAGATAAAGACCGAGCGAGCGGTCGGCGAAGCGACAATCAGCTGCGGGCTTTTCGCGGAGACACTCGGCGACTCCTCGTCGTAATCTTACCGTCTCCAAATTAATTATCCGATAAACTTACTTCAACAATAATTCAACGATACTTCGTTTTTATTATCGCTGTGGTGAACTCAGTGTTAAATATTTCGCGGGCGGAAAAACCATCGTCGAAGCCCGAATTTCCAATCGCGAAGTTTGTGAAAATTTATCCTCGAGGGCCCGGCGATGTTTCGATTTTCATTTCGGTGCTCGGTGTTTCGAGCACTTCGTACGGAAATGAATTTACGAGAAAAAGAAACAGAAAGTAAATCGTTACACCGAGGATTTTTCGAGAAGTGCGGCTTTCAAACGAGGAGCTGATCGCGACGTTATGTTATTTTAAAAAAATATTGTCGGATAGTAATTTTTCAAATAAATTTTTCATCGAAGTTAGTTACAGGTTTTTAATATTTTTAAAAATATTTCGCTCGAGGAATAATTTTTGACAATTAAACAGATTAAAATCGGGTGTTGGACGGTGGTTCGTGACTCGTTCAAAATTTTATTTCGAGGCTCTCCGGGCTCGTGGAAAAAACGAGCCACGCCAGGAACGAAGACGGGGAAGGACTGCGCGTTGTTTCTGCCATCTCGAAGAGCCGTCCAACGGGAACTGTACCGTCGAACGTCGCGACGCCGGCGTAGGCGTCTCGATCGTCCCGACGCTCACACCGACGCAGTACCAACACCGAACAACCCCTCGAGCAATCCCGACGTGCGCACTCGCCCGAGATCTGTACAACGTTATATTTATATGGAAACGGATTTATCGAAGCTCGCGCAAAACGTGCGTGCGTCTTTGTAGGAACCCTCTCGCGCCACCCTCGAACCTCCCCTCGCCGTTTTTCTTCGCACTTTCGAATTTCTATCGAATTTTCAGATATTTATTGCCGATAGGAAAACCCCTGAAAATCGAACGTCTTCGCGGAGCGAAATTGCAAAAATTCTTGAACGTTTTTCTTGCCCAACTATTAAAACACATTCCTTCAACTCGAATAAATTCGCCGTAACCGCGCGATATTTCCAATCAGAGAAATCATTTTAAAAATACAGAAATTACAAAATCATTTATTTTATTCATTTATTTTTTAGACATATTATTCTCGAATGTGCAAATAGAATTTCGCCGCTGAAATCATATAAACATTTTTATTTCAATTAAAATAGCACGGCGTTGAAGTTTTGAATTAATTCTACCTACCAGGAAACATTATTTTCTTCGATTTTTACTGTCGACAGAGACATCGGAAAGTGCACCAATATTATTAAAATATATTTTATTATATTATTGTTAATATGTATTATATTACTGTTAAAGTGTATTATTTCCATGACTTAAGAATCATTTTTTTATCAAATTAATGAAACGATTTTTAGTAATCGTTTGGAAATCGTTTATCGCATCGACGAGGATTATTTAAAAGTGTATTTGCGTTGTTACTTTATCGATTCTGTTTCACAGTATTCGACCGTCATTGCCGAGTTCGGGTCATTTTTCCACAATGGCTTGGTCAATAGTTTTGCGACTATGCTTTCGAGTCCTACTATATCGAGACCCCACCCCCTTTTCAATGCCACTGCTGCGAGGGTGCCACGACGGACTCCACTGCGCAGGCGTGAGCATGGCCGCCCGACGTCGCCTCCATTCCAGCTAAGGGCTTCTCATTTCGGTTGTGATCACGCGTCCCTCGTGCCGTTAGTAATTAACAAAACACGGTTTAGTGCTCGTCTCGAGGCTACCCACGGGGCAACGACCCTTTGACCCAGAGACCGAATAAAATTCGTAGTCACGATCGATTTTCGACCAATTAAATAAACGAATGCACAAACAGTCCTCAGTTTGGGGGGGTGAGAAAAGATTTTATTCTTAAATTTTATTTAGTGCATAAATGATTCCTCGCACGTACTCGTTCGGCGATTGAAGATTCTGGCGTGAAGCATAATAGTTCCGTTCCGAACGTTTTATTCAAGCTCTTTTTCGTAATCCTTTTATTTTATATATGCGTATGGCTGCATCGATTTTCGCAAAATTCCATCCTAGTCTATCCTAGTGTGTTCAATGTTAGAGTGCGCGTGTGTATGTCGGTGTTTATGTTATTTATGTCATTTATTTTATTTATTTTACATTTAAGTTTTCAACTGTCCATTGATCGATTTTCGACCTATTAAATAAATAAATGTACAAACAGTCCAGAATTTGGGGGTGAGAAACGACATTCTTAAATCTTGTTTAATCCATAAATGACGCCTTGCACGCACTCGACCCGCAATTGAAGATTTTGACCTGAAGCATAATAGTTTCTTTCCGGACGCACTATTAAAGTTATTTGATATATGCATATATTTGCATCGATTTTCGCGAAATTCAAATCTAGTCTATCCTAGTGTATTCAATTCTAGAGAGTGGGTCTGTGCGTGTGTCGGTGTTTGTCTATTGTTCGCTGTAATGATATGCACATTTGTTTTATTTATTTATTTTATCTACGTATTTATTATATTTTTCCAATTATATGTTCAACCTTTAAGTTTCGCTGCTTCATGACCTGATCGAAGTGATTTTTGTTGCGCGCGACAACGGAAGAAAAATGACTTAATCGAATTTGTGCACATCGATACTGTGGTCAATAGCGAATATTATTATTATTTTTTTTCATGAAATAAGATCAACTAATAAACTCTGGAAGATATAATAATTTTACAAAAAACATAGTTCGTCCATATCGAACAAAATTTCGATCAAGTTTGTCCCAATTTTTTTTTTTTTTTTACATTATCGAAACGTCCCATCATCCGGTGTGAAATAGTTCTTCAATGATTCAAAGCCTCTCTCTCATAATGTATGCACGAGGTCACATCCGCGGAACCCGGCTGATCGGCGAATTTCTCTCTGTCCCCTATAAATCAAATCAGAGTCATTGTGCCGAAGCCCCGGAGCCTTCAGCCAGGTAAGTTGTAAAAAAAGAAAACCTCGCGCTCTGACGAAAAGTTATGCGTATGCGTACGCGTTCGTGAGAATGGAAAGCGGGTGAATATTCAAATTCAAGAAGCCTCGTTAATATGTTGGATCGATCGAAGGGCCCCAACTAAATCTGAATGCGCGATGATTTATCATCAGACCCCGCTGAGGTCTAGCGACTTTCACAATGCCCCGTCGACCCGGCCGCCGCGACTACCTGCATGCGTAATTTCCCGCCAAGAACGGATCCTTTTTTTCCATCCGTTTCCTTCCCTCTCGCTAAGAAAAGGCTAACCACTGCGAGCCCGGACGGTGTAAGAAAAAAAAAAGTATTCAGCTGCGATGTGCTGGAAAGTAGTTGGAACAAGCGTAAATATATTTATGCAAGGCGGTTGCGGTGATTGGCCCTTTACCACTTTGAAACATACATTTTTTTATTTGTATTTATTCTTTTACAAGTAGGAAGTTTCAAATACATCGGTTGGTTATTAATGCATCGTTTCTGAACTCAAAAATGCGTATCGCCTGTGATACATCGTGCTTCAAAGAATTAAGGAAAGAGACGATTTCAATTTTTTTCAATTTTTGAAAACTTTTACCCCGTTTGACGTGAGCGTCGATCTTTAATTTCAATTCGATTCGGCGAAATTTGGCGCGCATGGAAAATGTTGGAAGTAAACCCGACCGAGAAAGTGTTCAACGTCGCAAAACCTTCGCATTTTATAAGGTAACAGAATCTGCAAAAAAATTTAGCGGAAGTTCCTCTGAAAGAATTACCTAACGACTCTATGCCTGTGATTCATATAATGATTTACAAGTTACAAAAAAAAAAAAACAGTTCAAAATTTTTTAAATAAAAACAATTTAACATAAGACCATTGAGAATCCAAAATTTATCTACATACTACGTTGTTCGCTATAGAATATTTTTCGCACGCCAGTCGACGAAGAAGGCCAACGACTGTGCCGCTTGGTCCGCGCGTCGGTGCGACTGGCGGCCAAACCCTTGTTGCTTAATTCCTAAGGTTCCCTCATCCTGTCGTACCTTTGTCACGTAATATGCATACGGAACGACACGGACGGTTCCCGGCGATACGTTTGTAAGGAAATAGAAGCGCACGAGGATGAGGAAGGGAGAAGCGTGCACCTCTCAACCCTTCTTGGGAAAAAAGGAGGACTCTTTTTTTTATTGATGTGCCAACCATGGAGGAGCGAAGGATTCGAGGTTGAGCAGTGGGCAAGGAGCGGCAGCGGCAGCAGGAATCAGGCTCTGCTTATTGAATGGGGCTGCGATGGGGGACTCGAAGGGAGAGCAGGATTCAATGCTCTTCTAATTATATGCAAAGAAGTACGTACGTTACCTGCCTTGCCTTTACCTCAGGATTCCGCGGACGGATATCCCGGGCACACATGAGTCGGGGAGTGCCTATAAGTACCCTCGGGGAGGAAGGTGGAAGGAAGGATTTACGCGAGCTCTGCTGTGCGGTTGAAAGAGGGAGCGTACCAGTGCAGGCAACATGAGAGGCATGCGAGCTAGAAACGTAGAAATATTACTCCCCTTCGGCCGTGAACAGGATAAATTTGATATGCGAGAGGTGCTCCAATTGACCGGATTAGATCGGCAAATATAGGAGGACAAAATATCGATGTTCGATGGTGAGTTCAATCTTATCGTCGTGCAGGGAGCCTCGGAGAAGTGACTAAAATGAAGTTAATCTGCTAATTCAAGCGATTCCCGTTAGGGTAATTTTGATTTCTCGACGAGAAAGCGCTTTCTCTTGCGGAATTTTCATGACACCGGGCTTAAACTTTGCACGCAAGTCAAATTACCGCCAAAAATGCTTGGCACTTAGCTTCGTAAACAAAGTTGCAAGTAAAAAAATCCGGGGCAAAATGGCACAGCGGGGCAAAACGGGACAGTGCGGGCAAAACTCGATTTTTCAATAATCTTTGGATGCCTCATTTTGTCCCAACCATACGTCCGGATTTTCAAACCCGTTTTGCCCCACGTACCATCATCGCCGCCATCCAAAAGTTATTAAAGAATTGCGTTTTGTCTCATTATCCCGTTTCGCCCCGATGTGCCATTTTGGCCCGCTCTCCACTAAAGAAAGGATGAACTTTTTAGCGGAATTCGGAGGAAATTGCTTGCTCCTGCGCAATCCTCATGATAGCGGGCTTAAACTTTGCACGCAAGTCATGTTACGACCAAAAATGCTTGGCACTTACTTTGGGAAACAAAGTTGCAAGTAAAACAATCCCAACCGCAAATGTAAAATCAAGCGTTAAAAAAAGAATCATGCGAGCAAGAAACCTAGAAATATTACTCCGCTTCGTGAACAGGATAAATTCGATATGCTAGAGGGGCTCCAATTTACCGGACTAGATCGGCAAATATAGCCAGACAAAATATCGACGTTCGATGGTGAGTTTAATCATGCCGTCCAGTCGCCTCGATGATGTGACTATAGTGAAGTTAATCCACTAATCCCAGCTGCACCGTTAGGGCCATTATGATTCCTCGTAGACATATCGCTTTCCCCCGCGCAATTCTCACAACGCCGGGTTTAAACTTTGCACCCAAGTTACCATCAAAAATGCTTGGCACTTAGTTCGGCAAACAAAGTTACACTCGTAACTTCGTTTGCCAAACAAACTTGTTCGAAAAAAGACCTCCCAACTCCAAATATAAAAGAGGTAAAAAATGGATGAAGAAACTGGTTCCAAGAAGAACGAAGGACCCGCCAATTCGCGACACCCGTCGCTTTGGTGGTCGGAAAAATTGGCAGGATAGTCGCGGTTCTGGCGATGCTGCGCGACGACCTTATCAACATAATGGCGTAACCCTCTTGTTTTATTGTTTCTTTATACATCTATTCTATATGCGGTTGTTAACTTCTTCGTTTCTTCCTCGTTGCCTCTAAACCAAAAACTCGCAGCCACGCGATTTGCCGCGCGTGTAAGAGGTTTTTATTATCGCTCTCGTTCCCTCCTCTCCTTATCTTGTCTCGCATTCGAGCTACCGGGACGCGCTTTCCTTTTCCATCCTCCCGTGTCCCTCCGCACTGCTGCAACCTTCTCACGCTTCCGTACCACATACTCCTCCATACCGCGAACATTCGAGGTACATAATGTATACGTGCACGGAGCATACATACCCAGACACCGAACGAGGGTATACTATATGCATACATACATAATACATTATGCATATATACTCGAGCGGGGTACTATCGATGCACGTATGAGTTATCACCCAGCCCAAATTGCTTGCCAACCAGTGATGTAAAGCCCAAGGCTGAAGATTTATTTCAGCCGGCGTCTCGCGGCAGCAGAAATTCTACGCCCGGCGAGTGTACTCTCTACCTTCGCGCAGAACCAGAAGCAGCAACGTCACAGAAGATCATCGTTCTCGTCGTCTCTCCGGTAATACGGGAGTGGAGCGAGAGCTCGACGAAGATAAAACCTTCGCGAGCCATAATTGAGGAGGAATAGCTAAAAAAAATTAGTCACATCATTTTGGCTCGTGAAATTTTTGTGGTGGGAATTTCTATAATTTTTTATTCCATCTATTTGTAGTGCTGGGGTTGGTGGCATAGTCTCTTGAAAGGAAAATATTGAACATTTTTTATTCGTAGAGATAATGGAAATGAAAACTATTAAAGTTAAAGTAAAGCTATTATTGAAGATAAAACCCTCGCAAGCTATAAATGAGGAGAAATATAATTAAAAAAAAATTAGTAACATCATTTTGGCTCAGGCAATTGTTGTGCTGAAAATTTCTACAATTTTTTATTCCATTTATTTATAGTGCTGATGTTGGTGGCAAAGCCACTTGACGTGAAATATTGAATATTTTTTATTCGTAGAGATAATGGGAATGAAAACTATTAAAGTTAAAGTAAAGCCATTATTGAAACAGTTGTGGTTGCGCGGTAATTCCTGTAGGTGCGATTAAGCACTTGGACGTTAGTCGACGGACTGCAAACGGAGAAGCATATTTAACGGAAATGCCTAGACCAGGCGAGGAGTGGTGGTAGATTTGGCTTGAAGAGGGATGCTGCGGACTGTAATCCAACGAGTGGATTCACCCCCCCCCTCCCTCCCCCAATTGCAGTGGCCACAAGGGGTGAGCTACGAAAGTTGGAGGGATGGGTTTGCGAGTGAACAAGTTAACTCGGCAACCAATCAACAAAACATTTTTTTCTCAGTGTCTGCCCTAGACCAATCAGTGGTGAGACGAACAATGACGATTTCTGTTCTATTTCGATAAATCTACCACGGTTCTACTTACTCATTGGAGACTTTAATACAATGAAATACGATACTATATATACATAGCAATATTTTTAGAAAAATTATTTACATGCCAATTATAACACAATGTGAAAAGACTTTTTATTGTGACTTTTTTAAAAGCGTAATAAAAAAATATTAAACTTTTTGTATATAGGTTGACAATAAAAAATATAGGATGACAATAAAACATATTACTGATTAATACAATGAGATCGTAATAAATGTCTCCTGATTTGGTGTTTAATGTACTTGTGTAAAACAAGTAACTGTATTGACAGATTTAATGGACTACCGAATGACAATTTCTGCCCGTCGCAATTGATTTTCGAAATATTTAGACCGATCAAATGGAGAATAATACAGTATGACATGGTATACTCAATAGACTTTGTCAGTTTTTTTACACACGTTAATGACGTTAATGTGGCCATTCGCTGGTGTCGTCACCCAAAATTTTACCAAGAAACAAAAAAACGCGGCATATTGGCGTTGCGGTATACCACGATGTATGTAATACCATAATACCTGTGCATAATATAGTTCAATGTACCTAACGATATAGCGGTGGGTCGAGGGTAAAAGGGTTGTGTGGTGTGCGGTAAGAGGTCGATGTTTGCTTTTGTACTTTGAAAATCCCGTGAAACGAGGTAGAGCATGATTCGATCGGACAGGATCATTGGTACGCTGATACATAAGCCGCTCTGCTATCTCCTTCGGTTTAATGCTTTATTTTACGAGACTCTATATTCACCGGAGCGTTCATTACCCTGTTTAGCTGCTTTACATACAAACATCCATAGTGATCGATAGTATATTTTATGTAATATTACCTGTCCGATGCTTCAAGTTCGGCGAACTGGAGACAGGGTGAGTGAATTTACTTTGCACATTTTTGTTTTTACCCACTTACGGATAAGTCGCGCAAGGTAAACGGCCCAATTCCTGGCTCAGACCTAGTTGCCCGTGCGCATACGCGGACGCGTGCGCACCGTTACGTTCCATATAATGTTTTGTTTCCTGACAGATCTTACATGCTATGTTCAATAAAAAAAACTTCCAGTATGACGTTACCTCCGGTCGAAAAATTAGATTTTCTAACCGGAAGTGACATATTTCCGGTAAATTTCCCGGAATCTAAATTCCCTAGGCGATATCGAGGAAGCGACAACGTACTGGATGGATTACAAATTTCATTGGATTTCATATTCTTAGAATCGCTTCGGACATTTTCTATTCGTAATATCCGTTCGACCCAATCTTGCGGCTTCTTGCCGATGCACTTCGTGCAGAGATGAGATGTCCTTTTCTTTCTGCGTCCTTTCCTTTTTTCAGCGTTCAACCCTTTTCATTCCTCCCGAACCACGATTCTTTTTTTACGAGACAACCCATGTGTGAGCCATTAGCATATGGTATCATCATATTTTCAACGGACGCCGATAGACAAGCAAGATAGGACTCACATTGTGCGCGGCCTGCATATAATCCATCGTGGAACGTATCGCTCGTACAAGAAGCTCCAATGGCTAGGTATATGCAACAACGGAAAAGAGCAACGGGGCGCCCCCCGTGTGTCTCTGTTCTCCATTGTTCACCCTCTTTAAACATCGTGACGAAAAACTATACTTCCACTCGTCTGAGGGTTATAAAAAGTTTCTTGACCATAAGGATCAGCCCTGCGCCCCTCGGAGGGACAGCAAGGCTCCGGACTTCCGGTTTATCTATCTCGAACTTTTCAGTTCTCGTTCCATCTGGAAACTAATCGAATTTAATAGAAAAATTAATTTGACGAATTAATTTACTTCTAAATATATTTATTAATATTAAATCGTAGTCTATACAAATTCTCGACGGATATCTTGCCGAGAAATATCGACGAAAAGACAATTAAATATTTAGGACAAATATTCTGGACATATTTTCCAATATTATTCTCGGGAACAGAAAAGTTTATCTATCGATCTGTCTCACCGCTGGAAGAAAGAGCGAGAGATTCAATAGAACAATTCCGGATAATGTTAAGGTATGCAGTGGATATGCAATTTCATGAAACGGGGCGGCTGGGGCAGGGGGTGAGGAGAGGAACCATCGGTGGAATATATTCAAGCGTTTGGGCGCCACGTGCAGCTGATTGTGACGTATGATACTCGTATATCATTCCCCGGCATGCCTCGCTCGTCTCGAGGCTTGCTTCGAGTCTCGACATTTTTCTCCCGCGCTTTATTACACGCTCGAGATATTTTTCAGTTATATATCAACGAAATATTCACGGCTCTGTGCGGTAGTGCTCAGACGCCGGGTGTCCAAGAGAAAAGTGTATTTCCCGTCTATGCGCATTTGGCGGGAGGGAAAGGGCACTGCTTGAGTAGCGTTGAGAATCCGATTAACCCTTTTTGGCCCGGAAACACTGCACGCTGAAAAAAAATTACACAGTTGGAGTGACCATAGTCACTTTCTACTATAACATACAATCACCTGAGGGAACTTCTATATTTTATAGTTAGGATAGTTAAGACGACAATTACAAATCATAACCGCAAATATATTTATAGTTTAACCGACTAAATATCTTTCAACGGAAGCTTTCCCTGGGGGAATTATTCCGTATAGTAGAAATAACTGTATTTTTCTCAGTGTGAGACTTCGAAAACTATTTTATTATCCCTACGGTAGTCTCATGATTAAATGAGGATAATGGGTGATAAAAATAATTCTCTTTTTTTTCTTCGGAATAGAACGGAAAGAGATTTATGACACAAAATCCTTTGGCATGTTTTCAATTTCATCGTTACAAAATTTTAGAAATTTTAAACTCTTGGCATTAATTTTTTTAAGGATAGAAATTTGAATATTGAAGACGGTTATGGTTTCAAGAGATTGTACATTTTTTGGACAATATTTACGCTCACGATTAAATTCAATTTGCCATTATAAGGAGGGGCAGCTTCTCACGATTTGCTCATTATGTTATTTTATGATTGTTTCTTCACAAAAGTGTGTTATCTCTATAATAAGAGGAAAAAGCTTCCTCTATGAGGAAGCAGGTAGTAAAAAGTCGATCGATAAATGGACTTGATGCACCTGGAGGCTGTCGTGTGAGATAGCTTTTGCTTTATGATAAACCGAATGTGTCCGATGCACGTATACAAGTCGTGTCCCGTGGGGTTGTCGATCTCTGTTTCGCACGAAGTTTGCCGCAGTGTGACTTCCTTATAACTCTTATTGGGGCGATGAATTCGACCGTAGGTAGCAAAAGGGACGGAGTGTTTCGTGTCCGTACCGAGCAGGTAGACGGAGCGTGAGGAGGGGTGAACTTAACTTATTCGGTCGTCCACCATTTACATAAACAATTTATATAAACATTCTTATCTTCAGTGTTTTTTACACCACTTATGGTGTTTTTGGATGTTTTCATAATTCAGCAAACCTTATTAATCATTTCTTGTCTGGTCGGCCATTGTATACATAAACAATTTATATGAACGTTCTTAACTCCAATTTTTTTCCCCACTACTTATTGGTTTGGGAATTTTCATACGCAGGTAGACGCAGCTAAGGGCCGGCGAACGTAATTTATCTGACCGTATTTTCATATCTTACCAGGTATCGTCAACTTACCTGGGGTTAACTTCCCTGGTCCTCGACTGTATACATAAACAATATATATAACCGAGCTTATCTCCAATTTTTGTTTACACCACTTATGGTGTTTGTGGTAGTTTGCATAAGTCAGTAAAGCTTATGAAATGATTTGTTATCTGGTCGGCCGCGGTTTGCATAAACAATTGACATAAACGTTCTTATACCCAAATTTTGTTTACACCACTTATGGTGTTTTTGGGAGTTTTCATAAGTCAGAAAAGCTTATGAAATCATTTTTTTCTTTAAGTTGCAATCATTGGTCCGTGGTAATTCTTCTTCCATGATGCATACATTCATGACCCGACAATTACTAATACATGCAGTGACACGATACGAATTTTTTGCCGTAAAAAAAATAGCGAGCAGAGTAATCTGGCGGACGATTCCAGCAACGATTCCGCATGCACGATGGGATAGGTGATAATGCAGACTTCCCATCCTCCCTGCATTCTCATCGATTAGGTAGAGTTCTTTTCAGGGGAAACTCACGGGACATTTGCGCGTAGCGCCATTCGGCGGCGAAGGGTTGCAGCCCTGCGGCAAATTTACTCTCCTACTTTTTCCGGTCGGATTTCAGTTTCCTTTGAAACTAAAAAGCCTCGAGAGCTCACCGCCGCATCCTAACTTCGAGCTGCGACGAATGAAAACAATCCGATAAGTTATAAGTATCTAACGTACCCAATCGACAAAACATTAAAAATGCACACAACATTCTTTCAAAAAAAAGTCAGAAACAAATATTTTAAAAAATGCCTTTACGTACAGTAAATCGTGTGTAGTGAGTATTAAAAAAAATCATATACGTGTAACTTGAAAATAAAAATGAAATCTAATAAGTAGTTGCCGAATACACTTGTTTCATGAAAAGAAGAAAAGAATAATTGTCTACAGAATCTTCAAAATTTTATTTGTCTTTAGAATTTGCGTGACGCGTCGTCACATACAGTTTTGACAATAATTTTAATTATACCAAATTACCGCTACTGTGATAATTTATAAATATAAAACTATTAATTGTATCTTGGTAATCATATTTTATCGGAAATAATTGCAGTCACATCTCAATCCAAATAAAAAAAAGCCCGCGGCTGAAGGACTTCGGTCGATGGCCGGTTAACAATATGTGAGTGCAATTGGAATTGTATATAAGTATAAATGTTTAAAAACTATAACGATCGCCAATGCGTCGTATTTTTTGTTAAAAAAAATACACACTTACTACTACTACTATTTTATCGATCGAAGCGGGGCGCGCCTGAAATCAGACTACCCTGTATGCTTCCGTGTATAAAATGATCCGTGACCCTCGGTAAAGGGTTGAGCGGTTCGTAAATTGGATAGCGTGCAACGAGCCGCGTCAAAGGAGCAATTCGATCCTCGGCTTAGTCCGCGAACCGTTTACCGAAGACAGATCCGATGACCGAGAATTTAGGGAGCTTCGAGGATCCTCGCTGAGAACATTCTTTAGGAAGTTCCGATCCGTCGCTGCTTCTCGAAATATGACGCTCTCCGGATAATCGCGTCGCGTTATTATCGCCTTCGCGCGGCCCTTGCGCCATTATCAGCGAGAAACTCGTGAAACGATCCGAATCGCGATAATACGGCGCCCGAGGAGGTGAGAAATGAAAAACCGGCATTCGACGCGCAGGATCCGTTCTCGCTTGTTGAAAGAAACGAGTGAAGAGGCAAAAAGTATATCCGGCCCAGGAGTCCTCCTTCAAAGGTGTCTCGAGCAGAACGGGAGAAGGTGTGCCTCGCCAATCGTCCAAGTAATGACAGCCTGCCGCCTTTATCATTAGGTGGATATCTGTAAGCCTTCATTATAGAAATGGCGGCCACCTTTGCCCCTGAGGGCGGAGCGGGCCGCTCGCCAAAATCATTTGGAAAAGGAAACAGGTCGCCTTCTTCTCGAAGCGAGCTATAAGGAAATGTAAATATGAAATAATGAACAGAGTGTAACTTTCTGATCGATAAGCATTTGCATTGACTATTATTTTATTTTCCGTAGCGAAGTATTCACGACAATTGCAATTGAATTTCAAGCCGATTGATCGATCTATGTTTTTAACGAAAGCCTTCCTTCGAGGAGAGCTATAAGAAAATGTAAATATAAAATAATGAAGAAACTGTAACTTTCTGCTCGATAAGCACAGCTATTATTTTATTCGACATAGAAATAGAATACACAACAATTATAATTATTTTTCAAGCCGGTTGATCGATCTATGATTTTTAACGAAAGCCTTCCTTCGAAGCGAGTTATAAGGAACTTTAAATATAAAACAATGCACAAACTGTATCTTTCTGATCGATAAGCACGACTACTATTTTATTTTCCATAGAAATAGCATCCACGCAATTACAATTATTTTTCCAGCCGATTGATCGATCTATGATTTTTAGCCAAAGGTTTCCTTCGAAGCGAGCTATAAGGAAATGTAAATATAAAATAATGAAGAAACTGTAACTTTCTGCTCGATGAGCACAGCTACTATTTTATTTGACATAAAAATAGAATACACAACAATTATACTTATTTTTCAAGCCGGTTGATCGATCTATGATTTTTAAGGAAAGTCTTCTTTCGAAGCGAGTTATAAGGAATTGTAAATATAAAATAATGAACAAACTGTAACTTTCTGATCGATAAGCACGACTACTATTTTATTTTCCATAGAAATAGCATCCACGACAATCACAATTATTTTTCAAGCCGATCGATCGATGTGCGATTTTTAACGAAAGCGCCGAATGCTATACAGTGTCAAATTAACGATACGCTTTCGGTCCGGGATCCTGAGGATTATAATGGATGTGGATATCGAGACGATATCGGCTCCGGTTTCCCTGTGATGTTCTCATTCCGGACGAGTATCGTAGTTCGCGGTTCAGACCATCAGCCATCAGACTCGCGGCCGCGAGGCTTTTGACCCGGGCTCGAACGGATTTATAATTGATGAGGGCTCTGTCGGGAACGCCTTCGAGGTGTCGTTATCCGCGCTGACAAGATAATACTCGCGAAACCCCAGCGACCGTCCCTCGTTCTCGCCTCCGCGCCTTGGCTCCGCGTCTATCTTTAATTTTGTCTTTCCCATTCAGCGGCTTCAGTCTCGATACCTCTTCCGTTTCGCTGAGCTCGAGGGCCCTTCGACCTGACCTGACAACTTTTCAACCGAAAAACCGGAGACTACCGCGATAACGAACAACAGATATTTTACGTGCTGATTTCACTGGATGAGACATGATATACGGGAGACCGGGGCGAGATGGACTAGCGAAAAATCGGGCCACCCCTAAAAAAGACAACTAGAAGGCTGCAATGGTGGATTATTGGCGCATGAACACTATTGACAGGTAGAAGTAGGGAAACTCAAGATGTATGGATAGTACAGGGAGGGGTAAAAAAAAGCGAACAATTTTAGGGTAGCCCGTCTCGCCCCAGACAATTTTTTTTTCGGATGCGCTGTAAAACTGTGAAAATATCATTGTTGGATGATTTACAATAAATCATGCTTCCGGCAGCGTTGTTGCCGCATTATTTGTTTCGGGGGTCCATTTCGCCTCGGTCTCCCCTACATTATATCCGAAAGTTCAGAAGCTGGAGCTTCTATTTGTAATAAAGTCTTACTGATTTTTTATCTTTCACTAAGATAAAATCTTCTAGTGATCGCACACGAAAGAAAGTCCAGGGTTAGAGGAGGCTGGAAGTCCGGAGTGAACGGACTTCAGGTTGGAAGTTCGGAGTGAACGAACTTCCGGTTGGAAGTCCGGAGTGCACGGCCTTCCGGACGGATTGCTACGCTATGGCCAGAGCAGGTTCGCTATTCTAGATGATAACAAAGAACGGATATTCTACGTGCTCGATTCACTGGATGAGACGCAATGTAGATCAAATCCAAAAGTTCAGAAGCTAGAACTTCTATTAGTTATAAAGGCTTTTTTACTTTTTATGATTAACTAAAATAACAAGTTCTAATGATCACATACGATTCCTTCGTATGTGATCATTAGTCCAGGGGTCGAGAGGGTTGAAAATCCGGTGTGGACGCACTTCCAGACGGATTGCTAAAGCCAAAGCAGATTCGCCATGGTCGGCAATTACTACTCGCTTAAATTATATCCAAAAGTTCACAATCTGTAGCTTCTATTCATAATAAAGTTTTACTTATTTTTTTAACCTTAACTAAAATAACATGTTCTAATGATCACACAGAAAAGAAAGTCCAGGGGTCAAGAGGGTTGAAAGTCCGGTGTGGACGTACTTCCGGTCGGACTGCTACGGCCAGAGAAGGTTCGCCATGGTCGGCAATTACTACTTACTTACATTGTATCCAAAAGTTTCGAAGCTGGAGCTTCTATTCATAATAAAGTTGTACTTATTGTTCACCTTCAACTAAAATAACATGTTCTAATGATCACACACGAGAGAAAATCCAGCGATCGAGGGGATTAAAAGTCCGTTGTGGACGGAGTTCCGGACGGATTGCTACAGCCAGAGCAGGTTTTCCATGGTTGGCAATTACTACTTACTTACATTTTATCTCAAAGTTCACAATCTATAGCTTCCATTCATAATAAAGTTTTACTAATTTTTTTACCCTTAACTAAAATAACATGTTCTAATGATAACACAGAAAAGAAAGTCCAGGGGTCGAGAGGGTTGAAAGTCCGGTGTGGACGCACTTCCAGACGGATTGCTACAGCCAGAGCAGGTTTGCCATGGTCGGCAATTACTACTTACTTACATTATATCCAAAAGTTCAGAAGCTGGAACTTATATTCATAAGAACTTTTTACTTATTTTTCACCCTTAACTAAAATAACGTGTTCTAATGATAACACACGAAAGAAAGTCCAGAGATCGAGGGGGTTGAAAGTCCGGTGTGGACGGACTTCCGGACGGATTGCCGCGCTGCGACCAGAGCAGGTTCGCTATTCCAGATTTGATTAAAGGTTCTAGCTTTCCACCTGAGTACCCTGGTCGTCCAGCGGCCGAAGCGAAGTCCACAGATTCTTTGTTTGGAGTTCCACGACATTGAACCCGAATTCACGGTTCACCTGTTTCGTGCGAAGACTGGATAGGCTCCGGTTTATATTCATTGGACCCGACCTACGTCCCTTCCAATCGACTCTTCCCGGATCCAGCATCTCGTTTACACCTCGTAGATGAGGACGAGCCCAAAACTTTCACGATTTTGTACTTGAACGTTTGCCCGCTGTGTCTTGGCGCGCACCATTGCTCTCTTTGATCTTCGGACGTGTATCGAGAATGTTGCGGTATATCCAGCGTCGAACTACGCCAGCCCAGAACTGTGCGCCTTCGTCCCGACTGCTCGACGGAGCAGCTCGTCCAGCTTGATCTTGTTTGATCTCTATTCAAATTCAAACGTTCATTAACACACTCACGGAAAAAAATGTAATCGCGAAACATACAAATATATATACAGTAAAACTCCGATTAACCGGGATCGGATTAATCGGGAGGCGGATTAACCGTGCGTCTTCCAAGGTTTTTTTTTATACTTAAACCAAAGTCACTCCGTACTTCAAAAAAAAAAGACTACCTTACGTACTGTTAATGAAAAAAAAAAATCCAAAGCTTGACATTCTATTTCACACTATTTAACAATAAACGGCAAGTAACTAGTCAAAATAAAGTTGTATCTTTAGCCATTATTAACTTATATACTTTCGCTGTCTAGTTCGGATTAACCGGGCTTTCTATTATCCGGGGACTCTTCGGTCCCGAGCATCCCGGTTAATCGGGGTTCTATTGTATATATATATTTGAAATAACTAAGTAGTAGTAGTAAAAGAAATTTATTGCCAATGCTATACATTTATACAGTTATCATTTTATACTAGTTTTATGCCTAACCTTAATTTTTCGTGAAAAGTATACTTAATATATGAAAAATTTAGTTTCGCTTAGTGTGTACTCTGCTTATCGCTCAATTATGTGCTGTATTCAGTTCTGTTAATTGTCAAATCAATGAAGCACGTACCGTTATCTAATTTCCCTTAGGTAGTGACAATTATTAACTGATAATGCAAAATTGGAAAATCTTGTTCGTTTTTGGGGTAAAATATGAGATGAGACTTTCATCAGATATATCTTGCATACACCTCCGCACGGAGAATTATCTGCGCGACAGTCTTCGTATTTAATTCAACGTACCTGTATTCCGTGACTTGCCGGGGGCGTGAGGGTTGGTCATATGAATGGCGGCATAGAAGACGGAAGGCCGATGAGGACTTTAGAATTTCGCTGGAAAACTACACGGATCCCGGGTGACTCGATGGGAAAGCGAGAGAATATATAGAAAAAAAATACATATATATAAAAATGCGAAGCCAGTAAACAGGCTAGTGGCATACACGGCGGATAAGAAGGAGAGGGACGAAGCTTCGCCGTCGGGAGTTGGTTAAATAAGGAACAGAAATAAATAGGAGGAGAAGAAAAGAGCTCGTTAGGGGGTCTCGGCGAGTTTGTGAGTACCCAACTATCCGACCAACAGGAGAAGCACCAGAACCAGACCATCCACCGTCGTTCCCTCCTTCTCGCATTTTTTTTTTTTTTTTCCTCTTTCCGCACATCGTCCTCCGCGATGCTTTCACCGTTGTGGCCCGCCGACCCATGACATTCTCCACCGAGCCCCACGTTGCAAACTCACCACCCTACACCAATCCTCAACCATTTTTCTTCCCCCTCTCGTACTTCACATTTTTCTCCTCGTCGTTACAGCTATATTTTTCCATGTCAATGTTTCAACGTGAAAACCCCCTACATAAAGACGCAATGCCTCGCATCAAACCATTATTACATGACTATAAAATGGAATACACCCGGACAAAAATCTTGTTATATAATGTTACATTATATCTTATATATATAGTTTTAAAAGTTTTTTGTTTGTTTGTGACAATTTTCAAGAAACCAGAGGTTCCCCGTAGGGTCCGCCATCCCAGAAGTATTCCCGTATTATACTGTTCTGATTGTAATGCACTATCGTCGGCGCCAAAAAAAAAACTCATTTTTTCACCGGAAACACCCCACTTCCGGTCGGAAAATTAGATTTCCAAACCGGAAGTGACGTGCCGGTAAAGTCCTGGTCTCTAAATTCCGTAGTCCATAGCTAGGGACCGAGCCACAACAACCTGCCAGTTTTATTATATTATATTATATTATATTATATTATATTATATTATATTATATTATATTATATTATATTATATTATATTATATTATATTATATTATATTATATTATATTATATTATATTATATTATATTATATTATATTATGAGACAACTCAGAGAGGGTCGAAAAAAGTGGCTGGATTGGTACGGAATGCCACAAATACAAATGACGGATTGCGCAAAAAAATATCTTAAAGGTTCAGGCCAAAAGGAAATAATAAAATGTTTCCAAATTCAATTTGGAATAAATCCCAGGCTGTTGTAACCCCTTAGCAGGCAGTCGAGCGTTACAAATACCTGAGTATAACGAGGGCAATTCGCCGTGAATTCGACGACGAGGAGGAATGAATTAAAAGGAAGGGAGTGAATACGTCGAATGTGGCACGGGGCTTGTAAAAAAGTAGCGGAGGATGTTTAAACAGCCACGGGTAATTGCTCGCTGTCATTGTGCGCCATTTCTCCGTTCCACGGACGATGAAAATGAGACGACGAAACTCCGAGGATTAGCTCGTCCTCCTCTTCCAACTGCTGCGACAAAATACTTACGGAAATTGCCTGATTAAGCATGTCTCGGCGAGTCCCCAAAGACAAATTAGCGCATTATCGACTGAGGACATTGATAGCGTATTTATCGGCAATCGATGAATTTATATCGAAGCTAAGTTGAGGGTGAATTCACCGGACAGAGCCGCCCGATTGTGATAAATTAATCGTGCTTGATAATTGGCCGCCGTTTAATCGAACAATCGACGTCGCGGACGAGAAATTGCATCAGGAGCCAGAAAATCCAATCGACAATCGAATTAGAAGCTCCTGGAGGGATTTTCCGTGCGCCTGCAAGACTGTACCGAATAACGAACCGCGGTATGCGAGGTCGGGAATTTCTGACTTTAATAGAAATAATCGTTTCGATTAAAGGCATCCATCTGAGCGGATGCTTAGTGAATTCAAGTCTGCAGAGTGTCAACTAGGCTATTAAAAAAAATTGTAAATTTAATGCACCGGACTGGAAGTTTTTACGCAAAAAGTGGTTCGTTAAATTTAATATACAGTCGTAATGAAAAATTAATGTACATTGTTAAGCGTGAAGTGTTTTGAAAGTTTTTAATTATAGTCTACGTCAAATTGTCATTACAATTGTACATGAAATTTGATATACCAGTTTAAGCATATAAACTTCGAGTACCAGTGCATAAAATTCCATACGATTTTTTTTACAGTATATTCCGAATGGTCCCTAGCATGTGCTCCTACTTATACTACTAAAAATCTTTTTATCCCTTGCGATTGAAACTCATCGGTCAAACTGACTACTTGACACGCAAGATAACATTACCCGAATGAGTGAAGTAACATTACCCGTGAGTGAAGTAACAATTATAATCTGTTTGAATTATTAACAAAAGTCAACGTTTTTATGTTTCACTAACCAGTCGACTGGACCAGAAGAAGTGAGCTTCCATGAAAATTAATATTTCATTTTTTTTTTATACTTATCGATCGATATGATCATATCGATCGAATATCGAACGTTTCGAATGGTGCTAGGATATTCGGTGGGGGAAGAGATTCGCATGTTCATATTCTACCTAGGATTGTCACAATGCCAGATAGTAAGAGATATACAAAGAGTTCACCGTTTGCTCTCGCGGAAATCTAAGAGGACAGAGGAGCCAAGGGGATGATGATGGAGATGGCAAGGGCGCGAGATAGGAAGCGCGGGGGAGGGAGGGGGGAGTGGCCGTACGACGCACGAATAAAAATTCACCGTTTCTGTGGGGTGGCCGATGCTCGGTGGAGAGGGGGGTGGACATGGAGGGTGAACTCCACCGACGACTTTTGATCTGATCAATAAGCCGGCATGGGGTGTTATTTTTCCATAGAGTCGGCATCTCAGGGATCTGGTTTGCGCACGAGTGTTTTTACGTTCCCTGCGCAACACTAAAATCGAGACGGCAGTACTTGTACTTGTGATGCTTTCTTGTTCGTTGCACGTGGTTTTGGGTCAGCATTTTGTCAAAGATAAATCTCAAATATCTAAGTTGCGGCTCCTTTTTCATTTCATGAAGCCGTCTGACTTTTCCTGATTGAGTATTTAGTATCGAGTATTCATCACTCCGAAGATATCCGCGTGAGCCTAAATTACGGCTCTATTTTAGCATCGCGCAAACTTCGCTCGGAGAAGTTCACTTGGAGAATAAAATTCTAATAGTGAAGAACTTTTTTTTCTAAACCAAGTGACAAAGACTTGCAAAAAATTATATTTTTTGCAAGAAAATGCCGACATCATCAACGTCATGAGTATTGAATGAGATAATTGCTATTACAATTATTTATTGATTATGAAGCTCTAGGACGGCGTTCTTTGAGAGCCAACTCCAAAAACAAATGAGATCAGAACATAAAGGCAATGCCAAAGCGCATAAACAACCATAGCGGTAATATTCGCATAAAACATATTCAACACATTGAAGATTCGACCGGAACTACAAAATAGCGGGGTGAATCTAAATATAACAATAAATACAATCACAACATTTTTTGACATATCAAGAAGCGGCCATCATATGGCGTTTGACCATGAATAATAAAATAATACCATACATTTTTGCAGAATTAATTTTAAAAAAATGGTTTTGGTCAAGGAAAAAAGGACAATCTTTTTCGACCACAGAGGTTCCCCTTAAACGCTAACGAATGTTCCGCGACCTCATGCTAAGACGTAGATTTTAGTGCATAATAATATCGGAATTATCCCGCTTTATCCGCGAAACATGCGTAGTTAGCACGTGTCTGGTGCCGGTATCACGATAACACGCTCTTTCCTCCCCCGTCCTCTCGGTATCTCCTATTCGCCGCTCGAATATTAAAATTCAGGCTCATGGAATCTCGGTCGTGCTCGGTGTTGTGGTATACTTCCGGACGAAGACGGACGAGCGGTCCCGCTCAAATCAGCATCGGGGGTGGCTGTACTGTACGGGGCATTGAAATAAACGTTGCGCAAGGAGGATTGGAGGTGGGAGGCATCGTTATACCGTCGTTATATTAAAATATAGCAATAAGTAAGCTTCACTCGGCTCTCTTCCCGACGGCCCCATCCACCCCATCCCCCTTCAAGCCCCGCGATATCAACACACCATGCGGAAGCAGCACCACTCTGGTACACCCGGAGCCCGACCCATACAACCAGCATCCATAATTTCATCTCAGTTCCTTAGGTATACACGCATACCTCGGAGGTAGAGCAACTCGTGAAAAGTAATGACCTGACTACTACTGGAGGGAATCCTTACGCCTTGGTGGACGGCGGGGATGGGAGCTTCCGGAATTACCACGATTATCGGGAGAGTTCAGCCCTCGTTTTCCCGCGAGGAACAGCCAAAGTTGATGCAGTGCGCGGCAAGAAATGACGTTTGTCGTTGTGTATGGTTTCACCTACATTTATGAGACGCGAATGTGAGATGAGACAACGAGAAAGAGTTACGCACATGTACCGGCTGCAAACTGCACCGGTCGTAGTTGGTGGGTTTTCAACTCAACTGTCTTGAGAATACGGAGCTGAATGTGGAAAAAAAACCCGTAAAACTTCAGTACGTAAACACAATATTTAGGGGACGCGGCATTTTAAATGATAAGAAAATGAAATTAATTTCAGTCAATTGTTCATTTATGTTGGGGAGGTTTGTGCAGAATTTCTGTAGTTGTTTGTTTTTCGTCGGAAATGGCATTAACAAACACTTGAGAGATCTTCTCTCGGCTGTGTTCGGTCTTTGACACTGAGAGGATCACCGGAATAGCTCGAAATCCCCCTAAACCACGGTTTTTTAGACATCAAATCGAGGAACGGAGAAACGTCAACAGGAACTAGTAGAAAAAATTTCTGCCAAGGATCCAAAAATTTTTCAATAAATTAATAATCCTGCAAAATCTGCATCCCTCTATCGATTTTGGTCAAGCTCGATCCCAAAGGACCTTCAACGATATCTTGAATCTGCAGATAGTTTCAGATCTATAGCGTGGACATTTCTGAGTCTAAAACCCTCACAAACGTATTTGAAGAAAAAAAATAATTTACATCATAACATATATAACCAAAGCAAGTGGGATATTTTCTGTACGGAGGACAGAAAGTCTACGAGGTTTTAAGGGTGGTCTGGTCGACCGTGCTACCGGTTTGCCAGCGTGCTCTCTTCCGGACGGAGCGTCTACAATTCCTGGCTGCTGGAGGAGATTATCGATTTCAGTCACCATTTTTTAACCCTTTATCGATTTTAGCCAAGCTCGATCCCAAAGGACCTTCAACAAAATCTTGAATCTGCAGATAGTTTTCCGATCTATAGCGCGGAAATTTCATAGTGCACTGATAAAAAATACGGTTTAATCAACTAAAGATTCGGACGTCCAGGAAAATATTGTCTTGGTACAGCTAGAAAATTGGTTGTTTCAAAAATCTTTTAGATGATTTCACCACAATATTTTTGAGCCACTAAAATATTTTTTTCGACCAATTAAATATTTATTTGAATGTTCCAGCCCGAATCTTTACTTTATTCAACCGTACTTTTTGATCAGTGTGTAAAACGCTCAGAAACTTAATTTGAAAAAAAAAAATCATCATGACATACATAACTAAAGCAAGTGGGATATTTTCTGTACGGAGGGCAGAAATATACGAGTTTTTAAGGGTGGTCTGGTCGACCGTGCTACCGGATTGCCAGCGTGCTCTGTTCTGGCCGGAGCGTCTGCTGTTCCTGGCTGCTGGAGGGGATTGGAGAGGGCGGTCGCGGGACAGAACCATACCGCCAGGAGGCCATGGGCTTTGGCCCTATCTGACGTCGCTCATGGAGCTCGTTAGCGTTGCCCTTGGCAACCCTCCCCCTCCCCCTCGCCATCGCCCTTGCAAACCTCCGCGAACCGTCCTCGTGAAGTTTTCTTTCTCACTCGCCGGATCTTCACGGATTCATCCGTCCACCGCTATTGCAAGCCGGAGCAGAAAAGCAGAGCATCCACACTCGCTCCTCGGCATCTCGCGTTATTCGCGAGTGTGAGAAAAAAAGCGAGGAGCCCAATATTCCATGGCTCGCACCTGTTCCGGAATTCCTCCTCCACGCTTGCGCACAACTGTAAAAGTTTACTCTAACGGGGATTTTTTTCAGTAAAAAGCGCCACATCGGGGACCCGAGAAGACCCCGACATCGAAATTAATAACCAAGCATTCGCTTGTCGTACACAATATTTTACTTGGAATCAATTATTTTCCAATCATGGAACGAAGATGTTTATTTCCAATAAAAAACTAAAAAGCTATTTAAAAAAATATTTTTGTTATCTAAATATAAATTAAAAACATAAATAGGATTTATTTATTAAATTAATTTTGATTGCAAATCAACATTTTATATAATTTATACATTAATTTTGTTATGATTTATATTTTTTTTTAATTTATAAAAAATGGAAATAAATAATTTCTGAACATAGCTAAATTATCCTTCTATGATGAGACTTTCCGCGCTTACAGTCCTTTCGCTGTTGGGTAATCGCTGCGAGAAAATTCCGCCGGGATGATTTCGGTTACATAGAAATTAATAACTAAGTATTTCGTTGTGGCACACTCGAAGAAAAAAGCCGGTGACGAAAGAGGGGCACCGTGATATTAAGAATGGTGCGTCTGCTCGCAGTTCCACGGGGATTTCATTATACCACGCGCACGCTGAAAGAATGGCAGAATATGGAGTTGCCGGGAGAATGAGATCGAAAAAAAGAGAACGGAGCGAGGATGCTACGCGAGCCAAGCCGAAATCCGCTTACGAGATGTAATTAAAATCGGAAAAAAATGTGTTTAATGAATATTCATTGCTGGCCGGTTGTGATCTGCGATATTAAACGAGCTCGCTCGTTCTTCCGCGCCCCTTGTCTTGCTGCCGCTGCACCGCCACGCTTAATATCGGCGTTCGCATTAGATCGTACTTCGCATACATATATATATTAGGGAATATATGTCGATGGCGCGTAAGCGCCTATAAACAGTACAGCGTTTACAGAAAAAAAATCTTTAACTGAAATAAAAAAAAGTTACTTAAAAAGAATGTAAATTTCGCGAATTTGAAAAACAGTTAGTTAAAATTGGACTTCTAAGTCATCCGAAGGGTCCGTGTGGGTTCGATAACCGGTGACGTTCGGATTTCGTCGAGTTATGAGACGTTTTGTCATTTTAACAACTTTTTTTTCATCAATACAGAGCACATGAATAATCTCGCATGCCGCACGAGGAGTACATTGGGGAATCGATTCACCCCTGCGAAATTGCCTCTCCACTTGTTTCATATCTATATACGATAGCATTGCATCAGCTGGGTATCCGCGAGCCGCGGCGATGTCCCCGAATCGAGGTATCGCTGATATTGTTATGGCGGTCCTTTACCTCAAACCCAGTCGAATAAAGGAACTCCGCGGCGTTATCGATTTACCAAAGATAACGTGAATGAACGATCTACATACGGAATATACTTCTACAGTGTACGTCGCGAAAAACAAATGTATTACATTGTTCGACGAATTTTTTTTTCAGGAATCGGAAAAAGGGTTCTCTTTAATTCCTAACCCAAGAATTATTTATGGCCAAGTGAGTTATGATAATTACTTTGGCCTTTTTAAGACCATTACATTTTTCGATACGGAGTTCACATGATATATCCGATTCTTCAGATTAATAAGGAACTTTTACGTTGTCCAAACATTAATTTTTTTCCAGAAAACGTAAAAAAGATTCTCTTCAATTCCTTTCCAAAGAATTATTTTTGGCCAAGTAATCTATGGTACTTGTTTGTCTTGTATAAGACCAGACAATTCTTCGATCCGGAGTTATTTATTTCAATTGCATTTTGATATTTCAATTTGAAATATCAAAACGATATTTCACAATTAAATTCTTCAGATTAGCGGTTACCCCAAGCCGGTCCAATTACCCCGTTAAATATCTACTTGCTACATCACAAAAATACCACGACAAAGTGACTGAACCAGATTAACGGTAACTGGTGCGCCACAGACTTCAGATGTGAAAAAAAAATTCGAACAGGCTTTATGGAAATCCAGAGGCTATTTCCTCAATTAACTTTCTCCGCTCTCCGCCCTTCTTCTTCGATTTTCTTTACGGCAATAATGTTTTCCGTCTTTCCTCCTTCACCCTCGTTTCCTTCTCAAATCGCAACCAACCTAACACGTATAATGTTCCTTATTGGGAAAATAATCATTCTTCCTCCGTGTGCCATCAGACTAATGTGGACAGAACGAATACATCTATACCGAACTACACTGAAAAAGAAACATTCGCTTGCGGTTTGCCAAAGAATTTTTTGTAATTTCAATTCGACTTTCAATTCTTACAATTCCATATGATATTCAAACAACGGCGGCAAGACTGTCAAGGTGACATGTTATCGTTTCAATTCCGTACGCAATTGTAAGAATTAAAAGTAGAATTGAAATATCATTTTTTTTTTTTTGAATCCGCAAACGAATTTTACTTGCATCATTGATATTTTTTTTCAGTGAACCCTAATGTGAATGAGAAAAACCACATCCAATACATCTCCCAAGACCTCTGATATTTTCACCGATTTCCGTTCTTGCTCCGCCCAGGAGTTTTCGAGTTTCCCTGCAGCGACGAAATTCTCCCTTTTCCTTCCTAAACCGCGTCATCCCGACACACGCAATGTTCCTTGCCGGGAGAATGACCTTTGATTTTCCGTTTGCCATCACCGTGAGGTTGGTTGGACAAACCGGCACTAATGTTGGCAGAACCGATGCATCTACACCGAACTACCCCCATGTGCAAGAGAAAAACCACATCCGATACAATCCATCTCCGAAAACCTCCGACACTTTCTCCGATTTCCGTTCCTCCTCCGTCCAGGAGTCTTCGAGTTTCCCTGCAGCGACGAAATTCTCCCTTTTCCCTCCCCTAGCTCTCGCAACTTTTTTTTTCTTCTCTCCTCTCTCGCAGCCA
The DNA here is from genome assembly GCA_964017025.1 of Stenichneumon culpator. Classification (NCBI taxonomy): domain Eukaryota; kingdom Metazoa; phylum Arthropoda; class Insecta; order Hymenoptera; family Ichneumonidae; genus Stenichneumon; species Stenichneumon culpator. The sequence goes on from OZ024769.1 coordinate 13,339,035, forward strand.
CTTCACTCTCGGGTCCCCCACAGTGCGTTTATCTTCCATACCCTATTGATCCGTAAGTGATGGTGAGCGGCGCCTCGCGGAAGGTGGACAGTGTGAGGTGGTAGGTTGAGGGATGTGCGCGGGATGATAGAAAAAGATGGAGAGGAAGAAGTACGAGGCACGCGGAGCGGGAAACTCGCCCGGGAGGGCAGGAAAGAAAAAAATTCTTCGCGACGGAGAACAACGAAGCCGCGGAGCGAGAGACGAGGAGGGGGCGAGGAGTTTCCAAACGCGAAGGGTGTTGCTTCGAGGGAAGATATCAAAGTAGTATGATAAAAAAAAAAAAAGAAACGACGAGAATACTCGCTCCAGCTCGCACGATTAGACCGTCGAAGCCTGAGCGTTAGTGGAAGACTTAGAGGGCGACGGGAGTTCTTCGCGGGGGGTGATAAAGAAAGATGGCGATACAATGCCGCGTCCCGGAATGAAATAATAATATTAAGATAAATCGAGCGTGAGGGTCGGGCTTTGAACTGGGGCCTTCGGGACGACGTTCCCCAGTCGCGAACAGTCCCACCAACACGGGGATTCGTATTTTTCGCGGAGCTTCGGTTAGGGGAAGAAATGCCTCGAATTGGCGCTTAGCCCGATGGCTCCGGGGGAAACTTGAAAGAGATAAGACCGGGACGTACTGATGCCGATACCGTCGAGCCTCCTCCATGTATGATCGGCCATCACTGAACCGCTCCCGTCAGCCATTTTGACACACCCTCGCAGATGACGATGCAGATAATGGGGGAGGATGGCGATTCTTCACTATCGAAAATAAACACTCAAACTTGAATAATAATGATAATAATAATAATAATAATACAAAACTGGAAGAACGAAAACTTTCCATCAAAGTTTGATTAAGTAAAAAAAAAAAATTAAGTTCACATTTCAAGGTATCTTGAAGGAAAGCACTATTGAAGATATTGAACGTGACGCAAGGATGCCGATTTGATTTTCCGATCAATAGATCGGTACTCGCGATTCCGAATTGTAAAACAAAGCAATACAAGTAAAGTAACTTCCATCGATAAACTTCCGCAGATAAGCGGTGAGCGAACTTTTGATCAATTCGTCACAGTTAAAAAAACAATCTGCTATCCGGAGGAACGGCGCTGCTCTAATGTCTCGGTACCGAATGAAGACTGAGGTGAGTCGAGACCGAGGATCGCGAGTTGGGCAACCTAGGACACGTTGCCCATCTAACCCCCTTCCCAAACAGCAAATATATCAAAGTTTGATTAAGTAAAAAAATGCTCACTTCACCGAATTACCTATCTTGAAGGAAAATACTATTAAAGATATTAAACACGACGCAACGATGCCGATTTGGTTGTCCGGTATTGATCGGTACTCTCGATTCCGAATCACAGAACAAAGCAATGCGAGTAAAGTAACTTCCATCGATAAACTCCCGCAGACAAGCGATAAGAGAAATTTTGATTAATTCGTTACGATCGTAAAACAATTTGGTATCAGTAGAAACGGCGCTGCTCTAATGTCTCGGTATCGAATGAAGACTGAGGTGAGTCGAAACCGAGGAGCGCGAGTTAGGCAACCCAGGACACGTTGCCCGTCTAACCCCCTTCCCAAACAGCAAATATATCAAAGTTTGATTAAGTAAAAAAATGCTCACTTCACCGATTTACCTATCTTGAAGGAAAATACTATTAAAGATATTAAACACGACTCAACGATGCCGATTTGATTTCCGGTATTGATCGGTACTCTCAATTCCGAGTAGCACAACAAAGCAATGCGAGTAAAGTAACTTCCATCGATAAACTCCCGCAGACAAGCGATAAGAGAAATTTTGATTAATTCGTTACGATCGTAAAACAATTTGGTATCAGCAGAAACGGCGCTGCTCTAATGTCTCGGTACCGAATGAAGACTGAGGTGAGTCGAGACCGAGGATCGCGAGTTGGGCAACCCAGGACACGTTGCCCATCTAACCCCCTTCCCAAACAGCAAATATATCAAAGTTTGATTAAGTAAAAAAATGCTCACTTCACCGATTTACCTATCTTGAAGGAAAATACTATTAAAGATATTAAACACGACTCAACGATGCCGAATTGATTTCCGGTATTGATCGGTACTCTCGATTCCGAATCGCAGAACAAAGCAATGCGAGTAAAGTAACTTCCATCGATAAACTCCCGCAGACAAGCGATAAGAGAAATTTTGATTAATTCGTTACGATCGTAAAACAATTTGGTATCAGCAGAAACGGCGCTGCTCTAATGTCTCGGTACCGAATGAAGACTGAGGTGAGTCGAGACCGAGGAGCGCGAGTTGGGCAACCCAGGACACGTTGCCCGTCTAACCCCCTTCCCAAACAGCAAATATATCAAAGTTTGATTAAGTAAAAAAATGCTCACTTCACCGATTTACCTATCTTGAAGGAAAATACTATTAAAGATATTAAACACGACTCAACGATGCCGATTTGGTTGTCCGGTATTGATCGGTACTCTCGATTCCGAATCACAGAACAAAGCAATGCGAGTAAAGTAACTTCCATCGATAAACTCCCGCAGACAAGCGATAAGAGAAATTTTGATTAATTCGTTACGATCGCAAAACAATTTGGTATCAGCAGAAACGGCGCTGCTCTAATGTCTCGGTACCGAATGAAGACTGAGGTGAGTAGAGACCGAGGATCGCGAGTTGGGCAACCCAGCACACGGGGCCCGTCTAGCCCCCTCCCAAACAGCAGACCTATATAACACAACTATTATGAACCTACATCAATGAGCTGATCACCGTCCCAACGGAAGCACACGGCTCCTTCATGCCCAGTTTTTATAGGGTCCGCTTTGTTCTAGACCCTCCAGGGCGGCGTCATGGCCCATCACAATGTGTCGTTTTTTCATGTTCCGCTACGTTAACGATGGCCTTGCCTGCCACCCTGTGCCCTGCCTCGGATATCTCGACTGGCTGCGATCTTCCGCGATCCTGTACCGCTCCGGGGACGTTCGAGGCTCGGGAATTCGCCCCGGCGCTTGATTCAGGACGTGGACAAAACTTTAAGATAAAAAATCCGGAAGGAGGCCATTGGAGCAGAGCACAATTGGAATGAATTGGGAGTCGTGTTCCCGAAACTATTCCTTGTTATTCTTGCATTAATTGATGGGAAAGGGTTACCGGGCCGAGGAGCGAGACGCTACCGCGAACCCCATTGCATTACTCCATTTGCATACTCACGCCCGTCGAGAGCTCGATACCTGAGAATTTTTTTTCCTGAAGCGATGGAGCGCAACCCTCGCAGGAAGGCTAAAGAGGATGATAATTCTTTTCTCTTGGCCGGTCTTTCTTCCACACACGGACACACACTGGGAAGTTTGCGTCTGAGAAAATGTGTACTCGTCATAGCATGGCACATTTCGCGTTACTAAAATTGGAGAGGTACCTTTTAGGTCTGTATTAGGTATTCCTGGATATAGCCATTTAAGACAAGGTACGGTCGTCCAGGCTGGGGATCCTGAGTTTAATTAATAACATTTCTAATAAAAAAAATGTTTAAATAAACAAATTATGATTGTATTTATTAAGCTAATGAAGCTTAATAAATAACATGTGTCTGAGAAAATGTGTATTCGTAATAAGATGGCATACTGACATTTCGCGTGACTAAAATTGGAGGACTAAAATCAGAGAGCTAGCTTTTGAGTGTATAGATATTTTCTGGGTATAGCCATTTTGGAAAGAACATATTAGCCCGGCCTGGGAATGCTGAGTTTAATTCATAAAAAAAAAAAAAAAAATTACGATTGTATTTATTAAACTGATCGAGTCTAATAAATAATGTGTATCTGAGAAAATGTATATTCGTGTCACCATGGCACACTGACGTTTCGCGTGACTAAAATTGGAGAAATTCCTTCTGACTGTTAGGTATTTTCTGGATACAGACATTTAAAACGGAACAAAGTGGTCCGTGTTGGGGATGCTGAGTTTAATTAATCAAATGTAAAAAAAAATTGTGATTGTATTTATTAGGCTAATGGAGCATGCAAAATGACTAGGAGCGCGAGACATTAAATATCATGCATGAAAAAGATCTTAACCTTAATCTCACTCAGCTCATCTCAACCATCGACTTTATCAACCATCAATATTTAGTGTAACAAAGAAAAAAAAGGGTGCCCCATTTGTCCCTACTGTACGCTGCGCGTACGTTTCTCGTTTTAGTCACGTGATACCTGAACATTCATTCGCGGAGTCGTTAATTCATTGGTTATAAGTGCAGGATCACGTACGAAAGCCTCCGCCGTCTCTCGAATAGATGGTTCTACGTGATACAACTGACAGGAAAAGGATGCCTCGACTATATTTTCTGGGGATCCGCTTTGCTCTTCTTTCTATGCGTTCATGCTTCGTTCCCTTCGATTTCATACTTGCTCATTTGCTTTAAATTATTCCTCCGGAATATTTCCTGACGTTTATTTTCTTCTCTCGATCGCGAATTAAATTGGCTATTTTTTTTAACTTTAAAAAAAGTTGAATATCAATTTTATAAAATGCCAAATAATCTTTGCGCTTAGGTGGGTTTTCATTCTCGGTCACTTTATGGCTTTCCTTTATGTATTAACTAGTTTCCTTATTGCGACACGGTTGGTTTTCTTGTGGTTTTTATGGTTTTAGGCAAGTTTTAACGTTTCTTAACTTTAATATTTATTTACGACCCTCAGTTGAGTTTTTCTCTGACCGGAAGGTACTTAAAACGGAACGAAGAAAGCCTAACGGGTCTACGGCATAGTCCAGAGTACGAACTTATTACCTGCTGACAATAAACAATAGCGTTCAATTTTTCCAGAATATTTCGACGATTAATTTCTTCCCTCGATCATGAACTATTGAAATTGGTTACTATTTTGAACAAAATAAAATTGAGTACCAATTCTATAAAATGAGAAATAATCTTTGCGTTTAGATAAATTTTCATTTTCGGACACTTTATAGGTTCGCTTTATTTATCTACTTATTCCCTTATCGTGTCGCGATTGGGTTTCCTGCGGATTTTGTAGTTTTGCGCAAATTTTGACGTTTCTTGACTTTAATATTTATTTCCGTCCCTTATCAAGTTTTTCTTCTACTGGAAGGTACTCAAAACGGAACCATCTAAGCCTGAAGAGTCTGCGGCGTAGTCCAGACTGTGAACTCATTACCAGCTGACAATAGACAATATAGACAATACCCTTCGATCTCATCGATATCCCCGATTCAAGGTCGGACCTTTAATTATAGCTCCGGTGCACAGGGATAAAAAATGCGATGGAGGCAGCGATAATCGTCTGTTCCCTCGGAGGCCGTCATCGCGCTCAGCCTTGGTCTTTTTCGTCGCAGGTGCCATGAGAATGTTCGTTTAAAAATTCTTCACCACATCGCCGGACAATTGATCACTGGTAAATCGTAAAAACCGATAGTTTTATTTGAAATTCGATTCGAAAATTAATGTAATTGCAAGTGGAGAAGCACTCCGTGAGTCCGCGAGTTATTTGCATATTAAAAGGATTTTTTTCAACGAGCGATTTGCCCGCAGGACGTCTCGACATTCTTCTTTTTCTCTGCGCTCCATCGCCGACGTGGCGGGTGTCCTGCCGCGAATGAGCTAATTGGGCGAATCGAGTCGAGGCGAAGCTGCGCGACTCCGGTCCGATAATATAATAATAAATGATAGGAGGCTTAATAATTGAAGACGGTCGGAAGTTAATCAAAGCGTCGATAGTGCAGTTGGTGGAGCGTGTCGTCTGGAACGGGGACTGAAGTACGATTGGATATAAAAATATATTGCCGTTCAGCGAAGGTATTGTCATTACAACCACGCAATCACACTAAAAAAATCGTATGAAATTTAATGCACTGGTACTGGAAGTTTTTATGTATAAACTGGTATATTAAATTTCGTGTACAATTGTGATGAAAAATTTTGGAAACGTTAAAAATACATTTAATAATATACTGTACATTTACAAAAAAAAATTTAAGACAATTTTACTAAACATACTATAATTCTAATAATTTACTTAATTTCGCTGTAAAAGTGGATTCATTTTTCATCACGATTGTACATTAAATTTAACGTATCATTTTTTACATAAAAAATTCTATTTCGGTGCATTCAATTTACAATTTTTTTACAGTGCAGTTTACGTGGATTAATTACGTGACCGTATTCAGTAAATCGCACGGTCGATAAAATAGTACAAATACACTGTTTCTAGATAGACTGACTCTCGATTAGGAGGTCTAAAAATTAATTATTACCGTTAGAAAAATAATCTAAAAGCAGAACAAGACGTCGGACCACACATATTAATTTAATGATTCGTTCGTCATGATAATTTCTGAGATTATTTTGATGCTGATAAAAAATTGAATCAAAATTAGACGTTTGAAATACTGGGAGAAAAAAAAATGACAAAAAAATATGAATAACTTTTATCCGTATGGCTGTTAAATTCTTTACACAAGATTCCACTCGGACGACTACTGTATATGTATATATCTTTCCTTCGACCATTCACGGAGTCCCGGCCTCTCTCATCCGTCTGTCCGCTTTATTTTCTCGATGAAAATAGACCGGAGACCTAATTGCTTTCAGTTATTCCAACAGTCCCGGAAGTAATTCGATGAAAACTATATGGCAGTCGTCCAAGCCCAACTGAAACGGTGAACGGATGATTGGCCTTTCTAGGAACTGAACATTAATTATTCAGTAATTCTTCTATCTCTTCCCGCTCAATACATATCTTAGGCCAAGTACTGTAGTGTAGTTCACGACTGCGTTTATATATGTCATATATTCATATCTCTACGGAAAATGCTTTTTCAATAATGCTTCTTCTTTCGAATTGATTTATTTCACTTTTTGAATAGAAATACGTCACTTCCGGTTTGAAAATGTAATTTTTCGACCGGAAGTGACGTCGTACAGGAAATAAGTCATTTCCGGTCGAAAAATGAGATCTTCCAACTAAAAGTGGCGTATTTCCGGTTCGGACAAACAACTGCCCAAAGTATATATAAGATTTATCAGATTGTCTTCGAAATGAAAAAAAAAATCGAAATAAACTGATACGACAAAATTAGGAGATGGATAACGATTCAGAGATCTGGTGTCGGCATAGTCGAGAACGCATATGACGTCGTAAACGCGTTGACGAATAATAATTTGAGATGTTCGCGGGCTCGAGAAGAGCCAGCAGCCGTGGCACCTGGGATGCCGAAGGAAGAACAAAAAAAACGCCATTGAGTCTCACCCTCGTTAACCCGAGAAAGGAGGGTGATGGATGGGACGCATATGTAGTATCACATAAAGTTTCGTGCCCGTGTAAGTGGTATTCTAATTTCATTTGACTTCCGCGTTGATGCCAGTCAGTAAAAACCGGAAGGATATGTATATGAGCTCGCGAACGAAGAAACGAGATCAAAGTGGAGTGTGATGCGAAACACTTTCGGACGAGGATAAGGCACGGATTGTATGATATTGCGACAGAAATTAAGGCAACGAGGAACTATAGAATGCGGGCAATTGTAAGCTTCCTACCGTACCGTAGCCCGAAGGAATTTTTAATGAAGCGTGTGAACTTGAACCCGTTCGGCCCGTGTAACCTAATTAAGTCGGGCCGGCCGACAAATGCTAATTTCGCGCGACGGGACCCGGGCAACCCCGCGGTGGCTGCTCGAGAAGCATTTCCCTTCGAGCTCCGCTCTTCCATCCTAAATTGTAAACGGGAATTAATTGGAATAATTGGATCTTGGCGACTATGATTAATTTTATTTTAGAAAACCTTACGATTATTTTTCTTTTCTTTATAAACTTCACGATCATATTTCCTTTTCTTTATTAACTTTACGATTGTGGTTATTATCAACGATTAATTTAGCAAACGACTATTGTGTAACTTAAATTATTCGCTGTAAGAGACATTTTTTTTCTGATTATTTTTTAATTTCCGATCGTACGTTTCACTAGCGATTCTCGATCTCTCAATATATTTATCAGCGTTCTCTAAGGATGGCTAAAAATGTTTTAACCGATTTTGGAACACGAAATATGAGTTTACTTACATCTTCATCATCATCGACTCCTGAGAAGCAGAAGGGCGCAACCCCCATGTTAAAAAATGGCAGTTACGCCCTTATGTTTCTTAGTCAATCACTATAATCTGTGTATCATCGCGTCCTGATAGTCAGAAAATGCGTTTGTTAGTAGACAGTAAAAAACTTATTGTCCACGAACGTCCACAATTTAATATTTGTTAATTTTTCGATCGCACCATCCTGCTCTATTTTTACAAACAAAAATTCAAACTAATATTGTTAACAACACGGGAAGAAAAAAGGACAAGCTTTCGTGAATTCAAACCTGAATGAAACGAGTTGGTCGGTTATTTAACAAAATTATTTTTACGAAACTTCGTATTCTGATTTTACGGAGTAACTTTTACTGTGTATGTTTACACAAACACACGAATCGCAATAGCGCGATCGGTGTCGTTCGAAAATTAGGGTCATCCATTCGTGTCATTGCTTTCGGCTCGTCCCGTAAACGTTGACAATGTTACAGAAGCGTAGAATGACGGATAGTAACAGTGGGACCTGCAACAGCCAGGCAACAGTGGGTGCAGGTTGTAGCTGAATGCACACCGATTTCAGTGAATGGGAAGCGGGAACGGCCCGATGGGGATGAATATCTATTGATTGGCGTGGTTCGAACCCCTCCTGTTGATCGCTCCGATACCTGCCACATCGTTCGGCGAGAACGGGCCTCGGAAACCCGGGCCAACCTTTTTTTCTACCTTTTACCTGTTATTGGCCCGAGTTAATCGACGTATTTTCAACGTATGGCACGTGCCAACTGCTATCGACAGGTACAACACTCACTCTGTTGTGGTGCACGTACCAATTTTCGTTCATCCGTCCTTCCTCGCGTCGACCGATACCTGCAATCCGAACGTGACATTTTAACGCTACACTCACGTTGTTCAACCACCCTGCTGACTTTATAGTGGAATTACACTGTTAAATGTAATCTCATTTTGTTACCTGTTTTATATTGAGTAAACCAAAAAACGTAAGGTAAACGGCCCAGTTTCCGCCGCTGGCCCAGTTACCGCCATCGAACGTAATTTACACTAATAATAAATACAGTTTTTGTTTAATATAAAAGAAATTGTGGTCATGTTGAAGAACGGATTTTGCTCTTGATTAATGACGCAATACGTATATTTTTTTATAAAATGTACTATTTAACAATTGAAGATGGCGGAAACTGGGCCGTTTACCTTACATGTATTTTTTTTATTTGCAATATACTATATTGAAGCTGTCAATATAGTATTATCTTAATTAACATATATTGTGTAGTATAGTATATCAATACAGTATATCGTGGGGTTAATAAATAATATAATAATGTAATATAAATAATATTATAATATGAATGTATTGATAGTAAAAATATGATGAAATAAAAATATAACAATCTAAATAATACATTTTTTATTCTTATAGAATATGCAGAAATTTCCGGATATTGTAAAAGAACAAAAAATGTATTGTTGCTAATTTCATCATTTGTAACCGCCAGCAAATGTCCGTATTGTCGACGGACGTATTGATAGGAGATCAATATGATGAACATATACATTTCGATCTTGCAAAATGGTGAAATTCAACGTAATTTAATCAGATTGTATATTTTTCATCCTCGACAATTTTTTTAATGATGTCATATTGTTTATCGGCATCGACACTGTATTTCGTGTCTTAGCCGTATCGAAGGTTTAAAATAATATTATAAGTTTGTATTGTTCGTCACGAAGCTCGAAGAGCGTCTACCCGTTGTCCCTTAAACACAGGCGAAATCACGTTTGTTCGGGATCATGGAGACAATGCCCCGGGGATCCGGTTACCGATGTATCTTTATTTTTTCGCTCCTACGGGCGCGTATGAAGAGCCGACCTGGGGATTATGGGAGCGGTTGATTATATCGAGCCCGCACGGTGAAGCAGACTGATTTATTGCTGCAAACGCTGTAAAACCTACACCAGTGACATGCGCAGTTCGGTTTCGGTATATAATATCGACAGCTGGTAAAGAAAACTCATTAAGTTCCAGATATCCCACGACACCAATTTATTATAGAAAAATCAAAGGAAAATATTTTTTTTAATGCAGTGAAAAAAACAGTTTTTAGAAATGCATTTTTTTAAATGCACTGTTAAAAAATATTTTCATCACTTGGTGCGCAAATGGCCACTTTTCCGCCCGCTTCGCGTGCGTAAAACCGCCATTTTCGCACCTTGTGATGAAAAATTTCGTACATCCCTCGTGCGAAACACTTTTTCGCCCTCGTGGAGTAATGTATTATTCTTTACGATCAACTCGAAAATATTCAGAATAACAGTTACGTTGTTTAACGTGGCAGAACGTAAAACAGAAAAGAAGTAGCACCGACTCACTTTAAAAAAATATAAAAAAATTCTATCAGTAAATTCTGACGAGGGCAAACTGGGGCCACGGGACATTATCTAAAAATCGGAGCAAAAAAAAAACCGGTATTAACGACTTTCTAAGGCCCTCGAGACTCGCTTCTGTCTCTCACCCGACTGGCATATTGCATGTTATATATACGCTCCCGCTCCTCCTGTCAACCCTCGTTGTTTTTTGCTCCCGCTTTAATAATTGATCATCTGATTACGTTACATTATACCAGCCGGTCTCTGTCTCCCGTATAATATAACATATACGCAGTCGCAGTCTCTTCGCCGATTCGGCCGAGAGGTAAGAAGAAGCGTCACGAGGCAAAAAAAAACCATCCCCTGCAACTACCCCTGTCGTTCTGTCCTCGTCGTTCCGCCGAGCATTATTCCCGCACCAATATCGAGCCATTTTTTTTTTCTCTTCTGCCTTTCCCACTGTCTATCTTCTCTACTTCGACGCCATTTGAATATAACCCCCTTATCGGTAAATATACCGGGGGGTTTTTACCCCCATTCGGTAATGATGGCAGTAGTTCCCCGTTTCCTCCCTCCTTTCTATATCCAGCACATTTATCCACTGTTTTTTCACCGGCGCGGGCCATTGTCCTATCGCATTCGTTCATTTCGGTCTCACTCTCGTTCCCCGCTGTCCATGACTTTGTTCTTTCATCCAATCATCTCCTCCAAGAGCGCGCACCAAACTCCAGCCCCACACAGTATGCTCGCACAGTCACCGGAGTTGAGGGCAAAAAAAAATGTTGATGAAATTCGCACATTGCTTCCTCGTACTTTTTTGCCCCAGATTAAATACTTGCCAAGAATTTAACTCTTTCTCTGAAAAAAAAACATAGTTTTTACTATGAGTAGTCTGTGTAATTTTGTTTTTCATAGACGAAAAAATAAATAGCAAGGAATTGTTTAGAATTACTTAGATAAATCCATATCCATATCTAAAAGAACAATTTAGGAAAGTTTGGAGTTAAAAATACAAAGATGTTCTGAAATTTCGAGCCGCTGGAGCGATTCAGAGTCTCGTCAAGCCCCGATGTAAGGCTCGAAAATTTATTATATTAAAATATATTTCGTGAATATTGTTTGCCAGCAGATTGGAACAAAAAATATCACCGTCGCCAAATGTCTTTTATAAAAAATCAGAAATAAGGTGAAACCATATGTTGGATAAATCGGTGATCCCAGAAAAGAGCTTTTCAGGACCTCATCAAGCCCCGATGTAACGCACTAAAATGTACTATAAAAATATCTTTCGTAAAAATATCATATTCATACAAATTCGAACGCAAAATATCGCCGTCGCAAAATGCCTTCTATAAGAGATGAGAAATAAAGCGAAGCCACTTGTTGGATAAATAATTATCGTCCAGTTCGTCGAACGATTGTTTTTTCGAAGATGGACGAGCGAAGAATAACACATCGTGACACAAAGAAGAGAACGCTCTTGGCACATTTGCTTGCCGATGCAATCTCTCCCAAAGATCGGCAAAAGATCATCTCGGTGATCAACGCTCAAGATACTTGCGAAACGTGTAACCTGGATAGTTACGCGGGACACAGCAGCTCCTGCGGCAGGTGTGCCCGATCGGCTAGTAATTAATATTCAGGGGGAAAAGAGAGAAAAATAAATTTGCAAGGCCGGCGCCTCCTCCAGAAGGTGCTCGAGACGAGGACGACGAAAAAAAGAGTTTAAATAATAATACGTTGTAGCGCGCACACAGCAGTGAAGTGAATTACCAGTGTAACTGTGCTTGTGGCGGCTTGTCCGTAAGACAAGTAGTTTGTGCGTCAGCGAGAATGCTCGCATCTCGGGTACGCCGGTACTTAATTGTTGTTCAGCACCTGGCCATAATTTATTCCCGAAACGGAAAGTCACGACGAATATTCGTTGCAACAAAAAATTTAGTTCTGTAATAACAGTATTGACAAAATGAATTAACTCCAATGCGTAAAACTTGGATTGTTATGGCACAGACCCCGGATTGGGCTTGAGGAATTTATTTCAATGTGATGTAATTTTTTTTTATTATCTTAAATGTTTTGTACCTGCTACAGGGCATTTTTATCCTTAATAAAAATTCATGTTGCTGTCGAACAAAAACTTCGTTAATGAAATGAAACTAGTAAAATATGTTCATACCGAGGATCTAAAAAAAAACCTTTCTATGCACCCAATAGCAGTTTTCCATACGAGTACGATTGTTATTTTTCAATACCTTTCTACTCGAAATAAATAATTTTTTTAAATCTTTACTCCATGCTTGCAGGTTTGAAGCTGCTGAGCGCATCTTCCACGAGGTCACGAGCGTTTACGGAGACTCGGAGATCGACTGGATGAGCGTGCACGATGCTGGCTGCACAAGAGACGATACCGATCTTCCTCATCACGTGACGAGCCAGAACGATCTCGATCGACTCATCACCGGAACTTTCAGATCTTTTCTCACAGCTCTGCCGGCTCCGCCGACCATCGTTACGATTTCTAGGTGAGTCTAATCAATTGTAATTATTTCTAATTATTTTTATGTGGGACGAGGAAATATAATTAATCGTAGGTGAGACTCGCAATAGCCCGGATCTAAATTCAGTCCCTTTTTTCATATAAAAAAAAAAATTAAATCGTACGTGTGTACGCAGGTTGAGAGTCGCAGCAGGATAGATTGTCACTGCAGAACCTGAATTTAGCAACGAATCGCCGATCGAATGGGAGGTACGAAGGGAAAATTGACGGGGGTTAGGCCAGGCCGAGGGCTGGATTCGCGGTCCTCGGGATCATTCGTAGCCCCTCCCATGCTCGCCGGATGGGGGGGCACCCCTCGCATAGGGGTGCACAAATGTGTACTCCTGTGTTACTCAGTACAGCAGGAAAAACTTGAGACTCTCGCCAATAGATGGGAGCATCGAAGGAAACGCGATAAATACTCTATATTCAAAAACATAATGTTTTATATTTTATTTTCGTAATTCCCCAATCGTCAATAAATTTTTTGTAAACCGGATCTAATAAAGTTTCATTTGATTGAAAGTTAACGAATATATTTTTAATTTAATTTATAATCAATAAATTAAATATTTTATATTTCAAATATCATGTTTTATATTTTTTTATTTTCGTGATTCTACAATTGACAATAAATTTTTTCTAAATCAGATCCAATAAAATTTCATTCGATGACAAGTTAACTGCGAAATCCATTCAGTGCCACCTGACTTTTGAGATTCTCATCTGGAAGACACTGCGAGAAATTATAGAATTCAAGTATAAAAGAATTTGTTAAATGCTACGAATAAAAAAGGACGATCTTGGAAATTTCTTTCTATCGATTTTTTTTGTTTTTTTTAATCCCAATCGCAAATTTTTTTACCGGAGGGACACGCTGGCGCCATCCGACGACGTCGACGAGGAAAGTTTGACACCGCGGGTTTAAAGTGAATCGATTTTAGAGAGTCCACAGTGAGCTACCCGATAGAATTCCCCTCCGCGTTTTCTTCTTCTTCGTCTTGATCCATTCGCGCATCCCCGCACCCGCCGGGATGTACTCTAACAGCAATGCGGACGACGCGGCGCTCCGCCGGATGTCGCCGCTGCGGGGGTCAGAAATGTGTTTTTTTTTTTGCATGCCTCATTCTTTTACTTCCGTTCGGCCACAATTTCGCACGCCCCTTCGACCGGAAATAGTCCCGCGATTATTATTCATTTCTCTCAGAGTAGAGCACGTAGATCCAAGCCCCATAGAAAATAAACGAACGAACGAAAACGATGCCCGTGTGAAACCAGTTTTGTTGTATTTCAGATCGAGCGAGGACGACTATTGCCCGGCGGAAGATGTGGATCGTATCCAGGTTGGCGTACTCGAGGAGCTGGGCCACCGTCTTGGACACGAGATAGACACCAACCTCGTTTATCTCGAACAGGAAACATTGTAGGAGCCGCGTGATTATTTTTTACAATCACGCAAATACAAAATGAATTGTACTTTCGCCTCCGACGATTGATAATTGAGATAAAACTCTGCATGATAAATTTGTTGTACTTTTGATGATTTATCCCGCTTCACTCTTCGGCAGCGAGCGTGGGGCTGACTTTAGGCAGAATGGGGTGGTTGTTTCAATTTACAAAAATACTATGACTTTTGTGAATTTTCCTTCCTTTCCGGTTCTCACTGAACAGACACCTCCAAGATCGAAACGAACTTCCGGTTTATAAATCTTGGTTTTTGACGGGAAGTGCCGTCATACGGGAGAACGTCACTTCCGGTTTGAAAATCTCACTTTTCAACCGGAATTTACGTCATACCGGAAATCTTATTTTTTCAACCGGAAGTAACGAGTTCCCGAATGACGTTATTTCCAGTCGAAAACTGAGATTTTTTAACTGAAAGTGACATTTTCCCGGATCATTTTCGGTTGAAAACTGAGATTTTCAAACCGAAAGTGACGTTTTTCCGTATGACGTCACTTGCGGTTGAAAACTGAGATTTCCAAATCGGAAGTGACATTTTCTCGTATGACGTCATCTCCGGTTGAAAGCTGAGATTTTCAAACCGGAAGTGACGTTTTCCCGTATGACGTCCCTTCCGCGTAAAAACCCATTACGATTAGAAAAAAATTAATTAATTTCTTGGGAATTAATTCCGTGCGAAGAATTAACAGAGGAACCGGACCATTCGACGTAGAAAAGCTTCCCAACGGATAGGAACGAAGACCAGTCCGCTTTTTTATCTACGTCTCATGACCAGTAAGACTCTTTCATCCCGGAGGAAGGAAGAGGGGAGCGATGAAACGAGAACGAAGAAGAGAATAAGGCTACTGCGCGCCCGATTTACATAAGATCCGTGCCACGCTGGCCTATTATGGGAAGCTGGATAGCACAATGCCACGTGAATGTTGGCATTTTTTTGCATTGCCCCTCCAGGGTCCAAACGTCTTATTTGCATATATCGTACCACCGGCCGGTTTCCCACACGCTTCAACGGAGTCTCCCTCCCTGCGGGCCGCGGTCCGACTGTCCTCTTGGTTCTTTTTTCAATTCGGGCCCGTTCCTTTCCCTACCTCCTTCCATTCGTTTCAGCACGTGACGTGCATGCCCGGGCCCTTTTCGGGGTCGGCCGCTACTCGACAAAAAAGGCAAACGCTTGGCAAAAAAATTCCCGGAACCCAAAAGAGTTAAGCAACGATAAAATAATAAATAAAAAAGAGTCGTATCCTTTCGAAGGGGGAGATCGGATTTCCGGACCCGTACAATCAACTCTCTACGTTGATTAAGAACTCGTTCTACGAGGAATTTCATTGAGAGCTTCCAGCCTCCTTCGCCCCATAATTGCTCGCGTACTAGTCTGCCCATGTAATTGCTTACGTACTACTCTGTCCATGTAACTCGTTGAGTACTACTATGCGCATGTGATTGCTCATCTATAGACTCTGATCCTACGGTCATGAACACGTGTCATTGAACGTTAATCGTTATTTGTTGTCCCTAACTCTCTCTGACCGACTGAATTTCACTATACCACATAGTAAAAACGATTTGCACATTCATTGAACAATTCTTGTCCACAAAAGTCCACCATTTTTTTGTTTAGTGTCCGTTGTGCATTTTTAATGAAATGTTAAAATTAAGGTGAATCTTGATTGTTCGTCGGGGTTGGGATTTCCGGACCCGTTCAGTCAATTCTCTACGTTGATTAAGAACTCGTTCTGCGAAGAATTTCATTGAGCACTTCTAGCCTCCTTCGCTCCATAATTGCTCGTGTACTACTTTGCTCATGTAAATTGCTTATCCATATACTCTGATCTGCTCATCTGCATACTTCGGTCATGAGCAAGTTTCATGGAACGTTAAACCTTATTTGTAGTTCTTAACTATCTTCGTCCAGCTAAATTTCACTATATTACACAATAAAAATGATTTACACATTTATCGAACATTTCTTGTTCGCAAAAATGCGCTATTTTTTTCGAGTCAATTGTGAATTGTTATTTGAAAAATTGGAAAATTATGGTGAATTTTGATTGTTCGTCGGCGATAGGATTCCCGACCCGTACAATCAACTCTACGTTGGTTAAGAACTCGTTCTACGAGGAATTTCATTCGGAGCTCCCATGCCTCCTTCGCCCCAGTAATTGCTCGTGTACTAATCTGCCCATGTAATTGCTCATGCATATACTCTGGTCCTACAGTCATGAATAAGTTTCATCGAACACTACACCTTATTTCTGGTTCTTAACTATCTCCGACCAACTGAATTTCACTGTACTGTACGGTAAAAATGATTTGCACATTTATCGAACAATTGTTGTTCACAAAGATTCACCATTTTTTTTAGTGTCGATTGTACATTCCGAATAAAATGATAAAGTGAGGGTGAATCAGGATTGTTCGTCGGGGATCGGATTTTGCGCCCGTACAGTCAACTCTCTACGGTGATTAAGAACTCGTTCTTCGAGGAATTTCATTCAGAGCTTCCAGCTTCCTTCGCCCCTATAATGGCTCATGCATATACTTAAGTCCTACGGTTCTTAACTATCTCCGACCAACTGAATTTCACTGTACTGCACATTAAAAATAATCTGCACATTTAACAAGCATTTCTTGTTCGCGAAGGTGCGCAATTGGTTTTCGTGTTAATCGTGCATTTTGAAAGAAAATTGTAAATGTAACGTGAATCTTGATTGTTCAATGGGGATAAAATTAATATGGATCTTGACATTGTGATTTGGTGATTTTTGTTTTCAATTTACAAACTTTGCATGAGTCGGAAATAATTTTTGTTTTCTTAAATTATTTTTACTCAGGACTCGAAGGTATTTTTTAAATTTCCCTCAAGTTCGATCTTCCGACGTCGGCTTTCGTACCACTGCCCCGAAATGCGAGTTATCGCGTCACGATACATCTGCGTGTCGAGAAGAAACTGCCTCGACAAAGCGGTGGCAGTGTGGAAAGAAAATTATTCAGGCTGGGAAAAGTGCAGCCCTCTCCCCGTGCCACTAATCCTTTACCCGTATCCGAACCGCATTGAAAAAGAGGCGCAAGGTGTACCGAAAAAAATCGATATAAAATGTTCAATAAATTTGAAAAATATTTTTGTTTTTTTTTTCAAGAACTTTTGAGGAAAAAAAATTGAACGAGTTAAAAACACAAACTACCGTCGTTGATCGGGCGAATCGAATCGGAAACTCCCAAGAAAAGGTGACGAGCGTACGGGCTTCGTTATGTGCGTGACGAACGAGATTTCGATGCCGGCCAGGAGTTTATGTTAATTAAGGGCTTAGGGCGATGCGATGCGCGAGACTACTGTATGGCATACACGGGGACTCGCAAAGCCAATTATAGCGCGAAGCCGTCGGGGACACTTTTGGGACCGTACGAATTCACATATAGCGCGTACGGACGATTTTTTTAAGGGTGGCGATAGAGGGAGAAATATTTTATGAACAACGTCATAGGAGGAGCTCGCGCAGTGGGACCGACTTTGTTCAAACGTACCACTTTTACTTGTTCGGGGCCCTTTGTTGGAGATTTAAAAATTTTTGCACGGGGCCCAGAGGTGGGGCTGCGCCCTTCGCCTGATGAGACCGAAGTGGAATGAGAATGGGAGAAAAGAATTATTCCGAGAGGGAAGAGAGTAGTCCCGGTAGTCGGCAAATAGCAACAGTGCGGGTCAGTCGATAAAAAAAGTCTGCCAAGCTACAAATCCAATACCAAGATACAAATCTGTTTTTTTTTATTATCACGATTTTTGGGAAACGGCAAATTGACCCGGCCCTTCGGTATCGAATGTACCCTAAAAATTAAACATTTTTTGATAAAATAAAAGCAAAAATAGAAAAGAACGACATTCAATAAATCAACGAATACGTAAAAATGAAAGAACAAAAATTATGAATTTTTTAAAAATAAAAAAGCATAAAAAACGAGCAAAATTCAATAAATCAACAGCTAAATTATCCGACACCATGGACGATGTCAAATTTTTATTTAAAGTGCCTTAATCATTCACGCAACGTAATCGCTGTAATGAAGTAGTGCGCGCGAGTCGCGATGTAAATTTGATTAACGATAAATAAAGTTTCAGCAAAAGCGGCTTCGGACTGGCCGATATTCTCTGAATGGATCTACGAGTGATTTTTCTTCACCTACGTGGCATCGAAAGTACGATAAGAATGATACGTTTTTTGATAAAATAAAGACAAGCGAAATTCAATAAATCAACGGATAAATTATGCACGGCCGACGTCAATTTTGTATTAAAGTGCCTTAATCGCCCGCGCAACACAGTGCGCGCAAATCGCGATGTAAGTTTCCTTAAAAAATATATATTTCGGCAAAAGCGCATCGTCAAAAGCTGCTTCGGGCTGGCTGATCCTCTCTGGATGCATCTACGTGTGATTTGGCTCCACCTACGTGGCATGGGCCGCGCTTCTCGTTGGCGCTCAGTGGCCACTCTCGCTTGCTACGAGGGACACACACGCACAGCGAGCATATGCCGGGCTGTCCGGAATGCAAACCTCGGTCGATTGTGTTGGTGAATGCATCTGGTGCAGCGGATGCAACTCTGAGCGGTCAGTACCTCCCTAAACGACCGACCGCTCGGTTTGTTGCACTTTCATCCACTCGTCATCCGTACGTGCCGGTGATAATACGAAACTTTAAACGGGTGCGCGATTTCACAAACATAAATTAAACTTGCATTGTATTAAAAAGAAAAAAAGAAACACAATTTCAGTGCACAAAATTATTATTTTTTCTATCGCGCAATTCACTCTCGTATTACAGAACTTGGTCTTTGGCATATAAATGATATTATATAATCTATATTAATATAATTTTTTTTAATATGTCTTAAATATAAGTATTATTATTATTAAAATTAATATATTTTAATATATTAAAATAAACAAATATATAAATTTGAAAATAAATATTAAATATCGACCGCTTATGTGTTGTAACCGCAGATTTTGGTGTTTCATCGAAAACAATAATTATCCGAGCATGGCGTTTATCCCCGCCATATTTCCATCGGGGTTTCTTGCTGAGAGCGTCGCGGCATTGGGTATACAATTAAATGTTCATTGCATACACGACAAGATGGAGGGGGTTGGAGGGTTTCTGGAGTACACAATTCAGTCCGCGCAACCTTCTTTTCTCCACCTTCGATTCCGTTCGTTGCTTCCATCGCAGCCCCGTGGAGTGCCAAACCTTCTCCGGCCTTCGCCACCCTCCTTGGCATCTGCGACGTCTTCTCCGCGTAAGGGGGAGTACGGCAAACCAACCCCTCCCCGGTTATATACATATATATATATACGCACACCGCAGTGCGCGCCTTTCGAGCTAACGACCTTATTTCACTTTCTCCAATAGCGCCGTACAGTAAGAAAGAAAATAATAAACGAATAACGGGGCTTGCGCGACGTGGCATCTTGCGTTGGGTCTGTAATACTTATCTACGTGAGAAAAAATTCGACCAAGTTCTCTTGATCGAGTTTTTTTTTGAGTCTTTAGCTGTCCACCGTAAAAGTACCGATGGTCGAGTTGCGGTCGGTGCATATAAACGCATTAATTTGCATTTTACACAGTCGAGAAATAATCATGCTAACTTCGATTAAATTTGTCGTTTAGAAGAACCGCTGGTTTTTACAAGGAATTTTATTATATTTTTTGTCTAACAAAATTTGAATCGCTAGTAAACAATAAATAATAATTTGTAAATAAACAATTGATTAACAAAATAGATTATTGCTGCGGAAGAAAAAAATTTGCTCTCACAGCCAGATGGCTTATTGTCCATGTATTGAGTAGATTATTTAGTTACGGTAACAAAAATTCTTGCTGTACAAAAAAAATCATAGTCGATCTTGCTATTGCATTTTTCCCCTTTCGCGGATGCAGGTAACATCCCTCAAGTTTGTCGATCGGCGATGACTACGAATAACGAGAGTTACGAGTTATCTTAAGGTCCGAGGAAATCTGATCCGATACAGCTGAACTGAGTGATTGTGGAAACGGGTGGACAGACGAACGGATAGACAGTTATAAAGAAGCCCAGAGGAGGCAACGTCCGATAATTTGTTTTCGGTCTCTTCGGAACTAACGTAATACGTTCGGTAGGCACAACGACGGTTCGAAACAGGGGGGACGTTGGAAAAGTTTGCATTGTTACGAAATCGAGTGTCGCGCTCGCAAACTGCCTCTTTCTACTTCAGTGGGGTACAATTTGTCTGTTGTCAGAACAATTTTTCAACTTTTAATTCGAGTTTGAAAGCTTCATTACGGGATCGCGAGGAACGGGAATAAAGAAAAGTCGGAGAGACTACGCACGTTACTTTACGGAGATGATCTTGGAGGAATCGTCTTCAGGTCTCGTGTGGTAATCTGAGGACGAGTACTCGGTCTGGCATCCTTATTGCATTACCGGACGTCTCATAGGAATAAATACTCTGGTAAAAAATGTCGAACTTTGTTTTAATTTTTTCTGAGGATATAGAAGAATTGGAGAGACTACGCACGTCTTTACGGAGACGATTTTGGAGGAATCGTCTCCAGTTTTCTTGTGGTAATCGGAGGACGCCTCCGAGCTCTTGGATTTTTTCTTTCCTGAATTACCGGACGCCCCATAGGAATGAATTCCCTGGTAAAAAATGTTTATTTCAATGATTTTCCGAGGATAAATAAAAATCGGAGAAACTACGCGCGTCTCTACGGAGACGATTTTGGAGGAATCGTCTCCAGGTCTTGTGTGGTAATCGGAGGACGAGTACTCAGTCTGGCATCCTTGCTGCATTACCAGAAGTCTCATAGAATTCAATTCGCTGGTAAAAATTTTCGAGCTTTGATTTTTTTTTTTTTAAGGTCTTCATCGAAAAGTGCCATGCGTCTTCAGCTCAGCGGCAATTGTCCGAGAAAAAATTATCGAGAAAAAAGGTTACGGAGCAGCAAAACGGCGAAGCGAAGAGGAAGTGGTCAATAAAAAAAAACAACATTTTTGGTTTCAATAACTACGCCTCGACAATCCCTATAGAGCGCATGTCGAATATACTCTTACGTTTCCGAAAGTCGCACTGACCCCGGGGATTGTTTAGCCCCGCGCTCCGGCCGCTTCTTGTTTCATTCCAGCCTCCCTCCCCGCCATTCTTTCCACGTATAACTGGAGGCTCGTTCTAGTCGATGCCAAAAAACCCGGCCAGGGCACACGCTACAGCGTAGTCGAATCGATACGAAGTGAGGAGAGCGAGTCAGTGAGGAGGATGGAGAAAAAAAAAGCTTTAATATGTGAAAGAGGGAGAAAAATATAAGAGAGTGTGGAGGACGTGGTGGGCGGGGATGTGACGAACGAGGGGGCATTCAGGGGTGGCTGGCATTGCAGGGCGGTTTTTGAGGGAGATGTTCCGTTCGTTCGTACGAGCCGGCCGTAGGTTTTTTTCCGCCCACCCTCCCCGCCCCACCCTCCGTCAAGGTACCGAGAAGGGATAATCTACAAGCCCGCGTCTCGCGTCCCTCTCGCTTCCGTCGTTCTCCCCGTTCGCCGTCGCGATTTCTCTCCCTTCGCTTCGTCCGTTCGTGCACCCCCCGGCACACCCCCCGTTGCCCCCCCGCACTAAGCCCTCCCGTCGTGACGTAAATGCCGCAACACCGGGGTAGCAGCGGCGGCGGCAAACGTGCTGCACGGGGGCGGAGGGGCATTGAAGGGTGATGGTTTTGCCGGAACGTGGCGTACCCAGTGACGCGTGTGCACGCGGAAAAACTCTTATTTATTATGCCCGCTGCTGAGCCCGCCATACTACGCAATGCCAAAGCAGCAGCGGCACAAGCTGAATCGATATTCCCCGCGTGTTCGGGAGCGAGTTTAGTCTCAATTTCCAGAGGCTACATGTAACGTTCGCTTTTCGGCAAAAATGGCCGATGCGCCTTTCGCATAAAAAAAAATTACGATACTGCACAGTTCTGGACTGACTTCTGTATTGGAAGAAAAAAATTGAAAGATTTCGTTGTGACGTTACCTCCGGATTGAAAATCTATTTTTTGGCGACCGGAAGTGACGTATTCACGGTGTGAGGTCACTTCCGGTCAAAAAGAAAAATTTCAAAACCGGAAATGACGTTTTCCCGTATGAGGTCATTTTTGGTCGAAAACAAAGATTTTTAAAGCGGAAGTGACGTCGTACGGGAGAACGTCACTTCCGGTTTAAAAATTTCAATATTCGACCGAAGGTGGCGTCAAACCGGAAGTAACGTTTTCGCGTATGAGGTTACTTACGGTCGAAAACCGAGATTTTCAAAACGGAAGTGACGTTATAGAGAATATTCTGCATTTTTCTCTGGAATGTATCTCGAATGAAGCCACACGAATGATGTGACGGAAAGTGTGGGTTTAGGAACACGGAAAAATAGGTAAAAGAATGTGTGTGATACGTCTCAAATGTATTTGAAATTCATCACGAATATAACCAGCAAACAGAAACCTAAGAATTAAGAAACACACGGGTGAGCGCTCCAGCGCCAACGAATCTCAGCCGCGCGCAACATAATCTAGTATAAATAAATATCAACTAAAACATTTAATTGGACCGTTCCTTGTCTCTCTTAATTATGTAAAATCATTTATTCCCTGGCACATTGAAGTACAAAGAGTATTGATGCTGTAGAGTTGGCTGACAAACCATGTTGTCAAAACTAAGAGACCTCTGGATTCATTATCGTCGTCAGAATCATTTGGGAAATGTACTTATAACCTCTTCCAATTCACGTGCCTGCCGTTCACTGCTAGAATCTCAAGACATTTATCTCCAGTTCATCGCGTCTCTCTCTCATTTTATTTTTCTTGTCGGGTCAGTGGTGCTGTCAGTGATAATAATAATACTTCGCTTAAGTAGAACTGAAGGGAGGAAGAGAAAGAAAGGAAGAATAAAAAAATGAACTCTGCCTTCCAAGTCGAGGAGGAGACAAGCGAAGAGCCCGGATGCGGTCTGGCTGGCTCTAGCGCTGGTAGTAGTGCAGTAAAGTCGTGATGGTCGTCATGGTGGTGTGAAATGGAATTAATTATGAGGACCGTCTCAACAGGTGGGTGTAGCAGTCTTTAACTCGCACCGACCCAACCCCTGTTTCCACTCTCCTCGAAAAGGTCGCTTCTGCCGGTGCTTCGGCTCACCGACGACCACCCGTAGTCGTGTCGCAGACCGTCCCCAAGTAATTTACTAAGAAAATAAATAGAGAGCGAAAGGGCAATTTTCGTCGTCCTCAAGGCGTGTTGGAAAAAATTGAGCATAAGCGAGCTCTACAACATCTTAATTGAGAGTGTATATAGATATATAGGTAAGACACTTTTACGCTCCGGTGTGCCTGTAGAGTAGGTATACTGAAAATTCCACTATAGCGATCACTAAAAGTCTTGACCAATGTTTCTTAATCATATTTTTGTGGTGTATTCATCGATGTTGGATTATTATATCAAAATATTAATATTATTGTTTTCGAAATTATTACGTCAATAATACCAAAAGCCTTACTTTTCCTAACCTAATATGCGTAGTTTAATATTGGCTATACAAAAATCGTATGACTTTTTTTTCCTCTCAATCTTGTCGTTTTTCCAGTTCTACGACATGTCAATTGAGAGTATATATAGATATATAGATAAGGCACTCTTCGCTGTATGCTCTATCACGCTTGTATCGTGTACCGGAGATTCCATTTTATAGCGATCACGGAAAGTTCTAAAAAATATTTTCTTTTACCATATTTTTGTCCTGTATTTATCGATGCTGGGTTATTATATAAAAATATTATTATCATTATTGTGTTGGAAATTATTACAGCAATAATAAAGTGAGCCTTGCTTTTCCTAATGAACGTGCGTATTTTTATATTGGTTATATAGAAATAGTATGAGAATTCTTTTTTTTTTACAACTTCCTCTTGACATTTTTCCAGCGAATGCGGAAACAATATCGTCGACGGAATTTTCGCGTAATGTTTTCAAGAGGAAATAGGCAATCAGTTGTTAAAAATTATCGTGATCCTGTATGTATATGCATGATCGTACATGGTTGTTTATGATCGCAAATGAGATACATCAAAGAATCCCCTTCCACATTAAAATAAATCTGATGGAATACACGACAGTCAGAGGCAGGCATTGGTTACGCGATACGCATTGCCCTTTTGTTGGCACTCAAGAGTTCAATAAGTGACACTCGAACCTGCACTTATATCTCCAGGTATCGCAATGATTGATTGGCCGTTGCATCCGTGGGTACGGCCCGGCAGCGTCGTGCATGCATGCATATACAATTTTCTTTTTTGTCCACAACCTTCGTGCACCCTGGCGGTCTTTGTGGGCACACGAGCAACGGGACTCTTGTGTCGGGTGCGGTACCTGCGAATCATGATTTATCGATTATATTGAAGGTGTTTGCACACTTCGCTGTTCAATACAAAATTGTAATCGATAAACTATAATTATCGATTCCACGCAAGATACGAGCAGTGGATTTAAAGAAGACGTAGAAAATCGGTAATTCCAGTTGGATCAAAGTGTATGACAATGTGTATGTCGTATACTCAAATACCAAATTTCAGAACCCTTACTATGATTTATCGGTTATCGCGAAGGTGTTTGCACACTTCGCTGTTTAATACGAAATTGCAATCGATAAAATATAATTATTTACTGCAAGTTATATTATAATGAACTATCCGAAATTATATTATCCATTCGAAATTATATTATAATTATCCATTCAAAAATCGGCAATTCCAATCGGATCGACGTGTATGGAAATGTGTATCATCGGTCGATATCCTACACTTAAATGCCGTATTTGAGAACCCTTTAGCAGTTCCACCAAACGAGAGCTCGACCGCAACCCGAACACGTGCCAAATATCTCGATATCCGTACGAGGCCTTCGGTTTGGGCCCGAAACCATTCGCTTGCCCATTTGCAGCTCCACGAACTGACCCTGTTATGCATCGCAACCGCTCCTATCCGCACCGCGTAGACACCTTCTCAAAAAAAAAAAAATAAAAAATAAATGAACAGCGTAAATATCAGAATGAAATTTGGATAACAATACAGTCGATTGGAAGATGGAAATTCCTCAGGGTGTACCCGAGAGACGAAAGTTTCGAGAATAATGTCGATGCGCCGGAGAAGAAGGAACACGTACGATGCTGCGAGAAAGAAAAAAAAAGAAGAAATGTTGAAAAGGGCGTCAAAGTTTACCTTCGTCACATGCATCTATGCAGATTTATGCGATCTTCCTTTAGAATGAAATAAGGAGGGTCGTCGCGGGCCATGGCATAAGCATCGGTGGCGTATATCGGACGTGACGGTGAGAGCGATAGGACAGAGTGAAAACGGATCAAGGGTGAGACTCGACGGTGACTCGTTCTCACGTTAGGGCAACGAGACGGGCCCTCGTTCGTACGTGCATTTAATGCAGGTGCGGTCTCACAGAATCCA
This sequence comes from Stenichneumon culpator, assembly GCA_964017025.1. Lineage (NCBI taxonomy): Eukaryota > Metazoa > Arthropoda > Insecta > Hymenoptera > Ichneumonidae > Stenichneumon > Stenichneumon culpator. Next base: position 13,365,035 of record OZ024769.1, read on the forward strand.
CTATTCTTTATAACAAAATAAACAATTTTTTTTGTCTATGCTAAATTATATGGTAAAATTGATGATGAAGTCAATTGTACCTAATATTTTATGAACAAATAAAAACATAACAATTATTCCCAAGTTAAATCAATTAATGTATATTTATTATTATTATTATTTATTATTTATTTTTACTTATGCATTTAACGCAGGTGCGGTCTCACAGAATCCATTATTGTTTACAACAAAATCAACAAGTTTGTCAACCTCAAAATATAGGGTGAAATAAATGATCAAGTCACTTACACGTAATATTTTTTGCAGAAATAAATATATAACAGTTATTCCCAAGTTGGTTCAATTAATTTTTATATTTGGCAGTTTCCTCGAATCCGACAACCAGGATCTGTATATGCGAGAACGGCGTGCGAGTGCCTCTCTCCAATAGAGTTAGTTATTTTGCACATTCTCGTTGTAATGGACTTGGAAAAAAAATTAACGAATACATTAAAGTCCGAGGATTTTTTTGCACCCATCAAGTGATTTTAATTGATTGATTGTAAAATTGTCTGAAGGGAAACTGCATTATCGATAACGCGACGAACTGTGAGAGGCATCGTGGAATTAGGGTCGATCAGTCATTTCGCACGGACACAACGTCGGTCGCAGGAACACCCTCCGATGGGTTTTGCCGTCCACTCCCTTAAAGCGACCGTCTCAGACCCTCCTCGTCTCTTATCTTAGTTTCCTCCCTGCTTATCTCAACCCCTGACTTGCTTATTTTTTCTTCTCTCTTCCCGGTTCCTCGCTCATTCATTACACTCCCGTTACCTCAGGATTTCTGCCTTTTTCTTCTCACCTCCCTTGCAAACAGCTATTCGTCATTCGCGCTCACTTGCCGCTGGTGTTAATAGGGACGGCCGCCGCGAAGCACCTCCGGAGGATATAAGAAGATTAAGTGAAATCTTGTAATAAAAAAATAGACACAGTAATTTGCACGTGGCTTCCTCATTTCTTAGCGTCTCGCCCATAATTTCCTCAAAAGGTGCGAAATAATGTGGCCAAGGGGGTCCCCGTCAGAGACACCCTTGTTCCTATTAATGAGCCCCCGGACTTTTGTACTCAGCAGCGGCTGCAGCGAGATCTTTTTTTTGCTTGGAAAAATTACTGCAGAATACATTGTTTTATTTTTTTAATCAGTTGAACATTTTTTTACACTCTATTTTCTATTTTACTATTGGGCATTTTTTGAAAAGAACAATTTTTTGTTTAGAATATCCGGACTTTTGTACTCAGCAGCGACTGCAGCGAGGTCTTTTTGTTACTCGGAAAGATTACTACAGAATACCTTTTATTTTTTAAATCAGTTTTTTAATTAATTTTTTAGCTATCGGGATAAAAACACGTACACAGATGGAATATGATCACACGATGATCCCATTAAAATTTCATGGAAATCGGTCGAACCGTTTAAATTTTATGTCATTTTGAATTTTTCGAATTTCATGAAAAATTAGTACTGTACTTTAGACGCAATTTTTTTAACACTATTGTCTCTTTTACAATGGGGCATTTTCTGAACAATTTTTTTGTTTGGAATAGCCGGACTTTTGTACTCAGCAGCGGCTGCAGTGAGAAAATGTACAAAAAAAAACTTCAAAAATTGAAAATTCTTGTTGCAACCGCAACTTTATTTTCGGAAAGTCGCACGATCTCTCTGATGGTCGGGGTGTTCGCCCAGGGCGAAAGGGCCGGCGTTTCGGCCCAAAATTTCCCACGACTCTCAGTCCGATTACCGATGCAATGATAAAACTTTATCGACGATGATTCCGAGCATAAAAATTACTCGGACAAACTCGTCGTGCAGATCGCATTCCGGGTGCGCCCTTGCGAATTGAAAGGCCGCCCTTGCGAATTGAAAAGCCGCCACTGCTCGCCGGAAGAAGGGATAGACATATAGAAAAAGGTGGAACGAAAGCTGGAATAAAAGTTTCCCGATAGCTGTGCCTGGCGGAGCTTTCCGTCTCTCGGGTTCCTTGCTTCATCTCTGCCTCCCCTTCCACGTGCTGAAAGCCGCCCCTCACGTCCGACACACAGTCAGACACACACATATATCTGACAGCATCTATACAGATATACATTTTTCCTCTCTTCGTCTTTCTTCCGAATATTCTTTTTCTCCGCTCCGGCTCTCCTGCACACTCGTATCTACTTATACTCACTGGATGGAAACAGCCCAAGATTGAAGCTTATGCGAAAGCGCCACTCTCGCCTCGCTTCGCGCACCCCCGCCGTTTCCTCGGCGTCGTTATTCCGGCGCGTAGGTGGGATCGAAAAAGAAGCGAAGCTATACCGCGGAACGGAGGTAGAGGTGTGGGTCGCCCACGTGCGTATGCCACCTTGCAGGATACAATGTGTGTGCATCAAGAATACAGGCTATTGATCGCGGAGGAGGAGAGGAGCGAGGCGGGAACTGGAGACAGACCCCGAGAGGAAATACGAGAAACCGGAGTTGAGAGACGGAAACTTTTTTTTTTCTTTTTTTTTATTTTCCCTCCGACTCCTTTTACCTCTCACTCCTGTTCCTCGTACGACTTCGACTCCGTCGCCGAATTCGATTGTGCGACGTAACCGCCTTATATTCTATTCCTTTTTTCTTCGGAGACGGTTCGAGGTAATTTTTATTAACGGCACGTTTTGGTGATTTTTTTTTTTTATTTGTATTAAAAGTGAGAGTCGTAGTTCGAATTTGGAATGTGAATGGTCAACACTGAGTGCGGTCTCTTCTCCTGATTTCGGTGAGAATGGACGGAAATTGAATTTTATGGATTTTATGATGAAAAATATAAAATCGGAAAAAAGTCATTAAGCGGATAACTGTGGCTTTTTTCAAGGAGAGGAGCGAGGCGGAAACTGGAGACAAACCCCGAGAGGAAATCCGAGAAACTGGAGTTGAGAGACAAAAACTTTTTTTTAAATTTATATATATATATATATATATATATATATATATTCATCTTTGCTCCCACCTCGCACTCAAGTTCCGAATTCGATTGTACGACGCACCCGCCTTATATTCGATTCGTTTTAGTTCGGAGACGCTTCAAGGTAATTTTTCGAACAGCACGTTTTATTGAATTTTTTATTTAAAATAAAAGTGATAGTCGCAGCTGAAATTTGGAACGAGAATGATTAACACTCAGCACAGTCTTTGTTGAATTCGGTGAGAATCAACAGAAATTGAATTTTATGAATTTTCTCCAAAAAATCAGAAACATTTTTTGTGGTCGATCGAGTTGAAGCTGCGTAAGCAAGTGAACTTACCGCCAAGAATGTCTGGCGCTGACTACTAAGATTTCATACAGCCGTTCAAAATAAAAATAAAAATTCCAACATTCCGAACATGAACGAAAAAAAAAAAAAAAAATCCAACGAACATACAATACTTGTAAAGCGCATTACGTGTATCTTACCGTCGGATCTTCATTGCGACCCTAGCGTGACGGAGGCCGCACGAAAAAATTGGTCAGGCGGAATTCGCGTGCCGTTAGCGTATAACAATTATCGAGGATAGTACCGTCGAATCGCGACACGCTAATGAAGTTAAGTTCTCCGTTGTCAGCGGGTTTTTGCCTCCGACCCCTCCGCGACAGTCGCTTCTCGGTTCCACGCATTGGCTTCTGGTTTCCGTGGTGGATGCCGGAAGAAATAAAATGGCGTGCCGGAAAGCGACGAAAGTAAAAATGCTGGAGTAAGAAAGAGCGGCGAAAGCGAACGGTGGGAATGGCGAGGGAAGGAAGAAAACGAGTCGGAGCTATCGTGGCCGCGGAAAGAAAAAGTTATACGCGGAGCGTCGGCGGGAAGATGGGAAACACATGCCGCTCTACACTCGGCATCTCGCTCCGGCACCGCTCGGTTATGCCCAGAGTGTATCCGAAAAAGTAAGGCGACAGGCGCCTCGACGCCTTCCCTCTCGGCTTCCCTTCACTCTCGCTGCTCGGATCGATGCGCTCCGGTGTTGGCTTTCAGCGCGCCGGCAGGACCTGGCGAGGGTGGGATTGCGCGCTCATCCCGTCGCGAACCTGCAACATGGAAACGAGGGTGAATCTATGGAACTCCGCGAGAGGCAGCGTTATGCATTACTTCGCCCGCAGACGTTAGAGCAGTGGGAAGAAGGAGAAGATAAAGAAGAAGAAGAAGAAGAGGAAGAAGTGGAGAGGAAGCGTTGAAATACAGGAAAATAGAGGGATGCGCTGCTACACTTCACAAGGGTAGATTCGAGCTTCATTCGCGAGGGTCAAATCAGCTGGAACACTAAAAAAGCAATTTCAAAGAGCAGTTACCATATTTTTAATAGATTGACGGACACGTCTAACGGGGAGGAATTTCATCCTGGAGATACCATTATAATTTCTATTTAAAAATAACCCTGATGTATAGGGTGGCATTTCATTGCTGTGGTCGAAAGACCAGAATTGCCAGCGGAAAGTAGAATGAGATGTAAATACCTTTAAAACGACTGCATTCCTAACTATCGCCCTAATCGTCAACGGCTGTCGAATGGCGATTTTGAAAAGGATATCAAAACGACCCCTTATTATAGAATGGAAGTACATATAGCTCAGCAATTCTTCGCAACTTCCATATCTAATGTGGCTGAAATTATTCCTGAACGTTCGAACCTTAAGTAAATGCAAAAGAAAAACAAAAAACCGTTTCTTGGAAAAATTGCGTCTCATTTACGTACCATCTGTACCTTGCCATACTTCTTTGCTTCTCTTCCATCTTCCAACCGTTTGCCGCCTCGGCGCACTTCAAGCGTGTCATTCGAGGCTCGATATAGTCCGTTCGGCGAGGAGGAAGATACGGGGAGTAGAACGCGAAAGACTGGAGCAATAATTTAATGAATGCGATGAGGATCCATCGCGACAATTTGTAAAGATTATTGGGAACAGGGGATGATGTCTTCCTCAGCGGGGTATCGGGAAGTGGAGATAAAGAGTGAAGGTGATTCAGCCTACGTTGTGGTGTCCGCCTATATCGGCACCCAACGATAACGGCATTCCAGCATAGCCGGCTCTATAAAGGGGAAGTTTGAGGAAGTGATCAACACCTCACTATCCGTCAACGTCTCCAAACACGCCATCACGAATCTCCATAATACAGCTAAAATAATTCCTAAAAGTGCGAACTTTAAGAAAATGCCGAAAAAAGCAGTTTCTTAGAAAAATTACGATTCAATTACTTCCCACCTGGACTTTACACACTTCTTCGTTTCTCGCCGTATTCCAACCGTTCGTCAATATAGTTCGTTTGGCGAGGAAAAATATACAAGGAGAATACCCGAGAAGACTGGAGTGGGGCAATAATTTAATGGATGCGATGAGGATCCATCGCGACAATTTCTAAGGATGATCAGTGGCCTCATCCGCGACGGAGGAATCGAGAGAGTGGGATGATGTGTTCCGCGATTGAGGAATCAGGACAGGGGGATGATGTCGGATAGAGGGTGCATTCTTGATCTGCTTGTTCGGCTGAATCCAGAAATATTCGAGATGTATCCACATACAATACGCGGCTGAAATAGGCGTTCTTATATCCAGCCTGCTCGCAGTTCACGGTTTAGTTTTTACACAAGTCTACCTTGACAAGCGATCTGTTCTTATCAAAACGGACCAAATGTATCCTGCGGAAAGAATCGGATGTACCCTTGGCAATAAAAAAAAACCACTAGTAGTGGTTTTTCATTAAAGAACAAATAAAAGAACGTATAGCTGAGTAGATCTACAGAGAGTGAAGGTGATTAAGCCTACGTTCCGTTTTCGTTGTGGCCTCTGCCAAGCTCGGCACAGAATGAAAACGGCGTCCCAGCATACCCGGCCATGAAAGGAAGAAGTTTAAGGAGGTTGTTAACACCTCAGCATCCGTCAACGTCGGCAAACACGCCATCACGAGAACCCCATCAGAAACCCACACCGCGAAGAGGCTCGCGCCACCAAGCTAAGCGTTGTGCTATCGTCAGAAACCGCCGGCGTATCGTCCGCGAAACGAGGCCTTAAAAATGTTGATGACTCGTCGAACGAAGTGACCCTCCTTCCGCATCCTTGCCTCATCTTCCTCCTCCTTGCAACGTCGAGCCATCCAAACGAATGGGGTGGAGAGTTTCCAATAAAAAAAGAAGCGATTAAGATCAGATTTTTTCCCATTTGAGATATTATTTTAGAAAGATTCTTCGGAAATTTTATTTAGCCCTTTATCTACGATATTTCGCTCGAGCGATAGGGAGGGTGAATTCACGACTGGAATCCGTTAGCTCGGCTTTAAAACTTGTTTTATGATTTAATTTATTCGCGTTTGTTACCCCTCGCCCCTCCTCGTCAGATTCGTTCTTTTCTTTTTTTCCGGCCATTCTTTCATACAGTTATTAATGCCGTACGGGCCACTTCATTTTCACAGGGCGAGATCCACACGATCAAGCGTTCAAAAACTCACCTCACTCACACGGCAACACTCGCGAGTATCCTTCGTGCATCAGACGGAGGCCGAATTTATAAACCGGAAACGACTACCTGCTGTCGTCCGGAGATCCCCGCTACGACTATGATTCGTTCCGCGGGTATGCAAATCACCGGGACATTTTTCGAGAGTGAGGTAGAGAGAGAGAGAAGTGTTTCAGCTGGCATCTGCCTGGATTCTGGTCGGCCGGAATGAACAATCGTTTGGAAAAATAAGAACTGTTTTTACAGGTCGAGAATACGTTATTATAATGTGTCATAACCGGCAGTCTCAAGCGATGGAGGAAATGTGTCACTATACATCGGGTAACGAACGAAGTTTTTTTTTTAACTTGGAGCATCACTAAATAAATTAGGAATTTAAGATTCACACATAAATAAATTTTTAGTCGAGACTTTTTTTTACTTTCAATGCTCTATTCGTGTATATTTGTTGGTCTGCGTTTCCCCTTTTCACGCGGGAAGCTAATACTTAGATAAAAGAACAAACTTTTGTAATGACGATTGTTCTTCATTGATGTTAAATCCAAATAAATGAGCATAGGTGTATGCACAGTTGTAATGCTTATGAAGAACTTGCGGCTAAAAATCTAGAATATAGCTTAACAGAATCTTTCACATCCAGGAAAAATATGAATAATTGTATGGACAAATAAGAACTGTTTTTAGAGGTCGATTATTATAATGTGTCATAACCGACAGTTTTAAGCTATAGAGGAAATACAGATATGTTTCTATGTATCACTGTACATCAGATAACAAAACAAGTTTTTTTTACGCTTGGACCATCACCAAATAAATTAAGAATTTAGCATTCACACATAAATGCATTTTTAGTTGAGACTTTTTTTTTACTTTAAATGCTCTATCCGTGTATATTTGGTGGCCGCGTTTACCCTCTTGACGCAGGAAGGGAATCAATACTTATATAAAAGAACAAACTTGTGTAATCAAGTTTGTAAAATTCTACGGAAGGGTATTAAAACTAAATGTAAATAAATGAGGATAAATGTATGCACAGTGATAATGTTCACGAAGACTTGGCTTAGCGGGATCTTCCGTATGCAGGAAAATTTCGATCAATTATGAACATCTGTTTTGATCAGCGATTGCCTGATTTATCGGAGCCTGGACTGTTAGTGGAATGCTGCGTGTGAAATGGGGAGTCTATAATTAACTTTATTGACGATAATTTTCGATTTATTTAGGTAATTTATATGTTGAACGAAATCGAGAGACAATATGTTGTATTTGCTGCCTTCCAAGAGCATAAATCGATTAGTATAGTATTAAAGAGTCGAGTTACAAGTACGTGAGGAATTTCTTAATTTTGAGGCTCGAGAGATGCGTAGTGTATAAGGGTGAGCGGCGGAGAAACTGGGAGTGTGAGAATCACTGGTACAGGGAGTCGCGATTCCTTTCTACCACCGTCGATATGGTAGAAATCCGCTGCAAGGGGCTGCAAGGGGAGGAGATCGCAGGATTAAAATAAACCCGTAGCGCCTTCTGCAGAAAATTGTAGAGACTGTCTCGCGCGACGAGGGTCGACATAGATTGTTTCTCCGATACCTGCAGTCGTTTGTGTAACAACCTATCGGCGTGAATACTTTTTTTGTTAGTACACTGTAATAAAAAATTGTAAATTTAATGTACCGAACTGGAAGTTTTTATGTAAAAACTGCTTCATTAAATTTTATGTACAATTGTGATGAAAAACTAATATACTTTTTCATTGAAATTAAAGTATATTATAAAAATTAAAGTACATATTTTCATAGTAAAATTAAGGAAAATAATTATAAATAAAGTATTCCCAATGATTTTAATATACCGAAGATTAATTTTTCATCACAATTTTACATGAAATTTAATATACCAGTTTTTGCATAAAAACTTCCGATCCGGCACATTAAATTCCATGCGATTTTTCTTACAATGTGTCTGTGGTTATCAGAAATTCGTGCATGCGAACATAATTTTTTTATTGAACGTATTATATTGAAGCGAGAAACACGAAAGTATTCTGTCAGAAGCAAGAAGGAAAATTATCACATAAGAATAAGCAGTAACCAACAAGTACCCGGATTGCAACGTTGCGCTTTATGTCAATTGTTACCGTAAAATGTTCAGTGAACTATTAAGAATCCTGCAAATTTTCAATCAAATTCTGTATTACCGAACTAGGCAAAAAGTATAAATATATAACTACTAGGTTGTTGTGGCTAAGACACGTCGCGCACCAGCTATAGATTATGGAATTTTTAGAAAACCAGAATTCATATTTCTGAACATTTTCCGGAAAAATATAATTTCCGCTTTGAAAATCTCATTTTCCGACCGGAAGTGATATTATACCAGAAATACATCACTTCCGTTTTTTAAATGTCATTTTTCAACCGGAAGTGACGTCATACCGAAAATACGTCATTTCCGGTTTGGAAATCTCATTTTTCGACCGGAAATGATGTCATACCTGAAATATGTAATTCCCGATTAGAAAGTTTCATTTTTAAACCGGAAGTGATGTCATACCGGAAATACGCCGTATCGCAAGATCGTACAACGTATTGTAAAATTCCAGTAAGAACAACGAACTATGTAAAGAGGTAGTTCGTCGTTCGTACTGCAATTTTACGATACAAGAATTTGTACTTCAGACGTAGGAAGCGAAAACGGTTTAAAGGAGTGAGAAGTATGCAGCAGAAGTACGGAGACCGGAGGGTGAAGATGCCCTGTAATGATCTTACGGCCGCGGCAACTTTTTTAATCAGCGTCCCGTTTAATTATGCGGTCGATGATAAAGGTGTCCTCCTCATCTTCGTACTGGGTCTGGGCTGCCGATGCTTCGTACGACTACCCAGCTACAAGCCCACTGCAAGCTTCTTTCCGCTCACTTATATCACCATCTTTGTCGAAGGGAAAAGGAATGGGTAACGACCATCGTCGTACCTCACCCTCCTCCTGATGGTCTTCCTTCTTGGGGTTCTTCCCCAGGGCGACGTCAAGGCAACCCAGTGGGTACGAATTCCGTACCGTCCCACGCAAACAAGATTTAACTTATTGCGCGTCGACCATTTCTGGTTCGTTCGTTCGTTTCTCATCAGATACGATTTCTATCTAAGCATATGACCAAATATTCTCAAGGGCTGTAGATGATAGACTGTAAAAAAAATTGTTGGAAGATTCATTAACAGTATTAGAAGCTTTTTTACATAAACTATTACTGAAATTTCTTAATTAAAATGTTTGTAAATTTTAGGCAAAAGATTTGTAATTTTAATTTCTGGTTTTTTTATTTTACAAAAAAGTACACTAATGTTCAATTAATGTAAATAATGTAAGCAAATTTCAAATTCCAGCGCGTTAAATTTACAATTAATTTTTGCAGTGTAGGAAACCAAAAAATGTGTGCTCTTCACACGTAATGCTTTCTATATTTTTGGTAATTAGGAGGGGAGATTTAAGGAAGTTTGGGGAATTTGGGGTGTGCACCAATTAGGGGGGGCAAGTTTTATCCGTTCATTTCGCGACTGAAGATAATCATCACCGAATCCAAATGAGAGTAAGTCAGATAAACCTTGGAAGATGAGCTTTGAGTCATCGGTAAATTTTATCATTTGTCCCGTGTTGGCTTTGGCTGTAATATCGTTTAAACCATTACCCTGGATTACTCGACCCTCGGAGCGGCGAAGACTTTTTACGGTCTACTAGACAAAACTCCACGATGTCCCGTCGGAAGCTACGGCGCCCATAACCGAATCCAATGTCAATTTGACATTTAACCGAATTCACTCGTGGTTACCCGTGTGGAAATTCCACCGAGTACGGCTAGATTGAATCTAGCCTACGGCCAGCATCGGACATGCGAACCTTAAGTAATCGACATGGCAGCTATGACTGAGACATGGCGATGGTACCATTGAATTAATCGTGATTATTATTATTATTAATATATAATCGTTTTCTTCTGAAATTCGGTATTACCGAACCAGGTAAAAATATATAAATATATAACTACTAGCAGGTTGTTGTGGCTAAGACATGTCGCGCCATAGCTATGGACAATGAAATTTAGGAAACCGGAATTCATATCTCCGAACATTTCCCGCAAAACTCATCATTTCCGGTTTGAAAATCTCAGTTTTCGTTCGCAAATGAAGTCATATCAGAAATATGTCATTTCAGCTTTGAAAGTCTAATTTTTTGACCGGAAGTGATATGGTACGGAATAAATCACTTCCGTTTTTAAAATCTCAGTTTTCAAAATTTTAGAAAATCTCAGTTTCTCGATTAACTCGTATATAATTTAGGCCCGAGATGTTTATGGGAAAGTATTGAAAGTTTCTCTATAAAATTATCTATAAAACGGCTAAATCTAGCCTATGGACAGCATAAGACAGGCTAGCCTTAGGTAATCAACATGGCCAACCGCGACGTAGAGGTGTCGACGGTACCATTGAATTAATCGTAACTATTATTAATATTATTATTATGAATATATGAATAGCTCGTTAACTCGTGTATGATTTAGATCCAAGAAGTTTATGTAATTGAGAGGTACCATAGAATTAATCACTATTATTATTATTATGAATATATAATAACACCTGAACCCGTATTTGATTGAGGCCCAAAAAGATTAGAGAAAGGTATTGAAAGTCCCTCTATAAAATTCTCTATAAAACGGCTACATTGAATCTAGCCTGTGGCCTGCATAGGACGCACTAGCCTTAAGTAATCAACATGGCCAACCGCGACTGAGAGGTGTCGATGGTACTACTGAATTAATCGTGATCACTATTATTATTATTATTGCATATAATGTAGGCCCAAGAAGTTTATGGCAAAGTATTGCAAATTTCTCTATAAAATTATTATTTTTTTAACAAAAGCCTTCCAACGACTCTTGCATTACAATTATTGTCCCTGAATCATTTTTTCAATCTTTATAGAAATTAGCACTTTTCCAGTCAAGCAACCTTCCTTGGAATTTAATTTTTTTTTGTAGCTCGTTCAACATTAGTCATCAGTCGTTATATTTGAATTAACAACGTGTACTGTGTGCACTGTACTGCTACGCGCGTGCATTGGTTTGAAGATCACCCTCTCCCGAGCAATCCTCCGGCTTCGACCCCGAGGTGGTAGCCTCGGTTACCATGGCGATTCTTTTGCTTGACGGGCGGCTGTTTCTCGACCTGTTCTGCCTCCGCTTCGCCGGCGAACTCTTTCTCCCTCATTTCTATCTTCGTTTCCACCACGACTAACCAATCGGGCACGTCGGAAAAATATTCAATCACGTGTCAAGGACTCGGTGAGCGAGAAAGACCGAGAGAGAGCGAGAGAGAGAGAGAGAGAGAGACCAAGACCGGGGGTGAATTAGGTGGGAGGGCCAGTAGGGAACATGCCTGGCACTGTGGGGGGTGGGCGGAAGGAGGGGGAGGGGGTGATTGGGGTGTCTTTCAGTCGGGGTTGTAGAAGCAGCAAGTAAGCAAGTGAGAGCGAAACGTCCGAGGAGAGGGTGGGATTTCGTGGAGGCGCTGCGAAGAGGGGGGCGAGGAGGGGGGCGGTGGGAGGTTGGGGGTTGTTACCGACGCCAACTCGAGGGCCCAGGAAAAAGTTTCGAGGGTTGCAGTAAAGATGACCTGGGCGGCAACCATCCACTCCTCACTCCCTTTCTATCATCTCTAATTCCTCGCTCCCTTTTTATTCTATAGGTACATCTCGCTCACCGGAGTTTTCTTTCAGGCGCCCTCGCACCCCAATCGCTCGCTCCGCAGGAGCGGACTGTAGCTCCGCTATGGCTGCTGGTACAGTTCGGTATCACCCTCGCCTGCTCGCCGCTCACCCTCGCCTCTCACTCGTCCAACCCTCTATGGCGGAATAATAAAATACCCGGGATTACATATTCAAAATCAATGGCTCCGTTCTTTTGCACGAGGAAACGACGGCCCCGCGGCCGGGCCGAGGTACCGGGATTGTGGGTGGGGCCCCTCCCACCCCTATGCCATGTCGGAACTGCACGTGCCTCAACCCTGGAATAAGAAGCTTCGTGGAACACCATATTGCTACACGTCCGACATTTTACTCTGTCAGAGTTTCGTCCATGCCGCTGTGTACTTAACGGTGTTACCATATTTTCTCATTTTTTTTCGTTATACAAACCATTGGCTTTAGGTTTTTCGCGATGCAAATTCGCACTTAACGGTGTTACCGAATTTTCTCATTTTTTCGCTACATAAACCATCGACTTTAATGCGTCTTTCGCGATGCAAATTCGTTACACATTCGGTTCGTTATTTATAATTTTAGGACTGTGTCTAATTCCGACGGTATTAAAAATAATTGTATAAAATAAATTTGATTTTAATAAAATTTTATAAATTTAATAATAACAAAATGTTTTAAACTTAATAATTGTTATTTCTGAATTATTTTATGTATTTTTTCTTATCCGCCGTGTATCATCTGACGTCTGGTAACTCTCACTACTGTTTCAAAGCGGTTATTGGTGATTCCCATCAACTTGTAATTGGGCTCAGCCCATTCGCATTAAAATAAATAAATAATGCATTTTTAGACATTTAATAATAATAAGTTTTTATAAAATGAATAATAATCATGTTTAAAAAATGTATTTAAAAAAAATTCTCTGTATTTATTTTACTCTATGACTTACCTTTTCTGCGTTTTCTTAATGAACATTGACAATGAAATAGCTGAGTCGAGCACGCAATGCACCTCTATTTCAATCGGCGCCCTAACAGCCTTATTTAATTTTTTAAATATGCAAAAACTTGTGTCGCGTTGCGTTGAGCTGTAATTCGCGCCATTGAAGCGCACGTTGCTCAGGACTCGTTGCTACGAAGAGCATCCAATTTCCTTGCGACAACGGGCAGCGAAATACTGCGTTTGTTGGAAGATTAGAGTCATTAGTGGATCGAGTGTACAGTGTGAATATAGAGTCGGTACAATTAATTTTATCAGATCTCCTGTGCGTTTCGAGGAAATATTCCGGCTCGAGCCGCGTGCGAACATCAACTAGTTTTTGAAGGAAAAGCTCCTCGCTATGTCCTCACAATTATTGTCGGAATACGTTTCTTCATTAGAGTCAGTTTATTCCATCGCCACTCCTTCTGATCGTATAAAAAAAAGGGAGAAAAGATCCTCAGTTCAATATTTTTATAAATGATATCTCTAAATCTTGAAATCGTACTTACTGGATTAAAAAAAAACCAATCTTCCTAGGTTTTGGATCATACTTTTTGAAAGTAACGCGATATTGCTACCGTTACCGACCGCAAAAAGTGACTCGTTACCGTGCCGTTACTTTTATAATTAGTCTTATTGATGATCGTTAAACAGCGATGTTATTTAATCGAGACAGCGGACAAATACCGCATCTACATGTACATGAAATTTTGTATGTAAGTAAATTGAAATTAGCCGATTTTTTTCGTCAATCGATTCTCTCAGAACGGAAATTAGGGGTGTTGGTATAATTAACAACCATACAAAAATTATAAGTTGTCAATTTGGATTGCACATAAAGCCTCGCTGTTCATTGAATTTACCGTATTAAATAAATTTTCTTTACAGCAATAATTGGAATTGTAAGATTTCCATATTTGTTTCGCCATAAAATGAATGATGGCGGATTGATTTCAACTTGAAACAGCCACGATTTGCAACTATTTATTTCCCGAACACAATAGCGATATGTTGCAAGCCCCCCCTCAAGTCTTGTTTAATCGAGACGGCGGACAAACACTGCATCTATAGTTGTATGAAATTTTTCGTGGGTAAATGGACATTATTAAAAATCATAAACAAAAAAATTAATTCACTATTTGGATTGCGCGTGAATACTAACTGTTCATTGAATGTTCGGTATTATACAAGGTCTCTTTACAGCCATATTTAAGATGGTAGGATTTTCATATTTAATTCGCAAAAAAAAAATAATAATGACGGTGCATTGATTTCAGTTAGAAATTATTTCCCGAACACAATTGCGAATTGTTGCAAGCCACCCGTCGCTCTTCCGGCACTAGGACCATTTCACGCGCTCGTCACTAAATGAAGAAATAATGACCCTCGAGTTCGCTTCCGCGGTTCCCTATAACGCGAAGCTTGGTTCGATCCCGGAAACAAGGGTCACGATGTCTAATTAGCGCTAATTGCATTGAATGAAAACGGGAATGGAGCGAAGAACCGGAGAAAAGCCCCGAAGACGGAAAGTTTACTGCGAGAGACTTGGGGAAAGAAGACGATAGAGCTGGCCGGAAAAAAGGACCGCCGGAAAAAAGGTGGGCGAGAACCTGCAGACCGGTTATGACGGGGGCGCCGAATTACGTTCGATAATTTTGCAGACATCGGGATTGAAAGAAGAAAAAAAAATGCTCTTCCGGTTTGGGGCGCACTTTCCACGAGTTAATAAGCGACTAATTAGCAGCGCACGCTCGGCGCCATTGTGCGAATCTAGCGCGAAATCGGCTTGCACCTCCCGATATGCACGAAGCGATTAAATATGTACGACACACTCGTGGTCCGGCCGAGACCGGCCATCGTGAATTTTTCTTTTCGTTCGTAAACACAAATGGAGAACATAATCGGGAGCGCGTTGAGATTTGTCCGCCGACCGTTTTATAACTGGTCGGCTGGTGGTGCATTCTGCATGAGCAAGGCAAAGGGTTCTCTGTACGACGGCTATAAACCGAGCCGGAACATGTAGGGGTCACCCTTTCGGCGACCAGCATTCACTTGGTGGGGTGAACGCACCACCGGACCCACCTCGAAGGTCCTCCGCGGCCATCATCTCGTTACACTCCCGCGGTTACCGTGCCAACCCTTTAATTATCATACTAACCTACCGAACACTCGAACAACCCTTTTAGGTCTTCACTGTTTTTTTTTCTAAATTTATTTACTTTAATGCAAAGTTGTTCAACTCCTTGACACATGCCACGATGGTCGCGTACCGATCGAGTGTTAGGAACCTTAATTTTTCGTAAGAAGCCATGTTCTCTTAACTGAAATTAAAATGAAATTGGAATTGAAATAAAAATTTCTTATTATATTAAAGTTAACAGTCGATTGAGATAAACAAAATATTTATGTAGTAGGCAATAATGGTAACTGAAGGTCCAGGTAAAAACATAAATGATAGGGATTGAATAGTATTTTTTTTATTTTTTAAGGGAAGTACTTGGTCCATTTTTACTTATCTTGTTATGCTGTTAAATTGAAATTGAAGTAAAAATGTCTTATTATATTAAAGTTAACAGTCGATTGAGGTAAACAAAATATTTATGCAATAGACAATAATGGTAACTCAAGGTCCGTATAAAAAAATTGTAAGAATTAAATGGTCATTTTTTTCTTTTTTATTCTTTAAGGGAAGTACTTGGTCAATTTTTTGTCATCTCGTTCTACTCCCGCGGTTACCTCGCCACCCTATAATTATCGTACTAACCTACCGAATACTCGAATCAACCGTTTTAAGTCGTTGCCGGTTTTTTATAAAATTATTCATTTTGAAGCCAAATTCTTCAACTACTGAACAAATGACACAATGATCGCGTGCCATTCGAGGGTTGGGAATCTTCATTTTCTATACGAAGAACTTTTTTTTCTAGTCGAAATCGAAATAAAAAATCAGTATCCTTATCCTTACCCTTATCGAGTGTAAAAAAATTAATTTCTTTATTATATTATAGTCAACCCGTTCGAGCTGGAAATTGGGAGGGTTAACAATCGATCGAGATAAACCAAATATTTATGTCCGAAACAATAATGGCTACTCAAGCTCCAGCTAAAAATAATAGGGATTGGATCGTCATTCTTTTCCTTTTTATTTTCTAAGGGAAATACTTGCTCCATTTTAATTTTTTTGGGACAATATATGATTATTATTGGCACTATGAGCAGAGTGTATTCCTTTGTCGCGCATTTGCACCCACCGGAGTGTTTATGGTTCGTTGCCGAAGGGACGACAGATAATTTTGTTCCTTTGCCCGGAGCGATAAAAGTTTGCCCAGCGAAAGGTTCGCGGCTCCGACATGGTGCGATGGATTAATTATGCTGGTCCATCGCGCGGTACCGGACAAAGGCAACATTTTTTTGTGCCCGGCCATCGCCGGATACAATAAGCAGCTGTGATGATGGCAAAGGAGACGAAACGGTCGCAGCCGCCTCCCAGTAAAATTTTAATATAAAATTTCGGTCGGCAAAGGCACACGCACCGGTGGGCGCGTTACACGATAAACGGACGGGCATCCGCGGCGCAGTCCGGTCCTTCCATTGTTTCAGAATCTTTAACTAGCCGGGCAAGCCGATTGAACGACCGAACGACCAAAGGGCCGAGAGGCGCGGATACCCAAGTCCAAAGGGTTAAAGGGTTAAGGATTAGGGGTTGGGTGCGGCAAATGGACACCCTACAACGGACGGCACCTGGACGCGGTATCCCGGAGATCTTTCTACTAGCGGACAAAGTATGGAGAACGAAAAAAAAAATGAAAAAACATAAAAGGAGCAAACCAGCCCTTGTGTTTATTCTTCGACTATGGTTTTATGTTTTTTTGTTTGGGGCAGCTGGCACCCATGTCGGACTATCCTTGGCGACGATTCTGGACAGATTTAAGCTTAAACCTTGCAAAACTGCGAATTTACATAACGACAAATTTATCATGTAATCGTTGCCCCGATTTTATTACAACGGAATACGATGGCTATTACATTATTTAAAACATTGTAAATTTAATAGACTGGACTGCAAGTTTTTTTGCAAAAACTGGTACACTAAAATTAGTGTACAATTGTGATGAAAAATTAATGGAGTATTACAGTGAAATTACAGTAAATTATCAAAATTAAATTATTTCTGAAGTTTTTCATATACTGTAGGTTAAATTTTCACCACAATTTTATATAAAATTTGATACACCAGTTTATGCATAAAAACTTTTATTACCAGTACATTAAATTTCATACTAATTTTTTGTATGGTAGCTACGATGTTGGAATATTATGTTTCAGTCGGAATTTTTTATTCGCATGTTATCTTGATTCGATCTTTCTACTAGCGGACAAAGTATGGAGAACGACAAAAATGAAAAACAAGGAGCAAACCATCCCTTGTGTTAATACTTCGACGATAGTTTTATATTTTTTTGTTTGGGACAGCTCGCACCCATATCGAACTACCCTCGGCGACGATTCTGGAAAGATTAAGGTTACACCTTGCATAACATCGAATGGACACACAGTAGAACCCCGATTATCCGGGATGTTCGGGACCAAAGAGTCGCCGGATAATCGAAATCCCGGTTAATCTGAACTAGACAGTATATAAGTCAATAATGGCTAATGATACAACTTTATTTTGACTAGTAACATTTGGTACAACTTGCACTGAATTGTTAAATAGTGTGAACAAGAATGTAACGCTTTAGATATTTTTTTCATGAAAAGTACGTAAGCTAGTATTTTTTTTTTGGAAATACCCAGTGACTTTGGTTTGCTGCGAGTATTAAAAAAAACCTCTGAAGACGCACGATTAATCCACTTCCCGGTTAATCCGACCCCGGTTAATCGGGGTTTTACTATACACTTTCAAAAAGTTTGTAATCTTTACACTAAGTATTGTCCACGAACCTTCACAATTTTTTATTTGTTAATTTTCCGATAGCACCATCCGGCTCTAGTTTTACAAATATATACTTTTTGTAAAACTATAGTTTTACAAGTAAGTTTTACAAATACTTGCACATAAAAGTACAAAAAAGTAAAAAATTAAAATTGCTAATGACAGATTTGTATCTTCAAACCTGAACAAACTAGTTTGTCACTTATTTAACAAAATAATTTTTACGAAACTTCGTATTACAAAATTATTTTTTGCTGTGTAACGACAAATTTGTCATGTAATCGTCGCTCGAATTTTATTATAACGAAATAGGCCGCCTATTAGCTGCGATGTTGGAATATTATCTTTCGGTCGGAATTTTTTATTAGCATGCTATCTTGATTAAGGTGAGTGACGACGCAGCGTCACGACGCCCTGCGCGCAGATTCAACCCTTGCGCCTCGATTTTTGCAGCGCGTCGTTTTTCCCCCATTTTTTTTTATCATTCTCGAGCACAGTATAGACTATGAAACTAGAGACAGAGTAAGACGAGTCCGCGATGACCTGTTTCTTTGATGGTAAGCGTGAAGCGTTTTTCGAACGAAAGAGAATGAAAGCGAAACAATAGAGTTGGTCGACAAAAACTTGTTGAGCGAGAGAATACCGGTTGTAGTTTAGACAGAGAATAGAAAGGGTTAAAATAAAATGATATGTTCTTTGAACACATGCAGATGCGTTCTCGCGACTACGATTCGGCTTACTTTTTTTTCCTCGCAGAGGAGGCTTTGTTTTAGAGAAATGTTTATTTCTTCGCCATTTTCGTGCAGATTAACGTTTTTAAAAAGTTCCAAAACAGCAAACGATCACTTTTGATGTCGCATCTAGTAAAAAAATGCCGGCTTTACGCAGGACAATAGTGGAAGGGTCGGATGGTGCGAAATGGAATAAAAAAGATGATGCACCCCATATCCAGCGCGACTTAGCGCGCTGTTACCCACTGAGCTGTACACCCTTCCATACAGGTGGAGCGCAGTCGATTGCCAACTTCCAAAAGACTACCCAGGTGGGATTCTGCCGTAACTGGAAAAACGTC
The DNA here is from genome assembly GCA_964017025.1 of Stenichneumon culpator. Classification (NCBI taxonomy): domain Eukaryota; kingdom Metazoa; phylum Arthropoda; class Insecta; order Hymenoptera; family Ichneumonidae; genus Stenichneumon; species Stenichneumon culpator. The sequence goes on from OZ024769.1 coordinate 13,384,248, forward strand.
ACATCGCTGGCTCCGCACTGGCTGCCGCACGGCAAATTGGTCCTTCTACAGCCGCTGTAGATTGCCAGAGCGAAGTTTACGATCTTCCGAGCGCTAACACCTACACTGTAAAAAAAATCGTATGAAATTTAACATACAATTTTGATGAAAAATGAAGGTAGAGTATATTTTAAAAAATTAGAAACACTTTAATTGTACTATAAAAGTACTTTGAATCCGATACTGTACTTTAATTTCACTGTAAAAGTCCATTAATTTTTTCATCGCGATTGTACATTAAATTTAATGTACCAGTTTTCGCTTAAAAACTTCCAGTCTGGTGCATTACATTTACAATGTTTTTAAACAGTGTATTGGATAATGTTACTACGCTACTGCTTGCCAGCGACATTTTAAAAATTTCCTCTGTAACATCATTTGCGGTTCGAAAAAGGCCGAGAAAACGGCACTTTCGGTATTAAAATCTCATTTTTAAACCGGAACTGACATCACGCAGAAACATAAAAAAAATTTTGTTGTGACGTCACTTCCGGTTTGAAAATCTCTGTTTTCAACCGGAAGTTGCATCATACGAGAAAACGTCACTTCCGGTTTGAAAATCTTGATTTGTGACCGGAAGTGCGGTCCTAACGGAAATATGTCACTTCCGGTCGGCAAATGAGATTTTCAAACCAGAAATTACGGATTTCCAGTAAATACGTCACTTTTAATTCATGGAATGGAATTTATTCCATTCTATGGGTAAATTTTATAAATGGTTGAATTTTAGCTCATGGAATGAAAATTTGTCACAGAGACAGTCTGTGAGTGCCTGCGAGTGTCCGTGTGAGGTGTTCTTGAGAGTGAACATTTAGTCAACAACAAAACCGGCTGTGTATGCAAAGTACAGCGAGAAAGAGCGGAGAAACAGTTAGGATCTTGCTACACCATAGTTCGCCGCTCTACGATAATTGAATTAAAAACTCTGCGGCATAGTAGCATGACGCGTAGTCGAAAGACTGAGGGGAAACCTGTTCCTCGTGGCCGCTTTGCTTCTCGTACCACGTAGCTGATGATAAACAAAAGACCGGGAAAAAAAGTAGCGGACGGGTGAACAAAGAACAGCGTGAGAGCGGTGCTGCTTGTTGGAACGCGACATAGTCGCTATTTCCTTTTTCGGTTCTTCCTTTCTTCGTTGGGCTGCAATCAAAATACGTTTACAAGTCGTCGTCAATTTTACACCCGAGAATTTGTCATCGGATGTGGTATTGCTAGGTCTTCGAGGTACAGCACCTTAAACGCTATAAAATTCTAGTCCCAACAGTCGCAAAATGGTCATTTTGAGTGAACACCGACTGAGTAATGAACATTTAACCAACAGGAAACGATCGAAGCACATGACAAATAAAAAGAAACCTGGACGTTTGCGGTATGTCATGGGAAAAGCTATTGAAAAAGTCACCGACATGTGAGACGTAATAAGAACATTCCCAGAGGAAGATTGCACCCTCTTGAATCAAAGATTATAACTTATAAATGAGGATACTAAACATTCGCTCGTTGAAAATGGTACGGGCATAACGATCAAAATAATCAAAATAATCAAAATAATCAAAATAATCAAAATAATCAAAATAATCAAAATAATCAAAATAATCAAAATAATCAAAATAATCAAAATAATCAAAATAATCAAAATAATCAAAATAATCAAAATAATCAAAATAATCAAAATAATCAAAATAATCAAAATAATCAAAATAATCATAAGATTTCTAGAGGAAGATTCGCAGCTCCTTTGATACAAAGATCATAACTTGCAAGTGATGATACTAAACGCTCGCTCGTCTAAAGTGGTACGGGCATAATGTGCGAATATCGAGAGGGACAGCGCCCGAGCGAAAAGGAGAGAAGAGAGCAACACAGCAGCTGCACGACGTTTTGTTCTTGGGCGCACGGCTACAGGTTCTTAAATTTCACACACGCAGAAGTCCGTTCTCGCCCTACCCCTTGCTCGAGCGAAAGCTAGGAGCGGCAGGAGCGCCCGAGTTCCCCCATTGCATTGTTTTACCTAGCAAGACCAGTTTTTTTTTGTTTCACTCTCGCGAAGCTTATTATATGCGCTTTCGGGACGTGCGATTGTTCTCGCTTTGGTAATGCCGGTTCGCCGGTAAGCATAGCCGCGCATTTCGCATGATGGAATCGTGCGCGTGACCCGGCTCTGCTGGTTCCACGTGACGGGAGACGTTCGAGAGGGTTGCGCGAATTCGGTCAAACGGTTGAGAGAAAAAAGAAAGGAGAATCACACATAGGCGAGAGGGATGAAGAAAACACCCGACACAGAGCGGTCCGTGACGCCGAAAGGATGCCAATGCAAAAAAATATAACAACGAGAGAATAAAAAAGGGGTTAAAGTTTGATACAATTGTTTCGAGCTCGTCCATTGTCGGGGGTTGATTTATTTCGGCTGATTCGCTCGCGACTCTCGATAGCCCATTGTCTTTGCTTCACGGTGCGCTCTCATCGTTCGAACGGACGTGAAAGGATCTCCCGCGGATTTAGTAAAAAAAAAAAAGAGAGAAAAAAAGAATAAGGTAATATGAATAAGACATGAAAAGCGGGAATGAAAAGGTTGACAAAAAATCTTGACTTAAAGCACCATTGCAGGGAGGCTGCAATCCGGGATTCAACGCATGAGGGTGGTCCAGGAAATTATTGACTCTTTTTTTTTTGGGCGATAATTGGACGATTAGAAGGGAGCTGCTGTAGAATTTTCATGAAGCGGAGATTCTCTGGCAATCGAAGCTTCGTAAAGAGACGGCCGTCGTCTTCGAATCACCCTGAAGATATCTGCAGGAGACTAAATTTCGTCACGTTAGAACGGCTGTGTTTTGCACCGCACAATCTTCGCTCGGGGAAGTTCGATTGGAGAATAAAATTTTATAAGGGAACACATTTTTTTTTATTCCTGAAGCAGTCCATTGACATTGAGACACTGAAGATGAAATTTGATGTTATGCAGCTATCTTCACAGAGTAAAAAAATAATCTCGTTAAATCGGAATACGAAGTTTCGTAAAAATAATTTTGTTAAATAAGTGACGAACTCGTTTGTTCAGGTTTTAATATACAATCCTGACTTTTTATGACATGTCTTATTAACAATTATGATTTATAGTCTTGTTTGTAAAACGAGAGCCGGATGGTGCGATCGGAAAATCAACTGCTAAAAAATGGTGGACTTTGTGGACAGTAAGTTGTAAAAAGTACAAACTTTTTTTTACTGGGTCTTATCAGAGTCTTTGTCGAGCCGTTGCCTGACGATCTATCGGCATTTATCACATACTTTATTAAACCATTTTTCTTAGCCGCCGTCTTACGATTAGATATGCCCCAAGGTGTGTGCCTCTTTACGGAGGAGAGATAATTTTTTTGTATTTTATTCAGCCATCCCTTAGACAAAAGCGTTTGACACCTTCTCCACCTAGCTTCTTACCTTTACTTTGGAAGGATTTGGTACCTTCTCCACCGGGTTTCTGCAATACTATCGACATGACAATCGCTTCACACAAAGGTCGACTGAACTATGACAATTTGAGTCATAGCATTTGCCGAATACATAAAGAAATTTCTTAATTTCGAAAAAAACAATTCACCTTTTTTTTCAGAGAATGGAAATTCTCTCGCGATCGAAACGTCGTAAACTGACGGCATTTGCCACATTCTTTTTCAGCTCATCTTTCTCAGCCGTCGTCTCAACGCCGATTGGCATTAAATATGCGTCAAAGTCTGCAGCTATTTAGGAAGGAAAGCCCATTTTTGAACATTTCATTCGGCCGCATCTGCGACAAAACGTATCAACCTTCTTCACCTAGTTTCCGGGTTTCTGCAGCAAGACTATCGGCGAGATATCGGCCTCGCAGAAATGTCGACTGAACGGTGATAATTTTTCCAGAGAGAAATTCTCTGGCCATCGACACGTCGTAAAGTGACGCCCGCCATCTTCGACGAACCATTTTCTGACGGTGTATCACATATCGTTTTCAACCCACCTTTCTCGTCCTTCGTCTTACGATTTGGCATCAGATATGTGTCAAGGTCTGGATTTATTTACGCGACAGATTTAATGTTTTTTTTGCGTTTTTGTCCAGCCATCTCCGAAATAAATAATTTTAGTCACTTCACTCGTTGGATCGAGGCATGTCTTGGATCAAGGCAAGTGCACGAACAAATTTCTTAATTTCGAAAGAAAAACCAATCGACTTTTTTTAGTTTCCAAGTGTAGTCCCCGACTGGAAGATCGGGGAATCCGACTCCGTTGGTGTTTTCAGTTAAGCAGAAATTCAACTGAAATTCGATGAGGCTGGATCCGGAGGTCGGAGTATTTCTGTGCGGAGGTCCCCTAAAATTTGTTCGCCGCTGACCGATGCCCTTACATTTCAACCATATTAAATGTTCTTCGCCAGGGGTAGCATCGGTACTGCAGAAGGTGCAGGAACAGATTTCATAATTTTTTCTAAAAAAAAAAAAAACCAATTGATTTTTTTTAGTTCCCAAATGTCGCCCCCGACTCGAATGTCGGGGAATGCGGCTCTGTTGGTGCTTTCAGTTAAGCAGAAATTCGTCTGAAATTTGATGAGGCTGGATCCGGAGGTCGGAGGATTTCTGCGCGGAGGTCCCCTAAAATTTGTTCGCCGCTGGCCGATGCCCTTACATTTCAACCATATTAAATGTTCTTCGCGAGGGGTAGCATCGGGGGTGCGGAAGGGCGGTTCGTAGTTGTGAACGATGATGGCGACTCGTCGCTTCAGCAATGGAGGGTGACTAGCGCTGCGTAAATAACTTCCTCCTTCGCTCGCAACGCATTCAACGGGGGAGGGAGGGCGGTTTTGGAAAAGCCAAGCGACTCCTCGCGCCCGCGGATATTCTCTGACGAAAGAGGGTGGAAAAAAAGGTGCCGGAGGACGAGGAAAGAACGACGGGAAATTCGCGAACGGTGGGCGGAAGGGAGAAGAAAGCAGGCAGCGATGGCGTGGCGGAAAGAAGAAAGAAACCAGCTACGCCGCTCTCCTTGTGATCTTCGTCTCGCTCCCTCGATTCGTGCACCACCAGTTCGAGAAGAAGTAAGAGCCGAGATCCCCGGCATAAAATATTCTTAATGAGCAAAGTCTTTCAAGTATTGACTCAAAATGGCGACTGTCAGCCTTCAAGTCGGCTTGTTAAGCATTATCTCGCTGCTACCTTCCCTCTTCGCCCTGTTCCTTCGCGTCCGCTCGTTTCCGAACCCTTCGCCCTGTCTTACATTTTTCTTAACTCGGAGCCCGCCTCACCCTGCAACGCGCACCCCCTCAAGACTTTATACGCTCGTACTCTCGCTTCGTTCCCATCTCGGTTCGTTTCGTTTGGACTTTGCAATAATTTTCTTATATTCTTCTTACGCTTTGATCCTCGTCTCATGCATATCTTCCGGTGCAGCTCTTTTTTTCGGGGTTGCAGACTTCGACCTGTTCATTTAGAGCCAAGTTCTTGAAGATGAACAGCCGATTCCGATAAAAATTAATTTCGTTGTCTCTTCGGCTAGAGTGTTAAAAATATTTTGGTAAAATCGGAATACGAAGTTTTGGAAAAATATATTTTTTTAAATAAGTCACAAACTGATTTGTTCAGGATTGAATATCCAAAACTGTACTTTCATTTTCCGTGTCACTAACAATTTTTATTTTTTACTTTTTTTTACTTTTGTTTGTAAAACTAGAGCCGCATGGTGCGATCGGAAAATTAACGGATAAAAAATTGTGGACGCTTGTGGACAATAAGTTGTGAAACGTACAAACTTTTTTTTTACTGTGTGCGGCGACCAATTCCGCGATGAGGGTGCGGGGATGAAAACGTCAGGAAACACTTCTTTGATTACGTTTCGGTCCTATGTATGAACCCACTTCTTAATTTTGTCATTTAGATTTTACAACGATTTGAATTTTACAAAAAAAATTTTATGTAACGACGCTAATCCTGAAAACTTAACGGGCTTGAAATCTAAAAATCCTAGCTCTGGCTCGCAGCTACCTTCCCTTTTTTCCCCGTACCTTCGCGTCTTTTCGTTCCCTCGCCCTTCGCCCTGCGCCCTTCGCCCTTACACTTTTCTTAACTCGATCCGCGCACCACCCTGCTATGCGCCCCTTAAGACTTTATACGCGCGTCCTTTCGCTTCGTTCCAATCTCATTTCGTTTCGTTGGACTTTATAATAATTTTCTTATCTTCTTCTTACGCTTTGATCGTCGTCTCGTGCATATCTTCAGTTGCAGCCCTTTTTTCGCGGGTGCAAACTTCAACCTTATCATTTAGATTTTTCGCCGATTTTGATTTTGTAAAAAAAATGTATGTAAATAAGATAGATGTAAATTTAGCGGGCTAAAAACCTAAGAAGCTAGCTATGGCTCTGTAACGGTTTTCAAAATCTTTTTTTACTTACTTCATTGAGGGACAAAAAAAGAAACGGAAACTTTCTCATCACTGCGGTAGATAATACTCGGCAAAACTGCGTACATGAAAAGAAAAGCTGTAAATTGAAATTACCACATTGCTTCCACATCATTTTCCTTTACGACCAAAGCTTTCTCTACGAGAAAGCCAAAAAATCGAAGAATACGCTTTATCAAAGAAGTTCCTCTGTGAATAAATTTTAATGAGGAACTTACGTGTTCCTTCAATTTTTACTTTTTTTCTATATTATGTGATGTCTATGTGCCTGTTAAATGAAATTCAACCATCTGTTATCGAATAGAACGAGTAAGTAAGTGTGCAAGTTTAATTTTCACCTGAGTTTACAATTACTAATCTGTCTTAAAAATGTTTCATCTAATTAAAACGCAAGTGCACCTAGAAGATAGGAAAAGGAAGTATAGGATAAGGAAGCTATGTGAAAACTTGAATATTCACTTCTTTTTCAACATTATGTGATGTCTATGTGCTTATTAAATGACCAGTTATCTTCACAAAACCTCTGGCTTTATGGAGTCGAAACTTTATTAAATTTAATGTTCCTCATACAGCTTTGTGAATTATCGCATAGAACTCGTAATTGTGTAAGTTTAATTTCCGCCTCTCTTAGGATTAATAATCTTTCTTGAACATGTTTTATATTTAACCAAAACGCAATTTGCACCTAGAAGACAATACGACGTAGCACCTCTGTTAGATAATTCGTACAACTCACCGATGAATCTAACTTACCATGCGCCTACCATCGTTGTGTCTCGAGACCGTGTTTGTGCTCCTTTCCACAGATGGCGCTGCACGCACGTTCCTCGCGTTAAATGTCTCACGGTGAATCGGTGTGGCTGGCACAGAGAACGTTTACCCGCCATCTTGGTTTTGTCGCTGTTAAATTGGTCAGTGTTTGTGAATGGGCTTGTCATAATTGTGCTTGTATTTTATTTTCTACTACTTTTTCGGTCGACAATTAGCGTGTCAAATTTCGCGTGAGGGCCAAAGGTGAGTTACACGAGTTTCGCTGTAATCCAAAGATAGTAGAAAGTAATCGGGCAAAAGTTCTTTGAAATTCTCATGTATATCTACGATTGCGAAAGGAAAAAAAATACCTCCGAGTCCAATGCACTTTAATTCAACCAATGAATTTTGGTAAAAGTGTGTGGTCGTCCCCCCACCCCTCTCCTACTCTATTGTCTTTCACACTTCGATGTTGTCCCTGAACTACATCTTTGTTGTTGCGGCTAGCAGCACATATATCTTCCTTATCGGGACCGATAATCCCATTTCGACGAGCGCAGGAAGAACGTCACCTTTCCAAACTGACGTATCGTACATTTTTTTCGATACTGTTCCTCGTATCACGGAAACTCGCGTCTATCTATGAGCGAAGTCTCTTCGGTGTACGTAAATGTGAGCACGGAAAGCACGATAAATTTACGCACTTGTCCTTCCTGTTCTTTTTAAGCTGTTAATTCATTCGATACTCCACAAGTCTTCTTGCAAACACATGGTTATTTTTCAATGGTGCAGCTTGCTTGAAAAACGTGGGAAAATAATAATAGACTGCATAAGACCTTTTATGGGTTTTGCTTAGCTAAAGCTACGCCAATGTAGTGAGGAATCTGCTTGACCATGTCGGAGCAAAGGCAACGGCCATGCATGGAAAAACAGGTTGAATCATCTAAGAATTTAAAAGTTCCAAGCGTTAATGTTTTGATAGTACAAAATGTGTGAATTCTTTACTTCAAAAATCATCTTGCGAACACATGGTTATTTTTCTGTTTGTGTACCTGCTAGAAAAATACAGGGAAATAATAATCTACTTTGTAACATCTTTTATGGGTTTTTGTCCTTGCATACTGTTTGTGATGCTTGGCTTTAGCTACGTCACCGTAGTCAAGTAACTGCTTGAGCATTGTTGGAGCAAAGGTAGCTGTTCGGTAAAAAAAGAAACAGTTTGGAACGTGGAAGAATTTTAAGGTTTCAAGAATTAACGTTGATAGCGTTGATAATAACATGGTGATTTGTTCATTGATGTACTTTGCTTGCAAACGTGTAATACTTTGTATGGTTTTTGCTTAGCTATAGTTACGCGGACATAGTGAGGGATCTGTTTGACCGTCGTTGGAGTAGTGGCAACAGTCAAGTACAGAAAAAATACTTTGAGTCATCAAAGTATTCGAAAGTTTCAAGAATTAAAATGGATAGCAAAAAGATTATGAATTTTCAATTTAGTACAGAGCTGCGAGAATTTGTGGGAATTGGTAACATAGAATTTTATTTTATTTATGTACCATAGAGATGAGAATTCTGTTTTACCTAATTATACGAAAATTTTCGTTGCAACACTAGCTTATTTGTTAGAGGATAACTGAAGAGGGAATCAATATGTTCAGGGTCAATTTTGTGTGTCGTTGGTAAACCTTGAGCCGGAAGCCCTATCAAAGTGTGAATGTTTTTTCCTTTACTTGCCCGTAGAATTACTGGATGCCTCGTAATATCGGGTATATTTCTAGACACCTCATAAGAATTCCTAGATTCTATTCTATTTCCAGGTTCCTTATGAGAAATTTTGAACGGCAAAGTGAAGATAATTTAACAGGTCACGGTTCCATTGGGAATTGCTGATTAAACTTATTTGCAAGCTTTAACACTTTAATATGCAATCTGATCTGGCAAGGAAGTAAATAAAAAATATTTTTTTTTACGTTTGAAAAAACAATAAATAATGTCAGTTTTCTTGAAGAAAAAAAAATTCTTTAAGACAGAATCACAGGATATAAATTTATTAATGGGTAGCCTAGCGTACATCGGTGGTATATTTTTTATAGTTGGTTTTAGTACTGATTAAGCTGAGTAATGAGTAAGACCCTTTTTTACCGTTGATGCCAAAACACGTGAGAAAAGTTTATTGCAATTTTCGATACCGACCGAGTCCGAGTCGGGCCGGGAGGAAGGAAGTCTCTAAAAAAATTACGGCGGGAGGAAGTTACATTCGAATTCAAAGACAAATCTGAGGCAGAAAAGGGTTGAGGGGAGACTTGCAAATTTATCGCATGCATCAATCATTACTCTGTCATCACAGAATTAATTATTCAGTCAAACAATATTTATAACGTTAAATCGAATTCGGTTCCGCTACCCGAATTGACTGAATGACCGAACATTCTTAGCGGGCCTCGAGCTGCTTGCGCAGGTATCACGAATTTTATAGCGACTAAATGGTCCAGGCTATTTTTAAAAAATGGACACGTTGAACTACGTTCCGAAGATCGGAAAATTTGAGTTTACCAATGATTGACATGATTGTAAGGTCAATTGTAGGGTTTCGAAAAAATTCCGAGAAATTCAATAAATTTCATTAAGTCAACTTTCGACACTTCTTTAAACATTCTGCTGTATATTTACAGATTATAAATGGCTCTGAAAATAATGGATATTAATTGATTAATCCTGCAAATTTCTAGGATGCTTTGATTATTAATGTCCTATCACAGGACTAATTACTCAGTCAAACAATATTTATCTCGTGCATCGAATTCGCATTCGAAATATGAATTCGAATTCGAAACATAAATTTAAATTTGAATGCGAATTCGATATATCAAATTATTGGTCAAGCAAATTTCTCGCATGCATCAATTATTGATCTCCCATTACGGAACATAATTACTCAGTTGAACAATATTTATCACGTAAACTTAATTCGCTTCATCGACCCGAACTCTCTGTTGTGCAACGTTTTACGTTTGGCTGGCAAAGGCTTTTAGGGTTTCACTGGGGAGGGGAGGCAAATTAGTCTAGTATTGAGTGGCGACACAAGCACGACTCGTCAATATTCTGTCCAAGAATCCCCGTTCTATGAACTTCAATTATATAAAACACATACATGTTCTACGTTTATAAACACGTGAAAAAAAATCGCGTCCGTACGGCATTTACGTGATTGATTTTCATTCAGTATGTATTGACGATTCTACTCGTCGCGTGACTTACGTTTAATCTTCTTTAGCCGTTAACTATGATAAGATAGTAGTGCCCCATTACCTTCCGACTATTAGAGCTGCTTTTAAATTTTTTAAATATTTTTCCTTCCTCAGAAAGGCAACTGTAAAGGTGCAAGCGTGACAAGCCTGTTTCCGAAAAATCTGTTAACGTGAGTATTCGATATTGCAAGGCTACGTCGCGAGTCTTTGACTTTAGCGTTTATTTCTTGGTTTCGTTGTTTGTGCTAGAAAATAAATCGATAAGAAAGTTTCAAAGCGATAAGAAAATTTTTGGTTTTCAACTTTTCTGACGAATCGATATAAAGAGTTCAATTTTCAAATTTTTGCAGATGCGACGACAGGGACAGGATGTAATGCAAGTAAACTTGGCAGGTATCAGACGGGACATCGTAAATCTTGCTCACAACTACAGCAATGCTCAGGTGAGAGGCCCGAGGCTGAATCGGTGTCACGAGTGATTTTCGTGATTCACAGTCTTTCGCAATTCCTGCGGCATTTAAATTACGAAATAAAGATATTAATTAATATTTTTTATAATTGGCAGAAAGCGGTGCGAAATGCTACAAGCAACGATCCCTGGGGGCCCAGCAGCACCCTCATGGCTGAGATCGCCGACCTCACCTACAATGTCGTGGCCTTCACCGAGATCATGCAAATGATCTGGAAACGACTGAACGATCATGGAAAAAATTGGCGTCACGTATACAAAGCCTTGATGTTACTCGAGTATCTCATTAAAACGGGTACGGAAAAAGTTGCCCAACAGTGCAAGGAGAATATCTTCGCTATACAGACTCTCAAAGGTAAACGGAATGACGTGGGTCGTTCACACTTGAACAGTCACCGTTCTCACAATCGTTAGTTTACTTGTATTTTTTATCCATTCATTGAGCAAATAAGCACAGTAAAAAAACATTGACTTTTAACAGCACATGCTGTGCGTGAAACTGAAGCTTGATCGGTCAGGCATTCTCGAGTTATAGAGGTTTGAATTTTTTGCTTGTGATTCACACACACACGTATGCACATACATTCGGACATTGTTTGTAAACATGATTTTTCGATGTTTTGGAAGATTCTAAACACGTTTTCATTAAAATCTCAAAAAAAATTGTTTTCACCAAAACGAAACTTCCTCTCTAAGGAAGCAAAACAGCTGAGAAAAGAAGCTCAGTAAAAAAAAACGACGTAGGTCGTTCACTTTTGAACAGTCACTGTTCGTACAATCGTCAGTTTGCTTGGATTTTTTATAGATTCATTGGGAAGCTCAGTAAAAAAAAAAAAGAAAAAAACATTGTTAACCCTCATTATCACTTTAACATAAAATTTTCGACAATTAGTCTCGTCCAGCTGTGTAAATTTCATGAAATTGTTGCAGACTTCCAGTACATGGAGGGACCGAAAGACCAGGGTATTAATGTTAGAGAGAAAGCGAAGCAATTAGTGGCCTTATTAAAAGACGACGAGAGATTGAGGAACGAAAGAGCTCGCGCACTGAAAGCCAAGGAACGATTTGCTCAATCCGTTAGTGGTTTTGGAAGTGACGGGATGGATACAGTGTCGACTTTGAACGATGTGAGTCTTCATCGTGTCGTTACTTATTGATCGTCCAATCTCAATTGCTTTACTCACATCGATCACTTTATCGTTACAGTTGTGCTCCCCAGATTGGGAACCGTATCACCGCGTCAAGTCTGAATCTAAACGTAAGTATAAAATACTTCGTACATGTTTGTTTTTTTATCATTTCAGTCTGTTGAGTTGTTTTTGAAATCCAACGACTTATGAACGACAACGCACCGGAGTTGAACAAATTTTATTCGAATAATTATTTGATAAATATGCCTCACGGATGAAAATCAACACTTCTCGATACTTTTGAACTCAAATTTCTTTATCGATTGAACAACTTTACGTGCAATCGAACTCCTATTCCCGACATTGACCCTCTGCATGACGGGTTAATTTTACCATATCATTGTTTGAATAAAAATTTTCATCTCAGATACAGAAACTGACTACTTACAAAATAATGCAGTCTATTGAATTGTTTTTTTTTTTATCCAACGACATATAAAGGACGACGCACCAGATTTGAACATATTTTATTGGAATAATCATTTAATTAAGATGACCCATGGACGGAAACGAACACATCTCCATGCTTTCCAACCCAAATTTTTTAATCGATTAATCGACATTACCTCCAACCCAACTTCCATTCCCGACCCCTTGCGCGAGGGGTTAATTTTACAAAGTACAAATCTCATTGTTCGAATAAAAATGTTCATCTCAAAAACAGACACTGACGACCAATCCGCCGATACGACAATACGAATAATGTTGCTTTAATCGTGAAAAAAAAATACAATATATACTTTACATCCCCCAAGCGAATACGCACGAACAGATAAATGGGCGAAGAGGGCTCTACGGGTGCGGATCCCAGCGTTATGTTAATTTTTTAATTAGAAAACTCCTCTCCGCAATGTAAATATTAATGCTTAGCCGAACTAGAAGCTGCCAGACCCCAGACCGTGGGTGAAGAAGAGTTGCAATTGCAATTGGCACTCGCGATGTCGCGGGAAGAGGCCGAACAGGAGGAACAGAGACGGCGCAGCGACGACGTAAGATTGCAATTGGCTCTTAGTCAGAGCCAGCAAGATTTCAAGTGAGTCATTAGCGTGTCAAAACTTTGCGACCAGCATCGTGTCTCGCTTGCTGATTAGTGCTTGCATTAAAACGTTCGTGGTAATTAAAATGTTTCATTTCAGAGCTCCGCCGACCGAGAAGCAGAGTCACATGCTCGATCTACTGGACGTTAATTTGGGCGAAGCGAGCGGCGGATCGGCCCAGGTCGATCCCTGGGGAGTACCAATCGCCCCGCCACCTCCGAGACCCCAGGTATTCGATCACTTCTGTGCCGCGATATATAACACTCTCTTCAATGTCCTTCATCCGTCCTAGACTCCCGGGTTTCGCACTCATTTTTGCATGTTTTAAACGTCTAAACTTTGTACACTATTAATTTTCTTGCATGGCCAGTCACTGGATTTATCTGTCTATGATATTGACCTCAAGGTACGTTTACTGTGCGCACAGCGAAGCTTTCTTCTTACTGGTCATTCGTGTTATGGATACTCATTTTTTTATATAATTTTTATTTGTAATTTAGAAATTTGTATTTTATTTATAATCCGTAAGTTAGTACAGACACCGGTTGTTGCGGCTCGGGTGCTTCGAGCCCTCGCATATGGACTATGCAATTTAGAAAGCGATAATTTAGATTTGAGGAGATTTACCGACAACACGTCACTTCCGGTTTGAGAATATCATTTTTCGATCGGGAGTGATGTGATGTCGGTAATCAGTCACTTGCTGTTCAAAAAGAACTCGAAGTTTAGTTGTTTTTTGGATAACTTTTCTTAATTATCTTTTATTGCGAGAGATTTGCGGCTCGTGCGGTTTGAGCCCTCGGATATCCACTGTAGAATTTAGAAAGCGGAAGTTTAAAATTAAGGAGATTTGCCGGAAATACGTCACTTCCGGTTTGAAATCGACCCAGTTATTTTTCCAAATAACTTTTCTCTCATAACGTTACAAGAAATGTTGCGTAGAATTGGTATTCTTCGAAATTAGATAGATACGCGCCTATCCAGTGACGATATTGCTCGGTGCAATTTTATCAAACTATTATCCAAAAAATCATTGACATCGGGTATCGCATTGTTGTTGCAGACAACCAGCGATCCGTGGAGCGTACCGACGACGAGTACGACACAGCCGATCGACCCGTGGGCGCCGGCACCGCCACAAAGACCGAGTAAGTTCAAAAACCAGATTTTCGTTGTAACTAAAAAAAAAAAGGAATCCTGTAATTTTGGTTTTATCGTTTGACATTTTCCGTTACGTTTGTTTATGACTTTGTTTCTGCATGCGCGTTCTTCCTGATGTCAGGATCCTCAGGTAAATGTGTTGAGTGAGTTTGCCGAAAGAGATTTAGAGAATTAATATATTGTTCAATGTCATATTGAAATGGGATTTCCAGCAGCGGCGGTTGATCCGTGGCGAGCACCCGCGCCGTCACCAGCTACGGTCGCCTCGCCTCCCACCGTTGATCCCTGGTCACTGGCACCAGCTAGTGCCGAAGCCTTGACAACGCCGTCCCCGCCATTTAACAACCCGACACTCACGCAAAACATTGGATTCGCAGCTCAATCGCCACAGAACATTGGTTTCAATCTCTCGCCGACCAGTGACGTTCCGTTCGCCACTCGCACCACCAACGGTTTCAATGGATCCGGACCTGTTTTCAACCATTTTTCGATTCAGAGTCAGGGAAGCTCCGCGGTCAGTCCGTCCGGAGATCTGGACGATTTCGATGCCATCAGCAACAGGAATAAACTGGAAGCGAGCCCCCAGCCAACTAACAACGGTATCTTCTTTGATCTCTTCTTTTATCGGTATATTTTACAACTTTGTATCTCCAGAACCGTTCAAAAGTTCGATCATAAAGTTTTGAAATCGTGGGATTTCATTGACACATCGTATTGTGTCTACCAATATGTAGTTAAAATTGATAGATTCGATACGATTTTTACAAGATTTTATTTTACGTGTTATTCATATTTTTTTAACAGTATCTTGTATGTTCACTCAATTATTAATTATATTAATTATCAGCGATTATGTTGGCTCGCGCGCTCGCATGAATCGCATAGTTCATAGCACGTGGAAATCCATACCATATGGAATATGAATACTGTATGGAATGTCGGAATATTAATTCCCTTAAATCACTCAATTATGAATTATTAAATTATACTTATACGCTTAATACACTTAATTATTGAAGGAGGTACGATGTCACCAGACCCGTTCGATTTCGGTGGCTTGAGCGACAATTTGCCAGCGAGCACCGGCGCCGTGAAGAAAACACCGCAGTCGTTTCTTGGTGAGAATTCAGCTCTCGTGAACTTGGACAATCTCGTGAGCACCTCAGCGATCAAGCCAGCGGCTCCGTCACCACCTGGTATGTACAGATACACCTAATCACATTCCGAGCTTAGCCTGATAAGCGACCGATTCGGATTACAGATCGTCTCCAGTTATACGTACCTCTTTGTTTTAATATATAAATTTATTAATTTTTTTTTCTCAATATTCGAGTGTATGGCCACTGCTCTTTTCTCGGCGTTAAAATAACGTCCTAACACAATTCTAAATTCTGTGTTCGCAAAATAGCGTTTCATTGGAAGTAATTTCGTGAGTATTCTAACACTGCATCGACGCATGGTAAAAAAAAAACAAACAGAAAGCATGTGTGTTCCGAGTGAGGTGTTTACATGTCGATTAATTTGGTAAGAATTGACATTCGCTTCCGTATTTAAAAATTTTATCCGCTGCTGGTATTCGCGATAACTTTCAGCATGGTGACCTCGAATCGCTATGATATTTGTGCCTTGACATAGAGAATTTCTTCTTTTTTTTTTTGTCTGACGAGTTTGTCCTGGTTTGAGGAGTGTACTTCATCATTGAAACACCCTGTCGATTAACGGGAACCTCGCTGAGCGAGGACCTCGATGTCGAACGATTCGGCAAAAATCCTCGAGTAATTACATTGCGCGGTATAAAAATATTGATGATATCGAAATTCGGGAAAAATGTAAATTTAATTCATTTGGCGGATTTCTCCTTTACAATCAGAATACAATATATAATAAATTAGAAATGTTAGAGCTCCAGAGTAACAAGTTATAAAAGTTGAAAAAGTTAAAAACACTTAAGTCTACGATTTATAAAAATTTGAAACACTTAAGTCTATTACTTGTTGAAGTTAATAACACTTCACAAAATACTTTTTGAAGTTCGCGTCATAATATTTGTGAAAAATGACGTTGCTATCGTTAAAATAGTGTGCTATTGTTATTTGAAATTTATATTTCGAATAGAACACTTGACGAGGTCGCGTAGTCACGCTCGGCGCGAGGCTCCCGTACGCGAAGGGTTAATGGACATTGCAATTCGTGAATTACATTCACGAATTCCAATCCATGAAGCTTGAAAAATTATAAACGTAAGCGTGGTTTGACTTCGAATTTCGTCCTTAGAGGAATGTGACGAGATTTGGTGTTGGGAGATATCGAGTGGAAACAAAAAAAACAAACTGATGTTTCAGCTGCCGTACCGTATTCAGCGAATCCATTTGCGACCGCAACACCACCACCCCGTCCTACAATCAATCAGATACGACAGGATCCTTGGTCAGCGAACACACCGACACCAGCCAATCCATTCCTGTCGTAGCCTGGCCGTAACGACGGAAACAAGAACAAGCGATAACTACAATTGAAAGCGTTGCATTCTAAAAAAAAAAACAACAAAAAAGGTAGCGTTTTAAAGGTTTAACACCTGTAACCCTGTACGGTATAAGTTCTGATTCACGCCTAGGGTACAAATCGAATTTGGATTTCGCAATATAGGGAAGTGATGGAAGGGACTTCCTCTGTGGCAACTCGTGCGGTAACGCTTCGCGGTAAAATCGAACGGAAAGAAAAAAAAATTAATGGATTATGTAGGATCTAGTCTATCTACTGTTCCTGATTTAGCGGATACAGAAATCATTGCTCGTTACTCGCTACAGCTTCGACTTTTTTTAATTTTCTTCAGTAGAAACGAAGAATAACGAGATCAAAAGCCGCGCGAGTACGCCAAATTCAACGGAGATGGAGAAAATTGAATTTTTCAATTCGTTAAAAAAAAAGATAACAATTATATTTTTCATGATAATTAATAATGTAACTAAAAAAAATATTGTTTGATCGTTAAAATTCGACGCAGCATTGTTCCATACAGTGTGAAACTACAATTGTAAAATAATAATATAACAATTTATATAAAAACTGATAATTATTTTCATCGAAATCGAGAAAATTAAATTTTTTCCATCTCCAAACTTGAGTTGAAAGTTTACGAAGGTCTTGGGTACGCCGCCGTACTTTACCTACAAAACGCTTGAGTCCCCGCGGAGATAAATAGGTTTTATACATGCTCTTTTCAGATATAGTATATTTTTAAGTACGAATCAATCGGACGATTGGGAGATTGGAATCGTAGGACGATTTCACGTTTGAGCAGTGTGTAAAATATGGTTAACGCAATGATCGTTTCTTTTCTTTCCATATTTATATATAAAATAAAAAACAACAAAAAAAAACAAATGAATGAAGAAATAACGAGAAACGATTTTTTACACTGGAAAAAGAATAGAAAATCATGCGCAGAATTGAGGTTCGTCCCTCAAATCGATAATTCAGTGTATTATATCGAACAGGGTTCAATTTACGTTATACCATTTCGCGTACATATATATTATTGATTATATATTTCCGAAATTTACGATGTGGCGGTTCTCTTTATCCGTTTCGTCATCTATAAAGCGATTTGAAATCGTTTTCAAAAATTCAACTTCACGTATACATACTGTAATTATATTTTGCTGGATTCTTCGATGTAAAATGCATTTTTTTTTCTTGATTACACAACGAAACATCGCGAGCCCGAACAAAGATTTTGGACTCAGAGTGTCTCAGTTACCGATGCTGTCTCAGTTATCGAGAAAAATCGCAATATATATTTTTTACTTCTGTTATACTCTAAATAGAAATATAGTTCTTATTCTATATTGTTCTGTAGTTCGTATTCTCAAAGGTGCACGGGTACACGAACGTCAAATATAGTTCAAATCTAATTCTCGATATTAGGAAAAACACAATAGATTTCCTATCAAACTTCAAAAAATATCTTTTCGATGAAAACATTTCATCGAAAAGTTTGAGAAATAAATTGATCGTTGTCACAGTAAAATATTTGGGGATTTTTTTTTTTTTTCATGTCGTCGGTAAGTCGACTGAAACGAGCAGGTACACTGGGACACTCGAAGTTCCGATACGTTATCACATCGCCAGCACTGTCAATATCAACTTCTCACTACTTTTTAATTTAAAATTTACTATGCGATCGTAGCGTTTGGAGCTTCCGAAAGAAGTAGTAGTATTGTCGCATGAACTTCGAGGAAGGCATCGAATATCCTCAAGCGAACGGAGTTTTTCCAAAGTCCATTCGATTGGTGGTTAGTCTTTAAAAGCAAGGGGGAGAAAAAAAGGAAATGATCAAAACATGTGCTATTTAATTTTGTTTTTTCATTACGGGATTCTTTCAACGATCGTTGAAGATTATTAGTAATTACGGCTTTTAAAATTTATAATAAAATTATTAGTAAAGTCGAAGTGAAATAATTCCGTGACGATCGTTCTTTGTCAATTGATTTTTCGGAGGCATATACAATTAATGTAGAAAAAAACGAGTACAGTGATTGTAAATATCTTATCGTTCGCCGATCATACGGGTAATCTTTGTGAATCTTACCGACGCCGTCGACACAGGCAGCAATTAAATCGATTGTGAATAAATCATTCGGGAAGTACATCGCTTCGTTGCTAAGCCCGTGTAATTGCACTTTTTGCATTATAATTGAACAGAAACTGAGTTAAGAACATAACATCGGCAACGCGTGTTCGTTACACGACTACGGAACCCCAATTTCTTTTTCGACGTGTGTGCATTGCACTTTTCATAGATGACATTGTAAACTTTGAAAAAGTTTTAAAGGATCTATAACCGTTAGCTCGAAAATTGGAAAAACGGTCGATTCTCAATATTTTTCATTGTAAAACTCAACATTATCTTTATTGGAGATGGCATAGTAAATTCACTTGCTATTTAAGAAAGAAAAAAACATTGAAACAACAGTGTTACCGATCATAAATTGGTTTGTCAACCCGCACCTGTAAGAACTTTGATACGTTTGTCCTGAAGCACAGCAGCTATAACTATTTGCATTAATCGGCATGTGTATCGCATTTTAAGATGGCCCTGAAGATATCTGAGTGACATTAAATTTCATCTTTGGCAAGTCTCTGTCAATGCTCTACGACTTTACGAAGAAAAAAAAATGTTCACTTGGAGAATTTTATTTTCTAAGTGGACTTCCCCGAGTGAAGTTCGTGCGAGGTAAAACACACCGTTATAGATTAATGAAATGTAGCCTCATACAGTTATCTTCGCGGTGACATTTGAGCCTTGTTGCACACGAAAATAATTGATGTTCCGAACACTTTATATCGTTAATGAGATACCGGAAACCGGGAATGAGCGAAGAATCTAAAACAGTTTACGTGGACGGGTTCTAAATAAAAATATAACTACGTTTTACGTATAATACGATTTGGAACGCAAAGTCCTTCATCTAGCCGCACCGTGTTCTAATCAAATGTCTTTAATTATCTCAAGGTTGCTATCTCTTTCCGAAAATTAGGCGAGATTTCGACTTTCTACGTGCTACCATTTATCGGCGATTTGGGGCAAAAAAACTCAGGACTCTTTCGACCCAGCTTGAGCCCTGCGTGATTAAAAAAAGGACGTTGATCGGATTTTTTTTTTTTTTTTTTTGCAGTTATTTAGAAATCTGCCCAAAGATTGTCGAACGAAGCTTGGCTTTTACTTTAAATTTTCTACCGAAAAACACTTTTTCAGAATTCATCAATAACTTCTATGAAAAAAAAAACCATAAAGAGGAAAACGAATGATCGACTTTGTATGTTTCCTGTTTCACGCGGAATCGTTGGGAAACTTTCTTCGAACATCGTCGTCGATTCAACGGGAGTCGACCGAATAGCAAATGAATATGTGTCGATGGTCTTACATCAAAAAGGCTTATACAGACCCGACACGACTGTTGCACTTTTATAAGCCATCGATATTACGTAGCTCTCGATAAGTTCGCGTCGATGCGAATATGGTGCAGATATAATAAAAAAAAAACGAGTCGTACCTCATTACTCATACGTTTCGAGCTATCGGCAATTTGAAATAAAAAATTTAGATAAATACCGACATTGCAGATTATAAATCCACTACGATCAATTCAACTTTCTCACATAAACCGAAACTCTCTGTGCACTTGAAAGTAATGGAAACGCGATAGATTTGTCACAAATGCCGACAACGTTATACATTGATATAATTTACAAAGATTTCTTGGAGACTTTATCATGAAATCTAAACCGGTTTTAAAATATATTATTAGTTATATTTTTAATACAAGTTCAGCTACGGGGCGAAGTGGGTTATTTTTTGTTTTAGCGTTCTCCAGCTAATATAAATGCAGCATGATGGAATTTAACTTTATTGTGAATTTCAGATACAAAACAATGAATTGTTTTATTATATATATTTTAGTAGAATGATTATATAATTACAAACATTATTATTATTATTAATACTACTGATTAATATTATCATGCAAATAAATGTACAAATTTCTAAGTTCTATCGCTAGGTACGATATAATTCAATTATCCTGAGTGTCTGAACACCTACATTATTATCATTATATCCATTACTACTATAGATAAAACTTGTTTCTTTTTTTGTTAACCTTATTGCTAACGTTTATATTTATCATTCTTCGCTGTCAAAAAAAAAATTAATTTATTTATTAAAAATCCTTTACCTACGACACGGAGCAGAAAAACAATGATCAGAATGACTCACATTTTATATGGTAACAAAGGCCGAATACAAATAAAGTATCGAAAAACAAGGAAATGTAATTGTGACAAAGTAAAAACATTTTTTAATCCTGTGCGATTTATCCATAACTGCGAGCGTCACGGATATAGATAAGATGTAAGTGTTACTTAAAGTTCAGGAATTCAAAGCGATGCTTCTGCCAAAGGGCTGCGAGCAACCGGAGGTAGGAAGTACGCGCGCACTTGGCTGTTCAATTGAGCTATTTCCGGATCGTCCCTCTCCAGAGTTCTGATGAATTTGGCAAATTGG
Organism: Stenichneumon culpator; assembly: GCA_964017025.1. Lineage (NCBI taxonomy): Eukaryota > Metazoa > Arthropoda > Insecta > Hymenoptera > Ichneumonidae > Stenichneumon > Stenichneumon culpator. Next base: position 13,405,628 of record OZ024769.1, read on the forward strand.
ATTATACCTAATGGAATTAATGCAATTATTATTATTTGAAAGCATTACACCGCATCACAGTTCTACATTAATTAACACAGTAATTGCTTCATAACAACATTTTCTGTTAAACAATTTTTATGATACATTTGCACCGTTCAAATATACCGTCAGAAAATAAAACAACTGATCACACAAAATTCAAAACAAAACACAGCAAACTGCAAACAGTGTTATGTTAACGCTGACTGTAATCTGTTATTTATTTTTTAAACTAGTAGTAGTGATAATTCTTTTTTACATTAAAGGATATTCAAAATCCGTGTCAATTAACAGAGTAATTGCTTCATAAAATTGTTGTATGTTAATCAATTTTTATAACACATTTTCAGCGTTTGATATACTGAGAAAATAACACAACTGATTGCACACAATCAAAAGCAAGACAATGCACACTGCACACAGTGTTATGCTAACACTTTGCTTGTACGCTAGTTATTCATTTTTTAAATTACTAGTCATTGCTTTATTTATGTCTCTTAAATATATTAAACCATATCCAAGTTCCATGTATTAACATGATCGTGTGCAGTAATTTGTTTTATTTTCTCACTACATATTGAACACTGCAAATGTGTTATAAAAATTGATAACCATGAAAAATGTTATGAAACAATTACTGATTAATTATAACACACTTATTGGTTCATAACATTTTTCATGGTTATCAATTTTTATAACACATTTGCAGCTTTCAATATATAGTGAGAAAATAACACAAATTATTGCACACAATCGAAGGCAAGGTAGCGCACACTGCAAACAGTGTTGTGCTAACACATCGCCTCTACGCTGGTGATTTTTTTTTTAATTACGAGTTTATCGCTCTATACGTTTCTTGACTATTTAATTCCGCAATTGGGATCATAAAGAGCGAATTGTAAAATTCTCAATTTGTCCATACCTTCCCGACCCTCGGAGAATCCGTAATTCTTTATCACGTCCATCTGAATCTGTGTCACAATTGGAAATACGAACTGCATCATTTTCATCATCTCGTTCCCGGAATTTTCTTTGGCCTCGGTGATTTTTTGAACATTTTCGGGCGCCGTTAGAGCAGCCAGAACTTGGTTCAGGGCAACTGCACGAAATCGTAAGATTTTTATCGTAAGTCTGGCCGACAATCGATTTTATGCCATAACATACCTTTCGCATCTTCTGGTGTAAAGTTGGTCACAGTTTCCATTGTGATTTGATTTACTTAAAAAATTACGTGAAGGCCTGTCGCATGGAATTTCAATGACGGGCGATTCAATGCAACAATTGTCTTTTGTTTAACACGAATAACCGCAACAACTTTCGAGTCGGTAATATACATGTGAGATGTGGATTTGTTGTTTAAGTCGCTCGGTAAAGCTGTCAAAACAATCGTCTAGGTTATGTTACGATTCGCGGAACGAACAATGCCGACCGCTAAGTTCGACAATGATCGGGCAAGCTGCGCGCGCATCGGTGGAGCAGGTTATCTCCCAGGAAGCACAAAAAAATTAGTTATCAAAAAGTGATCTAAATGGGTTACATATGTCTGTGTGGATGATATCCGAAAGTTACCACGTATCCAAAAAGTTACCTTTTGGTCGCAGAATATTCTTATAGTTACCATCCGGACGGACATATGTAACCCATTTAAGTAACTTTTTTATACCAGATGTCTTTTTGCTACCTGGGCTGAGGCGAGAGAGTTCTTTCGCCCAAACACCGTAATTAATTCGGGTTTTAGTGACAATTCGCCGGCTTCCTTATCGTAGTACATATTTATTACATTACATCGAAGTGAAAAAAAAAAAATTACAACAATAAATACTATATATTTCTTCGCCGCTGGCATAATATTAAAACAAAAAATTGTACAAAAAAAGAATTGTACTCAAACGAGTTTCGAAGACTTCCCTGCACGACATTGACGCTAAGCGATTTCCCGTTATCGGGAGAACGTTTGTGTTAATAAATAGAAATTGGTTATAAAGCGTGGTAGAAAAAAAAGTCTGCCTCTCTCTCTCTCCTCAACTGGAGAAACCGGGATTAGTGTGTTCGATAACGCATCGTCGACAATAGCTCTTGACCGCTCTGTAGCCCCTTCGCGTTATGCACGGGCATTCCCCGATGTTCAATTGTCGAAGTCCCCTAACGTAATACGCCAGCGCCTCGAGACCGGCGTCCGTCACTCGCTCGCAGCCACACAACGAAAGTTTCTTTAGATTCGGACATCCGGTCGACAGAGCCTCGAGAGTCGCGTCGCCGATGTCGCATTTTCCGAGATCCAGCGCCCTCAGTCTCGGGCATGCCCGGGCGATCGCGATCGTCGCGCTGTCGCTCAGCGCCTCGCATCCCCTGGCATTGAGATATCTCAATTTGTAACAGTGCCTCGCGACGACGAGGAGTCCAGCGTCCGAGACCCTGTCGCACTTCCCTACGGAAAAATATCTCAGAGACGGGCCGACCCTGGCGGCCAATTCTCGGACTCCGAAGTCGGTGATTCTTGAGCAATCGGAGACGGACAATTGTCGGATGCTCGCGCAGTACGAAGCTATGGAGACGAGGCTCGCGTCGGTTATACGAAAGCATCGTCTCAGATAGAGAAAGGCTAGATGGGGCATGCGGGAGAGCGTCAAGACGAGACCGGAGTCGTCGACTCCGTGGCAATCGCTCAGATCCAGCGACTCCAGCTTGGACGCTGCGATGTGAGTGTAAGCTCGCGTAACGCTCACGCAACCCGTGAGGTCAAGTTCCTTGAGATGAACGCAATGGTCCAGGACGTTGGTGACGTTGCCGTCGGTCACCCTTCGGGAATGTCGCAACACCAGGGACGTTAGACTGGAGAACGGGAGCAACGAGAAGACGCCGGAAAATCCCGTCGCCCCGTCGATAACCAGGCGTCTTATGCACGAGTGACATCCTCGTCTTACTATCGATCGCAACGCCGTCGTGGCGTTCTGTGGAAAGCGCACTTCGACCTCTCTCCACAGAGTTGGGCGCCAAGCGATTTCCCACAATCGCCGACAGGTCTGCGCCAGCATGCAGCGATCTCTGGTGCTGAGCCAGCCGAAGATCTTCACGAGCAGATCGTCGTCGAGATGGACGAGGCCGACGTTGTGATTACGCTTTTGTTGACCGGTCGACACGCGCTGCCGACTCGGCACCGTGACGACCGTTGGCGACGACGACGATCTACAGGCATTGTTGTCGAGCGTGTGATAGCCGAGATCGATCGAGTCCGAAGCCGGGGAATACAGCACCAACTTCTGCGTGTGATAGACGATCTGTTCCTGATCCGAGCCACTCCGGTCAACCAAGGACGATAGAAGAAGTGGACACGTTCCGTCCATTCCATCCTCTGCTCTGGTAACAAACAAATACGATGCATCAGTTAAACGCGATTGTGCGGTTTTTTTTTTGTTTACGAAGAAGATCGTGGAAAATACAACTAGTTCGTAAGATGTAGGTTTCTTTTTAATTTGTAACTCCCGATTGCCGGCTTGTGCAAAAAGACGGGATTTCTGCGTTTCAAGGCGATCACGTGACTTTGCGTGCTTTCTCAGAGTCCAGTGTTCTCGGAATCGAGAAAAAATCTCCTAACAAAATTTGGCAAGCAGTTTCTTTGAATCGTAACCTGAAATCGTTATTCTCAAGTTTTGTTACGTTTCGATGCAAGTTCATAGGGATAAAGACTTTTCGGAACAAAAGCATGTTTGTCCATGTCGGTATTTCAGCGAGACATGCCGCCATTTGCCCTTTCGCCGTGCATCGCAGCTAATTTCACAATGCACGATCTCCCGAACACTTTGCGTTTCGCTAGGAGTCAGTCAATATACCTGCTGTCATTTTTTTAATTATCTAACTTGCAATTCTCGCGCCTATACTTGTCGACCCTTTATAAGTCACATCTCTATCCCCATTCTTAGGCGCTACCGTAGCAACGCGTGGCCCCCCACTCTGCGTCCGTTCGTCCCGTTTCGGTACGTTTTTGGGCGGTGTGATCTATAAAGTAACAGCGATTCAACTTTATATTTTAATGCTAAGATCTATTATTCATCAAAGATGTGCGGAAATATGTGTCGCTGTAAGGTCGCTCAACCTCTTGCAGTATTTCTACTTGTTCGGCGGCAATAAATACAACGTATGAGTTAACACCCATTATGAGGTTTTCTGTTCCGGAAAAGATTAGGGGAAAAAACAACTGCTTTATATGATCTGTGTGTGCTTTTATAATTTTATCACTTGCAACTATTGCGGTCCGTACTTTTTAACACTGTCGCGGTGGTATGAGGCGCAACATAAATGGTAACGTAGAGTAACATGATAACGATTCAAGTTCATCTTTCAATGCAGAGATCTATTATTCATCAAGGGTGTGTAGAAAGGTGTGCCTACAGTAAACGACCGGATAAATTAACACAACCAGGCAAGCCATTAAAATATGACTAGATAAGTTACGGTCGCCCGTATTTTGCAATCCTTCTACTTGCTCAATAAAGAGATGGAACACACCTTCCCTTGCGCTGCGTGCGATCAGAATCGTTGCCTCAATAAAAATCACAGTCCTCATGGAAATGAAGTATATGTCTGATATATCAAAGATATATCAGACTGTATCTAAAGCGGCCAAAACTTCAATGTGCCCGAAACTGTCGCGAAACAGGATTAACGGACGTGGAGGGCGGAAACGTGTCGCTACGGTAGCGCGCAAGAGTGGGGATAGAGTGACTTATAAGATTAAGAGAGATCTATTACTTCACACGATGCGAAAATAGCAGTTTTACGCACATTTCGCCTGCGTAAAACACCCGTTTTCATACCTTGTGAAGTGCAATTTGGTACGATACTAGTGTGATAAAACTTTTTTCTTAATTCGTGTGATTGCAACACTTGCCTTCGGCTCGTGCTGAAAAATGGAACTCGAACTCGTCGGGAAAGTTTTACCGCACTAGTATCGTAAATCACTGTTATTGCATTAAAATGGTGGGATTAGAGTGAGCCTCATGACAGTGAGGTAGCGCCAGAACGTAACTCAGGACGGATGTTTTAGCGTAAACATGTAAAAAAAAAAAGAAAAAAAAGATAATAATACCAAAAGTTTTCTTTACACTCGAGAGATATTAAATGGGTTATTCTTTCATCCAAGAGTGTTACGAGCATGTAAAATACATACGGCCCTTGGATCAATCGATTTTCGTAAAGTCCTTATATATACAAATCATAGGTTTCGTATTTCAGAAAATTAACAGTTAAATGCAATGTTGAAGTTGTACAGCAATTCATGCAAAGATTAAGTTAGAGTGTTCGTGATTTAGAGTAAGCGAACAAACTCCGCCGATTATTGTCAGGGATGAAAACTCAAAAATTATATTAAAATGTTCATTAACAAGTACCTAAGTGTCGTTGCCAGAACGATCAGCATCAATGAGTGACATAACTGAGAATCACCGATTTATCCACCACCACCTCCATCTTGATCTTTGCCCATTCCAAATACCTCTTGGTACAGCTGGAATGTTACTTGAAACGACGAATCCACTATTCACTGGGCCCGATCGATCAATCATGCGCGTTCTCCAATACTCGATCCTCCGACATTACCGCACTTTTATCGAGAAAAAAAACCACCAGTCTATTGCTTTTGGATGATCGAGTGTAAATCTGCACTTGATATAATTCTCGGAGGAATGACAGAACTATGGTTATCGAATGGTGTAGGTCGGTGAGCCTGCGCTGGGCCCGATTTGACTCGATTCTCCAGAGGAGCAACCACAGGCTCGGCTCGTTTCACTTCTACCCCTTCCATTTACAGTAGTACACGGACTCTAGAGAGCTGGCTATGTGCCTGTGGGGCCTGTTGTATGTATACTCTGGAATGCAGCCAGGATAGAGCGCAGGCGCATTCCCGCTGTTCTTCGGCTATCACTCTTCGGGCCCTCGCTTCGAGCCAGCGCTTCGTGGCTCAGCGTGCGAACGAAGAACGAATTGTAGGGTTCTTAGTTAACTACAGTCAACGAATTTGGATCCATATGCTAGGTGCTTTTGGTCTTTTCGTCCGAGTCTCCGAACAGTATATATTGTTCACTCAGTTCGTTGTCGGTTGCATCAGTACTTTCGCAGTCAATCCCTTTACTTGTGGTAAACATTTTTTTTTTTAATGCGTTAGTTATGAGAGGTTCCCTCCCGAAAAATAATCTCACGAAAGAGATCACGTATTCACGAGAGAGATTATTATGTGGATTACTATGCAGAAAATTATTACGCCCAATCCTAGCTTTTCCGCTGCAATGCTAAAGTATGTTCGTCTCGCGCCTGCGCGGGAATTATGAAAAGGGTGATTGAGGTATTCGTGGAGATGACTGAAAGAACTCGACGAGACGAGAAGTTATCGTTAAAGCTTTCGACTGATATTCAATGTATTGTTACAGACTTTTACTCAAGAGCTTTATTGCTCACAGCTCGAAGTTAAAACGATTTCTGGTCTGCAATTTTTCACTACTCTTAGACGATTCATTGAAAATTATTTAAGGCGCCCAAGCTGCCAGCAACTTGCAGCTAAAATGGAAACGCGCCCTTGGAACTACACAGCAGAGCAATCGGCATGCTCGCCGAAGATTGTTGACAACAGTAGCACGTGTCATTTTCTTGTTTCAGCGAAGAATAAATAATCATGTCCACGGACGACGAAATGCAAGTTGAGGAGGAGGCGGAAGAGAAACCGAAGAGCTTTCACGAGTTGGAAATCGATGACAGAATACTTAAGGTAACTCGCCATTATTAATCTGTCTTTTTAGGTTATGATTATTTTTATTCATTTTTTTCAATTTAATCGAAATCGGGGCGATATCCTACATTTTACCTTCAGACTAATTAATCCTTTCTGTTGTCATGACTTACATATAAAAATACGAGGAGTCTGGAGAAAACACTAAAAAAATGATGATCCTGAAGATGTCCGCATCAGACTAAATTTCGTAAAGTTTTGCAAATTTCGTCATCAAACTTCGCTCGCGAAGTTAATTTAGAGAATAAAATTATACAAGCAAACCTTTTGTTTTTCTTCCTAAAGGAGGGCATCAATAGAGACTTGCCAATGATGAAATTTGATGTCATCCAGATATCTTCAGGGCCATTAAAAATGTTGATAATGCTGTATGTTTTTGTACTCATAGTTGTCAAACTTATAGCTGTTTATAATGATAATTATTATTATTAGTATTTCAATTTACAGAAACTAAGTTTTACGACTTATGAAAACCTGCTTCTAGATAAATACATTTGCACTATGTCTTCACATGAACATGTATGCATCTAACATGTTCTTAAGGTGAATTGAAACATGTACCATGTGACTCATGAGTTCAAGAGAAATGCTTGCATCTGTTGAATTAATGCCATGTAGACATGGCTGACATTTGGGGTAAAAGCGAAGTATCATCGGACGCAGTATTGAATTCTTATCATGTATGACATCATGTATACCTTTGCTTTTTCGGAAAATGTCTACCATCCCTGAATGCCATACATTCAAGTTTTTGCTACCAACTGAATCTGTTTCACCTCACCGTAAAGCGATTCATCATTTCAGAGTTGATTATCGCAGCTGGTAGTGCGTTCAATGCGTCAACGACTCTGACAATATAAATTTCCACGTATTTCTTCAAAACTGCTCCTTCTGCAACTTTGCCCATTGTCCGCGAAGGTGGGCGCTTTTGGATGGGCTGCTTTCAATCATTTTGCTTCTGTTTTTAATTGTATTGAGAACTGCCTTTTGTTCGTTCTTGATTATTGCAATTTTTGTGATATACGCGAACTCATGATCTCAGTTACCGCTGTTGTCTCTAATATATTTTTGTTATCATGCAAAAGAAGAAATCCGTCAATAAATTTAATTGAACAAAAATTAAATAACGTGATTTTACAGGCTATCGCTAAGCTCGGATGGCTCGAGCCGACTTTGATCCAGGAAAAAACGATACCACTCCTGCTCGAGGGCAAAGACGTTCTGATAAGAGCTCGAACGGGCTCGGGAAAAACGGCCGCCTTCGCGATACCTCTGGTTCAAAAGATTCTCACCGGAAAGCAGTCGCAGTCGTCGCAGGAAACTAAAGGGCTCATACTGGCTCCAAGCAAGGAGCTTTGCAAGCAGATACACGAGGTTCTCGTCAGTCTGACGACAAAGTGTTGCAGAGAGGTGAGATGCGTCGACGTCAGTCCGCAGCTCGACTTGAACACGCAGAAACCGCTTTTGGCGGAAAAGCCGGACATCGTGGTCGGCACTCCCGGACGAATTTTGCAACACTTGAAGGCAGGAAACATGAAACTGAAGCACAGTCTCGACACCCTGATAATAGACGAAGCGGATCTGGTAATAAAATATTTCGCAAAGCGAAGATCGAGTTGGCTTTGCGGGTTTTTCGAATGATTTTACTTTGATTTTTTTTTTAGATATTTTCGTTCGGTTACGAGGACGAGATCAAGGCCGTGCTGAATTATCTGCCGACCGTTTGTCAAGCTGCCCTGGCATCGGCGACACTGTCGGATGACGTACTGTCGCTAAAAAAATTGGTACTGCACAATCCGGCAGTTCTGAAACTCGAGGAACCGCCGCTCGCTCCACCCTCGCAATTGGCGCATTACAGCTTATCCGCGGAGGAAAATGACAAAGCTGCGATACTCTACGCGCTTTTGAAATTACATCTGATAAGGTAGAGCATATTTTACCGTAGATGGTGTTTTATATCGACTTTAAGCTTTACCGTGCTTTTTTTCTTCTTTTTTTCAATATTCAACATCTATAACGTTTCAGGGGCAAAAGTATAATATTCGTAAACACCGTGGATCGTTGCTACAAGCTGAAACTCTTCCTTGAGCAATTCGGCATTCCCACGTGCGTTCTCAATTCCGAGTTGCCGGCGTCTTCGCGATGCCGAGCCGTGACGCAATTCAACAGCGGCACGTACGACATAATAATTGCGTCGGACGAAAAAGCGTTAGAGGAGGTCAGTTTGCTGTGCGGCGCTTACGTCGCCTCGCGCTGCGTTCGTTAATTTTTTATATTTTTTGAAAAGTTGGTTTTTGAACCGAATTTTCAAGAATCCAGGGTGGCTTTCCAGGCTCTGATTATTCGAAAAATGCGATTTTCAAACCGATAATACGTCACTGCTGGTCGAAAAATGAGAATTTCAAACCGGAAGTGACGTACTACCGGCAAAATCTCCGAAAATGTAAACATCCGGTTTTTTCAATTTCATAGTCCATAGCGAAAGGACGAAGGACCCGAGCCACAAAAACCCGCGAATTACTGCATTACTTACACGTGAATTTATCTTTGTTTGCAGCCTCACTTGGTGAAGCAGAAGAAAGGTAAACGCCGGAAAGACAAGGAATCGGGCGTGGCGCGTGGCATAGACTTTCAATTCGTCTCGAACGTGATAAACTTCGATTTTCCGCTCGACGTTAATTCCTACGTTCATCGTGCCGGTCGCACTGCGAGGGGAAAGAATCAGGGAAGTGCGCTGAGTTTCATCGCTATGCGGGAGAGGCCTCTTCTCGAAGAGGTTGACAATCAATTGAAACAGAGTTACGGACGATCGAGTCTGTTTAAAACTTATCAATTCAAATTGGACGAGGTCGAGGGCTTCAGGTAGATCATTTTCGTGTTCCTACAAGTTCTAGTGCTTGGCGCTTTCCACCCAGCCGTGAAAATGATTACGTTAAAATTACGGACTGATTTGATTGGTCCCTTCTGTCAGATCCTAGCGTCGTCTGACAGAATGACCTATAAAATTAATCCTTCATTATATTGTAATCATTTCCACGGATGGATGGAAAGCCCCAGTCATACCCAGCCAAAACTGAGATTCCGTGAGAATTTGAACACTTCCTAATGGTATCAAAATCTGAAAAAAATCAACTGTGTTAAAGACGCCAAGAGCAATAATTTTGCATAGTAATAATATAAAGAAGTTATTAAGAAATTGCTAAAAAAAATGGTTTGACAAATTATCAGTAAACTTTTTTTCTCGTTTCAATTGAATTCGTCGATTTTCTAGAAGCCACATCAATATTTTCAGAATTTTCTTACACTTTTGAATTTTCCATTTTGAACATTTTTTAATAACATAATTACTGGTCTGTTGCCGCAATCGTCTCGAAACTTTTTGTGTGTACTGTGAAATCGTGATACGGAGACATATCCGAAATTCGTGCTTCTAGATCGATTTTACAAATTTCGATAATAACATTTTTTGAAATGTAAGGAATTCATTTACAAGGAGAAAAAAACGGTTTTCTCACTGTTTTAAAACAATTTTCTAAATAATTTGTTAATAACTTTTTGGCATTGCTATTATGCAAAATCAAAGGTCTTGACATGATTAAAACGGCTGATACTTATTAGATTTTTGGCATATCGCGAAGTACTGAAATTTTGTTTAAATTAAACTTTTGGTTGGGAAGGTATGTGCGATGCTTCCTTAACTACTTTTGTCATTGCTATCGATAAATTGTAAATATGTTGCTCAATGCGTTTCAAGGTACCGAGCCAAAGACGCCTGGAAGGCGGTGACGAGGATAGCGGTTCGCGAGGCTCGTCTGAAAGAGATAAAACAAGAGGTGCTTAATTGCGCAAAATTGAAGAGCTACTTCGAGGACAATCCGAGAGACTTGCAGTCGTTGCGACAGGACAAAGCATTGCACACCGTGCGACTGCAGCCTCATCTCAAAGACGTGCCCGAATACATCGTACCGCCGTCTCTCAAGCGTCTCGTCAATTTCGGCAAGAAGAAGCGTCGCTTCAACAGAGAGTCTGCGAGCGTGGGCTCGAGCGGCGCGAAATCGAAGCACGAGGCCAGAGCGTCGAATCCACTGATAAGTCTCAGTATCGGCAAAAAGAAATAAATCGCACGCCCCCTTCGACAGTAAATATTGTATAATTATTTTTATTATAAAAAAAAATGAAACAAAAAAATTATCCTCAAGAAATTACAGTTACGGATTATGAATCTTTCGTGATTTTTCGGGGTTTGAACATCTCGCGTATACCATCGTTGAAGCCCTCCCTGTTCCTGGCTATCTCGATGGCATAGAACTGTATTCTGGTGCACAGAATGCTGTTCTCCTCTGAGTACTCTCCCTTGCAGTCGGCCCTGAGCAGAGTTCCGAAGCTGTAGTCCTCGACGACGTCCTTGAACTGCTCGCAGTAAGGTCTCCACTTTTGCTTCCCCTCCGCCGATTTCAATTCGTCCTCGACGATTTTCTCGACTTTGAGGTCAGGAAAAAATTCTCTGAAGGTCTTGTAGATCTGTTCGTCGTGTGGCGTTAGTCTCAGGAGTTTCGGGTCGACCGAGCAAATAATCTGAAAAAAAAACGTGTAATTCGGTGCATCGAACTGTACACGATAATTGTCTCATCGCTGGACGCGAAATATCGAACTTACGTTGAAGTAAATCTCCGCGTGTTCGTAGGCCTTCATCGCCCACATACTTTCGATCGTTGCCTGAAAGAGATTTTTACAATTTAGGTGTACATATGAGTGAAGTAATTGTGTGTAGACGCAGTGCAAAACGATTCGTTCTACAGTGTGGCTTGTTTCTAGTATGCAAGCTAATAGAGAATCCCGTCGTCTAGAGCCTAGCACGCATCAGAGATATTCGATAGATCGACGGCCCGAAAATGGGCGACGATAAATATTCCACATAATACATCACATATAAACTTCCGTATAAACTCACATCGTTCTCGAACTCTTCCGCGGGCCTGGATAAAACGCTCGTTCCAGCGATCAGCTGATCCGCCGACTATAACAGTAACAGACGCGACACTTAACCTAGGAACATTATTTCGCAAAAAGACTGCGCTCCGAATCGGGCGAACGTCCTTTTTTTCTGGAGAAGTTCAAAATTAGTCGCCACTCACCACGTTACCAATCTGTGCCATGTTGAAACTTGATTCGTTTGAAGTTTTGTATCACGCCAAAAAAAATGCGATCGATTTTTTTATACAACGCACATGCCTCGTTCGCAAACATAAATGAACGTGTACCCAACGTGTTAAACTGTAAATCGAACGTGTGGCAAGCCGAGTTGGCCGAAATCACGGAGGATTTCGAACACGGATGGATTGAATGAAAATACTGGTGTAGTTTACTAAACTCTTTACCAATGTTACCTAACTGTTATTATTTTTTTAATCTTTAAAGTACTTGGAGTATTTGAAGTATTTGATTATGAACTTGATCGTTAGTATTGTGCTTTGGTGCATTTCTTCATAAGGTGCAAGAGCAACCGCTATGATCAGCACTCGATTATTATAATGGCGAGGAAAGAAGAAATGTTTTCGAGTCTCGCCGTCTCTGTCAAGGGATTCCATTCGCAATAGTTCATTAATTCCGTAACGAGGATGATATAGTATTTGTATACATACGCAAAATTATACATAAATATGTACAACAGTATAATTATCAGTTAAGGCAGTAAAAGTAAGGACAGTAAACTAACCTTCTTGATCATTCATTACTATTAAATTTTTGTGCATTTCTTCACGATGCGGAAGAGTAAACGTTACGATCGTCATTTGATTATTATAATCGCGATAGGAAGAGATGTTTTCAGGATTCGCGTCGACTCTCGCAACTGCTTTCGTTTGTAATCGTTCATTAATTTCATAACGATGATGATATTGAATTCTTATACACAAGCAAAATTATACATAAATGTGTACAATATTATAATGATCAGTAAGGACAATAAAATGGCTTTTCGAGGAGATTTTGTCGGTGAGTATTGTCTGAAATTATCTTTCTCTCTTTGCAAGAGACTAGACTCGTTGGCTCCAACATACGTAGGTCAAATAATAATAATAATAATTGCGTGCAGTCTACTGCCAAAACCAATCCAATCGCGTAACATTTAAGTCGATCATATCGGGGTTGCTCGCGAAGGACGGTGCCAGTCTTCTCGCGTAGACTTTGCGATTTCCAATGTCCTGCAAACGTCTGTAATTGTCTGCCAACACCGTCTCGCCGTTCGACAGCGTTCTAAATTTATCCATCTGCGGCACACAACAAGAAACAAACGAAAACTGACGCTGCGAAGAGGAGTGCTAAACGTTGTACATAATTAAGAAGAAATACGCACTTGTCTAAACGATATCGGCACGGGAGTTGGAAATATTATCCACGTGACGGCCTCGCTGCAAGGCGGTGTCGTCAGCGATCCTCTATACGTGTAGTAAACATCGGTGTCTTTCGGCATCAAGGACGAAAGAACTATCGACACGTTCATCGACTCTTCAAGGTCAATCCACTGGACATTCGGCAAGCTCTTTATCACCGGTCCGAGCTTTTCGTTATTGTCCTCTTGCAACTGTTACGGTTTATCGTTGAACAATTTTTGTTTTGTTTTTTCATTAGATCAAAGGAATTTCAGTGGATATTTGACGGTCGCGATAATACTCGCCTGAAAAAATATTGCTAGAACCGTTAAACCGTTCTCGAACTCCAGGGCTTCATTCATACTCGTGTATTTCATGTTTCTGTGGATTATGTGCATTTCCATGGGAAATCTTCAAGAAATAATTTGATAATAATTTTTTATGATGCTACCTACGTACTCGGTTAATCATGAATATCGAGTCGACATACCGTACACCGTTTAATATATGCTCAGAGCCCCGATTGTTCTTCATTCCCCAATGGAAGTGAAGTCCCTCGAGTTCGTACTCCTGTTCGGGATCGAGCATCGCACCAAATACGCACGGCAATCTTTTTCGCGAGCGGCTTTTGCTCACGCTCAATGCCACTGCGAGTGTGTATAACTTTATTATACTCGGTGCGATAAAAGGCAGTTTTACGCACGCCTCGGTGCGCAAAACCTTTATTTCACATCTTGTGAAGTAAAATTTGGTATGATACTTGTGAGAAAAACATTTTTTGACGAGGGTGAGTTTGCAATCACACGAATCTATCGCACTAATATCGTAAATTACTATTAACGCATTGAAGGAGCGTTTGGGAAGATTGGGCTTTTTCTGGTAGACTCGAAAGGCATGGATCTTGTGTGTTGACATAGAATGAAGGCTTTTGGCTCGTATAGTTCATTAACTGAGTTTCACTGACCTGAATGCCCATTGTTTTTTAATCTAATTGGTACCGAGAGATAGTCGTGGTAGCCGTTCATCTCGAGAGCGGGTAGAGGAAGGGCGACGGACTTCGCTGACGATATCGCGATCGGTGATTGACGCTTACCGGCACAGGATTTAAATTCCTGCGGCCAGATGTGTTGCGCTGCATTGAAAAAAAAAATTATAATTTTTTTTACTCGTGTAAAAAAACAAAAGAAATCGTAAAAAAAGAATATTCGTAAAGACAATATTCATAACCCAAAATATTCTTAAAAGAAAAACCTTTTTACTTACCGCGCCTGCTGTATCCAAACGAGGCGCTCGCAGTTTGCGCTAAGAATGACAAAAACAAAGGTCACGCTTGGTTAAAGTAACAGGAACAATATAGACGAAAAAAGCGAGTCGGCTGTACCGGCGAGAATGATTACAACGATCGACCACAATTCGACGCTGATCGTGAAACGACATAAATCCATCGATGCCCGTTACAACGAGATCTCGTTGGGAACAGTATTCGTCGCGGAGTCTGAACGCAACTGGCGAAATAAAAAGATCGGAAAATATTCTACTCCGCAGGTGCTAAACGACTGGAAAACATTTGAGTTTGTTGTATGCAATGTTTGCGAGGATGCGACATTGAGGCGAGCTATATTTTTCACGGGACGCATAAAATGACTCGAGTCGATTCCGAGCGAACGGAAGTCAATTAAAAAAACAATAGCCCGCACGTTTCTCCCGTCCGGACAATGAAGATATTCGCATACCCCGCGGATAACTCAACGCTTCGGTCGCGATGTACAAAAATTATTTAACGCCGGGCCGGTTACAAATTTTTTTTACGCATACAGAGGAACGGTAGAAAGAAAGACGTCGCATCGTCCGTACAAATAAAAATCGTTCATTAACGTATTTAGTATCGAGTGACAACAACGTACAGCACAGAGATACAAAATCTTTCGTGTGTTATATTTCGTCGGTAAATTATCTAAAACTTGGCACTGCGTCAGCGATTATCTGTGGGACGTTCAGTGGTAAAACACTCCCGACCGAGTCATTCGAGCAGCAATATAAACGTACTGATATATTACTATCCGTTAACCCTATCGATATATATATATATAGATATATATATAGTATACTATATGTACAGCAGAAAAAATCTGATTCGAAATATACATATCACAGTCCAAGAATCGTCTGATTAATCGCAATGTCGAGATACACTTTATAATCTCCGTGTACGATAGATTATCGATTAACAATTCTATATAGATAATCATAGGTATTGCAACATAATCTCGTTATTTTATCTTTTTTTTTACCTTATTGCAAGCTTTCTTAAATGTAGATTCATGATTCGGTTTGATACGTCGTTAGCTAGCTTGACTATCGTATTACTATTGTTGATTGATATCCGATTTTTTGTTACTTATTTGTAACGGTACTGAGAACAATTCCTCCCACGGAGGTTGAATAGCTTTGATAACGGCCTCGGCGGCACCAGCGGAAACGAACCGGAGCGTCCATATCTCCTCGACTCCGGCTACCTCGTCCAGGAAACTCAGAGCGAGGGAACAATCGTCGTGTATCTGCGAGCGCAAGAAAATCAATGATTACCCATCGATCGGACTGGCAATTTAACAGTGAAATATGGTATTTTGTTAAAGGTCATTATTTCTATGGAAATGTGAAAGGTCGTTATTTTTATGAAAATGTGGAACATCGTTATTTTTATGAAAATGTAAAAGATCGTTATTTTTTACCACTTCGATCAAGTTGCTTATAGATTGTTCCGTCGTAGTGACGGCATTCTCGTTGCTTCGCGGCAGGAGCCATCGTATCTTGTCCCCGGTCAACAAAAGTGCGGATGTCGTAACGATCAGACCGCCGACTCTGTATTTAACGTCGCGTTCCTCGACGGTCAACTTCGCGGACGAGAAGAGAGCGAGAATTCTTATAGTGTCGCCGTCGCGATGGTTCTTCGACGATAGCATCAGACCTTGCAGAGCCGAGGTGCACTGCTCCGGTATCGTGAAGTCCAATTCGCAACTCGTCGGCAACGGCAAATCTGCGGATAATAAAAATTCGTTTCCCTCCTTAAGTCGAATATCAAAGTAATGGTGGTAGGGAAAAAACTGTTACCATTTAGAAAGAACAGAAGATTAGAAGTTCGTTGAAAGTCTTGAAGTATGCAGAGGATCGTTGTGGTAGCCGACTCGTCGACGGGTCGGTTGGGCTGCTGCAGCTCGACAGCGATTCCTTGCTTGAACGGCAGCGGTGCAAACGATCGCAGTCTGTTCATCGTCCAGCTGGCTTCTTTGTGCAACCATCGCTGCGGGTCTTCGCTGTTTATGCAGAAAAAGCAGAAATATTTTTACGTCCTCGAATAAACATGACCCCGAAGATATCGGCACGACATCAAATTTCATTTTTGGCAAGTCTCTATCGATGGCACGGCTTTAGGGTGACGAAAAAAAATGTTTCACTTGTGGAATTTTATTCCCTAAGTGAACTTCGCAGAGTAAAGTTTGTGCGATGAAAAACACAGCCGTTATAACTTGATGAAATTTAGTCTCGTGAAGAATATGTTCAGGGTCGTGAATAAACGGGTGTTTGTGCTAGGAGTGCAAATTACCCCTCCGGCCCACTGATCCTCAGGACGTAGACTTTTGAGGTCGACAATACCAAGCATCCCTGGAAAGTCTCAGTCGGAGCTTGCATGACAATGTCGGCCTATCGAGTTACAGATAAAAACACATTAATTGAAAGCTCAGGTTATTAAGCTACTGCGTGGCAGACTAGTCAAATGAATGCAAAACATTTACAACTGTTTGTTCGAAATTGTATGCGGTTATTGACGGTAAAGGAGGTTGATTCGTATTATTGCATGCGTCCTCAACCAAGTGAAATATTAAACACGATGGTCTTGCAGGAACGAGAACTGTTAATTGCAAATTTTCACATAGTACGTTTTCGTTGGGGTTTTTCGAAGAAAAATCCGTATTTTTTTAACCACTTTTGATGTACCACGGCTTATTTTGTTTCTCAAACTTTGTTCTACGAATAAACCAAGCAGATTTTTTTGTAGGTTTGGCCTTCGACAAATATCGCCCATTGTTTAACCAGTGAACTTTTGGCTCCATAAACAAACTGCTGTCACTTTTAAACAGCCAAAACCATTTTGAAAAATCTACTCGGTGAATTCGTAGAGTAACGTTTGAGGAACAAAATGAGTCGTGGTACACCAAAATTGGTTGAAAATAAGGATTCTTTGAAAAAACTCAACGAAAATATATAGTCATGAAAATTGGCATTTATCAGTGTATGAGTTTGTAAGAACATTGTTATTAATACTTTTCTTTATCAAGAACCCCCTGCACTAATAAAAATCTACTTCTGTTGCTGTTGATAAATGCACAACATTTTGGATAAACAGTTGTGAAAATTTAGCACTTGTTAGACTAATCCTCCGAGCCGCAGCTAACTTAACGTGACTAAATAAAATAGAGACTGGAATGTTACCCTGAGAAGCATAACGAGCTCTTCGCTCTCCTGTTCGAAAACATTCAATATCAAGTGCAGTTTTATACGGTGATCGACGCTCGAGAAAATTGTGTAAGAGTATCGTATGTCGCTCCCTAAAAATTCCGTTCCCTCCTCGGACTTTGGTAATGAGCCTTTGTTAGTTCCGATTTTCATGCTCTGAAGCAGCCCTGCGAAAAGATTTGAATCAATCGAATGCTTCATCTACAGAATCTCTTTCGCAGAACTTTACCTCCGAGCATCGAAGTAAGATTGCCGACCGGAGTGGTTGACGAGTTGTCCCTCGCTCCACCAAGATTCGTCGATGTTTCGCTCTCCGTTACTTTTCTACTCTGTCGTTTTCCCGCTGATCTCGGTGGCCTCAAAACTTTGTTCTCGTAAGTCGTACAAATACTGTCAGTCAACGAACCTGAGTTAAATTGCAAAGAAAAACAAAATTAAACATCTTTTTTCCGACACAGTAAATTATGTTACGATGATTTTTTTTTTATGATAACGAAGATGCAAACCTGATGAGCTACTTTCTGTCAAACCCGCTATAACAGGAGCTGTGTCTGGAATTGTTAAGAGGGTGGGAGCGATCGCGATGCGCCTCTCTTCCGACGATCTTTTTCTACTCGGCGTTGAACTCGCCCTGAGCGGATTAAAAAAAAAAAAAAAAAAAAAATTAGAACATTACACGACTGAAACAGCCTATCGTTATCGTAAGCATTATTAGTATCCTATGTAGAACGCTTAAAAAATCAGACTCGTAGATCCAACTCACTTCGTTCCATCGTCCAGAACTTCGATGCTACTCTGACTCGGATTACTCAATATTTCTATGTCGCTCTCGTATCGTTTAGTAACGGTGCTTGCCGACGGTGTCGACTCGCGGGATTCCTCGAGACTGGTCGCCGAACCTGGGAAATCATAATCATTGTCATCGTTCATTTTTTCGTGCTCGCAAAAATTATCAATCGTTTCGTGGTGAACGATATTGCAAATGATACAAGAGATCGGTATGAAAATTAGCCTTCTTTTTTTTGGCTACATTGTGAAACATATTCGTATGCGGATGGCAATTAAAATAAAGGCGGCAGGATTGCCGATCGGAAAAATGCGCTTATGCGAAAGTTATGAGTGATCGATTATTTACGGTGATTATGAAAGGATGAAGAGAGTGCTTTAGTGTGTATTATTGTGACTAAAGCTTACAGCTCATTTGGGCTTTGGGACGAGAGTCGAAGTACACCGGAGGAGTGGTGACGGGCACTGATCCGCCCTCTGTTCCTCCTGCACCGGGGATTAGTATGTTACAGTCGCAATCGACAAATCATACATCAAGTTTTAAAAAAACAGCAATTATCAGAGGAAAGTCTGAGGTGAGAAATTTTCTCTTTGTTTCGTATCTTCTTTTCTTCCCGATAATAATTGAGCACCGACTTAACCGAATGTTGCTTCGAGACTGAGAAATAACGATAAGTGTCATTCGTTACACATCATAGATTACGGTGGAATCTAGAGCATTAATTTCGAGCGAAATCATTGCGTTCGATCATTGGTTAAACGACTGCTCTCTTTGCAAAAAGCTATGCAAGAAAAATCATTAGCACAGTAATTAGACATACAGAAGTGATGGCACAGGTCCCTTCAGAGAGGAGCCAACCAACGGCGAAAAAAAAACAAAAAATAGACATGCAGTTTGTGAAAACATTTTTTTTTAATCTGTGATATGTAACGATTTGCAACTCTATGATAAGGAACTGTATTCAGTCTCTCTCGATAGATACAGGAATTCAAGAGACTCCAAAGTTAAATTTGTATATACTCAGGACTACTCGCGTGTTGAACTCTGCAATCAGTGAATAGATTAGGCAACTTAAAACTCGATAGGTTCGGTATTGAGGAAGAACTCGAGACAAATCAAGAAAGCATTAAACTGTACGAGAAATTAAATCAACCGGGAAAATGATACTTCTTGGTTGGAGGTAGCAAACTATTTGCCTCGCCCGGGGAATAAATGCTCACCGATACTCGAGTGTGACGCGGAGTGTTGCAAATTTCCTTCGTCAACGATATTTTCCAGAGACCGTTCGGCGGGCGGTGCCGAATCTTTCGAAACGTCTTCCGCATCCGGAGTCAGCAATTCGTCGGTTTGGATAACCAATTTGCTTCGACAAGTGGGACATTCCGGAGGTTTCACATCTGCAAGCACGTAGACAATGATTGAAGCAAGAACGGTGCTTACTGCTGCGGATAGTCGATCGTGTTTGCGTACTCGAGGCCGAAGTCGTCGTTATCCCAGTCAAATAGTCCGGATCTTGAGAAAAGTGTGTCGAGCATTTTATGCACTTGAAAACTTTCAGCAATATCGGACGAGCCTTTATCAATTCACCCAATGTCTTGACTATTTTCTGTGAAACGAGAATAATCGTAAGAAAATCGTCAACCAGTTGACGGAGCAACGCTTAATAAAAAGAGCTTGCGAATCGAAGCTCACAGTTGCGTCTTCCTGCTCCACGAAGTACGTTCGATTTTGTCGATCCTTTCGCGTCGTGTCGAATATAAAGTCTATCGTGGGAGCTTGACCGCGTCCCAACACGCAGGATAGAACGCTATCCGTTGACCATCTGTACTTGATCCTTCCGGTTATCGAATCCCTCTCCTTGATATCTCTGCAAACGATTGTTGTTATAAGAGGACGAAGAACTCCTGAGACGGTGTAATAAAGAGCTGGACAGTAATTTAAGTAACCGAGTACTTTTTAACGATTTCAAGTACCAAATACAAGCACTTTTTGCGGACACCCTCGCATTACGGATACTCGATGAATACCTGTTTCTATTAATATATGATTATCTGTCTAAACTTTTCAAAATGTATAGTTTTAACGAAATTGTTTGTTTGAAAATTAGTTGAACAAAAAAATTCGATAAAAAAAATAGGAGGGACGAGAAGAAACGCTTGTCGTTTTTTATTATGATATCCTGAATTAAATTTTTCTATAAGTTTTTTTTATGAAAAAGTGAAGAATAGATTAAAAATAGCCTCAAAATGACGAATTACGAAAATTTCAGTTTGCGATTTTTTACAATGAGGAAGCCATGTGCAAATTACTTTGCACTTTTTCTTTCACAACCTAGATAAGGCTTAACGCTACGAACCTAATTGCAAAAAGTATTTGAGAAATACTTCCTGTAAAAAAAGTACTTGATACTTAAAGTACTTTGTACTTCAAGTATTTTTTCGCACTTTGCCCAGCTCTGGTATATTCCGAACAATATTTGTTTCCACTCACTCGGTTGTTATGATCAGGAACAACTCTTCCATTTCGTCCTGACTCGATTTCTTTTGTACCAAAAACAGCTCGCCTTTTTCTGAAAAGTGCAAATCGAAAATCAATTGATACGAGCAGTAGCATACACGAGAATGATCCCGAAGTAAAATTATCACCTTCCTCCGGATCATAGGAGGTCTCTAAAGTCTTCGGAAAGATTTCCACATCGTCCGTCGTGCCGTTATTCTTATTATCGCTCTCGATGTCGGTCGTGTCGTAGCCGCTTTCCTCTTGATCATGGATCCTTACAGAGGGGATTGCGCTCTTGACTGTTGAGTCTTCGTGCGAAGCTTCGTTCCACGTCTCGCTCGATATGATCGTGGAGGAAACGTCGACGTTGGAGGCAACGGTGACTCTCGAGGATGGCTCGTCGCCAGACGCCGAGCTCAGTACCGGACCCGTCGAGCGTTCCAAGCCCATTATATCCTGAACGAACGATCCGGCGTGACTGATCAGCCAATGTTCATCACCGAACTTTTCTCTCAGCGCGATAATCTGCTTCTTCGTTTCCAAATGATCCGTCGAAGTTTCCAGATAAGAAGTCGACACGACACTCGATGTCATGTCCGTGTCCTCCTCCTTGTGCTCGTCGTCGGTTATGACGGCTTCGCGCATGTGCTTTTTTCTTCTATTGCGCGACAAGCCACGCTCCGTACTGTCCATCAGCTCGGAGGTTTGACTCGACATTAGATCGTGAAGATACGAATTGTCTACCGACGCGGCTGTGACTTCGGACGTTATGGAACCGGACAAGGAGGCCAAATCGTCCTTCGACGGGGAACCGGTGGATCTCATCATGAAGACACGGTTCAGTGCAACTAGAATTTTTTCTCCCTTGTCCAGAGACTTGTGATCTAGAACAAACTGCGATAGGGTGTTGTGAGTGGATGATAACAATCCGCTGACGAGCTAATAAAATTGGAGTAATATTCACTTTGCTCTCGGACAGCAACCAGTGAAGATGCTTTATGGTAAGCGTTCTGTGCCTCCTGTGATACGACAGGGGATTTCCTTCCAAAGAGATCCAAAGCAGGGCCGACATAGTTTTCAACGGCCACAGAACGGAGTGATCTGTTAAACAGTTGTAAGATAAATCGAGCTCGGTGAGACAATCGAGTCCTTGTAAGCCTGTGGAAAAAAAAAACAAACAAGGACATGAAAGGTAGAACACTTGCAATGCCAAAGTAGAAATTACATCCTGCAGAAACTCGATGACAGTCTTACCATTCAAATTTTCGATATAATTATTCTTCAGTACGAGTATCTGCAGAGTTTGGTAAGTAGCCTTATTGAAAGCGGGTGCTGCCTCCAGCTTGTTGTAGCCCAAATTGACGTACTTCAGGCTCGGTAGGCAATCCAATTCGCTGGCACTTACAATGAGATTGTGACTAAGATCCAGTGTTTGAAGCCAAGGCGCGAGCTCGAGGGATTTGTCCAATCTTCCGAGACCGTTGTAGGGCAAAGCTAAACGCTTCAGGGAGGCCCAGACAAAACCCACTCCTGCATCTCGTCCACATGCAGCTGCAAATTATTCAATTATATGACTATTTAATTATTTGATAAATTAACCATTTGACCATATGACCATTTGATCCTTTGTCAATTTGATAATTTGACGATATGACGATTTGACCATTTGACCATTGGACCATTTGACTATTTGACTATTTTATTATGTGATATTCGATTATTTGTGCTCCAGAATTTTCTTTTCAGACCAGATTGGAATTTACCATTATCATTATTCATAATTAAATTTGAAAAAATGCTTCTCACCCAGCAATCGCCCAACAGTGCCAACGCCTCCTCCCCCTGTGCAGGAGATACTTTCCAACTGTCCTCTGACCCCTTGGATCCCACTGACTAGATCTATGCAAACCTTCTGAAGTTCCAAGAACCTCAAATGCCTAAACTTTGTGATGTCTATGCTCAATCTTGGATCGCTCGAAGTGTATGAAACTTTCAGCCACACCGTCTTTTGTACAAAATCATGAAGGAACTTCAAGTCTCTAAACACGTCGATCTTTGAGCTATTGCACACTTGAAAGGAGCTGTCCAATTCCTGCGTGTCGTTCACAATTATGGTAAAAGCATCGTTCAGGTTGTGCAAAAGTTTTGTGGAGAGCGACAACTTGCTGGCTCCGCTGAGAACTTTGTCGCCGTTCTTTCTCAACAATTTTGCCAGCTCCAGCAATTCGGAAATGCTGGCAATTCCGTCCAGGTTGTTTAAAGTCGACGACATGATCGTTCGATTCTGCAGACGCGAAAATTTATCGTTAATTTCTTCGACGTTAAAATTTGGGTTAGCTCTCGCTGAACGTCATAATCGTCTGAAAAAAAAAGTAATCGAGGGATTTAGAAGAAAAGTTTAATGCGAAATCATCGCGACGTATTCGATGAGATCACGAGGTCACTACTACGCCTGTCTCACACGCACGCATGTTTATAATAGCTGCCCCCAAGTACCGAAATATCCGCTGTCACAATGGTCCAATGTTGACATCCAGATCCGTCATTATGTAAGTCCATAACAACGTCGAGTCTTCCCGATCAACGAGGGTTCGATTGTTGAACGATTATTTCGTATCAGTCGAACGGACCCCTTGCAAATAGTTCTACGAGTACGCGGCGATTACTAAGCCTCAATCCCGTAAACATGTATCGATGACAGATGATAATAATTCAACGCAGCAGCTGCTGCTGCTGCAACGAGGTCGAGCTCGCATCGTGAAGCAAATTCCACGACTAAGCGATAATGGAATAGAAAAAAAAATGTTTTATTTTCGTCTGGGATCGTTCAAGATCCGCCATCTCTAGACGTTGGCTCGAACTTAAAGCGTACTGAGTCGCATTCGATTTGGGGTTTCTTTCTCGTTATAACGCGACTGCGCATGCGCACGGTCGCTTTCTGAGGTCCCAGGTAGCACAAAAAAATTAGTTATTAGATAGCGATCTAAATGGGTTACATATGTCCGTCTGGACGGTATCCGAAAGTTACCACCCATCCAAAAAGTTAACTTTTGGACGTAGGGTAGCTTATAGTTACCATCCGGACGGACATATGTAACCCATTAAAAACACTTTCTGATAACTAATTTTTTTTTCCCCCGACTACGCTACAACCTATTTCATGCCTGTACCGGCACGTCCTCCCGCACTTCCTTCCGAGTGGCATACGCTATTTTTTCCCGACTGTGCTAAAAAGTGGTATTTCTATGCCTGGAACGGGGATGGAAATCAGCCGAGTCTTGACGAGCGGGAGGAAAAGTAATTTAGCGGGGGGAATATCGGCCACTTTCCATCCCCATTCCAGGCATAGAAATACGGCCACTTTTTAGCACAGCCGGAAAAAAATAGCGTATGCCAGTCGGGGGGAAGTGCCTTTTCACCTCGTGTGAATTTCTGCTCTCGCAAGAAGACGCACTTTCCTCCCTTGTAGCATAATATACTATTGTGCTACCTGGGTACCCTTGCAAACTACGGGATAGATGGCTACAGCGCAAAAACCGACGAAAAATAGACAGTTCGAAAATCCAGTTCGAAAATCTCATTTTTCGAATTTCGAATATACAAATTGAATTCAATGCGTTTGAAACTGTACTCGCCCATCTCCGGATATAACGTCGAACCCAAGAGCAAAAATTGCGATGGAAAGGCGCTGAAGTTGCACGCGTCACCTTCGATTTTTCACATGGAAAAAAGCGGCGCGACACGTGGAGGTCGAATGCAATCATTTTTTCAGACTGATGTTAAAAACGAACATTTAATAGGTGCATCCCCAGCGCACCGTTCGCAATTCATGACAAGTCCTCTCATAGAATATAAATGCGACAAGATAACTGATCGTTATCATTGGGCTTGAAACACGCATCGTCGTTAAATCGATACGTGAAATGGTACAGGAAAAGCGTATTTTACCATCAAAGGTCACACTGACCTTTCATCATCTCTTTTTTTCATCACCTCTTGGGAATACAGTAAAAAGTCGAATGCAATTAGTCAGTAATTTGGCGCCAAGGGAATGTGTCATCCACAACTGGT
This sequence comes from Stenichneumon culpator, assembly GCA_964017025.1. Taxonomy (NCBI): domain Eukaryota; kingdom Metazoa; phylum Arthropoda; class Insecta; order Hymenoptera; family Ichneumonidae; genus Stenichneumon; species Stenichneumon culpator. The sequence continues at coordinate 13,430,670 of OZ024769.1, forward strand.
GGCGATGTTTCACTCACGCTTAAGCATTCCGCGAGAACTCAATTCAGTCTTCAACTAATCGTTGGATTCGCCCTTTCAAGTTTTCTCTCAGCGGTTATAGTAAAACCATGCAGCCGACTACGAAACCGTTTCTCGTTTTGGTTCTCATGGCGGGAACTTTGCGAGCTGAAATTGTTATTGGAAACTCGAGTCCGGACGAATCAACCTCCAATCTTGTCAAAGGCTTGGTAAGTTTTTTCGGCATTAGCCAACACAAATTAAGTTAGAAATAGCAGTTGCATGTCGCACTAGCATATTTCGATTACGGGTCCGATCCTTACGTTTTTTCTTAATGCGATTTTTTTACTACGTTTTTTTCACATTTTGAGCAAACTGACACAAAAAAGTCGAAAGGTTTTTTTCTTAAAACAATGATTCCTCCATGTCCAAGTAGTCATCATATAAGTATGTAATAAATTTTTAACCGTTTGCCAAAGAGACTTTCAATAAACAACACATCGCTGTTTTCCGGTCGCGATGTCATATAAGGCTCTCGGCCACCTTCTAGTAATTGGGTACTTTTGAGTAAATCAAACTTATGAGTCGTTTTCGCATTCTGCACTCTTTTACCAACAGAAAAAAAATGAAAAAAGAACATAGAGTGACAATGTTTCAATTGATTTACAGGTAAAGATTGTGACATCTTGCTACCAAGACCAAATTAATACGGTAGGTCTCGTCGGAAATTTGCCGGATACTCTCGCAAGAACACTGTCGGTCCAGCATTTAATTCCTATAACTTTGATGGCTGACAGTAGTCCTAATATGACTAATATAGTCCATCCTGTGTATCCTGTAAACAACGAATTTCGACACAAACTGCAAGTCTTCATAGTAGGAGCCTCTTACAAGCAACTCGGCAACATCGTCGGAATAACCATAAAGACTTCGATTTGGTGGAATCACATGGCTTCATTTCTTATACTCGATCAGTCACATGGATGTGACAACGTTGTCAGTTTGTTATTGGTAGCCTGGCAATTTGACTTACTTAACGCAAAAGTAATGTGCTACCACTATAAATATGGAGGCTATATTTTCAATTACAATCCTTTTACGAGTCAGGCACCAGTTCAATGGCGGCAGTTCACCGTTGTCGCAGGAATAAATAACCATCCTTTCACTGTATTCGCACGGAAGTATCAGAAAGATGAGACAAGATGCGTAAACTTAGATTTCGTCAAAACGACGAACCTCGGAGGCTGACAGATCCGCGTAGAAGGAGAACCTCCAAGCCCTAAAATTCATGACATGAAGTGAGCAGCCTTAAGGAGAAGTGAAAGAGGTGTGCGTGCGAGAAAGATTGTTGCAATTTTCAAATTAACTTTATTCAATGGTGCTATTTTTTTTTAGAAAAAAATGAATTCGGGCCGGATGCAAAATTACCGTGAGCATTCAGATCGAATTTGCTTTTTCGCCAAAAAAATTAGCACCCTTCAGAAAAGTTCATTACAGTTTTCATTACGACTGCGATATTTCACTTCCTCTTAAGAGCATGTGGTACGGACTTTGTCGATAACAAATCGCCTTACGTATTATCTCCGATATTGTTGATCTGACGGGATAAAGCAAATTAGGTTTCAATGCTTCTATCTATTGATTGCAAGAACCTAATTTGCCTTGGGTCGACGCATCAACGATCTCGGAGAAAATAAGTAAAGCGATTTTATACCATCGGAGCATCGATACGCACGTAACACATGTCCTTAACGCAATGGATGTCTATCCATTGCGTTAAGGGTAGCGACGCTAAGTTGCTCTGATAAATACCCTGCATTGTTACCACGAAAAATAGTAGACCGGTTAGATATATTCTGGGTGCGGTGTTGTCGGGCAAATTCACAAAACCTGTATTGCAAGTTATTCGAACAAGATTGAATAACGCCGGCCCGAGAGCCTGAAGCACGAAGAGTTTGAAGAAAATTTGTGTGACCAAATAAACGATACCCATGCCGATTCACGAATAAATATCAATGACGTCACGAATTTTTTCCAGCTGTGTTTAGTGTGTCTTCTGAACTTCGATATAAGAACTATTCCATGCCGTTCGCATGGATAAGTTGTTATATTGATAGAAAAAAATAACGCATGTTGATTTCTGCTCCGTTGGCCAAATTAGTTCCGAAGACGCCCGGCAATTTCGGAGTAACATTCAGAGCACGATAGAGAATGCGCGAAATTCAATCCTGTTTAGATAAACAGGATGGAATTTCGCGCATTCTCTATGGTGCTCTGAATGTTACTCCGAAATTATTGGGCGTCTCCGGCAATTTCGGAGTAACATTCAGAACACGATAGAGAATGCGCGAAATTCCATCCTGTTTATCTAAACAGTAGAGAATGCGCGAAATTCCATCCTGTTTATCTAAACAGGATAGAATTTCGCGCATTCTCTATCATGCTCTGAATGTTACTCTGGAATTGTCGGGCGTCTTCGGCACTAATATGGCCAACGGAGCAGAAATCATCATGCTTTATTTTTTCCTATCAATATAACAACTTATCCATACGAACGGCATGGAACAGTTCTTACATCGAAGTTCAGAGGCCACAAAACACAGCTGGAAAAAATTGGTGACATCATTGACACTTATTCGCGAATCGGCATGGGTATCGTTTATTTGGTCACTCTGATTTTCTTCGAATTCTTCGTGCTTCAGACTCTCGGGCCGGCGTTATTCAATCTTGTTCGAATAACTTCCAATACAAGTTTTGTGAATTTGCCCGAAGACACCGCACCCACAATGTATCTAACCGGTCTACTATTTTTCGTGGTAACAATGCAGGGTATTTATCAGAGCAACTTGGCGTCAGTGCTGACAAATAAAATTCCTCATCCAAATATTAATTCGTTTGAGGACCTTGTGAAATGGGATTATAAGCTTTATGGTGTAAAATCTCTCGATCGTTTCCTCGACCATGCCGAACTTAAGGAGCGTTTTATATCGATTGCGACTTCCTTAAATTGCAGTAATTACGTATTGCATGATTCATCGGCTGCTTGTATAGCCGTAGCAGAAAGGGTCATTTTTGACTTAGCGCGACAAAACGATTTGCACTTGAGTAGCGAATTCATTATACAATTCCCTACTCGGTTCCGTATCCGAGAATCTTGGTATCTCGAACAAGAATTGAATGCAATACTCGGAAGGATGATGGAGGCCGATATTTTTGAGACCTGGGAAATGGAATGCAATCAAATACGTCTGGCTGATTTTAAATTTAATAAAGAGGTCAGAAACAATACGGACTTCAAAATCATTGAGTTAGTCGAGCTACGTTTTGCATTTGTAATTCTTGGCATCGGCCTGCTGTGCGCTACGGTAACTTTCATTGTTGAAGTCGCAATTTACCGATACCAGGAACACAATAATTCTACTATAATCGTATTGTAAATTAGATATGACCACGAAAGCTGTGAGCATGGTTAGTTAAGGTGTGCCGATCGTTCAGCGAAAACATGCACGCCTCTGTAACATAGCACCGACTAATCGGAGCACGAACGAATTGTCTTCATGATTATTTCGAACATTCGAGATACGATTGTAATTTCTTCTTGAAGATAAGAGAATTATAAATCTAGATTCGCGAATGTGAAGGTATACATTCTAAATTGCCCTGTACAGTTCAATGCAAATAGGTTTTATACTGATATTCGCACGTAATGTTATAAAAATTTGAATTTGTTGACATTTATATCTGACCTTAATATTTGCCAACCTGAGAGTGTCCACAATGTTATATAAGCAATATCAATGAATTTTTATTGTAAACTATTGTAAGAAACTATTTGTAATAAAAATTAAAAAATACTGACCATTCGCATTCAAAAGCAATTCATACATGACAGGTTCACTAATATTCACTATTATCTACCTTATGTAAAAATTTGCTTTCCACTGGAAATAGGCATCACCCGTGAAGAAAAATAATTAGAGTTTCTGTTACCGACCGAGCCCGAGTTGGGCGGGGCGGAAGGTGTGTCCCATCGTCTTAAAGCGATGGGCAATACCTATGAGTGTGAGAGAAGTAGTTGCAATTTCGCAACCCAAAAATATACCAAATCGTTCATTTCTCGTGGGCGCAGCTTACCATTTTTATTTTCTCCCCAAAAATTAACTCCGTCGGAGGATTTTAGATTACAGTTTCTGCTACCGACCGAGGTGTTCCACATTGCCGTTCGATTTGCATTCGGGCACCCCTGTCTGTTACCCCGCAGTTCGAGCGGTGGTCGATTTCTGATAAGATACCTTGGCAATAAATGCGAAAGGAAAATATGATTTTCCCCAAGAATAAATCTATATAATTCCTGTAATTTTCTAGATTAGGATTCTATCGTTTTGCGTACTATCATCGCCCTGGATTGCAGTCCATCGTGTGTTTAGTTACGTTCATACAAACCATGTCGCCTTGCGAAGCAACAGCCGGTAAAAAAGGTGACAGCAATGATTTACCGTCAAAAACCACAACACCGATATCGGACACGTGCACGGCCAGTCGTGAGCGTTCGCTCCTCGACGCGGGTAGTGCATGTTTCGTTCCGTTTTAAATCGTCATCGTATCGTACGCAAAATGAGTATATTCACGCAAAAATTTGACCCGATAACCGGCTCGACCGCATGGGAAATTCAGGATTCCGATTACGACTATCATCAAGAAGTCGCGAGATCGGCTTTCGCCGACATGCTTCACGATCACGAGAGGGTACGATAATTACAACAAAAAATATTATATTTATTCATTTATTTTTCTATACAATCGTCAACGATTTTCTTTCAATTCGTATCCTACAGAATGAAAAGTATTACACCGCGCTGAAAGCCGCGATCGACAAACGTCACGGGGAGGGTCGCGAAGCAAATGTGCTGGACATCGGAACTGGCACCGGACTGCTCTCGATGATGGCTGCCAAGTGTGGAGCGGACACTATAACTGCCTGCGAGGTAAACTTGTTGATCTCCCCTGTTCATCTAAAAAAACAAATTGATAATTAATGTCAAACTCCGATTATTTTCTCAGGCTTTCCGGCCGATGGCCGATTGCGCCTCAAAGATCATCCGTGAGAACGGCTTTGAGTCCAAGATTAAGCTTGTCAGAAAACGCTCTACAGAGATGACCGTCGGCCAAGAAGGAGACATGCCCATACGCGCCAATATTCTTGTCACCGAAGTCTTTGACACGGAGCTGATAGGAGAAGGCGCCCTATCTACTTTTCGTCATGCGCAGCAAGTACTTCTGGAGGTAAGAACGCCCACTGGTCAACTGCAGAAACGCCTCAAACTGCCACACTAATTTCGACATTCATGTGCTCGTCGGGAGCCTCTTGTAATGTAGCGCAGCGATCCATGATTTTGATAATTTAAATTCAAGGAATATGGATTTTGATGATAAAATTTCATCTTTTGCAAGGCTCCATCAATGCACGGCTTCAGGAAGAAAAAAAAAATTATTCGCTTGAAGAATTTGCAACTTGATGAAATTTAATCTCATGTGGCAACTCATTGGTCAGGGAATCAGGGAAAGTCAGGGAATTGCAAAATTGGGCAGGGAAAAGTAAATTGTCGCTGAAGCTTCCATAAATAAATACAAAGTACATAAAAAGAAGCTGTGAAAAAAAACATTGGAAACATTTTGGAAAAAGAAAAGACGTTTCCATTTGCATCATTAATTTAAAAAAATAGAAGTCGTTAGAAATTTGATCAGGGAACATATGTAATTGGTCAGTGAAAAGGCAGGGATTTTTTTCCGTGAAAAAAAACGGCCACCATGAGTTACCTTCAGTGTCATATTTTGTTGACGATTTTTATTCTCCAAACACCTTCAACAGCCACACCAGTGGCGACAACCATGTGCTTGTTATGAGCCGGTTATAATGCACCGCAGCTTCCACGATTTTAGTAATAAAAATTCAATTACTTTTGTCGACGATTTCCCTGACGATTGGTTTTTTGTTTCTCCAAATTATTTGCAGAAAGACAGTCTGGTGGTGCCGAGCAGCGGTACGGTGTGGGCGCAGTTGGTGCAGAGCGAAAGCGTCAGAGCGTGGAACAGGATAAATCCGCTCAGAGATCCGGAAACCGGAAAGCCATTGATCGTTCCGCCGGAGAAAACGAACGACTGTCCGGGCGCATCGGCGGTTCACGATATACAGCTGACCCAGTTGCCGAGGGAGTCGTTCGTACCGCTCTTGCCGCCGCAGCCGATTTTCAGATTCGATTGGACCGGAGGTGAGCCTCTCGTTTTTAACGAGACCGCGACGTGCGGCGCGCCGGCGATTGCCACGGGTACGGCCCACGCGGTGTTCGTTTGGTGGGACTTGACGATGGACTCGGAGGCGAGGGTGACGTTGAGCTGCGCACCGGCCTGGGAACATCCCGACGCGAAAGAGTACATGAAGAAGGGAGCTAGTCTGGAGGAGGCGTCGGACAAAATCAACTGGCGAGATCACTGGATGCAAGCAGTTTACTACCTGCCCGAGGAGTGCCCCATCGAGATCGGCGAACACGTTAATCTCGTGGGCTCGCACGACGAGTACTCGTTCGCGTTTCACACGGAAAAGTGTGGTGACCAAAAAGCGAAGATGACCAATGGAACGTCGAATTCAAAGACGGTTTCGCCGATCTGCCATTGCTCGCTGCATCTCGCGTACTCGAGAACGCGCATCGGGCAGCTGAACGACGAGAAGAGAAATGCGAAGTACGTTCGCGCTTTGCGCAAGAGAATAAACAGCGAGACTGTTTGTCTCTGTTTGTCGGACGGCTCGATGTTCGGCCTCGCTGCTGCTTCCCTCGGTGCGAAGAGCGTCGTCGTCCTCGAACCGAGTTACCTCTCTCGAAGGACGCTGGACGGCTTCGTTAAGGCGAACGGGCTCGAATCGCGCGTTCGCATCGTCGAATCTATCGATGAATTGCCGATCGACGAGAGGCCCGATCTCGTTATCGGCGATCCTTACTACGTTACCTCGATACTGCCCTGGGACAATCTGCGCTTCTGGTATCTCGCGACGCGATGCGCACCCGGAGTACCGAGGATTCCAATGGCCGCGAGGATTCGAGCGGTCGCCGTGGAGTTCAAGGATCTTCACAAGATTCGCTCGCCGCTCGGAGTCTGCGAGGGCTTCGATCTCACGGCCTTCGACAAAATAGTACAGGTAAATAATTTAATTACCTTCCGTTAGGCATTTTCGCTGTTCGATTTATTAACCGTTTGGATATCTTCCTATGTTTTGAACTTTGTTTTTTTCCTTTTTTTTTTTTTGAGCAGGCTTCCAGCGAGATAAGTGACAACCCCGTGGAGGCTCATCCACTATGGGAATATCCAGGACGCGCTCTCGGTCCGCCGTTCGATCTCGCGCATTTTGATTTCACTGAAGACCTTACGGAGAATCGGGTGACAAACTTTTCCGGCGACGCTCCCTTCAGCGCGACGGGCACTTGCAACGGTGTAGCTATCTGGGTTGACTGGTATCTCGACAACGAGACGACAGTCTCGACCGGTCCTACGCGTGAGATCGTGCCCGGACAGAGGATATCGTGGGATTTCCACACGCGGCAGGGAGTCTTCCTTCTGAGAAATATCGCTGAGGTGAGCGAAACGTCTCTCCTCGGCTGGACGTTCTCCCACAGAGCGGAAAATACCTGGCAGTGTGACTTCGAATTCGAAGTAAAGCAGAAAACAGCCTAATCGATTTTATGACGATGTCTCGTCCCTTTTAATTGTAGATAAAGTTATAATTGACGAAAAGAAAAAAAATTATATAGCCGAACGTTACGACGGTGCTTCCGGAAGTATACGCAATTGTTTCGCTAATCTTTTGCCGATGAGTTTTGGGTAGGTCTTCTGTTTAATCAGGTACTCCTTGCTCTGGTGAGTTACGGCTCCGTTTTCCAATTGGAATCTGCAGAGATGGCGAAGCGGTCCGAGCATCGCATCGCTCAGCCAGGGTTTTCCCTCGAGGAGGGACAACGACAGCGCTCCGGACTCCAGAGTCGAGAGGCAACCCTCGGTCGGCTGTGTTCTTATTACGTATTCGCTCGCCGGAACTCCGACGAGTTTGCACGCTCGCAAGTAACACAGCGACGGGCTCGAATGATAAATCGCCTAAAACGAAATTAATAACGAATCGATTACGAGTCATCGATATTTTCGCGGGCATCGCTGAACGAAATAAAAATAATCGAAAGTATTTACTTTAGCTTGCGGCCAAGTGCCGTCCAGCAGCACGAGGTTGTAAGGCCTCTGTCCATCAACCCCGACGACCGGAAGTCGATCTATGCTTACCGCGTTCGCGGACGGATATAGCAATATAGTGTCCGTGTCCTCAAGAATCTCCATGAGACCCTCGTGCTTAGGCGTCGGGAATTTTTTGCCCCTGAGAATAAAAAAAATAAAAAAGGTGCATATTAGAGCTGGGAAAGTACCAAAAAATTCTTCAAGTACAAAGTGCAAATTATCACAAGTACTTGAAATATCAAGTACTTTTCGCAATTAGGTTCGTAGCATCAAGTGTTATGTACGCTTAAAAAAACGGTGCCAAGTAATTTACACGTGGCTTCCTCACTGTCAAAAATCGCTAACTGAAATTTTCGTAATTCTTCGTTTTAAGACTATTTTTAATCTATTCTTCACTTTTTTCTATTTAAAAAAAGTCATAACAAAATACATAAATAATTTCATAAAATGTTTGATAAAAAAAAAACAGCAAAGGATCCGTTCTCATTTTTTTTTACATTAAAAAAAATAAATTCTCGTTAAAATTATACTTATTGAAAAGTTTAGACAGATAATCATATATTTATAGAAGTAGGATTTTATGTTACTTAAATCGTTAAAAAATGTACTTAAAGTACTAGACAGTACATATGTACTTCAAGTACTGTCCAGCCCTGGTATATAACATCGCATTGTTCTCTGGGAATTAATTTTTGTTTGCAATTTGAGATTTTTTGTTACCTGAAAGTGAGGCACTTTCCCGGTTCGAGGGCAAGCGCGAGCATCGGTGCAGTCCGCAAACATCGTTTAACTTCCGCTGGATGTTGAAGTATTATTATTCGAGACTGTGGGCACAGTCGATTCTTCGGTAATCCGGGGCACCAGCAAACTCCCACGGGTCTTCTGTAGATAGCATTATTGTACAATAATTAGAAAAAAGGAGCGTTTGAATTTTGCAGGTTATGTGACATTTGTGTAAGTCGTTACTCACTTGCACTGTCCACATTTGTCTCGCATTATCGGGGGATCCGCTGGAATCGCTGACAATTCCTCCCAAACGTCATTCTCGTTTGTCATCGCGTTGCCTCCCGTTAATTGTTACGGGTTTGATCGAGCTTGACAGCTATCGTGCCGCAGCCATGTATGTTTGTTTCGAACAAATTAAATGATAACCGGTAAAATATGCCAGCGGGTAACTTTACCGGTAAATATAGCAATTGATTACGATATTATAAGCGAGGCTCTATAAAATCAGCCATGCAACTTTAATTTACAAAATTGCAATTTATACCATTTGATTAGTGGTCGTTTGGTGATGATTGGTAGCCTAATTAAAACATTTGGTGATCAGTCGTTTAATTACAATAATTAAAAACAGGTATGAGAGCCAAAGCTGACAACATTTTTCTTTCTCCAAATTGCTTCAAATAGGCCTCAATCGATGCGGAATCATTTGGTGGTGAAGAATAATATAATTGAAACGTTTGTAACTTATTTGGCTAATTTTTTTTTTTTTTTTTTAACTAAGTGCGCCTTAGAGTGGACATTCATTAGTGAGAGGTACTCTGCTATGCTCTATGGTCACTACGTAGCTTTATAAAATTAACCCTACAACTGTAATTGAAAAATGTACAGTTTATACCATTCGACTACTGGTCGTTTGGGGGTGAATGGTGACTGGTAGTTTAATGAAAACATTCCGAGGTCAATCATTTAATTACAATAAGAAAAAAAATATCGAGACCCACAGTTGGCCAACATTTTTTTTCTTCTTCACACAGGGCTTCAAGTAGGGCTCAATCCATGCGGAATGGTTTGGAGGTCAAGAATGATATAATTAAGTGTTTAATAATCCTTACCACAAGTGTTTCTGTTCGATCTTGATCAAACTTATGTGGTTTCTAGAGAAAAGATGTTTTATTTGTTGGCATTTTAAAAGATTTTTTAACGGTCTAGTTTTTCGCAACGGAATTTCAAAGTTACGTATTTTAACACAGGAAGGATGGGGTCTGACCGTAAAAAGGATACAATGTAGCGTTTTTTTCTGTCAATTTCTGTTCAATTGAAATAAAACACTAACTGAAGAGCATACTTTACTACAAATGGTATCCAAATTTGAAAAAGATTTACGGTCTCGTTTTCAGCTGCCGTTAAAAAACGAAGCGTCCTTCTCTTTCAAGCACACTTGCTTTGTATAACCTTTCTCTCTCGCACAGTGACTACCGCGTTCAGCAGAGACCTTCTTCCGTGTCCCCCTCGCGTTTCTGGTACGGATATCCTCAAAACGTTTCGTGGTTACTCATTTGGCTAAAAAATGTAAAAAAAGAACGACGCGCGCCTTACGGTGGGGGTTCAGTAGTGCGTAGTAGGCTGGTGGCCATGGACCATTAATTATGATAGTTATGTAGTTATTGAAATTACCGCCGTTAAGACATTGTTAGTCACCGTGGTTATTTTACCGCCTCGTATCACCATCAGCGCAACCATCCAACACCACATACAGTCGGTGACAGCTTTTTCAGTTATATATTAAAAATGAACGATCTATATGTTTAATATCCGTCCAAAAGCTAACATAGGAGCTTGCAGCTGTATCGAAACGCGGCCTGCACGTCCGCGGAAGTTGCACAGGCAGTCGCTCGCTTTTGCAGCTGATAAAGAAAATCGCTCCCTTATCACAACAAACATCCCGATCTCGTCGTGCAATATCGTCAAATGTTCGTCTCTCGAATTTTCAAATGCCGAGTTCTTTACGTTCCCGTACAGTCTTTCGTATTTATCAGGTATGCATTTAAAAAAAAATACGATTCAAAAAGATAAATATGCGCTTTCCGAGAGGTTATAATGCCGTGATTCATCCTGTCCCTGAACATCGTCGATTTTCCATTGGCGAACCTAACTTATGTAAAAAAAAAAAAAAAACTTTCAGCGTTCTGCTACACAGGGGCGGGTTCCATCTGTCTTGTCAGTCATCAGATCCGACGGGCAGTTTTAAAATATGTAATTTTTGTTTTCATAGTGCATACAAGAATATATCTGTTCGTGAAAGCTTTTACGGAAAATATTGTTTATCGCACCGGCGCCCGCCGAAAGTGTCTCGCGTGACCCGTAATGTAATGTGTACAAACGATTTGGATCTATCGATCGAGCAAAGCTCCTCGCTGTCGAGGCGCTCAGCTGACCACGTTCGTGACTAAATAAACCAAACGCGGAAACTCGAAATTGTTACTCGAACGGCTGGTTGAGCCTTCGGGAATTTTTTTCGCCGTAACGCGAAACGACTAATGATCCACGCTGCTCCGTTCATTGTCTAATTCACTCCGTGGTAAACACTCGTCGAGTGTAGTTCTCTCGCGCGACCGTCATAACCGTTAAATTGACACCTTGACGAGCGCTCTCAAGGCTCGACGTCGCGTCACTCACGTACCGCGCGATCGATCGTCGGAAAAATCGTCGAGCGCTGTCTATTTTTTTTCGTCGCGCTTGAAACAAAGCGAAATGTCGTCGTTGGATCGAACCGCCAAGATATCAGAGTCCGAGACTCCGGCCTCCGATAACGAGTAAGATCGTCTCTCGGAGAGTTCCGGGCAAAAATTTATCTGTTCCCTAAATTTCAATTTTTATTCGCGCGACGTCCATCCGTCGAGATATCTTTTGCTCAATTGAAAAATTTAACTGTCTTCGTTGAATTTTCAGACGCCAAGCCTCAGAAATGAAGACGCCTGTTTTGTCGGGACAGCATAACGATGGGATAAAGGAGCGTTACGACAACATCAAGAAGTCGCAGAATGACAAACTTGCGTACCGGGGCCTGGTGCTTAGCAACGAGATGAGAGTGTTGCTGATAAGCGATCCGACCACGGACAAGAGCGCGGCGTCGCTCGATGTAAAAATAGGTAAATCACAGCTCGTTCCTCATTCGATTAACTATCAATATGTGATAAACAAATTGCTTGATGGACAATGATCTCTGAGACAACTGTTAATGTATAGTTAAAGGATATAATAGAAGCGAAAGTGTTCGTACAATTATTCAATCGACACTCGATTGTATATTTTATGCTATATTGTATGCAGTTAAAATTGTTGTTTCTTAATTTAAGTTCATTGTTAAAAGAAATTGTAAACTTAATGCATTGGACTGAAAGTTTTTGTGGAGTAAGTGGCATATTAAATTCAATGTACAATTGTGATGAGAAATTACTGAATTTGTACAGCGAAATTAAAGTAAATTATTGGATTTAAAGTACTTTTATAATAAAATCAAAATTTAATTTGTTATCGAATTTCTCTTTTTACGTGAAAATAACAATAGAGGCAACGGTGGTTACTGTGATCGTGACCACGCGTATATAGCTAAAGTTACAAATATTAATTGATTTAATTTAAATAAGAATTAAAATACTATAAAAGGCTTTATATTTTTTACAATTTAGTTGTAACTAAAGGTACAAAAGATATTTCACCTGAAATGTTGATCTCGAGTTATTCATAATATATATTATATGATATGTAATATGTACTATAAACATTTAATATATTAATTAATTTTCATCATTGTATCATTTTTTTTCACCGTTCGATTTTCAGGTTTCATGAGCGATCCAGCAGATCTGCCCGGACTGGCCCACTTCTGCGAGCACATGCTGTTTCTGGGAACGGAGAAGTATCCGGACAAGAACGAGTACAACGCGTTTCTGTCCCAGCACGGAGGAGCGTCGAACGCTTCGACGCACATGGACTACACGAATTATTACTTCGACGTTACGCCCGATCATCTCGACGGAGCTCTGGACAGATTCGCCCAATTTTTCCTGAAGCCCCTGTTCACCGAAACGGCGACGGATCTCGAAGTGAACGCGGTCAATTCCGAGCACGAGAAGAATATCGCCAACGACGCGTGGCGGGCCGATCAGCTTGAGAAATTTTCGGCCGATCCGAGTCACCCTTACTCGAAATTTGGCGCCGGTAACAGAGAGACCCTGGACGTACTGCCGAAACAGAAGGGCATCGATGTTCGCGGGGAGTTGCTCAAATTTCACAATACTTGGTACTCGTCGAATATCATGGCATTGAGCGTTCTTGGAAAAGGTTTGCGATAAACTCTCGTTAATTTATAATCGTTAAAAAAATTATTTTCTCACGATGGAGCCTTAATTTTTGTACGTCGGCAGAGAGTCTGGACGAGCTGGAAAAAATGGTTGTCGATAGATTCGCGAATGTAGGGAACAAGAACGTCGAGGCCCCGACTTGGCCGGAGCATCCTTATAAGCCGGAGCACTTTCAGACGAAATGGTATGTCGTGCCGGTGAAGGACATACGATATTTGAACATGACCTTTCCTCTGCCGGACTTGCACGAGCACTACAAAGCGGCTGTAAGACGAAACTCCTCTCTTTCGTATCGTGATCGATGTAACGAAAGTTCTGTTAATCCATCGAATTCTTTGTCTCTCATAGCCTTCCCACTACGTCTCGCATCTTCTCGGTCACGAAGGCGACGGCTCTTTACTGTCGGCCTTGAAGAAGGCGGGCTGGAGCGATTCGTTGATGGCCGGCAAACGAACCGCTGCCAGAGGAGGTTGCAACTTTTTCACCGTCGTCGTCGATCTGACCGAGGAGGGTATCCAACACGTGGACGACATAATAGCCCTGCTGTTTCAGTACATCAATATGTTGAAAAAGGAGGGTCCCGTCGAATGGATATTCGACGTGAGTCCGCGAGCACAATTGCGCGAAACTCTCGGGCTCGTTGAACTTCCGGGCCGATCCTAATCGCTCACCGTTTCGTTTCCAGGAATACAAGCAGATATCGAAGATGGACTTCGATTTCAAAGAAAAATCTATGCCCCGCAATTACGTTAACGGAACGGTCCGAGCTTTGCAGAAATATCCGATCGAGGAAGTGCTGATCGCTTCCTGTCTCTACAGAGACTGGCGCCCGGACCTGATCAACATGATCGTCGATCATCTCGTGCCTCAGAATATCAGAGTGTACGTTGTCGGCAAATCCTTCGAGGATATCGCCACTGAGGTGGAACCCTGGTACGGAGCCAGGTTCAAGAAGGAAAAAATACCCCAAGAAGTCATAGACAGGTGGAGCAATTTGGGTTTATCGTCGGAGCTCGCTTATCCGACGAAGAACGAATTCATACCCGAGGACTTTGTTATAAGAGCGAATGAGAAATCTGTTATCGAAAAGTTTCCAACGATTATCGACGATTCGCCCTTTATGCGCGTATGGTTCAAGCAGGATGACGAGTTTCTCCTGCCCAAGGTCAATCTTACTTTTGAATTCGCTAGGTAAGGAAGATAGGATTTATTCATCGTACTTGTTGTCATTAATTTTGGAGGATTGCATTCATTGTCTTTTTTTTCTTCGTTTCGCAGTCCTCTGGCGTATATTGACCCCGTGAGTTCAAACTTGACCTACATGTACATCCAGTTGGTGAAGGACTCTCTGAACGAGTACGCTTACAATGCGGGACTCGCGGGACTCAGCTGGGAATTCAGTAGTAGCAAATACGGAATAACAGTGAGTACAAAATTTCCCGTAAATTTTCTTTTCTACCCTGTGTACCTGCACTGTAAAAATAAATTGTAAATGTAACGTACTGGAACTTGAAATTTGCCTACGTTATTTTCATTACATGAACCTTGAGGTACTTTTTTTGTAAAATGAAAACACCAGATGTCAAAATTACAAATATTTAGCCTGAAATTTATCAAAATTTAAACCAAAAATACAAATTTTACTATAAAATTTTTACGCAAATGTGCTTGAAATTTCAAGAACAGTTTACGTAAATAATATTTCAATACCGTTCATTCATTTTCGAACAAAATTTGTTTACCGTGTGGATAGTCATGATAATTTATTCACAATTTACTAAGCTGTTAGAGAATCGCGCAAAACTTCTTTTGCACTTTTCCTCGGATTCGCTCTAAGCTGAACAATGATAGCTGAGAGCAGTTTTAAAACTGTTAATTTCAGTTAGCGATCGGAGGCTATCACGACAAGCATCGGACATTGCTGGAGAAAATAATGGACAGAATGGTGAACTTTACCATAGACACGAAGAGATTTGCGATATTGAAGGAAAACGTGAGTGCCGCTCGAGAGTCGGTGAACGCGTGTCGAAGTGACTAACGAATTCTTGCAAAAACATTTTCCTTTCAGCACATCAGAAGCCTGAAAAATATGGAAGCGGAGCCACCCTACAAACATGCCGTGTACTATCTGGCTGTACTGCTGGCGGAACAAGTTTGGAAAAGGGACGACCTGTTAGGAGCCACCGCTCGTAAGCAAATCAGCAGATCTTAAAGCCGGTGGCAACGGTGTAAAAAAAAAATTGTAAATTTAATGTACCGGACTAGGAGTTTTTATGCAAAACCTGGTACATTAAATTTAATGTACAATTGTGATGAAAAAATCATATACTTTTTCATTAAAATTAAAGTAAAGTATTAAAATTAAAGTACTTTTATAGTAAAATTGAAATAAATTATTAAAAATAAAGTATTTCCAATGTTTTTAATACACCGAACAATAATTTTGCTTCCTCATAGAGGAAGCTTTGTTTTTTCATCATAATTGTACATGAAATTTAATGTATCAGTATTTGCACAAAAACTTCTAGTCCGGTATATTAAATTTCACACGAATTTTCTTTACTGTATAATCTTCGGGCTTTAGGACTTTAATGTTATTGACATCGAAACGATTGCAGATGTAACTGTGGAGAAACTTCAGGAATTCGTGCCACAGTTGCTGACAAAAATGCACGTGGAGTGTCTCGTTCATGGTAATTTGACAAAATCGGAAGCACTGGAGACCGTGCAGCTTGTGGAATCAAAATTGCGGGAACCCGCCCGTGAGAATAGCGAACGATGCATCGTGCCTCTGCTACCGAGACAGTTATTACTGTACCGCGAGGTCAGCTTGGACAACGGTGAGGCTCGTCAATCATTCCAAACTGTTTCCCCATGCATCGACAGTATATATTTTTTTCCTATAATTCGAGAAAAATTATTTCAGGCTCTCATTTCTTGTATCGCGTTGAGAACAACGTTCACAAATCTTCCTGCACCGAGGTGTATTGGCAGAGCGGGTTGCAGTCAACTGAGTCGAATATGCATCTGGAATTGCTCGCTCAAATTATATCCGAACCATGCTTCAATATTTTGAGGACACAGGAGCAGCTCGGTTACATAGTTTTCAGCGGTATACGGAGAGCCAACGGTGTCCAAGGACTTAGGGTCATTGTTCAAAGTGATCGACATCCGAATTTCGTGGACAATCGAATTGAAGTGTTCATGGAATCGATGCTGGTGAGTAGATTAAGAATAAACATGTTCTCTGCCGGGCTCTATTGCGTCCTCATAGAGGAAGCTTTCTTATGGTGAAGGGAAATAATTTTCGTGATTTTAACGAAAACGTGTTCAGTATGTTCCGAAAAATCATATTTAGAATTTCCTTTATTCGCTAAACTTTCTCTACGAGGAAGCCAAAAATACAGACACTGCTTCGTCATAGAAGAAGCTTTGCGAATAAAGGAACATTATGAGAAAGCGATATGACAATTTCAATTTTCAACTTTTTATTAATTTGCTCGTTCTGTATAGTGTGGGATTCGTGCGTGTCCGAGGTTCCTTGGCGCTTGACCACTCACCGTGGGTTCCTTAATACATCTGTTCCTGTCTCTGCCTGCATTCCAGATATATTCCAGAGAAAAATAAAAAATATTGCTTGTAATGTCACTTCCACTGTGTAGATTCCATTTTTCGACTGGAATTTACACCTCGTACCGGAAATACGTCACTTTCGGTTGAATGATGACATTTTTTAAACCGGCAGTGACGTTTTTCCGTATGACGTTACTGTCGGTCGAAAAATAAAATTTTCAAACCGGACGCGGCTGCGAGCTATTGAACTAATATTGAAACTCACCCACTGCTTTTCTGCAGACTAGTAACTTTTTGTCGATAATGATTTTTGAATTAAGTGATACCTTACCGAATGAGCCGACAACAATACATATATCTTCGATAAATTCGATAGAAAATCGCAATATGGTGGCCCTTGGACTTGTAGTAGAGAGAAATTAATGCATTTGTCCGATTTTTATCTGTCAACAGGAAACACTAAACAACATGAGCGATGAGGAATTCAATAGACACAAAGCATCATTGGCCACGCAACGTCTCGAAAAGCCAAAAATGATGGGAACCCTCTCGACAGTGTTCTGGAGCGAAATATCTACCCAACAGTATAACTTCGATCGTACGAACATTGAGGTTGCTTACCTAATGACACTGACGAAAGAACAGATTATTCAATTCTTCAAGGTAAGGTCAGGTGGCAATGCCGTTACGGTGATTCGTTCCATTCGAGTGGATTCGCGAGGTTTTATCGTGTTAATTTTTTTTTTTTTTTGCAGGAAGTCATCCACGAAAAATCGCCGATGAGGCGAAAGCTGGCGGTTCACGTAGTGTCGACCGCAGAAGGCGGAGCTGGATTGGTGGAGTCCGTCGAGGAGAAGAACGAAGATCAAACCGCTGCGGTTCCGGTAGAGATCAAGGATATCGTTGCGTTCAAAGCGAGCCAGTCGTTGTATCCACTGCTGAAACCGTTCAACGGTATCCCCAGAAAGGGACAACGCTCGAAGCTGTAATAGTTGGGACATTCGATCACTCGAGAATGTTTCAAAATTAACTCTAACGACCACTCGGTCGTTACGATTGAATAGAAAATTTGAAAGTGCATGAGTTCGAGGTTGTATCTTCATCAGCACGCGTTTTACGATAATCCAAATGCAATATTGCAAATAATAGTGCATAACTGAACGAATAGCGGCCGTCGCGTAGGAGTTACTGATGGTCTGTAAAAAATGGCACACTAAGAAAAAAATTACACTTAAATTTTACAGTGTGATTGCAATAATAGCGTGCCTTCAGCGATTTTTATAGTATTCGAAGAAAAACGAAGATACAATCGATATCATTGACGCGTAAAACAAGAAAAGATTATGGAAAAATTCATGTACATAAATAAAGGAATAGCTTTCTTTTCGTGATTAACGTTTTCGTACACGTTATTCAACCCTTTCGGCAGAGAGGCACGGATCGTCAGGAGGGGATGACCGAAGATTGAAAAATTAGGAAATAAAGTTGTTTATTAATCGTATTTAAATTAATACATACAGGGCTTTTGAGTTTTCTACACAGTTTCATTATGCATACAATAACAATAATCAATGGGAAACAATATACAACGGAAATATACAAATACTCTTCTGTAAATTGATTACGTCTTACATTTTTGTTTTTCTCGTTCAGCGTTTTGTTGTTTTTTTCTTCGTATTAATATTATACAATTGATCGGTACGAAATCGTTGACGTTCTCGGTGTCGTGGCGTTCCCGCGATTCGACCTGCTCGAGATAGTTTTCGGTAAAAAATCTCGTTATATTACATCGGGTAGAAAAAAGAAAGACAAACGCTCTACGAAGTTGCAAAAAAGCACGAGAAGAAAAAACATCGAGATTGACAATCAGTCTCGGTCTCGCAAACGCCCGGTCGCTCAAGATTCTAATTAAATTGATTAAATTGCCTAAGGGAGATCGACGTTCGTTATAATCGCTCGATTGACGTCTGAGAAAAGGGGGGGGGGGGGTTGAAAAACGAATTCGGGAAGTCGTTTCTTGGACGGCTGGTCAAAGATCAAAGCGCGGAGAACAAAACGGCGCTCGGCTCGCTCGACGTTTCCGTTGGCCGAAACACTCAGCGCTGCTAAATAAAAAAAATTCAGCAAACGGCGAAGCGCGCATCTAATATTTACTACATCTACATCCTCGATCACACACACTGATGGTCGGTGGCGTTAAAAAATCTAGACACTCCGAAATTCGTTAAATTATGCGAGTTTTTTTTTCTTCATCTTTCGTTCATTTGGCGTAATGTTCTTTTTTTATATCGTAAAGTGTAGTAAGGCTTCTTCGATGTCTGACGTTCACTTTTTTCGCGGAAGGAGTTTACAATTTATTTTCATTAATTTTTCAGCTAATGGAATTTGTCTCTATCTCTACCGGCCTCGTTGACGTTTTGTAAAAGCACGGAATCAATTAGACTTCTCGAAGTTCAGTGCACGTGCGATCGGAGCTTGCGTCCGAAGGGGACACAGTGAAAGAAGAACACGAGAACCGAAGGAGCCAACGACGATCTAGCCTAAGTGTCACGTTTCTTGCTTGGCCAGTCGCGCCATACTTACAACGCGCTGTACTTACAACGTACAGCGTTTTTTTTTTTACGGATCAATTACTCCGGCAGCTATTCCGGTCATCTCGAAACAATTTTTCGATTTTCAGCTTGCCCAGTCTTACTTCTATTATACACATTTGTTCAAATAAATACACGGCTATCACATTAATACACTCGCTCGAGACTTTGCAGTTCTTGTCGTTAGCCCAAAGCCATTTTTTTATAGCATTTTTTTCCATACCGCCAACTCTTCGTCTTTTTTCTTCATCTATCTGGTTCGATTTCTCTAGAGAGTACCACGTGAAAATTCGACATTCGTTCGGAGCGAGTTACAGACGATCAAAAACCACGACGGGACTCGCACGAAATAAATATACAATACGCGGAACTCGCGGAAGTTTTTTTTTTTTGAGAAAAATGGGAATACGCATTATTCGGAGTGTGCTTGACGTAACAAGAAGGAAGGCCTCTCTTGTCTGTCCTTCGTTAATTCAACTATATACATCGTCGACCCGGAAAATATACACTTTTCGTTGAAAAACCCCCGACGTTTCGACATCACGAAGAACAATCGTCATTGTTTTCGATCTCTCGATTAATCCTCGAGGCTCCCCGACGGCGTCTCGGGTCTCGGTCGGCACCGACGCGCGGTTCGCTGGCACTTTTATCCTTCGATGTCCTAATCGCTCTCCGGACTCGCTTCGAGCGCGTCGAAGCAACGCGGAGCGTCGCAAACGTTCCAGGCTTCCCCGCCACCTCGTGGACGCGCGCCCGCTAAGGGGGGAGAAATCTCGCGGGTGCCTCGTCGAAATTCCGAGGCTAAATTCAGTCTTGCCCGCTACGGAACTTCATTGTTACTTGGGAAAAAAAGCCCGTTAGTCCTTCCCGGCGTGGCTTAACTCTTCGAGTGTACGTTCGTCTTCTGGGCCTTCTTCTTCCTCGCTGCTAACATGTCGTAGAACGGATTGTGCGATATACTTTGTCTGCAAAAAAAGAAACGCACGAGCGATTGGTATCGTTATCGATCCGAGAACCAACTCATTTTTTATGACCCTGAAGACATCCGCACGAGTCGAAATTTCGTCAAGTTATAACGGCTGTTTTGCACCCGTTATGTGTACCGTTTTTTAGTAGTGGAAGTTTTTATGCATAAACTGGCATATTAAATTTCATGTATAGATGTGATGAAAAACTAACATACGGTATATTAAAAACTTTAGAAATACTTTACTTTTAATGATTTATATTAATTTTAGTATAAAAGTACTTGAAATTCAATAATTTAATTTGATTTCACCGTAAAAGTTCGTTAATTTTTCATCACAATTGTACGTTAAATTTAATGTACCAGTTTTTGCATGAAAACTTCCAACCCGGTGCATTCAATTTACAATTGTTTTTAACAGTGCACCATGCAGATATCTTCAGGTCATATTTTTTTTTTTAATTTCAAGCATTGTCAAGCCTTCAAGAAAATTTTACCTGACGCATTTGATCCACTCATCTTTCTCCTCATCCGTGGCCGCCGACATCCTGTACACGGTGTGCTTTCCTGCGAGCATTAAAACAGTGCAAGTATTTAATACGGGCGAAACACGACAATTCCATTTGCGAAGCGAGCCCATTACTTCGGCACACGTGCACCTGGGTAAACCGACTGTACATATATAATGACTCTAAAAAAGAAAAAGTGCGGAAAAGTGCGTACCTTCAACGACCTTTCCCTCGCTGTCGGTTTTGCACGCTTTGATGAACTCCGAACCGGCGGCGTAGAGCTCGAAGCAATGTGGCTTGTGTCTGTCCTGGACCTCCCTGACCTGAATGTTTTCCAGGGGAATTATACCCCGCGGCTCCTTGTCCGTCGTGTACTCGAAATAGTACAGACAGTTGTCGTTAAGGATGAACCATCGTCGCTTCCAGCTCTTGTAACGTCCGCCTGTAACAATTCGTACGATGAAGCTTTTTTTTCTTTCATTTATTTTTTTGGGAAAATACAGAGAGCCGAGGATACGGTTCGGAAGGTCGGGTGATCTCTAGAGTCACTCGTGGTTACTCGCGGACCGGAGATGTGGTGGTTTATTTACCTGCTGTCTCCGTCAGGGCAGCGGTGCGGGACAGAGAGGCACACACACACTCGGTCAGTAAAGTTAATATGCATATTCGATATTTGTATGTTGCATTTAGTATGTACAGTCACGTCGTTGACAAGGTCGCGAAAGCTAGCTATGACTCTAACGGCAAGGTAACGATTCACTATAATGGATCTCTAAACGACGGGATGCACATTGGACACTCGTTGGGAGTGTCGATGGTGAGATGAGATTTGTCAATTTTTTTTTTTCATTTTTAAAATTTTTTTTCCTACTATAACAAACATCGCAAGACTCGTGCTCCGTTGCGTGACATTCGCGGTTTTTGCGAGCAAAGTTCGACGACGAGGAACGAGCGTTACCTTGCTTCCACAGCCAACCCTCCTTGTCGGGATTGAAGAACGTGTGCATCAGATCGTTGCCATCGTCCTCCGGGATCTTGAAGGGTTCCGTCTTTATACTCTCGTACAGACTCTGAAATTATAAATAATAAGGCTGTAGTATAAGCGAAAGGGTGTCGTATCGTCCGAATTGTCACCGTAGGCGACAATCAGAGCTAGTTTGCGACGCTACCTGCACATACATAAATATTGTAACGAATTGGGCAAAGCGGCCAATGAATGGAGAGTTAAGCAGACGAAAAAGCCAATGAGCGGACGTATTTTATGCACGTGCTCTTATGGAAAGTGCCCATTCATTATCCCTGTCCATTCATTTGCTGGTTTACCGTGTAGAGGTGAGGATGGACCGAGACAGACTATATTACATAGATCGATTAAGCAGATGACAACAGTCTTGATCGGATTTTCTGAGAGAACAGACGTGTGAAAGTTCGTGCTCGAGATATTTAGCTGCGATTGTACTTATAATATCCGCCCCAAAACCAAATACGCACGTTATTTATTCCACGAGAACGTAAAAATATATTAGCGGGCTTTTTCGGCTCGGTCGGGTTTCTCTGAGTGGAGCGGAAAATTAAATCGGCCGAATCGACGTACGAGTGAAAATCATGTGTGCAAAGGCGCTTCTTTCGAATCGTAAAACTTCTGACACTTTATTTTTCCGAATTGTCAAAATGCCGAAAATTTATTGTTTTCGAATTGCGAAATTTACAAAACTTTGTTCGTCCCAATCTGCATTTCAGCGAACTCTTCGGACGTGTCAATCGACCGAACGTTATGCCTTCGAATCGCTACGTGACCGAACGTCATTTTTCCGGATACCAATTTCACCGCAATTCATTCTTCCGAATAGTTAAACTTCCGAACATCAAGTGGCTGAATCGGCATTCTTCCGAATCGCCAATCAACCGAATCACGAAACTAAATGATACGAGTGAATAGTCTGACCGTCTAATATTATATCTGTTCGTAAAAAATCGTACGATGAGTACGACGCGATTGGGGTAAATTACTTGTCGGCTAAACACTATTCGGAAGAATGAAGATTCGGCCACTTGACGTTTGGACGTTTAACGATTCGGGGAAAGTAATTTCGGTCGAAATTATTATTCGGAAAAATGACGTTCGGTCAAATGACGATTCGGGGGAATAACGTTCGGCCAATTAATTATTCCATAGAGTAACGTTTGTTTAAATCAAGATTCGGAATAACCAAGTCGTGGAAATTTCACGATTCGGAAAAATAAAGATTCAGCGGTTTGACGATTCGAAGAAATGACGTTCGGTTAAATAACGATTCGGAAGAACAACGTTCGGCCAATTACTTTTTCCAAAGAGTAACGTTCGTTTAAATAAAGATTCGGAATAATAAAGTTATGGAAGAAGTACGTGTTCGGACCCATGATTTTCGGCCACACGTCGATTTGGCCGATTGAAGTTTGGGCAAAATATAATATGGCTCCTCTCTGCGTCTCTCCGTGAGTGGTCGCGTGAGCGGGCAAAGACACGCACCGTACTTTGCAATATTATAGACGGACATATGTACGCCTTTACCGTCCGGAGAGTCGGCGGCCGGATCGCTAAGTCCATTGACTACGGCGCTTGGTAATATAACGCGGGATATAACAGTTAATAGAGGCAATTTCACGAACGAAGAGCGGAGAGAGCTTC
This sequence comes from Stenichneumon culpator, assembly GCA_964017025.1. NCBI lineage: Eukaryota > Metazoa > Arthropoda > Insecta > Hymenoptera > Ichneumonidae > Stenichneumon > Stenichneumon culpator. The sequence goes on from OZ024769.1 coordinate 13,454,339, forward strand.
CCCGTCGTCGTGTTCGTCGCGTCGACGGGAGCGTTTGGAGCTTGCATAAATCTGTCATTAGCGAATCATTGAAACAGAGTGGCGAAACCATCTCGACTCCCTCCCGCGTGTCGCTCTCTTGCTACATATACGGTTCTCGGCTCAGCGACATCGGATGGCTTGCATAAGCGCATCAATTACCTCGCACAGAGTGCGTCGCCGGGGCGCCGATCGCAGGATGCTACGCAACGAGACTCGAGCATGCGAAAGGTAACGTACGAAAGAATTATATACGGAAGAGCGGGGCAAAATGGCACGTTGGGGCAAAACGATACAGTGGGACAAAACGGGACAGAAAATCCGGATGTATCGATGGGAAAAAATGAGACAGTAGGTGAAAACACAATCTTCCAATTATTATTGGATGGGACAGTGGGGAAAAATGGGACAGAAAACCTGGATATGTCGATGGGGCGAAATGAGACCCTGGGTCAAAACGGAATCTTCCTATCATTATTGGATGGAACAGTGGGGCAAAAAGGGACAGAAAATCCGGATGTATCGATGGGGCAAAATGAGATAGCGGGTCAAAACGCAATCTTCCAATCATTACTGCATGGAACAGTGGAGCAAAAAGAGACAGAAAATCCAGGTGTATCGATGCGGCAAAATGAGACAGCGGTCAAAACGCAATCTTGAAATCATTATCGGATGGGACAGTGGGGCAAAACAGGACCAAAAATCCGCACGTATCGATGGGGCAATATGGGATAGAAAATCCGGATGTATCGATGGGGCAAAACGGAACAAAAAATCCGGATGTATCGATGGGGCAAAATGGGTAATTCCAAAATGGCTGGAAAATTGTATCTTGCCCACTATTCGGTTTTGCCCCGATCTTCCCTATATATAAATTTTGTTTCTCCTTTTCTTTACAAGCAGTTCCAACGACCGCAACGGGAATGGCGCAAATTACTATGAGGAAGTAGCGCGTCGCTGTGCGTCACGTATTTTTCGCGTTTGGAATTTGCGCTACGCGGTTTTCCCGGAAACCGTTCCGAGCTCAACCGTACGACCTTTAACGCGACGCGGGACAGATAGCCTTTGGCTAAACGGCGAACAAAGCTGCGATGAGTAACGACGGAGAGCTGTGATCAAAGATCAGCCGCACGCGAGAGACTCGTAATTGCGCGTGTGTGTGTGTGTCGCGCGAAACTCCCCGGTCGATTCTACGTAAAATCGATTTCTGGTTTGTATGTCGCCCGCGCGAGAGGAACTACCGGCGCTCGTCTGCTACCGTATGTACACGACGACGCCAGGCCCCATGGCAAACATAATAAATCTAACGTGCAGCCGAATGCCGTTGGCTGGGCTGGGCGGAACGCAAATTTGCATTCGTACACGACGATTTGCGTTGGAGGCTGCGAATCGTACATGAGCATACTGCGAGATAACTGCTGGATTCGTATTCCGTACACATTTTTTATTTTTCAGACGCTTCTATTTGAAAAAAAAAATTATGATTTTTTTTTCTACGCTCTTTCATCGTCCTGTATTGACAGTGGATCGCAAAAATGCGCCATAATAATTTTTTTGCGTCCGTCGTTGCAGAACGGTGTCCGAAGTATTTTTCGCCGCCGATCGCGAAACTACTTGTTTTACTTATTTTACTCCTGGTCCGATATTCGATACGAAAATTCGCGTCAATTGTTTTAAAAAATGTATTACTCTCGGCCATTGGCGAACCACGAGTTATACTGTATAAAAAATTTCTATGGAATTTAATGTACGGGTACTGGAAGTTTTTATGCTTAAACTGCTATATTAAATTCCATGTACTATTGTGATGAAAAATTAATGTTCAGTATATTAGAAACTTATGAAATAATTTACTTTAATATCTCCTCAAAAGTACATTAATTTTTCATCACAATTGTACATTACATTTAATGTACAAGTTTTTGCATAAAAACTTTCCGTCCGGTACATTAAATTTACAATTTTTTAAGTGTATTCCCGAGCTGCCAGACGAATGACGAATAAATAGTATAAAAAAGAAATTGCTGCATTTGTATCTGGTGAACATTTTTCTTAGGACTCTTCTATTCGACGAAAAAAAAGTAATAAAATTATGATGTTTTTCCCACATTTCTTCGTCGTCTGCAATCGACCATGGTTGCAAAAATGCGGCATAAAATTTTTGTTGCATTCTGACTACTGTGTCTCAGGTATCTTTTGCCGCCAATCTCGAATGCACTTATTTTACTTATATTTCTCCTGGTCCGATATTCGATACGAAAATTCGCGTCGATAATAAAAAAAAACATGTACGTATATTTACATATATTATTCTCGGTCATCGATCAGCCCCGAATTATTCTCGAGCGGCTTTGAATGGATGACGAAGAAATGGTATTGAAAAAAGAGAAATTGAAAATGATCCTCACCACCAATAGTTCTCTGGGAAGATCACCGCCGTTATTAATACCGCGATTCATAGTGATGAACTGCTCGACGCTCGGTTTATCCTTGACGCTCGGATTGTGCAACGAGGTGTTGAGCATAATTATCGCGAAGCTCAGTACGTAACATGTGTCGGTATTTGTGAATATGTTCGGATTAAGTTGGCAGTAACGCTGAGCGAAGCATTCCATCATACGATCGATCTTCTGTGCCTCGCCGGGTAATCTGAACGACCATAGAAACTGTCGGAGGGCCTGCACGAGAATGAGATCCGTGAAGTCGTGCAATTCGACGAAAGCCCGGAGAACGCGCTCGTTGAAGTCGTGACGCTCGCCGAGATAATCGCCGATTGCCGTTTTGTTGAGGCCCTCGCCTTTGTAGAGAAACTGCGCGACGTCCTCGGGTGTCGCAGCGAGCAGGTTGTGATCTATCAGGTACTCGATGCCCTTCTTCGGGTCCATGTTGAATTTCTTGCGGCCGATCGATGTCTGCTTCGCCTTGTTGGTCGGCTTTGACTCGTCCGGTGCCAAACCGCCGCCCTCCATCGCCTCCATCTCCGCGACAACTTCGCCGAGCTCATCCTTCAGTTGCTGCAACAAACGACACAAACACCATCAGAATCGGAGGCGGAGGAAATTATTTTTTAAATGTTTGTCTTCTTTTTTTCAACGAATTTATCGCTGATGTTATGTCACAAAGAATATATCATTAAAATTTAGTTGCAACTGAATTTATCACAGAAATTATGTTGCAACTGAATTTATTATAGCAACTATGCTACAATGAATTACTATAGAAATTATGTAGCAGCTGAATTTATCATAGAATTTATGTCGCAACGAATTTATCATAGAAACTATGTTTCAAGGAATATATCATAGATACTATGCTGCACCGAATTACCATAGAGATTATGTTGCAACCGAATTAACCACGGAAATTACGTTGCAGCGAGTTTATGATACAAATTGATCGACCAATATAAATGCCGCGATATATCTTGAACTATGACATATCTTAACGAGTGTGCAGAGCGGGCCCGTATGGCTCTTAATTACCGAAACTCGAGGTATTAATATAGCCACAGGGTGGCTTAGGATATCCGGGCCAATTACGACGAAATGCCTTTGCCTTTCGAGTCGCACCATCCGAGAAACTTGGCCACGGCAAACGACCCGACTTCGCGTATGCATTACACACGGCGACGAGTTTACACGAGCTCACGCATACGTCACACACGCGCACACATACATCACACACAACAAACGCACACATACACGAAGTTCGCACGATAGTGAATTACTCAACAGAGAACGGCGCCAACGCAAATTTTACATGCGTATACGGCAATAAGTACATAAATACAGTCCTGTAACCCTCCGGCTCTCACGATACGTCTGGCAATGCACTGAGCGCTATATTGGAAAATGAAAATCGTTTCCGTTTCGCAAGTACCGAGACTTATCGCGGAAACTCTTGACGGCCCAACTTTCTAATTGAGCCTCGCTGGCCACGGGTACTTTAATTTATATTTTAATAATCGTCCAATCAGAGAGCGCACTTCATTTGCGCTCGTATTTCACTCAACCGAGCCCGCTGAGTTTTCACGTGCCGGAGAAACCCCTCAAATGAACGGACGACGTATCTTAAACTCCAACGGTAGAACATCGTGCTTACGAAACACCTCTCGATCCCTCCGGCGGATAATCGCATTGGCAGAGCAATCGATAGAAGAATAAAAAAACACCGAATGTTTTTTTGTTTCCCAAGCTTTTGCAAGATTGATCAGAGATAATTTCACGTCTATCGATCAACTTTTGTGTACAATAGAATACAGTTAGGGGCCTTCGCAACCCTTTCCACTCGTCCCCCTCGCGTGCAGAGACGACATGCACGCAATCATTATTTATTCACCGCGAAGTGAAAAAGGGGATTCGCGGGGGGGACGGTGGGGAAAAAAACAGAAGAATACTGGCAAATGGGCGAATACCGTGGACGTGTAATTTCCGTGGGAGTCGGGAGGGTTTTCCGCGTTGCCAAGGTATCGTTGAACGCTCCCGCGTGGACGGTGCGAATAACGCAGCGATAATCTGTAGCGAATATCGAGGATGAAGTTCTCTCGGGGGGGAAAAAAATGGAGCTCGGAATTGTCCAGCGTGAGGGGCACGACGCCGCGAAGGGTAACTTCAGGGACGGGGAGTTCACCCTCGCGTTTCGAGTTTCGCCCCTCGTAAGGCCAGGTAATTGCGAAACTGAATTGCAGGCTTTTCCGGCCACGTGAGGCTCGTTATCTGCGCTCCGTTTCAAGGTGCATAGTTTAGATACGTTTCCAGGCACGGTTGTCCTCGCTTCTTTTTCTACGCCCGATGGAGATTATTGGAGCGCATGTTGATTGCATCGACAAATGGAGGTGGAAATGCGGTGCGAGGGTGCAGCATACTCTATAAAAAATAAAAATGCATGCATATATATATATATATAGTGTAAAAAAATTGTAAATTAAAAATACCGAACTGGAAGTTTTTATGCAAAACTGTTTAAATTTAATGTGCAATTGTGATGAAAGATTAGTATACTTTTTCATTGAAATTAAAGTCAATTATAAAAATTACAATACTTTCATAGTAAAATTAAGGAAAATTATTAAAAAATCAAGTATTCCCAATGTCTTTAATACACTGAACATTAATTTTAATTCATCACAATTCTACATGAAATTTAACATACCAGTTTTTGCATAAAAACTTCCAGTTCGGTACATTAAATTTCATACGATTTTTTTTACATTGTGTATAACATTCAGGGGAGTAAAAATAAATCGAGCACGTTATCGAAGATACTTGAGCGTGCGAGGAATGAAGCACATCGAGTGGAGGGTGCGATATCTTCCGATATAGAGTGGAGGGTCGACGAACGCTTCTTATCCCGGTCGTCGACATCCTCGACGAAAAAAACAAACACCTGGAAGAGTATTAGAAAAGAAAAAAAAAGAAGTGAAATAAGGTCGAGACTATCGAGTATGTAGTGAGCATATAAATGTTTTTCTTACAGCGAGAGCGTGCGGAAGAGACTGCTGTGGGGTGTGGTAAATCGAGGATAAACATCGTGACTTTTGCAGAGGTGACTTTGGCGTAGGGGAGTGAAAATATGACGAAGTGATAGGGAAAGATAATCACGATGAAGAGAAGAAAAAAAAAGGGGTGCGGCTCTTGGTTTTCCGTCCGTGTTAGTCGGGACTGCGGTGGCGACTGCGAGGATATCGCTGTGATGATCCGTACGAAGGGTGAACGGTCCTGGTTTGCTTCCCTCTTACAGGAAAGCGAACCGGCGCGAAGGTATACCACTCTACTGTATAGCGTTGCAGACACCCCAAGGGGTCGTTAAAGCTGCGAAGATCGTGGCTTGCCAGCCGACTTGGCTCGAGGTGTGGCACGCTCCTTTTTTTTTCTTCATTCCTTCGCACTCGACACGGCATGGACGATGATATATGCCGAACGAATAAGGATAGTACGACATTTCGCTCGAAAGACGAAAGCATCAAAATATTATTCGGCTCCGTGACTTCTCTTATCACGTACGATTTATAAGTTTCATTGATAATAATAATAATAATAGTAATTTAAGAATATATTATACTAGCAGATTGTTGTGGCTCGGGCGCTTCGCTCCCTGTCTATGAACTATGGAATTTGGAAACTGAAAATTTGCCGAAAGAAACCGAATTTCGAAACCGAAAGTACGTCACTTCCGGGTTGAAAATCTCATTTTTTGACCGGAAGTAAGTCACTTCCGGTTTGAAAATCTCATTTTCGACCCGGAGTAAGTCACTTCCGGTTTGAAAATCTAATTCTTCGACCGGAAGTGACATCATATCGGAAATATGTCACTTCCGGTTTAAAAATCTCATTTTTCGACCATAAGTGATAGATATACCGGAAGTACATCACTTCCGGTTTGAAAATCTCATTTTTCAACTGGAAGTGACACCATACCGGAAATGCGTCACTTCTCGTTTGAAAATCTCGTTTTTCAACCTAAAGTGACACCATACCCGAAATCCGTCACTTCCGGTTGGAAAATCTAATTTTTGCGGCTGGAAGTGACGTCAGACCGGAATTCAAAATTTGTGATTTCTAAATCCCATAGACCATAGCGAGGACACGAAGCGCCGGAGCCAAAACAACCTATCAGTACTTGATAACGAAGAGGAAGTTTAAACCACTAAAAAAAAACAAAATAACGTTGACGTCTGGGATTCACTTGTTTGCGAACGGAAGTCGTCCCTCCTGGTTAACGAGGATGCATACATACTCCTGTGGCTTTGTGGATGTACGCGTTTTCCCTTTGGGCAAGAGAGGACGACGGTAACGGGCGAGCACGGGGACTCAACGATCGCCCGCCGTGAAGACGAGAAGGAGGTAGACCGAGGTGGACGCGACACGCTCGGTGGTCGGCTCTGGTTCGCGCCTTGAGGAACACGACGTCGGGACATTGTGAATCCTTATATACTCACTACATAATTCTCCATGTATGTAAGAACAGTAAGTAAAGTATGTACACTTTGTGGCGCGGTACGAAGAGAAGAATGAGCCCTTGGAGTGTGTTATGTACCACCTCCGTAATAAACGTGTGGCGTGTCGACGAAGCCGACGACCAGTTTGTAAGTTCCTTTATTCCTCGGTCTCTCGCATCCGGTCGGCCTTTGGTCGCGCCCGGCTCGTCTCTCCTCGTACACTCACTTGTACGAAGCTACGTACGTGAATGAGAATCATCGATGTCGAGAAAACCGCGACGAGTGATTCATATTCTGACGGCGGAACATTTGTTTCTCGTCTATTGTACGAGAATGAGACGATTCTCGATCGACGATAGCGTGGCGTACACATTGAATTTTTTTTTGGATATTTAACAAACGTTTCTTGTCGACAAACTTACACAATTTTTTTGGTTGTCGACGGCAACCGTATTTTAAATAGTGAAATAGTAAAATAGCAAAATAGCAAAACAATAAAAGAGTAAAATTTAAAATTTAAAATTTGTAAAATTGTAAAATTATACTATTATAAAATTATAAAATTGTAAAACTGTAAAATTGTAAAATTGTAAAACTGTAAAACTGTAAAACTGTAAAACTGTAAAATTATGAAATTTTAAAATTGTAAAATTGTAAACAATACATTTTCTGTCAAATGTGGACACATTTTTTTAAAACTAGATACGAGAAATGTATAGGCACAGTAAGAAATTTACTAGTACAAGAGCCGGCGGAATTTAAATCAAGCCCGAAGTATCGCACGATGTTTCAATAATGTCGCGTTCTCGTTGCTTTTTGTTAGGCGCGCTAGTCCCTGTTCGCAACATCGACAGTGGTACCCTCTCCTCGTTTCACAACGTCGGAGAGGTTCTGCGGAACGTCCAAAGTCTCGGCCTAGCGAGCCAGCTGGCACGACGCTAACGCGTGTCTCTGAGCTTGCTGCATAGCCCGAGGCGAAACGACGACGACAACGATGATGCTGGCCGGGTAGGATTCAGTGTATCAAGCGTATACCTATGGCCAGCGATACCGGTAACCGTATAGCTGTGTATAATACGACAAGACGTCGGTAGCGAGAAAGCGAACGCCTAATCGTCCCACCGGCATAATTAACAGGGCTATTTGCATCGTTTCGTTACCAGGCAGGGAGAGAAGATCGTCCTCGCGTAAGCCGAGCTTTTTTTTCACGACTCTTTTCGTCGCTCACGTTCCTGCACAGAAATCTCATCGCTCCCCGCGACTAAATTAAGCTCGTTATCTCCCGTTCGCGCGTACGAATGAAATAAATATTTTTCGAGCCGCTGATTGTATCGGTCGAAAACAAGAACCGGACTTTCCGCTCATGTCTCTCACTTCTCCTCCCTACCAGAAATCACGGTGGATTTCTCAAACAACTAATTAAAGAAACGTTTAAAAACTCCACTATCGCACAGTCGTCATCGATAACGAGACTAATGGAATCTTCCCGAATGTTTTTTCCTCCCCGATGCGTGAGATAAAACCCAAAACTTGGAGTACAATTATACAAGTTGAGGTAGCACTCGCGGACATTCTAAACCCAGGTGTACTCAGACAGAATAGAGAGAGGAATTTCGAACACTTCTCGATGAGATAAAAATCCGAAAAAAATCAAGCATATGGAAGGTGCTGAAACGATTGATTTTGCATAATAATCATTCTAAAATGTTATTAACAAATTAACGAAACAAAAATTTCCCAACAAATCACCCGACCACGTAACTTTTTTCTTCTATGAAAACGATTTGTTAATTTATTTTTGAATACGTATGAATTTTTTCACAATTTCGGGGAATTTTTGAAAATTGCGTTTTTAGTTGATAAAAAACGTAATTTTCAAAAATTACAAAAATTTCTGAAAACATTTATGCGTATTCAAAAAGATTAACAAATTGTTTTTATATTAACAAAACATTTATTTGCCAGGGAGATTTGTTGAACAATTTTTTTTTCATTCATATGTTAATAACAATAATTTTCAGATTTTTATCCCATCGAGAAGTGTTCGCAATTCTCTCTTAACTCTTCCTGAACTCACGTGAGGTCGAACTGTCCACTAGTACTACCTTAAGGGGAAGTGAAACAGCTGTGCGTGCGAGAGAGACAGTTGCAATTTTCAAATCAACTTTATTCAATGGTGCTAATTTTTTTGAGAAAAAAATTAATTCGGTCCGGATGCGAAATTACCGTGCACGTCCTGATCGAACAATGCTTTTTCCTCAAAAAAATGAGCACCCTTGAGAAAAGTTCATTACAGTTTTCATTACCGACCGCGATATTTCACTTCCCCTTAGATCCCTCAAACGGGACATTTATGAGATCGGAACTTTGACAACTTTGACAAAAACATTAATAAAAATATTCTCGAACCTAATTAAAAAAAAAAAGAAAGTCATACGACGATATTTTTCGATCCGTCTGCCTCGCTCCCAATTTAGATAATGTATCGCCTACGAATATAAAAAAAAAAAAAAGAACCAGTTGATAATTTTAATGAAACGCATGCCTCGTGGATGTCTCATTTCCTTCGGTGACTACGCGGAGGAAGTCCTGTCGGAGCGACTGCGACGTGTACGGGGCCGCGTCTCGTTCGGGGCTTGATTGACTTGAATAGAAGAATGGGAAGAGCCCGAGAGAGAAAACAGAAGAGGAGAGTCGGATACAAAGCGCGTATGCGTGTACACAGAAGCCCGAGAACAAAGTTCCTTATCATTCCCCATTATAATTAGCGCATAACCCCGGCAACCGCTTGCACTTTGATGCGGCGCATGGGAGAACCGTTGTATCCGGTTGGCAATTGATATGAAATCGCGTCCGTTGTTTTCTACTCCGATCCGCCGCTCGGGCTGCGCGAACTTATCGGGCACGAGAAAACTGACGGAGGGAGAATAACCGTTTCGGCTCCGATAAACGTTTCGCTACCACCGAGCGTAAAATCGTTCGACGATGAGGATATCGACGGACCGTCACGAACAATATGAACCTGAAGATATCTGCGTCACATCGAATTTCATCGCTGGCGAGTCTCCGCCAATGCACTGCTTTGGGAAGAAAACAAACAAAAATTATTCGAGTGTAAAATTTTATTTTCTAGGGGTCGAATTTTAAGCCGTTTGATGGAACTTAAGATCGCAGTTTGGCCCGAACTTTATTGTGTACTTAAGATCTATCTTGAGTTTGAATTTAAGATAGATTTTAAGCACGCAATGAACGCCAAACTTCGATCTTAAGTTCGATCACAAGACCGATCTCAAGTTCAAACTAACATATTAAAATTCGACCCTAAGTGAACTTGCTTGAGAGATGTTGTTTGTGCGATACAAAAGACCGTCGATTATGACTCGATGACATTTTGTCTCGTGCAGATATATTTAGGGTCATCGCGAACATTAACTATTAACACTTTGAAGCATAGATTTTTTACGGATAGGTAAGATATGGCGATGATTTTTTTAAACAATGAAAATTAGAAGTTTAACATTTTTGAAACCTTTGAATTTTGTTCGTAACCGACTCTACACAATAAAAAATAATTTCGTAAAATTGCGATACGAAGTTTCGTAAAAATAATTTTGTTGAATATATGACAGACTCGCTTGTTAAGGTTCGAATATACAAACCTGTCCTTTTATTTCCCGTGTCATTGAGAATTTTAGTTTGTACATTAGTTCGTTAAATGAGAACCGGATGGTGGGATCGATAAAATTGACAAATAAAAAATAGTAAAAATTCTTGGGAAATCTGGGACTTTCCGCCATAGGTGGCGCCCTAGTGCCTTACTACTACACCCAGAAAAATAATTTTTTTGACGGCCACCGTTTATTTGGTTTAAGTAAAATATTTATCTGATTTGTATAAATATTTATTTCATTTAAGTGATTATTTACCTAATTAAAATAAATATTTATTTAAATCAAATAGATGTTTTACTTGAGCCAAATAAACGGTGGCCGCCAAATAAATTTTTTTTCTGGGTGTACGTGCTATGGTAATTTTTCTTAGATGAACGATAGTTTTACCCTGACTATGAAGTTTAAAATAAATCGGTTGAGTATTACTTAGCCTTTTCTGAATTCAAAGAGCCTTTTTCTGAATACACCGTCATACACCGTGCTTCAAAGGGTTAAAAAAGACGAAAAAATAAATAAATACAACCGGAAATAGAGAAAATAGAGTACAAAAAAAAGGTGCACACAACTTTATATATATATATATATATGTGTATAGACGAGAATGACTCGGGTGACTCGCGAGGACTTTGACGAGAATAATCGAGCGGAGGTTCGAGGCATTGGTGCCAAATGGAGATATTCTGGTAGAATGCCATGTACCGGCCGAGGCACGAATTTCAGCGGGCGACGAATTTCGGTGTCACCGTGCGGAGAAGAACCGAAATAGCAAATCGAGCCTCCTGAGCGTCCGAGATTCGATCGGACTACGGGGGAGAGCCTAGGCGAGAGAAAGAGAGCCCGACCTCTCGAGCGGTGTGAATTTAATTATCCCCGCGGTCGCGGACTGCTCTTGCCGGGCCGCCGAGTGGGCACGATCGCCCGTAGCGCCGAGTCGTCCTAATTGCAACTTAATCGGCGACGAGTGAAGACAGCCTCGTGCGAATAAAAGCCTCGGGCGCGAGAATACAGCGCCGCGCTTCTCATTGGGACGTGGAAGGGCTCGGATCGTCCGAGAGCGATAGAAAAAGTCCCCGGCAGAACGAACGACGAAGGCGGCGAGGAAAGGAAATTTAACCCCGGGTGAATGTTCGTTAAAAGGCTTCGGAATGCGGCGGTTCTGCCGGCTCTCGATGACCGGGCTCACGATCCTGTGTGCTGACGACGACGACGACGAGTGGATAGCCCGGTACGTGCTCCACGCTCGAACCCGGCAGTGCGGCTCTGCGGAGTACTCGTACACCGACTCGGATAAATCGTCACACTTTCGAATGCGAACCCCGCGTATAGACTGGAAGAAGGATCTAGCAAAAACTACCGATCGTGTTTCTATGAAAAATTACGACACTGTTAAAAAATAAAACGTTGTAAATTTAATGCACTGGATTGGAAGTTTTCATGCAGATACTGGTATATTACATTTAATGAACAATTGTGATGAAAAATGAATGAACTTCTACGGTGAAATTTAATCAAATTATCGAATTTAAAGTACTTTTATGGAAAATTAAGTTAATCATTGGAAGTGAAGTGTTTCTAAGGTTTTTAATATATCGGACGTTAATTTTTCATCTCAATTGTATATGAAATTTAATATACCAGTTTGTGCATAAAAACGAACAGTACTCGGACATTAAATTTCATAAGAATTTTTTTTGTCAATGCATAGCACATAGTAGTAGAGTAACAGGTCGCCACCTACGGCGGAATTTTTCCTATTTTCCAAGAATTTTTACCATAGTATCTAGGAAAAATTCTTATAAATCCGGTACTTCCTACCATAGGTGGCGTCCTAGTTCCCTACTACTATGTGCTATAGTAATATATCTCTGAAGCGTTATAGTCAGATTTACTGGAAGCTTCTCTCAGTGTAGGTGTGAGAGTTCCATGCAGAGCCGACACACTGAGAGAAGGATTTAGTTAAAATTACCAATCAACTAAGAAAAATTACCATAGGACATAGTAGTACGGCGCCAGAGCGCCACCTATGGCAGAAAGTCTCAGAATTTCCAAGAATTTTTACCATAATATCTAAGAAAAATTCTTATAAATCCGGTACTTCCTACCATAGGTGTCGCCCTAACGCTCTACTACTATATGCTATGGTAATATCTCTCAAGTGATATAGTAGTTTTTACTAGATCCTTCTCTCAGTGTACAATTCTCATGGGCGTGTGCGTGTTGGTTTTTTCTGTGCGAAGAGCCACTCACATAATCCTGGAGTGTACTTTGACTCACGCGTGTTTACGCAGCCGGAGCACGCGTGCATCTGTGCAGCGATGCGCCCGGGCGCCACGCGGCTCCGAGAGCTCGGTGACGATTTGCACCCGACCGGGCTCACGTGTGTGCATGCATTAAGAGCATGTGAAACACTATGGAGTGCGAGAGGGACAGCATCAGTGGCGCTCTCGGCGGAGCGAGAGAGACAGGCCGAGAACGTGTTTCACATGCTCTTAACTCTGATCTTTGTAAATCGAACCGTGAGTTACTTATCAGCAAGCATTCTGGAGCCCTCGGATAAATAACAATACTTGCAAAACTGCGCACTCACTGTGCGCGTGTTGCCGTGCGAGTATTGCCGTGTAGATTAGGGTGTTTAAAAAAAAGGTATTTCTTTTTTTTTTCTTTTTTTTTCCTCCCAACTTTCTAAAGGACAGATTTCGATCTCATGAAAGCTCGCGGAAGGCGCGACCTAGCAAATAATCCCAAGAGGTGCCGCATTTACCGTATTAGAACTCGACCAAAATGGAACCGGCTCCGGTTCGGATAAAGTTTTTACTATCCGAATTATTGCGCGAATGTTCGCGTCCTTACATCGTTGCGCGCTACAAACAATAAACCAATTCAGGCAAGCTCGACTCGCACAGGCTCGCACAGCATTACCGTGCATGCACATCAATCATGTGCGCAGTATTTATTAGGTTCTCGGAACGATCAAATGGATAGACACGTGTTCACAATTTATTTCCGTTAATCTACTAGTCTCGTAGTTTAGTGCGTTATGGCTTCAACGGGCAGTGGTTCCACCTCTAAGCGTAAGCGTAATATACTTACGGTGGAAAAACAACTGGAAATCCCTTCGAAACTCGATAAAGGAAGCCAGCACGATCTCTGACATTAAGAAAAATCAACGATCTCTGACATTAAGAAAAATCGTACAATGTTCGTGCGCCAAACGAAAAATGTAGATTTCGTGATGAAGAAGGTTCGAAGCACCGCTGGGCAAACACACTCAGTACTCGAAGTGCGTATTAAAGTATCAAGTACTGAGTCAATGGTCAGTGCTCAGAACTTCAGCAATTCAGGTCTGTCAGTACTCAATACATCAGTACTCAAGAACTAGCCGGCGGTCGGTACTTCAAGTACTTAGAGTATTTGTCCAGCTCAGGTTTGAAGTTACCATTGAATATTAAAAATACATCTATCACGTTATTCCTCAAATACAAATCATAATTATTAAAAATATTTGCGTACTGTAATTGTTTTTCTATATGTGTTCCGCTGTATCGCTTGATAGGGCTTCACAGTTCTGTTATCCGAATTTTCGTTAATCCGAACGAGCTCCGATCCCAATTGATTCGGCTAATCGAGGTTCTACTGTATGGTAGAAATGGAATATGGTATGAAGTAATGTTTTCTGGTAGAGATGTAAATATGCCGTAAGTTCGGATAGTTTATAAGGTAAAATGTACAAATGATATGGGAGATGTAAAAGGCGATCGAGGTTCTACTGTACGGTAGAGATGGAATATGGTATGATGTAATGTTTTCTGGTAGAGTTGTGATTGGTAGAGATGTAAATGTGCCGTAAGTTCGGATAGTTTATAAAGTAAAATGTACAAATGTTATGGGAGATGTAAAATGCGGTCGGCGTCATATATGGAATAATAAAACAATCAATCTATCCTGGCGTGTACATTGACTCACACGTGTTTACGCAGCCGGAGCACGCGTGCATCTGTGCAGCAACGCGTTCTAGCGCCACGTCGCTCCAAGAGCTCGGAGATGATTTACAACCGTTTTAACTCATACGTTGATGATAATCTTCTTAAATCGGACGGTGATTTGTTATTATTATTATTGTTGTTTATTGTAGCTAGGATGTTAAACCCGGTACGTACAAAAGTTTACATGTGTAAACGTTAAACGACACAGACTATTGGCAAATGCAGTTACACGTCCGAAAGCACATCGGGGACTTGATAGAACGATGATGGTGATGATGATGGTTTGCGATGAGGTTTTCTGCGGCTGAGCGCATGGCGCATGGTGCATTGCACGGTAAAAAAAAAGGTTTGTACGTTTAACGTAAACATTTCCCATCCGCAAAGTACGACTATCTTTTCTGGCGAATCTCCAGGTTCTCCCCGACCGCTGGCCAACATGGCACAAACGAGAATAAAAAAATGTGGACGTTTTTTCGTCAAAAAACATTCGCTAAATGCGCAAATCTGTTTTACCGACGGGACATGCGACTATCAGTGTCCATCGTTAATTCGGTACTTCCGGGATCATTGTGGTTCATACACTGAGAAAAAGGATGGTATTTCCTACTATAACGAAAAGTTCCCAGGGGGGACGTCTATATTTGATAGTTTGTAATAGTATATATTCAATTGATTACACTATAATTATAGTTACAACTACAATTTTTGGTCATTGTCGTAACTATAAAATATAGACGTCCCCTCTGGGTACTATTTACTATGTAAGTTTTTCTCAGTGTAGGTTCCATTTTCATAATTCCTTATCACCCCATTCATTCCGCACAAACGTCTCCGTGCGAGCAGGGATGCACAAACAAACAGCAAGTAACTTTACGATAAAGAAGATCAAAAATCTTATAAGATGGACAATTTTTGTCCACCTGAACGTGTAACACGAAGAGTTAATTTTCCTTCGGCTTTGTCTTCACCTTCATCGGTTACAGCGACATTACAAATAATCCCAATGGGATCTAATGAGCCACATAACAACGAGTCCAAATCTTACGGAATCTTACGATTACGGAAATATCGTGAATATTGTGGACAGGAACGTGACGCGAAGAGTTAATTTTCCTCCGGCTCCGTCTTCACCCTCTCCTTCATCGGTTACAGCGACATCACCTATGTTATCCGTATAAAGCGTTGATTACGGAAATATCGTGAATATCGTGGACAGTAACATAACGTCTTCACCCTCCCCTTTATCGTTTACAGCGACGTTACAAGTAATCCCAATGGGATCCAATGAGCCGCATAGCAATGAATCCAAACACCAGGTTCTCCGTATTACCTTGTAATAATCAACTCCGAGCGAGGCGATAAAGCGTTCATTACGGAAACATCGCGAATATCGTGGTCAGCATCCTGAGCGCAAGAACGTGCACGTGTTCGCCCTCGGATATGCGAGCTTCCACGGTAGTTATAATTGATACGTCCGTCGGGAATGCCAGGATAACCGGGGCCTCAAAGGCGCGTTCCATCGAGAGCAGGTGTCCGCTGCAGAGTTTCTGCACCGTCTCTCCCTCTCGAGCAGTAAACGTTACGTACACACTGCGCACGACTTACCGGCCGGAATAACGTGGAATAACGTTCGGAGTCCCGAACAGTTACCGGAGCGTGGATTGCCAAGCCAGCGAATCTCGCACGAGCGGCCAAAGGTCCGAAAAGTCTCTAGACCGAACAAAACCGAAAAGCTCGTTCTCCGAATCGCTCCGGAGTTCCTACGAGGCTTTCGAGCTCTCGCCTCGGTTCCGGAACTGCGACACTCGACGAAACGCTTATTTATATTTTCAACACCGGCTGCTCGCTAACGCCCGGCCGTCTCGCTGCAGAAACGTGACGCGCACTGAGAGAAAAATCGGGAATGAAGCGATCACACATGAGAGGTTTATCGAAAGAAATATGGTTGGCTCAATGACGTTTTAGGTGGCTCAACTACTGAGAGGTTGAGTTAACAACATGAGGTTGGCTGAACCTCTCGGTGAGGTTAGATACGGCGAAAGTCGTGGTGAACTTGGATCAATAGATCTCATCGAGGCTGAACCAACCTCAGTGAGGTTGATTGATTCCAATTGAGGTTGACTCAACCTCAATGAGGTCGATTGGTTCAAGTTCACCATCAGCTTCGCCGTATTTAACCTCACCGAGAGGTTGAGTCAAGCTTGTGTCGTTACCTCAACCTCTCGGTGGTTGAGCCACCTAAACCGTCATTGAGCCAACCATATTCGGTTGACTCAAGCGCTCATGTATGTTCGCTCCATGCCCGTTTTTTTTTTCTCAGTACGCGCATACATGGTGGTGAGCACGGTTATCGCGGGTATGCACCGGGCGGCTTTACATGTGTGAACGTACGAGGAACTTGCACACGCTTGTGCGTTTATGTGTTCGCGGGAGAGAGAGAGAGAGAGAGAGAGAGAGAATGGAGTTGCGCATGCGCATACCTAAGTTATGCGCTTTATGTGCGAACGGATGTGTGCTAACCAGCCCAGCGACCACGAGACTTTGGAGCAGCCGGTGTTGCGACCCGGGAACACCGGCGTGCCGATCCACGGAGTCTCGTTAGAAACGTCTGGGTGAATATATAAGGTAAACCGTGAGGTGATTAGCATCCCGTGGCAAATAGCGCACGAAGCCCGAGGGGATGGAGAGACTGCCGAGGCTACGATGATAATCGCCTGTCGGACTACACTTAATCCTCGGACGCCACGGGCTGTGTGGGAAAATGGACCACGAGGATTTTCACTTTTGCTGCGATTCGATCGACGATTGATTAATCGTCGATGGAATCGCAGCAAAATTACGATCGCACTATGACGATCGGCAGTATTGTCGTATGATTACGAGAATGCTGCCGATGGTCATAGTCGTGATTTATATCAGGCCCCGATGTTGAAAAGGCCTTTGGGCGCGCATCAAGCGCATTCTACACGCCCTTCCGGTGCAGGAGGATTGACACACAGATGGATTGAATAAGAGCCATTAGTAGGTAGGGGAGACCGGGGCATAATGGGGAGCCTGCGAAATGCAGACGAGGGGCAAAATGGTTCGGCAACAAAATGTCCCGACATTTTCCGCCCGGACTCACCTCCGGCTGGGGTGTGGTTGGGAGGTGTTCCATTTTGCCCCAATGACCGTCAGGAATTTCACTTTTAGTTCGTTCGTCGCTGAACAGTCGATTCATGGTTTCCGGCCCGTATGACCGGCCTTTATTTCCCAGTCCCGTTTTGCCCCTTTCTCCCCTATGGGTGACCCCATGAGAATCCGGGACCGGATGATTCTATAGATAAATGGTCCATCGTCATTGCGAGCAGCTGCAGTTAAAGTATTTCCAGCATCCGAGAGCCTTAACGAGGATTAATTGTTCAAAGTGGAGGTCTCGTCCACACCCCCACCCCTGGCAAGGCCGTTGGAAGAGTCGCGGGAAACCGATGTGGAGGGGAAAGCGGAGCGGACAGTGGGGGCAAAACGGGACAGTGAGCGCAAAACTCAATTTCCCATAATTTTTGGGTGACCCATCCGGGTTTTCAGCCCCGTTTTGACCCACAGACGATCGCCACCATTCAAAAGTTATTGGCAAATTGCGTCTTGTCTCATTATCCCGTTTTGCCCCGCTGTGCCATTTTGCCCCGCTCTCCCCTATACAGTGCCGGTGGCACGGGGGGAGTAACCCTTTTATCTCGGTCACGAACGACACGATTTATCCTCGGCTCGACCGGGAGAGTTATGTACGACACACGGACGAGCTCCGGTGTACTTCGGTGTTACTACTGTGTGCAGTAACGTATGAATGGCCGGGCCGGTGGAAGGGCTCGCGCTAAAAAGACCGCCAAGCGAGTTAATAGCGAACAGTAAGAAGAAGTAAGATAGAGGAAGTACTCCTACTTCGCGGGAGAAGCCACACGTGATTTATCGAGTCTTGCGGTCTTTCCAGCGGTTCTCTCGTGAGCTCCCGCACGGATTCTCTCTGTACATCACACGTGTATGTGTATGTGTGGAAGCGACGGTCACACAACGACGCAGAAGCCTGCGGACGACAGGTAGGTGCACTCAGCGTCTGGTCCAAGGAACTCGACAAACTATACGAGTAGTCCGTGTGCAAATCTTTTCCGAACAGACGTGTGTCCATGTAAGCGCGAGCCGAGGGTGCAAAGTGCACTCTGTATGCGGACTGCGAAGCGTCGGTCCAGATTTCACGTGAAGTGACTGCTCCCGAGCACACGCCGAGGATGCAAGGAAAAGTATAGCATCGTAACATTAATGATGCATCGTGTTTCATTCTATTCCGATTTCTGCGGTTTCGAAATCTCATCTTTCGACCGGAAGTGGCGTCATACCGGATATACGTCACTTCCGGTCGAAAAATCGGATCTCCAAACCGGAAGTGACGTATTTCCGGTGTGATGTCAATTCCGGTCGAAAAGTCAAATTTTCAAAGCGGAAGTGATTTCTAACCGGGATTCTAGGTCGAAGAATGACATTTTCGAATCATCGATGGAATTCTGAATTTGCGCTTTCTAAATTCCATTGGACGCGCGACGCGCTTTACGTGGATTCGTCGGTGTTGCGTTAAATACGAGGAAGGTATGAATTAATAATGATTATTTTTTCAACCCCAATTTCGACCAATGAGAGCGCGGTATTTGACATCACGTGGTACAACTAGGTCTAAATTATATCGATAATTTTTCGAAAATTTTCCGGCTAGGTTGCTAGGCGATAAACATTAATTTTTCTGTCACTTGTAACCTATGCGAATGATTAAACGTCAAATTGCCATTCACGAGCATGGACATGAGTGAGCGAAGAAAGCGATTTGGTGATGAATCTCTAGAGAGCATCTCTAAAAAAATCAAACAGAATGTCCCGGCTAATACAGAGAAGAGCAAGAAGTCGATTTGGGCCCAATTTACTGGATTTTGTACAGAGAAAAAATATGTGCTGGATGCAACAACCTCAGATGAAACCCTAAATATAAAAATATTCTAGAAATTCGAAATAAAACCTTGTCAGGAAAATGTTAAATACCACAATCTCATTGGTCGAAATTGAGGTTGAAAAAATAATCAGCCGAATACCCCTCAAGCTTAAAAATTAATCGGGTATTTCCCTCTTGTTTCCCTGCGTAGCATCGATCGAGATAAGTTTTGCTCAAAAATCCCTCGCGCTGCGCGCTCGGGATTTTTTTAAGCAAAACTTATCTCGCTCGTTGCTACGCAACGAAACAATCGGGAAATACCCGATAATTTTTAAGCTCTCGGGGTATTAGAACCGAAAACTTTGTACAATTAGAGTGCCAAGAAAAAGTTTTTGGTCAGATATAAACCTGTTGTTTTTCATGTCGTATAGATAGATCACAGCTGGGCAAATACCCTAAGTACTTGAAGCACGTATTGAAGTATCAAGTACTTGAAGTACTGAGTGCTGGGTAGTTCTTGAGTACTGATCTATAGAATACTGGCAAAGCTAAATTGCTGAAGTTCTGAGTACTGAGCACTGACTCGGTATGTGATACTTTAATACGTACTTCAAGTACTTAGTGTATTTGCCCAGCTCGGAGATAGATAGATTCGTTTATTGCGTGTTCTGGCGCCTAGGCCCCCCCAATAACATCGTGCCACATGACACAAAATCAGTACAATCGTAGCCGATAGTGCAAAACTGGATAAATAAAAATGTTAAAAAATATATGAGACGAAAAGTAACAATCAGTAAAATAATACGAAAAGAAAGGATAACAGTAAGGAAACAAATACAATACGTAACTACCAGAAACAAATATACAATTTTCACTATACGCAAGTACCAAAAATAGAAACAGATATACAATTTTTACTATACGCAACTACTAAAGATAAAAATAAATATATACATTTTTTTTAAATCACTCTTTAGAAACGTTACCAAACAGCTACGTGGGAAAAAAGTAACTCGAGACATGCAGCAACCATGTTCGGTGTAACTTATGCTGGTAACAAGACAGCGATTCTCGTACGCCACGATGCACAGAGCAGGGGCGACGTAGAGGGGTCAGAGTTCAGGGGCCTATCGATAATCCTCTTTCATTGAGATTGACAGGTTAAACTATCACGACGGTAAGACGCCAGGCTCTCTCCGATAAGATTATTCAGCAAAAACTATACAGTAGAACCCCGATTAATCGCGGTCGGATTAACTCCGAAGCGGATTAACCGTGCGTCTTCCGTCATTCTTTTTTTTTTTTTTTTATGCGCGGAGTGCGGCGCCAAATGTCCAAAGGAGATTACAAGGAAGTTAGACTAGTTGCAATGACCGAATGTCATTATAACTAGTCAAAATAAAGTTGCACCATTAGCCAATGTCGACTTATATACTTTCGCTGTCTAGTTCAGATCAACCGGGATTTTCATTATTCGGGAATACTCTTCGCTTCCGAGCATCCCGATTACGATAGTCCTTGCGAATAGTGTTCACTTCGCATAAGTTTCAGAGAAATGAGAGCGAGTTGCAAACAATTCTGGATGGTGTAAAAATTTGAAAAAAATCGACCATATTAAAGGTGCTGAAGAGATTAATATTTCATAACAATAATTCCAAAATGTTATTAACCAAATTGATGAAAAATAACATTTTTCAACCAATCAACCGGGAGCATGATTTTTTAAAAATCAAAATCGTTCGTTCATTTTTCTGAATACGTATGAATTTTGTCAGATTTTTAAATTTACTCTGAATTATGTGATTCCTCTACACACTTTTCCCATAGAAAAAAAAAACAGTGAATTTTTAAATCTGAAAAAATTAATACGGGAACGAATCGTTTGCGTAAAAAAAAAAGATAGGTTTCCGGGAGTCTTGTTGAACAATTTTATTTTTCATCAACTGGTTAATAACATTTTTGAATTATTATCATGCGAAATTAATTTTTTCAGCACCTTTAATACGCTTGATTTTTTTCAGATTTTTATTCCATCCACAAGTGTATGCGATTCCTTCTCATTTCTCTGAAACTCACGCGAAGTGAACATTATTCGCGACTACCTTAATCGGGATTCTACTGTATTTCGCTCCGGCGCGTGTGTGAAATATATTGTCTTACAGTCGGCAGAAAATCACTCGCTTCAAAGATCATCCGTGACGCTCGAGAAGATCTCACGCGCGACTTTTATTTTATATCTCTAAAAAAAATATATATATATATACATATATGCGTATAAAAAAAATCAAAAGCATTCTTAGATTGCCAGTCGTCGTGGGACAGCGATAATAAATAACGTGACGTACGAGTTTCCCGTGGGCATCGCGTCGCAAGTCGAGTACCGGCGTCACACGATGCCCCGTCGGGCGTCTCAGCAGCCACGGAGAGAATCTGCGATAGCGAGACGCTTCGAAAAACGTGACTCAGCGACAGGTGAGACTTTTCTGCATACCGTTTTTTTTTTTTAACCGTCGAGTCTCGGAAGGCTCGCATTTTGTAATTTTTTTTTTTAAGTTGTTAAGGTGTGTATTTCGTTTCGGAGAAGCGGCGAGAGGCAGCGAAAAATTCCTTTTTACCAAATACGGCCTTGAGGCGCTCATCGGTGTAAATGGAAATATTTCGGCATCGGTCGGTAAAAATAACTCGCCGAGCAGACCAAAAAGGGGGGAGGAAGCCTTGGGAAAATTGCGCGCACGCTAGGGAGAGCCTCACGGGTACGCGGATTCAATATGTCGTTTATTAAACGAACGCCGCAGCCGAACGAGGTAGGAAGTGGGAGTGAGTTACGCGCTCGGTGCACAATAGGCGCATAGCGTTTGCAAACGACAAGCTGATCGAAGGACTGGCCCGATGATCTGCGAGGTCGATCGCCCGTGGGAAGGACGATAAATCGCATTCAAACTCGCGCGTGATTAACGAACGCTTGATTGTTAATTATTACCCCGCTGGAAACGAGACCTCGGATTTTTCAGTCATATTTATTTATTATTCTTTTTTTCTAGGAAGAAAAAATTAAACTTTAAATTAAATTGATTAAAGAAATTGATTGATAATCGTAATAATAGTAGTGTTGATATTAATGATATATTAATATAATATAACATCATATATATAATATTATTGTATACACAATGTGTTACAATATTAATATTGTTATTAATTAATTAATTTTTTAATAAATATAAAATGTTTTACTTTTCTTATTTCTTGTTATTATCATGGAATTATAATGAGCTCGTGTACCGATATTTATCTCCCGATGTGTTCGATAAGTAACACGCGTCGCGGATTCTCATAGTTGGCAAAATTCACCGGAGGGCATCCGCAAGGTCGAGCTCTCGCGTTTTATTCGCATTTCATTCTCCCCTTTTTTCTCGACCCTTGGTCGTTAATTATTATCCCGCTGGAAACGAGTCGTCGGACTTTCCGGTCTTTTTTTCAATTAAATCAATTTAAAAAATTTAATTTTAAATCATATCGATTAAAGAAATTAATTGATAATCATAACGATACTAGTGTTAATGTTAACGATATATCAATACAATATAACGCTATAGGCTGAAGGACTTCGGTCGACGGCCCGTTGACAATATGTGGATGCAGATATAAAGGCACATTTACATCACTATCACCCACAATTCTACCGTATTATCATCGGGAAATACATATCGGTACTCAAACTTATTATAGTCCATGATAATTTCATGATAATAATTTTTTTTTAAGTTTTTAAATTAATGAAATTATTATTAATAACAATGTTAATATCGTAATATATTTTATATATGTCATATATGATATTATACATATGGTGTTGTAGTACGCATAGTACGTATAGTAGTGGTGAGCGTGCGTTTATTAACAATATATACTATGCATTAACGACCGTTACAGTTATGAAACATTTATACATTAATACATTTATATCGGCACATTTACATCTCTACCACTCACAACTCTACCAGAATAGAAAGCTACTGCCTAAGCCTTGTATTCCGGTAGAGTTTTATTTTGATTCTGGTAGAGTTCTGCTAGAGTTAAAACGGTAGAGTTGTAATAACAACTCTACCGTTTTAGAACTCCACCAAAGTCTCCATATACATGCAACGTATTACGATATCAATATTGTTATTAATAATAATTGCATTCAATTAAAAACTAAAAAAAAATTATTATCGTGGAATTATTATGGATTATAATAAGTTCGAGTACCGATATTTATCTCCCGATGAGTTCGATAAGTGCCGCGCCTCACGGATTCTCGTAGTTGGCAAAATTCGCCGGATAGCATCCGCAAGGTCGAGCTCTCGCGTTTTATTCGCATTTCTTTCTCCCCCTCTTACTCGACCCAGTTTGGTGAATGGGACTAGAGAACGCCTCTTACGCTGCGAGCGCCTTTTCGTTTACCACATTTTTACCCCTCTCGCTCGTCCGTCCGCAAACGCGCGCTGGTTCGCTTCTCTTTGCGCTTACATCCTCGCTTTCTTTATCCGTGAATTTGTACCCGCGGAGCGTACAAAAAACATCCGTAACGCTCGGACCTTTTTGTTTACGCGATATTCTCATGCCCCCGATTTTTCAAACTCCCTCGGACTTTCGGTCCGCGCGCGTGCGTGTGTGTGTGGGTGTGTGCGGATGTTTCTTCTGACCGCCTCTCATTCCTCATCGAGCGTTATGACTCGTGCGAATTTCCACCCAAGGACGCGAACACGCTTCTGGAAGTGCGCCAGATTCTCGTGTACACCTACAACGCCGCACCGCTCGTCCTTCCCTATTTCTACTCCTACGATTTTTGTGAAAGAGTCGCTGAGGGTCGTCGGAAAAAAAAGTCCGAAAGTAGCGCAACTGTACCGAGCAGCGCGAGCAAAGATTACTTACGTACCGCTCCAGTTTGGAATAAAACAGCTGACCGACTCGGATTCTCTGTGAAAAATACGGCCAAGTATGGGATGGAAAACTTTTTTTTTTTTGAGACACTGCTTTTTCGACGAAAAAATTGTAATAAAAAATGATATGCCATCTTGTGTATTTTTTTTTTGCTGAAATTCGCGTCAGAAATGTTTAAAAATTATATTTTGCCATTTAGAAATCACACAAAACACAATACATTTTTTGTGAAAGAGTCGCCGAGAAGGCCGAAGGGCGTCGGAGACAGAAAAATGTCGGATGGTAGAGCAACTGTACCAAACAGCGCGAGGAAAGATTACTTACGTACCGTTTCCAGTTTGGAATAAAACAGCCGACGGACTCCAAATCGGTGCGAAAAAATGCGGCCAAGTTTTGAGATTTCGACAAAAAAAATTGTAATAAAAAAGTACCCTTCTAAAAATAAACTATGCTTTGTCTTTCTTTTCTGAAATCCGCGCCAGAATTGTTTTTTTTTTAATATTATGTTTTGTCATTTCGAAATGATACAAAAAAAAATCCATTCGACTCGAGAGAATCTTTCTCAGACCAAGTGGATTAACGCCTCGTGGAAAGCGCCTCATTATATTCGTGGAAAATGCCTCGTGCAGATAGAACGCCCTCGCCAAAAATGTATTTGATTCAGAGTGCATTATCGACCGCGCCGACGCAGCAATCGGGTATAAACGCATTCTGCCATTATTATTAGCACCATGAAAGTACGCGAGAAAATAGTATATCGAAGTCGTAAAATCGGGAACCAAGGAGAGAGGGGGAGAGATTCAACGAGATGCGCGTCATCGAGCGAGAATAGACGGGCCTCTCACGTCCCGAGTAAAACGTAATATACGATCGAGCGAAACAGCAAGGCGAACCCCCTAGCGTCGACACGTGTCTACAGCCTAGTGGGATAACAAAACAAAAAATACCACGCGACACGGCTCTCCAGCCGGACGCGTCTGCCGTTTCGAACGGTATATATCCTGTCCCCAAATCTTAATGTTTACATCTCAAATCCGCTCGGAGGTCACAGCCGAGCCGCAGCTTCCTTTCTTCCTGCGGACCAAGAACGTTTCACGGTCGTAACGTATCTCCGGCTGTTTTAGATTACCGACCCATTTGCCTTTCGAATAATGCACTCGAGGTGCATCAACGCGACGGCTCGGACGTGCTGGTCGGATTTGCACTAAAAGTGCAGTAACCGCGATAATTGCTCGTTAACAAAGTCTCGAGGAAAAAAAAATTATAATCGAGCGCAGCTGATATATCTCCCTATACACTGAGAGAAGGATCTAGTAAAAACTACTATATCACTTGAGAGATATTACCATAGCATATAGTAGTAGAGCGTTAGGGCGACACCTATGGTAGGAAGTACTGAATTTACAAGAATTTTTCTTAGATATTATGGTAAAAATTCTTGGAAATTCTGGGACTTTCTGTCATTTGTGGCGCCCTGGCGCCGTATTACTATGTCTTATAGTAATTTTTCTTAGATGATTGGTAATTTTTATTAGATCCTTCTCTCAGTGTAATATAAAAAGATTTTGCCGCTGTCGCCGCCGTGTCAAGAATCGAGGGGGAGGGGGGGATCAGTACTTGACGGAGTACTTGACGGCGTCGCACTGTTACGCCCATCCAAGTACTGACCCCGCCTTAGAAGGAAGACAAGTTCAATACTTGGATGGGTGACCGCGGTCACCCATCCAAGTATTGAACCCGTCTTGCGAATAATGCACTAGAGGTGCATCAACCCGACGGCTCAGGCGTGCTCGTCGGATTTGAGCTAGACGTGCAGTAACCGCGATAATTGCTCGTTAACAAAGTGCCGAGGGAAAAAAAGTTATAATCGAGCACAGCTGATATATCTCTCTATAATATAAAAAGATTTCGCCGCTGTCGCCGCCGTGTCAAGAATCGAGGGGGGGGGGGGGGGGGGGGATCAGTACTTGACGGAGTACTTGACGGAGTCGCACTGTTACGCCCATCCAAGTACTGACCCCGCCTTAGAAGGAAGACAAGTTCAATACTTGGATGAGTGACCACGATCACCCATCCAAGTAGAGAACCCGTCTTCCGAATAACCCGTCTTGCGAATAATGCACTAGAGGTGCATCAACCCGACGGCTCGGGCATGCTCGTCGGATTTGCGCTAGAAGTGCAGTAACCGCGATAATTGCTCGTTAACAAAGTCTCGAGGGAAAAAAAATAATCGAGCGCAGCTGATATATATTCTATATATAGTTATAATTTAATATGAGGACGATGAGAGGTTATCGACACGTTTATCGGGTCAGCGACACCTCCTCAACGTCTATTATTTTAAACATGTGGAGTGTGCCTATAGAGGACAAAGTTATTAACGCTAAGCGTCAAGCATTATTGTCTATAACGAGCTGATTAAAAAACAAAAAAATCATCCGGTCAGATCTAATTCACATGTCCGCTAGATTGCAAACAATTTGTGCACAAGAGGAGCGCACTGAGGACGGGAGTTTTATTTAACGATAATAAAATCCCCGATGGTGGGTTAAATATCGAGACGTTCATCCGATCAGCGACGTCTCCTCAGCATTTTTTATTTTAAGGTAGTCCTTGCGAATAGTCTTCACTTCGCGTAAGTTTCAGAGAAATGCGAGAGAATTGCTTGATTTTTTTTTCAGATTTTTAAAACATCCAGAAGTGGCCGCAATTTTCTCTCGTTTCTCTGAAACTTATGCGAAGTGAACACTACTCGCGAGGACTACCGTAAGCGTGTGAAGTCTGCCGATACGCGGCAACTCCGGTGATGTAAAAAAAAAAAAAAAGAAAATCAACCGTTCAGATCTAAGTTACGTGTCCGCTGGGTTGCAAACAATGTATGCGAAGGAGCTCACCGAGGACAGGTATTTTATTTAACGATAATAAAATCCTCGATCGTGGGTTAAATATCGAGAGCTCGACCCATTTACTCGGGTGTCCGTGACGCGTGAATCTTAATGCATCCGAGCCGTGTATAATGGACGGACGATTTTTCCGTGTCATCGAGAAACGCCACCCACGAATGAACGTGGCTCGCCGTGTATTTTTATCCGAGTAAACAGACCGAGGAATTTTTAATCCCACCACATTACATGCGTTTATTTGCCGATCGATGTTTCACCTCTGAATCGAGGAGTCCGGTTTTTTTTTCCATCTGCAATGTAGGTTTCCAGGCTGATTACGCAAATGACGCCGGGAAAAAGGGAACGATAAAACTCTTCGCTGGAGAATACCTCGCCGTTCGTTACCACCTGGTTACCGATAGCACGCTCTGATAAAACCTTATCGGGGCGACTTCGAGCGTCACATTGTTAATTCTGAAAAAAGCAGCGTTGCGTCATAGTTGTTGGAAGGCAAACAGTCATCCAGTTATGGAAATTTTTATCGGTTGTATACTTGACGCAACCGTCCTGATAGGCGGCCGGCGAGCGCGTGCGATTGACGCGTGTTCATTCATCAATTTTGCGAGACTCAATCGACAACGTTTACTTCGTCTCTTTGTACTTATTCATTCCCTGGTTGGATGCAGCCGATTAATTCGGCGGACCATCGACCCTCTCTCGCTGTTATTGATAATACGAGACTTTGACAAAAATAAATAAAAATCATTAATGCCTGCGGGTGTTCCGGTAGACAAAAAAACGAACCGGAAGTGTTGAGCGATACAATAGCTCGGGAAAATAATAATTTGCGATAAACGCGGGTTCATTCATCAATTTTGCGAGACCCTATCGACAATGTTTATTTTGTTTCTTTTCAATTATTCTCCGATTGGATACGGCCGATTCATTCGACGGACCCCGCGCTATTATTGAATATACGAGACTGAAGAAAAAAATTAAAAATAAAAGAATAAAATAATAATAATAATAAATAAAATTGTTAATGCCGGTGGGTGTTCCGATAGGCGAAAAACGAACCGGAAGTGTTGAGCGCCATAATAGCCCGGGCAAATAATTATTTGCGATACACGCGTATCCATTCATCAATTTTGCGATACCCAATCGACAGCGTCTACGTCGTTTCTTTTTAATTATTCTCCGATTGGGTGGAGCCGATTCATTCGACGGACCATCGACCCCCTCCCTGTTATTGAAAGTACGAGACTAAAAAAAAAGAACAAATAATAATAAAAAATAAATAAAAACGTTAAGGCCTGCGGGTGTTCCAGTATTCGAAAAACGAACCGGAAGTGTTCCACCACAATATCCCGAGGAAATAATGATTCGCGAGACGCGCATATCCATTCATCAATTTTGCGACACCCAATCGACAGCGTTTACGTCGTTTCTTTTTAATTATTCTCCGGTTGGATGGAGCCGATTCATTCGACGGATCATCGATCCCTCGCCGTTATTGAAAAAAACGAGACCAAAAAAAAAAAAAACAAATCGTTAATGCCTCCGTGTGTTCCGGCAGCCGAAAACCGAACCGGAAGTGTTGAGCGCCACAATAGTCCGAGGAAATAATAATTTGCACGGGCGTGTTTATCGGAAAAGAAAAAAAAATTACTACGTATGTTTTTATTCCACGATCGATTCACCTGCACGAGAAGCGATGCATGAATTCATCATCCTCGGCACGAAGCGACTATTGCATACGTGCTGCTGAAAACGTACTATGATTGCGGTGGTTCTAGGAGGAGAGTAAAAAAAAATATTATGACTCGTTGTTTAATGCAACTCGTAAAGTGACGTCAGTTTTCATGCGGCAATCCATGACGATCGAAGATCGGAATCGCTCTGGTCGACAGTGTCAGGGTGATTTATATATAGAAACACGGTAAGAGTAAAAAAATGTTCAACCGACCGGGAGAGCGAGAGAAAAACAATCGCTGGTTGCTGCACACAGGCGTGGTCTGGCTAATCTATGTGCGCGCGAAATTTGACGCTCTTTCTCTTTCCCTCTGACATAGGTTGAATAACAGTCGAGAATAGGAACGACGCAGTGAAGCGTCGGCTTCGATCGACTGACGTCAATGATCAGTAGAAAAAAATAATAATCGGCTGTTTTTTTTTAGCCCCATTACCGACAATCCGAAAAGCCCGAAAAGTATTGTTTGCTGGGCGAACAATGATTTTTCTTTTTTTTTTTTTACTGTAATGATTGACAGCGCTCATCGTCTCCATTATATCCGCTCTGCGTCCCGAGTGAAAAGCTCGTTAATAATCTCTACTGCAAAATTTGCGGCCGATAATTTTCGGATCTACTCTACCGTCCCAGATATAACTGTTTCGTCAGCCCGTTGGTATGACTGTGATTCCACTAATGCGACATTCAATTATAAAATATGTGTATGAATATCTATGTAAATTCGTTATCATTCCAGCTGATTTTTTTTATTGCGTCTAAATATTCTATTTATACGCAATTATACTGTACTATATGTACACTATTATATTTATACGCGTATAAATATAATAGGGCTGAAGGACTCAGGCCGATGGCCCTTTGTCAATGCATGCAATTACTTTTAGATACAAAATTACTATAATAGCTGTGAAAATGTGTAGCATATTGTCGATAAATGTTTTCTTTAATTAGTATTTGATTTATACGCGATTTATACGTCGTTAATTGAAAGGGCTTGACAAGTTTGTCGGTCGACGGGGTTACGGGGGGCGTTCGAACGAAATGGGATCTTCTCATCCGACCTTTTACGTTTCGCTAACCGTGGATTCTATTTATACGCCTATAAATATTCTAGGGCTGAAGGACTCGGGTCGATGGCCCGTCGTCAATGTGTATAATTATTTTTAGGTAGAAAATTAGTATGGGATAATATCTGCGAAGAATATATAGGATTGGAAATAAATTTTCTTTTACCACTGTTCGATTTATACGCGATTCATACGCCGTTAATTTAACGGTCCGACAATTTTGCCGGTCAATGCGGTTGAGGGGGATGTTCGACAGGAATGGGGGATCTTCTTATCCGACCTTTTACGTTTCACTAACCGTGGACAGTGTGCTGAGATCCCAAGCGCTCTTCGCCTGTTTCTGATAACCCTTCTTGTTCTTTCTCCCGGGCCTCCGAAGACTGGAGAACCATCCAGCCGCAACGGCGATTGCACTGACGTCCCGTCGTTCAACGTCGCCCTGAACACCTCTCACCTCGTCCAATGCGTCGACCGATCTTCCAGTGAAAATCATTTCTCCCCTATCGCCGCTAGGGGCGCCACGTCCGCAACAGGAAAAATATCGCCTCGTCGTTTTTCAAACGAATATACTTTTAAACGCCCTGACAGTCGACCGATCGGTCACGATTTCACTTGCACTGCGATCGAAGATTGATCTATCAATGTGTTTTTTAAATATTTTATATCTCTTAATTTGTTTTTATTATCCAAGGCACCGCTACACGATAAAATAATTGAACGAAGAATCAGGCAACACTTCCATTAGCCTCGATGGCTCGCCGATGCTCCGCTGCACTGCGAACTTTCGTCCCGAAAACTTAAATCCCTATCACTCAGCGTCACGGCACTGCACACTGCAAAGTGGCAAGTTTCGCTTCGAAAGAAAAAAAAAACTCGCTCCGCCAGTCAACGACTTCGAACCACTGATTGAAACATCGATCGATCATCCATCACAGTTACCCTTCGTAATCTTACAACGCACGATCGAAGATCACGTTGACGACCCGTGGGAAGAGATAAAACAAAATGGCGCCTGTTTGTTTTGACGATCTATCGTATTGACCAATCGGTCGCGATATCAACGAAACGGTTTTTAATTGGCTAATTCGTTTGAAAAAAAAAAATTGACTAAATGAACACAGAGCCGTCGATCTTTTTGATCGAGATTTGTCGTTGATGTAATTTAATTTTGTAATTACAACTATTTTAAAGTCTCGATTTTTTGATTATTTTTTAATTTTTCGTTTTTTTTAAATTCTCTTTGGTTTAGCGCACGTTTTTTTGCAGACGCAAGTCGCGCGGACACGAGGATACACTCGGAGAGCCGTATCGCGGATCCGCACGAGTCTGCGGCCGGCGCGCAACTCCCGAGGCCGGACGTCGAACGCGAGCGCGTCTCGCTCTCCACCTCCACCGCGCTCTCTCGCTCCGTCCCTCCGTCCGTCCCATTGGAACTCGTTGGAGAACACGGAACGGGGATAACGCCCCGCTGCGGTAAGCCCGTAAAGCTACCGTTGCCGTTCGACCCTGCCTCGGTCCAGCTACTCTGTCTCTCCCAGAAACGCATTCGAGATTGTATACACGAGGATATACGAGATATTAAAATACTATTCGGCAAAGGGGCAGGCGCTGTTTCTTCCTTCTTCGAACGTTCTGTTATTTTTATTAAGAACCCTACCTCGCGGCTAACTCCGTCCGATTTTACGAGCGAGGGAGCGCGGCGCGGGGCCAACGCGTGACCTTGAACTTCTCCCCGATACCGGATTAGAATTTCTGCATTGAGAGAGCTCAGCTCGTCACGCCTAAAAAATACATAAGTTTATGAAAAAAAACAATCTCGTGAATATTGATGAGTATTATCGTCGCTATTTTTGTGACTGGAATTCAGCCACACGGTAGACAAAAAAAAATCCCCGCTAGTGGGAAGAATAATATTATTTTCTGTGGATGGAACTTGTTGTTTCTAATGACTCTGCAGCTCGGATAAAACGCGTTGATGCACAGATGTAGATTCTTTTTCCTCGCTCGGAGATCCGCATTACCCTCATCTCTTTGCAGATAAAAAAAACACGAATCGATCATCCTCGATGAGACCGCAAAGCCACAAGGAGCATGATTAAAAAAAAAAAAAAAAGACGGCAAAGAAGAAGCCGTGTATCTCGGTGGAACGAGACGTTACGTACAGATCGTATCAGGTCTACGTGCAAAATTGAGGTGGATTTTCCATTGCGCAACATGTCTCGTTGCTGATACAAACCGAGAAAGGCAATACTTCCTCGAGGGGTTTCTCCGTTATATAAATTTTAATAATTCGAACCACGTGAGAAAATCGAACGAAACGTAACCCACAATAATTGTGAAATATATATGTATGTATATACACACTAGGACTTCTGGGGGGTTTCGCGCTACGCGGTGCTCCCTTTGAGTCTTTCCAAAACTTACTTAGAATAGGGACTTTGTATAATGAAGACCAGGAACAAGGCTCCCAAGAGACGTACAATTTTCCATAAACTAATTTATCAGCGAAATTTTAATGACACATTAGGCCCCTCGCGATCCAACCCCTCCCTCCTCGATCCCCGCTCTTTAAAAGGACTTGTAATATTTCAGGTCGAGAGGCCACCCAAGGAGCTTGGAATGTTTCAGCTCCTCCCCCTCCCCGTTACATAAGGGGACTTATAATATATCACCCCTCTGTTTCATTTGTCCCGGTTAAAGTGTTTCATTTGGCCCCGGTCAAAGTGTTTCATTTGACCTAGATCGACGTCTTTCATTTGACCCTGGTCAAAGTGTTTCATTTGACCCCCGGTCAAAGTGTTTCATTTGACCCCGTCCAAATTGTTCCATTCGACCTGGGTTAAAGTGTTTCATTTGACCCTGGCCTTCTCGATTCTTGAACACGACGGCGGCGAATTTTTTTTACACTCCTCGTATATATAAAATTGCCCGTTATCAGTGCCTCATTATCTGTAATTTATCACTGGACAAATAATAAATATGCAGATAAAATTCCCATCCAAATCGTCGTCAAAATATCATCGGGCCTTATTATCCTGTCAAATATAAAAATCCAACAGCGCGTCAATTAAATTTAATTAAAAAATAATAATAATATCGCGTGACTGAAATCACAAGGGCGTATTTTCTGAGTGAAAGCATAGAAAATACGTCTTCCTGGTCTTAGCCAAGCAGAAATAATAATGATACAACGCAATTATATATAATATATAAAATATAATACAATTTTTTAATTACATATATATAAAAACTACATAAAAGATTTTATTATACTATTTGCCGCCGAATTTTAGCGACAATGGGAAAAATTTCAGCTCGTACTCGCAAGGACCGCTGAAAAGGAGTGCAGTGGCGAGGCTCGATTCGCCGCGGTGCACCTGCCGCAGTGCAACTGCTGCTGCGAAGGAGCGCAGGCCAATTACTCCGCGCGGGTGATTGACTGTTCGTTACTCGTCCGAAGCCTGCAGACGTTGCGTGGCCGAAGACACGTTTTCTCGCGATAAGATAAATAAAACTAATCTGGGCCCGCGACAGTTTCCTCCATATCAGTTCGGACGAGGTTCTCAAGTAGCCATTCATGGAGGATAACGAAACACCGACAATAGTGGCAAGATCGAGGGTAAAAAAAAGAAGAGAAAAAAAAAAGTGGAAAACATTGTTCCATTTCCTGCACACGACTCATCCTACCGAGTGGCACAATATCGTTTCACGTATCGGAAACTGAGCGGCAAAGGAAACGTGGAAAACCCGTGGAGCGTCGAGAATATAAATATTTATGCGTTCCGACGGGTGAATCAACGTATCGCGATGTCGCCCAGCGAACACACGGGGTGGCAGCCCAAGAATACGTATCGACTGTGCCAGAGAAAAAAAAAAGTGGGGGGAATTTGCAAAAGGGGGAATTTGCGCGAGGCGAAAGGAGCTCCGAGCGAAATGTTCTCGGCGAGCCCGCGGCCGGGCGGTGGAGAATGCCTCTCTCGCTCGTACCTCGAGATATCCGAGGTAGGCGAGTCGAGAGCGCGCGAATGAATTTCCACTGCGAGTTTTCAAAAGCCGCTCACCTTGCAATGTCGTCGGCCGGAGCTGGGTCGAGTGAGACTCGACTACTAGTGGATTCGAAGTGGCTCCAATCATCCGAACCGCAGCGCCCAGGGAGAGAGAGAGAGAGACCCAACGGGGCAAAGAAAAATTCATTACGACGGGCCGCGTAAAATTGACATCGCTTTCTTCGAGTTTTTAATAAAATTCGACCAGAAAATTTAATACCGTCGATATTTTGTTTTATTTTATTTTATTTTATTTTAGCTGTGGATTTATCGAGAATGTGCCAGATGAAACAGTTTTGGGTACGTAACGTGACATAGCGTAGATTGTCGTGTGAACATATATATATTGCCAATTGGCCATCGACCGAAGTCCTTCAGCCACTATTTTATTTTATTTTATTTTATTTTATTTTATTTTATTTTATTTTATTTTATTTTATTTTACTTTATTTTATTTTATTTTATTTCATTTTATTTTATTTTAGTAATCGTGGATTTATTGGCAATATGCCGGATGGTACAATTTTTTGAACACAGCGTGACATAACATTGATTGACGTGAGAACACATATACACATATATATATATACATATATACATTGCCAATTGGCCATCGACCTAAGTCCTTCAGCCACGGGTTTTACATAGTTCATGTACAATTTTTACATAGCGTGAGTGGATGGTTGACAAATGTTTATTCCGTTACTTTCTTCGATGTTCATTATATCGAGCTTTTGGTATATTGTATGTGATGGGTGATTAACTTTGCTCATTATGTTTTGAGTAGGTTGTATACATAGCGGTTTTATATTTTCTAGTTGCGTGGTAGCGAATCTTTTTGTAAGTTCTTTAATTCTCGTTTCTATGGGTGTGATGCGTAAAACTTCGTACAGTAGAGTATTTCTGGGGTTGTGAAGCGGATTTTCAGGATGGCGGATACGTGAAAGGCGCCGGATGGCGCAAGTTTCTGCGGTTTTTACTTTTTTAATTACTGATTCTTTGCAATTTATTAAAATAGGATGGCTATATTCTAGTATTGCTCTACATATAGATTTGTACATTTTTGTTAAGTCTTTTATGTGTGTATACCGATGAGTGAAAGTGATTCTTCCGAAGTGGTGAGGCTCTTTGTGTGGTTTTGATCTTGTATTGTTGTAAGTGATGGTCAAAATTAAGCTAATGATCGATATTTATGCCTAAGTATTTTGCGTGTGCTACTGGTGCTATTCCCACATTAAACATATTGATTTTAGGTGATTCCGTTTTATTTTATTTTATTTTATTTTATTTTATTTTATTTTATTTTATTTTATTTTATTTTATTTTATTTTATTTTATTTTATTTTATTTTATTTTATTTTTAACGCGTCAAGGAATTTGCACGTGCAAACTGGATTGTTGCGCAAGAGGAATAATGGGGATGTATTGTGCCGGTATGTGACCGCGGCAGCGTGGCCGCTGCGGGATCGGAGCCGCGGAGCGAGGGGACGTGCAGAGCCGTCCTTGTCGACGCCTCACTAATTGTGGGATTAAAAGAACGGTGTGTAAAAACACCGCCGCTGCAATTGACTTACGGTTGAGATCACACACGCAAAAAAGAGAAAAAAAAAGTATATCTGCCGCGGTTCTGCCGCTCCCACGAGAAATATTAATGCTAACGGTGAAACAATTCCTCTAATTACGAGCTTGTCGCGGAGGCAAGAGAAAAAATTCGTTTAACGAGGTGAACGAAGAGACTACATTTTTTTTATCACATTGACAACTTTATCTTATTTTTTATCCTCGAGAGAGTGCATGATTTTTTGGAGAGGAGACAAAGTGTTTGAACCGTTGAAGCGGACGTCGAGCAGCTGGATTCGAAAAGACAATAACTATGGAAAGAAGAAAAAAAAAATTTGAAAAAAAATGAGAATAAGAGACATGCCTTTTGTGAGGAAAACAAAGGGCTCGGCCCATCTCCCGGTCGGAGTCTGGACAGTATCCACCTGCTCCGAGCGTGTCTTTGACTAGCTTGAAACACTTGGAAAACATCCGTTCCGTTTCTTTTCTCGTTTCTCCTAGGATAAAGGGCCAGTCGTAGGAAACTGAGCGCGCGGGGGGTCGAAACGTTGTTCGCGAGACGTCTCTGTTCACTGCGACTCTCGGATTCTCGTTTCGGCAGGGCGAATGACCGAAAGCAGGGGCCGAAAAGTAAAATAAGAAGAAAAGAAGAG
Organism: Stenichneumon culpator; assembly: GCA_964017025.1. NCBI lineage: Eukaryota > Metazoa > Arthropoda > Insecta > Hymenoptera > Ichneumonidae > Stenichneumon > Stenichneumon culpator. The sequence continues at coordinate 13,490,786 of OZ024769.1, forward strand.
AAGAAAAAAATAAATATTCGGAGCTCGTAGTCGATCCGAATCGGCGAAAAAATTGCAGACGGGATAATTGATTAGTTGGCAGAGACGGCCGAAAACCGCTCATCCGAACGGATCTCTTCCAGGCGGGTGAAAATAAAATTTGCGGTTTCTCCGGCGGAGGAAAAGGGCGATTAATAGAAACGCTGAAGTTGCGCTCAAGATATGTGTAAAGCGAGACCTACTGGCACGATTCCCGTCGGAATTCTTGGAGTTTTTTTCTATCTATCTATATATATATATATCTTAATTTCTTATAGTATTTTCATAATTATGCATAATCGCTCCGCCGGAAGCAACTTCGAGCAGCCTTGGATACCCGCCGAACACGTTGCAATGAATATTCATAAACAAATTCAATACCGGTATCAGTGATGGCAAAGATCTTAATGGGTGCGTGAGACGAGAAATTACCTTTCGCCGGCGCGATCTTCCTCTCCAGAAGTACACGGGAAAGAGCCAACACATATGTCCGACAAAACAAAAACGACACAAAATATCACTTCGCAACAAAAATATTGTTTTTCAATTTTTTTTGTTTGTTTTTTTTTTTAAACGTAACTAAGACATTTCAGGGAAACTAAATTTTTTTGCCGCAACTCGGGCGTGCAGTTGAATAAACCTTTTAAATTTCCATCTCCGTGGCGGCTTTCGAGGAAAATTTTTCCGAACAAATTCGGGTAAACCAGCTACCCGAGAGAGTACCAGACGACAGACTGTTTCTGACCGTGAAACCTGACAATGAATGGATTCGAGGAATGAATAGAAGAAATGGCCGAAGCGAGATAGTGAAAGGGACGTGCGCGGGGGCATGTTTGAGAATTTCGAGCCGTTTGCGACTGGCGAAACGTACACAACGTATTTATGACGAATTTTACGTTGAGTCACGTATTGTGACTCTTGTTGGGTATCGTGGGACAGTGCAAACTCTCGGACAGAGGACCGGCGCCTCTCAACGCCAAATTATTTTCATTTTTGTTTTTTTAACGCCACTAAGATATTTAACGAAAGCTAATACTTTTTTGCCGTAGCTCGGGCGTACGTTCGAGCAAACTGCTTTAATTTCCATCTCCGAGGATGTTTGCAGGGAAAAATTTTCCGAACAAATTCGGGTAAATCAGGTACCCGAGAGCACCAAACGACACTTTCTGACCATGAATAAATTAATGACGCGACACTGAATAAATTAATTCGAAGAATGAAATGAATAAATTCCGAAGCGATTTAATAAAGATAGATAGATCATTTATTGTGTCTTGAGATAAATCACCTAAGGACCAAATAATACAGATAGGTGTTACATAATGTAAAGCGAGTTAAAAAAGTATAGGATAGGATAGTACAGAATAGAACAGAATAGTTCACAATTTAATTAAATGCACATGGACGGATCCTAATAGTAACAACAAAGTTGGATGAAAAGATATAGATAGACATAGATAGATGTAGATAGATGTAGATAGATGTAGATATACGTAGATAGACGTAGATAGATGTAGATAGATGTAGATAGATGTAGACAGATGTAGATAGATGTAGATAGATGTAGATAGATGTAGATAGATGAAGATAGATGTAGATAGATGTAGATAGATGTAGATAGATGTAGATAGATGTAGATAGATGTAGATAGATGTAGATAGATGTAGATAGATGTAGATAGATGTAGATAGATGTAGATAGATGTAGATAGATGTAGATAGATGTAGATAGATGTAGATAGATGTAGATAGATGTAGATAGATGTAGATAGATGTAGATAGACGTAGATAGATGTAGATAGATGTAGATAGATGTAGATAGATGTAGATAGATGTAGATAGATGTAGATAGATGTAGATAGATGTAGGTAGATGTAGATAGATGTAGATAGATGTAGATAGATGTAGATAGATGTAGATAGATGTAGATAGATGTAGATAGATGTAGATAGATGTAGATAGATGTAGATAGATGTAGATAGATGTAGATAGATGTAGATAGATGTAGATAGATGTAGATAGATGTAGATAGATGTAGATACTCAGATAGATATAGTAAGATGTAGATAGATGTAGATCGACGTAGATGGACTCAGATAGATATAGATAGATATAGAGAGATAGGCGTGCGCGGGGGAGTGTTTGAGATTTTCGAACCGTTTACGATGTGCGAAACGTACACAACGTACTTACGGCGAAATTTACGTTGAGGTGTTGTAACTCTTGTTGGGTAACGTGGGACAGTGAAAACTCCCGGGCAGAGGACCGTGGCCTCTCATCGCTCAGGGCGGGCCTTCGGGTCAAAAACTTTTAATCATTCATGAACAGCGGAATCCTGCGGATTTTCTTGCTCTCAATGGCCGAGGGGCAAACTTCGCCGGAACAGGAAAGTAGAGAGGTTGAATTACGGAGGTTGCAGTAAATAAATTATCAGGACGAAGAAACACAGGGAAGTTTGCATGAGCAGGATGCGCTCGATAATGGGAAAACTGAGAGTGCTCGTCGAGGAGCACTCCGGAGGATGGTGACGCGATGAGTAAGCCAGCAACGGGCATTGTATTATCAGCGTTTTACGGAAGCGGCCGCTCCTGTTGTCTTATCTTGGAACGACCGGGGCCCAGTATTTTGTTCGCGATAGAAGCGACGAAAAAACCCGTGCAGCGAAGGCGATAAGGACAATCGTAACGCGAGAAAAACAATGTGAATTCCAAATGTGTGACCGAATAGTTGACCGTAGAACCACCGGACATGGCTTTGGTCGAGGGAGTTTGAGAACAATTTTTTTTTTTTTTTTTTTTTACTTTTGGGTTTAGGTAAGTTTTTAAAGCGTGTAACTTCTATAACACTCGATAAATCATTGTGGCGCATTGGCAGATATGTTTGGTGCAGTCTGGCGTTTCGATTTCACTAAAATCAAAACGAAAAATATTTCTTTTTGACGATGCAGCCCTGCAACGAACACGCCCACTCGAATCGTGCGTGATGTCAACTCTTTATCGACCGAGCTTCTTTCACGAACTCACTTTTTCAATTTGTTGCACGAAAAAAGATACTAATTAAATTCTGCCTCAAATTACTTTTTCTTTATAGAACGCATGCGATATTACAGAATGTTTGAATTGATATTTATGAAGATATTTTTTTTAATATCTGTTTTGTTGAAAGGTTGAAGAGGTGCAAGAATATGTGTGCATACACGGAGGAAAATCTTTCGCGCTCAGGCCGGAATGTGCTAAAGCGATGTTTACGAATTGACATCACAGTTTGAGGGAAACGTTAATATTTTTTTTAATCACCATCGAGCCGGCGTCCTTTGTGTACATTGTCGAAGGGGGATGGCTTGACGGTTCGTTGGCCGACCCCGCTCCGGCGATATTAATTACTCGGGGCGATCGATAGCGGGAGGGGCGGCTCGTCTAATGAAAAATTTACAATAAAACCACGAACGGCATACGACAAAGCTTCCCGGGAAAGCTACTTCCAGACAGGTCGTAAAATTCGAACGTCACTCACTTTCGTTCATCGACACTATTTAAAAGATTTTTAACTAGAGCACAAGTGACGTCAAACGGGAAGTCACTTCCGGTTTCAAACTCTTGGTTTTTTGTTTGTTTTTTGGGCTCACCGCGTGTTCCTCAATTCACACTTTTCTGTCACTGACTGCATTCGGTGAACATTCCAGATTTTTTTAAAATAATAATTTTGCGCTATCCTAACTATCGTTGATCAATTTTTGGCTTCTCCATAGAGAAGCTAACCGCAAAATTGTAACAAATGAGAAAGCCATGTGGAAATTTCTTTGCACAATTTTTTCATAGTTATGAAAACCAAGTTTCTTCTACAAGCAAAGAAAAAAACAAAATTCTTCTTAAAGAACTATGATCGGTTAAATATATTTTTTAACTATAATGTAAAGTAAAAAATATTCTCTGTAACGGGACTTCCGGTTTCGAAAATCTTACCTTTAAACCGAAAGTGACGTCGTACGGCGAAATGTCACTTACGGTTCCAAAATCTCAGTTTTCAACCGAAAGTGACGACATAACGTTTTTTTTTTATTTGGAAAAGCTGCTTCTGGACAGACCATAGAATTCGAGCGTCAATTACTTCCGGCCATCGACACCATTTTTTAAATTTTTTCGCTAGACTAGAAGCGACGTCGTACGGGAAAAAGGCCCCTTCCCAGTTCAAAATCTTGTTTTTTTTTTTTTTTTTTTTTTTAAAGCGCTCACCGCGTATTCCTCAATGCGCACTTTTCGCCACAGGTTTCATTCGCGATACATTCCAGATTAAAAAATAGAAAATATTCTCTGTAACGTCACTTGCGGTTTGACAATCTTACCTTTAAACCGCGAGTGACGTCGTACAATATCAGTTTTCAACCGGGAGTGACGTCGTAAAATCTCAGTTTTTAACCGGGAGTGACAACATAAGTTCATTATTATTATTATTTTTTATACGAAACATATTTTCATTATTGTTTTTTATACGAAACATATTTTCATTACTGTTTCTTTATAAAAACAATTTCATTGCTGTTTTTTTATACGAAAAATATTTTCATTATTTTCTTTTTAATGCAGCAGATTTGCCGGAGGTATCCGGAGGACGTATGACGGCAGCGCCGCGCGGAGCGAGTGGCGGTCGGTCAGAGTGGGAATGAGAATGGATTAGTGGCCGGTGAGGAAGGTTTCTCCGTCCTTTCTTTCATCGCGCCACGATAACCGAAGGCATCTCTCTTTTCGTCTGCCCGCTCACAAAAATGAGTTTTCCGACCGGCGAAAAGAACACTATCCATCTCCGCGTTCGATCCTCCCTCCAGCGCCGTCCAACCGGCGCACCTCGGGAATATTACGAGCACTCGGCGAGATGGAATTTTTTTTCCCGATGTTCCGCTTCTTGGCCAGGGCGTGCAAAACTAATCTGGCTTACGTTCAACGACGCGACAGGCTAATATCGAGTCTTCGGTGTACAAGCAGCAAAGTCGGTCGTCTGGGCGATGGTGGTGAAAATAAAATAAAATAAAATAAAATAAGAGAAAAAAAACATGATTTCGTGTCAGAAAAGGCGAATAATCCAGGTAGCTGCCAGATGCGGCTCTTCTACCTGGGAAAATAGAGGCTGGGCTGTACGACTGCCTGCGCGGGCTCGAAAAATCCTTCTCTCCCCCGAGACGGCAGACAGGAATTTTCAACCCTCTGTTCCGAGTAACTCGGCAGTCGAGTCGAGTGTCCCAATCTCGAAAAACCCTTCTGGCTCACGTGACGTCACTCGAGCTCGCCCGCTCGACAGACTTCCGGATTATGTTCCAATGTGTGTTTTTATTTTCCCTTGTTTTTTTTTGTTCTTTTTTTTGTGCTTTTCAGCTCTCGTATCCACGTCGAGGCTCGAGTCACATTCGAGACTTTTTTTTTTTTTTTCACGAGCTCATTCAGTGACTTCCCTTTGGCGTTTGTTTACGATTCTCGTGTTTCTTTTTTTCTTCACGACTTTCCGCAGGCTAGTGAACTCGGCTCCGAAATAACTCGGCCATTCTTCGCCTCTCGACGCATAACGACGGAATGATGCACGGAGCGCTTTTTTTGTCCTCATTTCGAGCTGTAACGACCCACGCGTGTGGCGGAATGCTGAGAGGCAAAAAAAATGACACAAGTTGACGAAACGCTGAAAAAGTGAGGAAAAGTCTTCGGGTTTTATTGGCCGGAAGGGTTTCCGAGGGACGACTGATCACCCCGGCGACCGGGTATATTTTCGTCGAAGAAAAGTGTATGGTTTTTCGAGGATGTTTCTGAACATTATGAGAAAGCGATAAGAAATCTTTAATTTTCAACCTTTATACGAAAGTGATATGAAAATATCAATTTTTTCAAGGTTTTCAGGTTTCTCAGGGTGTTAAAGTTTCGTCGAACAAACATGTATAGTTTTTGGAGAATGTTTCTGAACATTATGCGAAAGTGATATGAAAATTTCAATTTTTTCAAGGTTTCCAAGTTTCTCGTGGTGTTAAAGTTTCGTCGAAGAAACGTGTACAGTAGAACCTCGATTATTCGACCATTATCCGAAACCTCTGTTATCCGAACCGCCGCTGGTTCGGATAAAGTTTCTACTATCCGAACTATTGCGCGAAATTGTCGTATCCTTACGTTGTTCGCGTCAGTACATTGTTGCGCGCTACAGATCAGCCAATTCAAGAAGGCTCGTGCTCGCATAGACTTACACAGCACAGCCGTAAATACACGTCAGTCGTATGCGCAGTATTTGTTAGTCAAATTATTAGCTTCTCAGATGAGCAAACACGCACGTACTCAAAATTTATTCTCGTTAATCTACTGGTTTCGTTATTTAGTGCAGTCCTTCGACTTCTAAGCGTAAGCATAATGTGCTCACGGTGGAAAAAAAATTAGTAATCCTTTCGCAACTCGATAAGGAGAGACCAGCACATTGTTAGCTCGCTCGTATGATGTTTGCGAGTCAACGATAACTGACATTAAAAAACAATTTGGCTGCGAAAAAACATGCAACTCTCTTGCCAAACAAAACCTGTGGATTTCGTGATAAAGGTTTGAAGTTACCGTTGAATATCATAAAAATACATGTATCCCGTTATTTCTCAAATATATATCATAATTATTTAAAATATATGAGTACTGTACTTTTTTGATATGTATCGTGCTTCGTCGCTTAACACAGCTTCACTGTTCCGTTATCCGAATTTTCCCTAATCCGAACGAGCTCAGGTCCCAATTGGTTCGGATAATCGAGGTTCTACTGTATACTTTTTCGAGAATGTTCCTGAACATTATGAGAAAACGACAAGAAAACTTTAATTTTCAACCTTTACAAGAAAGTGATATGAAAATTTCAATTTTTTCAAGGTTTTCAATTCTCTCATCGTGTTAATTAAAGTTTAGGCGAACAAACGTGTATACTTTTTCGAGAACGTTTTTCAGGATAGTAATCTTTCGTCGATCAAACGTGTATACTTTTCCGAGAATGTTTCTTAGGGTGGTCAATTTTCGTCGAACCACCGTGTATACTTTTTCGAGAATGTTTCTCAGGGTGGAGGGAAGCCTCTTTGACTCTTGGCCATCGCGAGACACGTTCGTGGTGCTCTTCGATGTACGCGAGTGGCGTTCTCCTCCGGTCGGGGCGAGCCGTACATGGAAATTCCAGGTTTCCACTGGTCCGAGGGAGATGAGGGAAAAAAAAGTCGCCATAGTTAGACCGGCCGGAGACGACGATGCGAGGAGCGAAGAGCTCTCGATTCTTCTCCCGAGCTCGCCGGTTGCGCTGGCTCTATCTCGGCTCGGCTCGAAAAATGACAATGGAGGCGACGACCGAACCGAGAACGAAAGAAAAGGGACAGTGCGCTCGACGTGAGAGCGTGCTGTATCATCCATCGCGGAAGCTCTTCTTTCCTCTTTGGCGAACACGAGAGCACAGGAGAGCACGGGAAAATTGCGAAGAAAAAGGCTCGACGGAAAAATCCCTCGCTCATGGCTGGGAACAAAACTAGAAAAAAAAGAAGAGACGCATAATGAAAAAAAGGAAAAAAAATTGATACACGCAGAGTAGAGTCGCTCGGATGGATGCGAAGATTTTTGTCACGCTACTGCGTTCCCGTGGAAGAAGCGTCGAGGAATGCTTTTAATGGTATTTTTCCGCCCACTCGTCGTTTTGAACCATTTGCTATTTTTTTTTTCTTTTTTTTCTCGACGATAATTGGGTACTCGATGTTGATTTTTTTGGCTGGTTATCGTCGGGTTTTAAATATTCCAGGGCTCATTGCCAGCTGTTCGGGGGTGGAGAGGGAACACAGGAGCACAGAAGAGCACTGGGAAATTGCGGAGAAAAAGGCTCGACGGAAAAATCCCTCTCTTATGATTGGGAACAGAACTAGAAAAAAAAAGAAGAGACGCATAATGAAAAAAAAGGAAACAAATGGATACACGCAGGGTAGAGTCGCTCGGATGGATGCGAAGATTTTTGTCACGGTACTGCGTTCGCGTGAATGAAACCTCGAGGAATGCTTTTAATGGTATTTTTCCGCCCACTCGTCGTTTTGAACCATTTGCTAATTTTTTTTCTTTCTTTTCTCGACGATAATCAGGTAATCGATGTTGAATTTTTTGGCTGGTTATCGTCGAGTTTAAAATTTCCCAGGCCTCATTGCCAGCTGTTCGGGGGTGAAGAGAGAACACAGGAGCACAGAAGAGCACGGGGAATCTGCGGAGAAAAAGGCTCGATGGCAAAATCCCTCTCTCATGACTGGCAACAAAACTAGAAAAAAAGAAGAATCACATAATGATGAAAAAAATGGATACACGCAAGGCAGAGTCGCTCGGATGGTTGCCCGCATTTTTTTCACGCTACTGGCCTTCCCGTGAATGAAACTTCGAGGAATTCGTTCAATGGTATTTTTTTCTCCCTACTCGTCGATTTTAACGATTTGCTAATTTTTTATTTGCTTTTTTTTCGACGTTAATCGGGTAATCGATGTTAATTGTTTTTTTTTTTTTTTTTGTGGCTGGTTATCGTGGAACGAGTTTAAAATTTCCCAGGGCTCTTTGCCAGCTGTTCGGGGTTGAACGAGGGCTCCGGGATTCGACTCGGATCTCGAGCACCTGCCCAGGTAAGAAGTAATAAAAGACGAGGCCGGAAGTCGTCGAGTTACGCCCAACGGCCCTGGCCGGGGGCATCGACTCTGCATTTTTATACATCATTGAATACGTTCTCGTTAATGAGCGGGGGCACTCGAAATGCGAAGTTATCGGTTATTCGCTTCGTGCCCGGTGCCTATGAATTCACGATGAATTTATGAACCGAGCACTCGTACCAGTGACGCCCTCGAGAGAGAGCGCCTCAATAATTTATCTCGGCTCGCTATCGCAACGAGTACGAATGACTCACTGGCCAATCTACGACTCTCATGAGATCACGCTGAGTCGGGCGATAACGAAACCGAGTGTCGCCGAGTATGCAACATACATAGAGATAGAAACACACACACACACACACAGAGTCGTTCAGACTTCTCGCTGCTACGACGCTGCACGATGTCTCGACTCTAGGCCGAGATATTTATTGCGTATCGACGATCCATTTTTCTTTTCAATTATGAATCGTGTGAAACGATGTATTCATATTTAGACCCTTCGAAGCCCACACGGAATCGAGCCGACTCCAAAATCGTACTGTTGACTGGGAGAATGTTTGTTTCGATCCTAAAACGGTTTTTTCTTCAAACTCCAACTGCAGAGCTTTAAAGTTGAATTTTTTTCATAAAAAAAAATTGCTGAGTGAGATGAGATGAGTTTTTTCAAAGCAAAATCCTTATTTTTCAACCAGTTTTAATGTACCACGGCTCATTTTGTTCCTCAAACGTTGCTCAACGAATTCACCGAGTAGAATTTTTTAAATAGTTTTGTCCGTTTAAAAATGGAAGCAGTTTGTTTATGGGAAAAAAGCACCGGTTAAACAGTAGGCCGTATTCGTCAAACGGTCAAGCTTACAAAAAAAATATACTCGGTGAATTCAGGGAGCAAAGTTTACGAAACAAAATGAGCCAAGAAACATTAAAATCGGTTGAAAAATAGGGATTTTTCTTTGAAGAAATTTAAAAAAAGTAGTATGATCAAAATACGCATTTATCAGTCGCTGTTCTTGCAAGACCATCGTGATTCATGTTTCTCTTGGTTGAGGACACATCCAGTAACGCAAACCAGGACACAACCAATAATGCACTCATTCGACTAGTGTACAACGCAGCTGCTGCGTGGTGCAATGTAAAAATAAACTGTCAATTTAATGTGCTGGAACTTGAAATTTGCTAACATTACTTACACTAATAGAACACTAATGTACTTTGCTTGTAAAAAAATACGAGATATCAAAATTCCAAATCTTTTGCTCGAAATTTACAGAAGTTCCCATGAAAAATACAAATCTTACTGTAAAATTGCAACGCACATGTGTTTGAAATTTCAGAAACACTTTATGTAAAAAAGCTTCCAATACTATCAATTAATTTTCAAACAAAATTTTTTTACAGTTTACGCTGGTCAAATCAGTGCAAAATTCAATTTAAAGATGAATTAAAAAGAACGTAAATAATCCCTCGGGGTCACTGCGACCCCGTTAAGTCTAATTTATCCACCAACCTGTATTTCCAGTAGCAATTCAGTCTTCTTCCGTCTTATGTCGATCAGTACTTTTTGCTGTTCGGGCGTCAATTCTGCAAAGAAGTAAAATAAGAAATAGTAATTACCAAGAAAAATATATATACATATATGCAAGTTTATAAAGAAGTTTGTTTGCTCGCTAAAAAACTTAATTACGATCACGCGATAAAAACTTTCGCCTATTACGGAGATAAAGAGGAGTGCGCGGGGCTTCGTTTAATAAACGCTCCTCTCTCCCTGGAAGCACGTACCAGCGGGGGCCAATCAGCGTCGATAATTAAGACGCAAGTGGAGCGGCTGAAAAGGCATTTCGAAACAATGACGGGAATCCTCGGCGTTCGGAACTGCCGCAATAGCGCAAGAGGAGCAAGGGAAGACGCGGAAGGGAGGGGGGTGAGAGGATAATTAAAGACAAGAGACTCGTCCGCGCGAGTGTACGATAGGTAGAACAATACATGCACGGCAGAGCTCGCGCACAGCGAAGGTTCGAACACGGATTCCCCGAGTATCGTCGCCGCGGAGCGTCGACGGTTCGTTAGAGTCAATTTAACGTTACATCTAAAAATAACCCTTTGAAATTTGCATTTACCGTTTGTTGTTCTTGCGAGACCTTGTTCATTGAGAACACATGCAATAATACAAATCAACCTCCTTCACTGTCAATAAGTGCACCCAACTTTGGATAAACAATCGTAAAAATGTAGCACTCATTTGACTAGTGTGCAGCGCAGTTGCTACCTTAACCCTTTTTAAGTCACCTCTATCCCCACTCTTAGGCGCCTGCGTATCAACGCGTGACCCCCACTCCGCGTCCGTTAGTCCGGTTTCGACAAGGTTTTTCGGGCGGTGAGACTTATGAAGGATTAAGGTAGTCCTTTCTAATGTCCCTTTGAGAATTTTGAGGTTTACATTTTTGTAACATTGTAGTTAAAGTAGTTAAAGATTGGTTGCCGAAAATTTGTCGAAAAAATTAATACCAATAATGAGGTTTTATTGATGGGCTCTTATGAAAACCTAACCAAACTAACACTTCAGAACAAAAATTGAAGTCTTTTCACTGAATTTTTTCGCAATATGAAAGGTGCTATGGATTTCTTAGAAATTTAAAATAAAAAAAATCATTACCGAACATTTCGAGAGTAATTATAACTTAAATGAAGTAATTATTCCCGAAACAGCGCCGTTACTCATTAAACCCGGGCCAAACCAACCTTTACAATTTGCTATTTCCAGTAAAATTGGCTTTGTTTTGTATTACTGAATATCTATGGGTGCTTTTTCATTTGCACTGTGATTTGTGGAATATGAATGAAACAATTTACTTAAGGATTTACGAAGTATTCGAGATAGTCCTTCAGTTGACTAGCATGCATCGCGAGGACTACCTTAAACTTGAATTCTTTTCAACTTTGTTCAACAACAGTTTGTTCAAGAAGGATCGAAGGCAGTGGCAGGGAGGGGATAAGCACTGTCGTGCTGCTTGGTAAGAGGCAGGCGGAAAGTGAGCGAGAGAGCAGGCTAGCCGCATAAAACGTCCCCTCAAACTATTAATAGTTAAGCTGCGGTAACCTTATAAATTTTAAACTATAGTGACATTCAGGAAACTTTGACGTACACAAAGTATGTTTTTTATGATTATATCTTGGATCTAACATATGCAAACAACGTAAATAGTAAAACATTGTGTTCACTTTTCTATTTTTACACGTAAAATGTCACAACTTTGTAACTTCGTATCTCCGAAACTACGCGGTAAAGCCCTTGGAAATTTCTCGTACCCACGCGTTCAAGATTATAGCTGTGCTACAAAGAAAATCAGATTTTTGTCTGGGATTTGCTTTCATCACCTAACCTCCTTAAGGTGGGTCTAAAGATCAACATAACCTCATAGATTTTGAAACCATTTTTCTCCGAAACGGTTTTATAATAAAATAAATAAAAAGGGGATTGCGGGGCGCACTCCGTACACTCGGAGCCCGCTTTTTGCATCCTCGATTCCCTTAACTGCGATGCGGAGCCGGTCCCGCCGCTGTTGACGAAATCGAGGTCCTAGAGTATTTGGTTCACGCAAGTGCGCCCCGCAATTCGTTTCTCTTTTTGTAGAATCGTTTCTGAGAAAAATGGAGACAACATTTTGCTTTGAGTCAACATTTTGAGAGAGACAACCCAACGGGAAATCTGTGAGAGCGAGAGAGAGAGCAGTTTGGACTCGCCTTAAGGGGAAGTGAAACAGCTGTGCGTGCGAGAGAGATAGTTGCAATTTTCAAATTAACTTTATTCAATAAAGTTAATCCGCTAATTTTTTTGAGAAAAAAATGAATTCGGGCCGGATGCGAAATTACCGTACGCATCCAGCTCGAATGTGCTTTTCCCTTAAAAAAAATTATCACCCTTGAAAAAAGTTCATAACAGTTTTCATTACCGACCGCGATATTTCACTTTCCCTCAACCCTTTACAAGTTAAACCGCCCGAAACCGTATCGAAACGGATCTAACAGACGCAGAGTGGAGGCCACGCGTTTCTACTGTAGCGCCTAAGAGTGGGAATGGAGATGTGACTTATAAAGGGTCAAGAAGAATCGAAACCCAAACGGCGCTTGCTCGCGTGCGAGAGAGACATCGCCATGGGGATTCTGTGAGAGCGAGAGAGAGGAGTTTAGACTCGCCTTAAGGAGAGTCTAAACTACTCTCTCTCGCTATCACAGAATCCCCATGGCGCTGTCTCCCTCACACCAAGCAACCGCCGTCTGGGTTTAGACTCCTCTTAAGGTGATGTGAAACACCCTTCAGCCCACTTGCCCCGTGCTCAGCCTGTAACAAAAACTGTAATGACTGCCCTTTTTAGACCGCAGACCCAGGAGCAAAAAGAAAATTGTCTTTCCCTGCGTGCGCCGATTCTCTAGGGAAAGACAATGGGCTTTTTCGTCGGTGGACGGCGGTCTCAAAACGGCATTCGTTACAGTCTTTGTTACCGGCGACGGTATTTCCCATCACCTTAAGGCCATGTGTTGCAGACTCAGTCGGTAACAAATCGCCTTCCCTGGTTTCTCCAAAACGATTGATACGACGAGCAAGAGCAATTTAGGTTTTCATTCTCATGTCAATTGACTACAAAAACCTAATTTGATTTTGCTCGAAGCATCAACCATCACGGAGAAAATAGGCAAAGCGATTTGTTACCATCGGAGCATCGATACGTGTGTGTCATAATACATGCCCTTAAGGGCATGTGTTACAGACTCAGTCGGTAACAAATCGTCTTCCCTGGTTTCTCCAAAACGATTGATACGACGAGCAAAAGCAAATCAGGTTTCCATACTTATATCTATTGACTACAAAAACCTAATTTAATTTTGCTCGAAGCATCAACCATCACGGAGAAAATAGGGAAAGCGATTTGTTACCATCGGAGAATCGATACGTGTGTGTCACATGCCCTTAACCCTTTACAAGTTACACCGCCCGAAACGGTGCCAAAACGGGACTAACAGACGCGAAGTGGGGGCCACGCGTTTCTACGGTAGCGCCTAAGAGTGGAGTTGGAAATGTGACTTATAAAGAGTCAAGAAGAATCGAAACCCAAACGGCGGTTGCTCGCGTGTGAGAGAAACAGCTCCATTAGGATTCAGTGAGAGCGAGAGAGAGAGGAGTTTGGACTCCCCTTAAGGGGAAAAAAATGCAAGTAGAACAATACATGCGCGGCAGAGCTCGCGCGCACCGGAGGTACAAACCCGGATTCCCCGAGTATCGTCGCCGCGGAGCGTCGACGGTTCGTTAGAGTCAATTTAGCGATACATCTAAAAATAGCCCTTTGAAATTAAGGTCTGCATTGACGGCTCTCTCGGGCCTGCGGTCGGATGATACGCAGTGAGGTCCGCTCACCGATACACGGCGCACGGGTGGCCCACCCGCTTCACAACTGGATCGAGGCCCCGATGCAGCGGTACGTAGCGATCGTGCCTAATACCCGACCGCGCGGGACTCGAACAGAGGGGAAGGAATTTTATTAGAAAATTCCGCTCGCAGTGACGTCAGGCGAGCCGGCTAGCTCGCGTCCTGTCGCCGGACGGGCCAATGAAAAGCTCCGCTTTACATGACAATATCGCGCTCACCAGATTAAGAAAAAAACAAACAAAAAAACAAATCATTTGAATTCAAACGGCTCTCGGTCCAATTTGTATTCATATTTTTGTTGTCGAGGGTTCAAGGTCGGGACTTCGGTGGCGAACGACGCGATGCGCCTTCAGCTGCCCGCTTCGCGTTGTGTAAATACCCAGCGCGTGCACGAGAGGCCTCCGCGCACTGTGTTATTTTATGCAGTGTATGAATGAAACCGCGGTGTACCGGCCGCCGTGGGAGCGGTCCGAGGGGCGAGGAGGAGCTACGACCGATCCCCGGTAGATACACGGCCGCAGCCCGCATTATTACGTAGCGACAAACGAGTACCGTAATTTTTTTTCTTTTTTTTTTACTCGTCATACCGCGCTTCGCCGGTGCACCTGTCCGCGCGGAAGTTACGCAACGATAGGTACTTCGAGAACGGGGAGGCGGCGAGCGCGAGTACGGTAACCCCGGTAGAGCGCGGGGAGCTTCCTGCATTGCATTTACCGGGCGTAATTCCGGGAGAGCGCACATGTGTACACACAAGGCGTCGTGTTGTGACTCCCCGGCGAGGTTTGGGACGGGGAGGAGAACAATTAGAAACTGTTGCCGCGACGTGTAAGGAGCTCGTGCCGCGAGCGTAGCTCGCAGCGCGCGCAGACGCTAACGGGCCTCGTCGAGACGTGCCCGATTAATCGCGGTGGGAAACCGCGCGATATCGGAACGAGCGGGCCGGCTCGGGCGAGCTCGAAAAAAATCGACGTCGGACCCTAGCGAGAAGGATGTCGTTGACTCCGGGCGGAAAGACCTGAAAGGAAAACTTGGGATGAAAACAAATTCAGTCGGTCATCGATCGAACGTTTTTCGTCGGATCAATTTTAGGCAACTTCTTTGCCATCGTGTTCGAAAGAATGAAAATTTTGAAAAATGTCTTGGTGTTTGATTTTGTAGATTTATAGCTAAAAATAATCTTAATAATAATTATTTGAGGTCATTGATAGCGGAATTTACTCTATGTTGCTTTTAAAAAAATCTAGCCGATTCTTACTTCGTTAGATCGACCGGTTTTTTCGGACGAATTTTTATCAATTTTTTTGCCAACGATTTCGAAAGAATGAATATTTCGGAAAATGTCTTAGTGTATAGAATCTTATAAATTCATATATAGAAGGAATTGAAAATAATTAATAGGGAAGTTTACTCTACGTTGCCTATAAAAAAATGTCCCAGCCGATTCCAATTTCGATAGAAAATAATCTCGTTTGAACTGCGCTTCTGCACTTCGGTCGGTCCAAACGTACGTTCGCCCGGCCACGACTCATATTATTCGATGCTCCAATTGACATACATCACTATGCAGACGAACAACCTGTTACCTAGTTACGTCAGCGCAAAGCTCATTCTCATCGAGTCCTCGAACTGGGTCGGCCCTCACGGGCCTTAAAATCGCAAAGCTGGTTAGCTTTGAAAAAAAATCTGAGCAATCGGATGGAACAATATTTACACTCCGACGCCACATCAACTCGGACTTGGGTTTTCGTTCGATAAAGAGCCCACCCGGTGGAACCCCGCCAAGCCCAACTTTCTTCCTTCCGCCGCGAGATTATTCGGGCCTCAAGAATTTTTCACGCTACGCTCCCTGTCTGGAGTGCACAAGCCCCGAAGATTTTCTCATCGAGAGCCACTGCGTCTCGAGATCACACAGTTTATAACCTCTCATCTCGTTTCTGTCCCTCTCTCACTCTCTCCACGCAACCCCGTGGCACCGATTTTACCGTTCGGAGCCTTGACAGAAAGAATCTCAAGTTGCCGCAGTCCGTGGCACAACGAATGTGTTTTTATTTTTCAAAAACGCTCGGCGAAACCACGAGCCGATTATGATTCATCACGATATTATTTACGATCGGTCGTGAGTCGATCGGCGACGAGATTGACGGAACATCGACGTTAACGAGGCGAATAAAAAAGAAAGTACTGTTTTGTTTACGAGTAGCGAGATGGTGGGAGACGGAAAGAGACACGGCGATGGATCTCGTACCGTGTTGTGGAGGATAAGTCGAGAGCGGTTGAGCGCACGCGCCAAACACAGGGAAAAGCCCTTGCCAGACTGTCTATTCCCGTAACCCAGGGCTATCCATTAAAAAATCTTTTTAAAATCCTTCGACTTTACGTTAATTGTTATGTAATATTTCTTATGATTCTTACCCGTTGTGCCGAACTGGTCGACCTGTTGTGCCCCGGAGTTCACCGCCGAACCACCAAGGCCGTCCAGGTCCTGCCACATATCCGTGAAATCACGCTTTTCCGGGAACCTCTCGCACGCTCGCACCGAACGACACCTCACTCGAGCGGCGCCATTTTCACTGTGTGTACCTGATGACCGCTTGGAATTGGACGGAGCAAGCGCCATTCAATCCACGAGAACCGTTACCCATGGCAACCACGTTGAGAATTTACTTCGCGACTCGGTCGGCGATGCAGCGGTCGCTTCGCTATCGAGGCACTGGTGGCAGGGAGGGAATTTTGTTTATCGACCGAACGCAAAACGCGACGAAGAACGGACAAAGATCTGAGGCGGATATGCCGATTCGGATGATGGACTACGTACGCGAAGCAATTTATCATCTACTGAATTATTCCAATGGGGTTCTCGTTGACTGCCACTGTCGGGCAATGTTCGAAGCGACAACAATCTCTATTACGCGACTTTCGGATTCACGTTTTGTATCCGAAAACGCTCTTGCGTCTCGGTACCTATATTAAGGACGCGTCACAAATACATTCCCAACCAAAAGTTTGATTCGATCAAAATTTTAGTATTTCGCGATATGCCAAAAATTGAAAAAAAATCAACCGTATTAATGATATTTGAACCTTTGATTTTGCATTATTATGCAAAATCAAAGGTTCTATCTAAAATTTAAAATAATTTCGTAATAACTTTCGGTAATACCGAAAGTTATTAAGAAATTATTTGTAAAGAGAATCGTTTTTAAAAAGATCAAAAAACCTGTCAGTTTCTCATTTTAAATGAATTCCTTGATTTTTTTAGAATTCATATAAATTTTTTTCAGAACTTGCTTATTTTGAATTTTTTTTTCGACACATTTGACAAATCGATGGACAGGCACGAATTTCGGATATGTGCTCGTATCACATATCCGACATACAATGTTACATAATTCATACATACAATACATAATAGAGTACATACACACAAAAAGATTCGAGCTAAAAGTTCCGTAGTTATGGTGTAACAAAATTCAGAAATGACAAATTCAAAAATGTAAGAAAATTCTGAAAAAATCCATATGAATTAATAATTTATATGAATTCTAAAAAAAATAATTCTGAAAAAATGTATGTGGCTTCTAGAAAACCAAGGAATTCATTTGAAAAGAGAAAAAAAAGATGTACTGATTATTTGTTAATAACTTTTTGACATTATTATTATTATGCAAAATTAATATTCTTGGTACCTTTACAGTTATTTTTGGCACCTATGAAGTTGATTTTTTTTCAGATTATTATACCATTAGGAAGTGTTCAAATTTTCACTGAATCTCACTTTTGGCTGAGAATGTACGTGTGATGCATCCTTAAGGATAGAGTCGCCTTTTTTCGAGCATTTTCATGAGCATTATTAGGCATTTTTTTTTTAAACATTGTTGTGTTTATTGCAATAAAACCGACCAAAGATTTTTATTGATATTACTTATTTATTTACTTCAACGGGATAAAACCTTTTACAAAAAATATATAAGTTATAGTCTATTCAATTTGATGTAAGATAGTATAATTAGCACTCTATAGTTAACCCCAGATAGAAAAATGTGCCGTCAAACGGGTATCGCACCATTGGTATCGCTACCGTTTCATCGCCATGTCGACATTTTTCTATCTGAGACATTCTAAAGAGGTTGTTAAATATTCATCCATCCTGACCAGCGCGCTATGTATCACAATTTATTCCAGTGCACGCAGCATATCACAGTTTTCTTATCACATTATTACATAATGCGGGAATTTTTTTTTGTCACACAATATTGAATCCTTAAGGTGGGCCTAATGATCAACATAAGCTCAAAACACACTATTAAATTATTAAATGAAAATAATTTTAAAAAATTTGTATTGCGGCAATAATCAAGAGTAAAATCCGCTTTTGAACATGGCATCAATTTTTTTTTGTATTAAACGAAAACTGTATTTATTGATTCGTATAAATTGCGTTCGATGACGGTAACTGGGACAGTGACGGAAACTGGGCCATTTACCTTGTATCGATCGAATTTGTAACAAACTTTGGAGGCAATATTTCTGCACATCATTCTGAAATTCTGAGGCCCGTTTCGCTGCGTCATGGTAAAAAACGATGCGCAATCCTATAATTTTACATATTCCTCACAAAAGTGGCAATTTTTTTGCGCACGTTCATTACAATTACGCTCTTGATCAATTCAACATTAGGCGGCGGCGAGCAGTCCTCGGTTGTCTCGATTGCGGGTTTAGCATAAATCGCGGTTGCGAAGTAATCGCAAGTTTCACTTGGATAATTCTAGACGTGCAGTTCCTCTTCTTACGTTGATTTATCTCTGTCGCTCTCGCTGCGCAAAATCGGAATGAAATAAGGAAGGAAAAAAAATGTAGCATTCTCGTGGACGTCCTTCCGCAGAGACAATAGACGTTAACTTACGCTTCACCACACGTACTGAACACTGTGATCGAATTTGCGTGCCGCACAGAAACGCGATGTGAGAGCGACATTTAGCTCTCGGATATTTTTTTTTCCCTCCTACCGTATGACTTCGTCGAACGTTTATTGGCACATCATGCGCGTTGTTTAATGCCCCAGAGTCCTGTCCACATCCATGCACATATGTCTCCCACTCCCACCTGCTATTGCCAGCACCGCCGGGCCGGCTGCGACTGCGTACACAGTAAAAAAAGTTTGTACTTTATACAACAACTTATTGTCCACAAACGTCCACAATTTTTCATTTGTTAATTTTCTAGTTTTACAAACAAAAGTACAAACTAAAATTGTCAATGACACGGGAAATAAAAGGACAGGTTCGTATATTGAAATAAGTGATAAACGGGTTTGTCACATATTTAACAAAATTATTTTTACGAAATTTCGCATTCAGATTTAACGAAATTATTTTTTACAGTGTAGGCGCCCAAACACTAATTCCATTCCGCAAACACACTGGCAGTGCTCCGTTTCTACAGATTTCAACTGAACACAGACCCACCTCGACACAAGCAACTGCATACGAAAAAATTCTAAACATCATCAACTCGCCACGGCAAAACTCGACACATTGCCAATCGCGAGTTGATAATTTTTAGAATTTTTTCGTGTATAGTTGCCTGTGTCGAGTTGCGTCTGTGGTCAGTTGGAATCTGTAGAAACGTAGCACTGCCAAACACACTGTGCAAGCCCACAGCTAGTGTCGGTTATTAACACGGAAAACACCGACGAAAGAGGAAAAAAATAATTGACACGGGAAGTGACGGTCTTCCGTGTTGTGTTATAAAACTAAGCAACAACTAGCTGCGACATTCGTGCGGCGCATTCATGTCAGGTGTGCGCTTGTCGTACCATCAAAACGGACGATGTCGGTTGGCTACGCAGAAACTGGCTGGAAGATTTCCGTAGCTATCCATACATCATCCCGATGTGTGTTTTTAAGCGAATAGTTTTCACTTGCCATAAGTTACAGAAAAATGGGGGGGAATTAGAAACACTTCTCGTTGGTATAAAATTCTGAAAAAAATCAAGCGTATTTAAGATGCTGAAAAGATTAATTTTGCATAATAATAATTCCAAAGTGTTAACAAGTTGATGAAAAATAAAATTGTTGAATAAATCTCCTGGAAACCCAACTTTTTGTTTTATGAAAGTGCTTCGTTGACTTTTCTGAATACGTATGAATTTTTTCTGATTTTTTAATTCACTTTGAATTTTTTTTATATAGGAAAAACTTGCAGAAAGTCACAAAATTCAATGTGAATTTAAAAATCTGAAAAAATTCAGACGTGTTCAGAAAAATAAACGAATAATTTTCATCCAAAAAAAGTTATGTTTCCGGGAGATTTGTTGAACAATTTTATTTTTCATCAATTTGTTAATAACACTTTGGAATTATTATTATGCAAAATTAATCTTTTCAGCATCGAGAAGTGTTCGCAATTCTCTCTCATTTCTCTGAAACTCATGCAAAGTGAACCCTATTTGCAAGGATTACCTTAAGGTGAAGTGCGACCCGTTCTCTGTCGCTCTCTCTCACTCCACTGTAAGATCAATGGCGCCATCTCTGTCACACTCCTGGCTTCGTCACGTGACTTTCACTTCACCTTAATTCGGAAACCGTTGACAGCTGCGCGGAGAGAGGGAACCCGGTGAACCTTGCCTCGTTGTGTTCCACGTGAATATCGATTTTTCGTAGGGCTAGCAACCCGAGAGCCCATAATATCGCCAACGGTTTCCATTCATGCCCGTGAAGTCCTCTTCCCAGTATAACGCGCGCGCGCCGCTGACATGTTTTTCTACTGTGTTATTTTTTTTTTTTTTAACGAACTGCAAAAATTCCAATTAACGGTTTCGTAATTCCCAGTAACCGTCCGGCTTAGTCCTCTCGAGATTCGCTCAAACAACTCTATACGAACTATTCTCGTGGTTTCACAACATCCATAACAAACCGGAAGGAAATTAAATTTGATAAAAGAAAATAAAAATGAAAATTACATTTTTAAAGAGCGTCAACAATAAATCGCTTGTATAAGCGTCGAGAAGATAAAAAAATTATAACAAAACAGCGGCGCTTTACACTTGCCGGGACAATGCACGCGCGCGACTCACACGTTTTTCTACTGTGTTATTTTTTAATGAACTTCAAAGATTCCAATCAACGGTTCGATATTTCCTAGTAGTTGTCCGGCTTGGTCCTCTCGAGTTTCGCACGAACAGCTGTATACGACCTATTCTCGTGGTTTCGCAACGTCGAGAACAAACCGGAAGGAAATTAAATTAAATTCTATACAAAAATAAAAATAAAAAAATTAGATTTTAAAAGAGCGTCGAAAAGATAAAAAAATAATAATAAAACAGCGGCGCTTTACACTTGTCGGGACAACGCGCGCGCGCCGTTCACATGTTTCTCTACTGTGTTATCGTTGTTTAAGATAATAACTCGATATATCGCGTCCGGCATGGTCTTCTACAGCTTCGCACAATCGACTCTGTACGAGTCGTACTCGTGGTATCGCTATGTCAATAAAAAATCACAAGGGAGTTAAATTCTATGCAAACAAATAAAAACAATATATCAAAGAAGAGCGTCAGCAATATACCGCTTGTGTAAGCGTTGAGAAGATAAAATAAAAGCCACGTTTTACTTCTGCCGCAATAATTATCCAATTGAAAAAACGCGATCGCGTGACGAGATATTCGACGACGGGTAAGGTAGATGGATGGCCGAAGGGGAGGTTGCAACACAGTTGCAGAATTTTTTTGCATGTCGGACGTACGTTATAATATTGATTGGACGAAAAATTAAGCGAATTTTTATTGCTCGATTTTCCGGCCGATATAGTAATTCGGGGCGATACAGTAATTCGAGGCACGTCTGCGCTTTGCATAATCGCGATCAAGCGCTGAAACGCCCAGTCACAGAGGCGTTCAACGTCGCGCGAACGATTGTGCGATATCACAGTTCGTCTATCGTCGCTTCTGTGGCACTCGCACATTATTCGGACGCGCTTGAAAACAAAAGCAATGCAAAGCTTACGGTGATGAGACGGTGTAAGCGATTCGACGATAAACGGGATCGGTTCAACATCCCCGAGTGTTTGCCACAATGTCTCGTCTATCTCTACGGAAAGAAAATTAAAAAATGAATCGCGATCGGCGCCTAATTGTTGTGCTATTGATATTTTCGCCGGAAAGTACTCAACGCGGCCTTCGACAAAGCGCGCAACGGTGACGCATGCGCTCGTCAAATGTTCGACCGCTTTGCGCTGGAAGCAGAAGGGAGAAGTTGCCACGGAGCGAGCGAGACATCGGGCAAAGTGCGCCGGGGGGGTCCGAGAGAAACGGAACATTCGGGTAGCTCAGTAGTACAAAAAGTAGACACAGCGAGAAGAGCGCAGTCAGGACTCGTCGTGCTTCGGCAACGACGAGGCGACGTTAAATCAATCCCACAAAATTATTCACTGTTTATCGCTGCCGTCACTCTTCACCGACTCCGCGTCGATCGGTTGACACGATAAGCTCATGAAAGTAGAAAAAAAAACTAACACAATAAACAGTAAATACATAAATAAATGAAAAAAAAATCGGCTCGTTATACAATGTTGTAACATATCGTGTGAAGACTGAGGTCGTACGAAAGTCAAGAAAAAAACCAATGCTCAAGACCGAATACGATGAATCTATAATCGAGTGACCCGTGATAACATTATTCCCGTCGTTTTTCTTTGCTTCGGATAATCGGGTGAACCGTAACTAAAAAAACATCTAACCGGCGTGTGAGAAAAGCTGTCCTGTGTCGGATAGCCACTGGCGGGGATTCGTTGACGCGTGCTTCTGTGGCGCCTCGCAGTCTGGCCGGTGTTCATGCGCGGAGAGGAGGCGGACCTGTCCCTTATAGAAATATCATGCTCGAGCCGACCCACCGGATGTGTTAACAAAAACGCGAGGAGCAGCAACGAACGGTGATCGACGGCGATCGAACGTGAGAAAAATCACCGAGGCGATACATAAAGTGACCGGAGTGTGAGATCCGAATTTCGAGCATGTCATACGGTAGTTGAGTCGGATCTGATTCGAGAACGACTGAGGAAGCAGTACAAGTGCCAACAAGGGGTGGACAATGTGTCGCGTGTTGGGCGCGATACGCCACCCCTTATCTGCCGCAGTCTGATTCTTGCGAAGCTCACGAGTGCAAATAAATCGTTAAAAACACAAATTATCATAAACGGCATCTTTCCGCCGGACTTGATGAGCGCGACAACGATCGAGCATGGGCGTAAACGATAATGACATTAAAACGCCATTTACTGTGATAAAATAATACGAAAAGAAAGATAAATAATTTTTTTTTTAATAACATAAATACGATGAGAAAGGGACTGGTGCTGGGGTTCGCTTGCGCGACAGTGCTCTTCGTACTTGTATTCGTAACAAGCGACGACCTCACGATGAGAGTCGCGCCCTTTCTGGGCTTTTCCAGGGACGATGATATCGCCTGCTACACCGAGCCCTCGACCAAGCACGGCGTTGAGAATTTTTACACCGGCAGCTTCCGAAAACGCGAGCTAGGTGGGTAATGAAAAAAGTCTCACTGCTGTGCCCAAGAGACCCGACAGTGTCTCGACGCAAAGTTCAAAGTGAGCTTAATTTAGATTGGATACAGTGTCGTACGTCAGATGGCACGGCCGAATGAAATTGTTTATGTTATTTTTTTTGTTTCTGCTGTATATAACGGACTGTTTATTGATTTTTCGCGACAGCGGTTTTCGGGCCACGCACGTGCTTCGTTCGACAACGCTCCGGCTTATTTCAGCTCTACTTTTTCTGAGCTATTTTCCAGAGCCTTTTTAACAACACGAAACATACATATTCCGGACTGACCGCAGAAAATCCACGTCAGCCAATGTTATCCGTTGCCCCCCTTCGAACGTGTCCCCTTTAAGTTTCTATCCGGAGAGGCAAGAGACCACAGCGAGCGCGCGCAGCTTGCGTGCTGCACTGGTTTCCAGCATGACGATTACGTTCGGGTTTTTTTTTTTTTTTTTGTTCTTTACTTTAACGCATTCGTGAACAGCCTGAGGACTCTCGCAGGACAAAGCGTTCGCTTGTGGCACGTGTCTCGAACCGTGCACGAGTTATATACGCAGCAATGACTTTGGTCTGCGAACAAGGCTGAAACCTTGTACAGATAGTCTTACTCTCCGTAGGCGAGTGCAGCGATGAACGAGCGTTACAGATGTTTTGCATTCGCTTATGCTCCATCTGGCCTTTACTTAATTCAATTGCGCAGTGTGATAATGCACATGCTCTCATATTAAAAAATATAGTTTTTATTTAATTATTTTATATCACTTTATTAGCCTTTTCATCAAGTCAGCTTCGTCCTGATTTCACTGATTGAACGATTAATTGATCCGTTTGACGGTAAAAAAACACTTAGAAATTGTAATCACTATTACAAGCAAAAACTTCAAATAAGAAACTAAAATAAATATTACTGAGTTTCAATGTTTCTTCGGGAAATTTTTTATTACGTCATGTCATTTTACGGGTTTTTCATCGAGTCAGCTTCGTACCGATTCAATGAATTGAACAATCAATTAATCTGTTTGACGGTAAAATAAAACCCTTAAGAATTATAATCTGTATAATACATAGCAAAAATTTCAAATAAGAAAATAAAATAAAAAATGGCTGACTCAATGTTTTTTTTATTTGTTATTATTTAACGTCGTATCAACTGCTATGGTTATTAGTGACGGGACCTACTATTTTTCCTTCAGTGGGAACCGTACCACGTTGGGGGTTACTTAATATGAGTGAACGTTAACTGTACTTTTGGATGTCAGTAACAGTCGGTCTTCTACACGTCACGTCGATTACTGGATGCAAACATTGGACGTCTACTGACATATATTATATCGGCTATCGCACGATAGATGCCAGGAGCTACGTCGCGTCACAATATTTTTCTGCCAGCAAGACTACGGCACCGGGTTTCGAACCCGAGACCTCCCGATACTTTGTTCTCGAAGCTAGTACTCTAACCACGAGACCAAAGTGATCGGTTGACTCAATGTTTGTTCGGAAAATTTGTCATAATTTTACTGCTTTTTCATCAAATCAGCTTGGCACTGATTTAATCGATTGTACAATCACTTAATTCGTTTGACGATAAAAAACCCTAAAAAATTATAATCAGTATAACATGGCAACAATTTTTTATAAGAAAATAAAAGAAAGATTTCCGATTTTCGATGTCTCTTCGGAAAATTTTTAATACGTCTAACGGTCGTCGGTCGCTCTGAGGACATAATCTGAAGAGATGAAATTATATATCGTGGCTTTATAGAAGGCACAGTGCGAACATTTAATTTAATGACTATTATAATTGACGAGAATTCAAAGTAACGCTATAAAATTCTTATACATTTCCAGAGGGCGATATGCCTGTACCGGGAAGAAGTATATTCTTTCATGAGACGTCGTGCTTCGGCGAGGACGGTATAACAATAACGGCCCGGCAGGCCTGCGCTGTCGAGTCCGCGGCAATGATGAACCCGAGAATGAAGATCTATCTGTTGATACTTAGCCCGGCAAAGTTCTCGAATGCCTCGATACATATCGTTAATCAACTGAAGAGGTATGCGAACGTCAGGATACGAAGAATATTCATGGACGATTATGTGAGGAACACGCCGCTCGAGGATTGGTACGCAAGCGGAGTTCTGAGAGCTAGCAGATGGCCGAGAAGTCACATGTCCGATATACTTAGATATCTGACGCTCTGGAAATTCGGGGGAATTTATTTGGACCTCGACGTTGTCGTTACAGCGTAAGTGGACCGAAGTTCGGAAGGGTTTCGTTCTATTCGCTGCAACTGGGAATACTGGGACTAAAATTATTTTGTCATCACTCGGTGCGGAAATGGCCACTTTTCCGCCCGCATCGCATGCGTAAAACCGCAATTTTCGCATCTTTTGATGAAAAATTTCGTACGTCCCTCGTGCGAAACACTTTTTGTAACTCGTGTGATTACAGCACTCGCCTTCGGCTCGTGCTGCAAACTCACACTCGTTAGAAAAACATTTTTCGCCCTCGTGGAGTTATGTACTATTTTTTATTTAAAAAATAATATACTTTTCCTAACGCATGCACGTAAAATCCCATTTCCAGTTCCTGTGAAATGAGCGCAGAAAAGCACTTTATTCACTTGGTGCTAAAATGGCAGTTTTGTGCATAAAAGCCCCATTTTTCGCACGTTGTGAGCTAAAATTTTGCACGATACTCGCGCGAAAAATGTTTTTTTTTTTAACTAGGGTGATTGCAACTCTCACCTACAACTCGTGCTGGAAACTCACACCCGTCAGAAAAAGTTTTTTTTTCGCGACTTCGCTAAAAAGGCTCTTTCATGCCTGCAACGGGGGTAGAAAGTGGTCGATTCTTCACGAGCTCGCAAAAAAGTGACTTAACGGGCAAAAAGTGATTTAGCGGCCAGAAAAATGATTCAGCGAAAATAAATAAATAAAAAAAAATTGCAAAAATAGTATATCATGCCACAAGGAAGGAAAGTGCGTCCTTTCACCGAGTGTAACGTTTGATGCCGGAGCGAAGCAAGGGTCGAAATTCACACGAGGTGAAAATGCACTTCCTCCCTTGTTGCATACGATATTTTTTCCCGATTTTGTTAAAATAAACACATTTCTTGTCTCGCAAAATCGAGATATTCGTCAATGATAATTACTTCCCCGGGAGTAATAGAGTTTCCGGAGGGAGTAACGAGCCCTATTACTTCCTAGGGAGTAATGAAATTGTACTGCGCATGCGCACAGGTTAGTAATGATCATCGATCAATAATAGGCTATTTTCCGCCCGTATTGCACGCAAGGAATGGGCCTATTTTAGCGAAGTCGGGAAAGAAATTAACAATAGCAAACAAATGGCAAAACAGTACATTACTAGACGCGGACGAAAAAAGTTTTTCTAACGAGTGTGAGTTTGCAGCACGTGCCGAAGGCGAGTGCTGTAATCACACGAGTTAGAAAAAGTGTTTCGCACGAGGGATGTACGAAATTTTTCATCACAAGGTGCGAAAATGGCGGTTTTACGCACGCGAAGCGGGTGGAATAGAGGCCATTTCCGCACCGAGTGATGAAATAGTTTTTTCGCACCCGTATCAAAATGTACCAATTTTCGCAGCGCGTGCGAGAAAAATACTGCGCATGCGTACAAACGCGATAGGGCCTTTTTTTCTTGCACTAGTGCAAAAAAGTGCCTGTCGACGCATATTTCCCAGAAACGAAAAGCGTAATTTTGTAAATTTGTTAGGCAAAATTATGTGAATGGCAGGGGCGTAGAAATGGGAGTCCTGACTCGTGTGAAAGTCGCGCTCTCAAGAAATTCCTTTCTACGCCGTTGCCATGCAAATAACTATTTTGTTTCTATTGCGCATTTTCATATAGAATATCGAGTTAAGAGTAAAATAACTGATGAAAGTTGGGGAAAAATATATCGGATACAGGCTATGAACGCTATCCGACAAAAGTTTACCGGAGCACTGCGACTAGCCTGTTTTATGTATATCCAATCGCATATTATGTGAGACAATAAGCGAAATATGACACTGGAAATTTGGCGAAATTTATTTGGAACTCGATGTTGTTACCGCGCACGTGAACGGAATTACGAAAGGCTTTCTTCTATTCGGTGTAACAGGGAATACTGGGAATAAAATTATTTTCGAATTAAAATAATAAAATTATAGCGTAATGAGATAGGAGAAAAAATAACAGATGAATTCGTTTTTGTGCGGGGAAAAGATATATTGGATGTATGCTTTGAGCGCCGAGTTTATCGGACAACGGCGATTGGCCCCTGTTTTTTTATGAATAGCCGATTGCGCACTGGGCGAGACGATAAGCGAAATCAAATGTTTAACATACGATCAAAGCACGCCCTGATTTCACGCATCGTTGATTGTGCGTCCGGTTAAAAGTTCGTTGAACGTGCGCTTGTTCGTTCGCAGGTCTCTGAACGATCTCATGAATTTTGCGGGTGCGGAGGATTGGGAGGACGTTGCCGCTGGTGTGATGGGATTCAGCGCTACCGGACTCGGTCGGCAACTTGCCGACGCGTGTCTCCGTGATCTGAAGACGAACTTCCGGGGAGACGTGTGGGGCAACAACGGACCCGGAGTTATAACGAGAACTCTGCAAAAAATGTGTGCCACTAAATACGTAAGTTCTATTACGTATACGGATAATTGATGATAATTTTTTTTTCACGCAATTACCGATCGTTTATCTAACTTGATTAATGTAACAATTTTTTTCGCGATTTTTTTCCAGGCCAGAGACATGACGGAATCTCGTTGTCACGGTTTCACAGTTTTTCCACCGTCGGCGTTTTACCCGATACACTACAAAAAATGGAAACAATATTTCGAGACAGAAAAATTTAACGATACGATGAAATCGATCGAGAATTCACGTGCCATTCATGTATGGAATAAGCTTAGTAGTTTAATGAGCGTTAGCGTCGGCAGTCGAGTGCCGTACGCGATCGTCGCAAGTAAGTATTGTCCCAGAGTTTACAACAATTGTGGGAAGACTTTTTGATCGACGAAACGTAAGGAGAGTGAGATTGGGATCGAGAAAAAAAAGAAAGATAAACGTCAGCGGGACTGGCCATAAACTTTTATAGAAATATAATATGGTACAAAGATAACATTGTGACCGAAAAACAAGACTGCAGAAGTTCTAAACGATACTCGTGTTCGAAACCGATAGTAAAATCCGAGTTAAATAGAAGAAATCGACGACACTAGATACACTCGTAATGTACCGTTATTTTCATCATTTCCAAAGTATCATTAATTCTCAAAGAGAAAAGTACAAATTCATATGACTATGAGTCATCCATCACATGTAATGTATTTTTTAAGTCTAATCCAGTCACACGGTTACTTATTTACGTGCACAAAAAAAATAACGAGAAGAATCGCAGGAAGCACGGATCTAACCGAAAAACCAAAAATGTATTGCACTCTCGTGCTCAGCCTACTTCACCCCACCCAGTAAAATTTATTTGACGTTAATTTATCCTATCTCACGCGTACTGTCAAGTTACAAACGGAATCTTGTTTGATCAATTTGTGGCAGTGAATTAATAACGTAATCATAACTTACCAGGGCCGGAATCCTGAAGTCCTACTAGCAACGCCAGTATCTCTAACTCTAACTTTAACTTTAACTTAGCATTGGTCAGTATATCTATATATATGATTCTAGCGTTACTAATTTCGCTGGTAGGACTACAGGATCCCGGTCCAGCTCATTCACACTGTATTATAATGCACTTTCGAGACTACAAAAAAAAAGTCTATATACATGCATATGTGTGTATATATATATATATTAAATTTGTATGTGAAGCAATAAAGAAAACGGAACAGTATTGCCAAAGCACAAGCGAATCTTGACATTCTTTAGTTCCTAAGCGTTGTTATTTTTCGCAAGGAAGAGGGGGCATTATAGGTAGCATTAATTATTATCGCCTTTATCACCGGAACTGTCTGTGTCGCAGCGAATAAACAAACGACGCTAGGTGTATCATTATTCAGTACTCTAACCAATGCGATATGCGAAACTTCAAGATATTCGGTATATTCTCTGTAATTGTGTTAATAATTGTCTTAATCGGTGTGTTATTCGAAAAAGAGATATTCATAGACTTTGCGGCTCCGCTTCTGTGGCCGCGCAACATTACGTGTTATTTTCTGCGATCCAGAGGTATCGTGGAATTGGGCGCAGGCGAATGGGGTTTGTCATGATTCATTAAATTGTGTTAACGATTTATTAATATTACTAGTAGTTTAATGTGGCTCGGGCGCTTCGCGCCCTCCCTATGGACTATGGAATTTATAAACTGAAAATACGTCACTTCCGGTCGAAAAAATGGGATTTTCAATTTTCAGAATAATCGGGTCCCAGGAAAGAGATGAAATTAGTGATTCTTGAAAATGGCGACAAACAAATAACTTTCGTAAATATATTAATTTCTTATTTCAGACGAGGCTATGTTGATACCAGATAGGTGTATATTTTTTCTCGAAACCGGGTGTTTCGGTGCTCGGGGAACGGGCGCGGCGATCCTCGATCGAAGACGCGCATGTGCAGTCGAGTCGGCTGCGCGAAAGAATCCCGCGATGAATATTTTTCTGCTCTACTTAACCCCAAAAAAATTCTCGGGAGTCTCGGCAGACTTCGTGCGAGAGCTCGAGAGCTACGACAATGTTTACGTGAGACAGGTGAGCCTGGTTACTTACTTCGAGAACACTCCACTCGAAGAATGGTTCTCTAGAAACATGAGAATAGTCCTGGGCGACGATAATTTTCGAGAGAGCATTTTCGAGTTGATCAGACTCACGACCCTCTGGAAGTACGGCGGTATATTCGCCGACCTCGGGCTTGTTTTAGAAACGTGAGTTCCACGATTCGCTTGCATCTTAGCGCAAGCCAACGATTGATTTTTTTTTGTTCCTGCATGCGCAGACCGCTGGAAACGTACACAAATTTCGCTGCCAAGTGGAAAACCCGGAGCGACTCGACGGCTTTGCTGAGCTTCGGCGTGTCCACCGAGCTCGGCAAACTTATCGCCGATTTCTCGCTCGACGAGGTGATCAACGGCGGCGATGAGACGGTCAGTGCGGCGAGAATAATCGAAAGATTCTGCCTCAAAGGAAACGTGAGTTTCCCGAGCAACAATCTCCGTCTGCGGGAGATTATGAAACTATAAGCGTAACTGACGATAAAAAAAGAGAAAAAATCTACGACGCTGTTATATTTACATTAAGGTCGTCGGAGCGGTACAGTCCCGCCAGACGTGAGTTTCAGAGAAAATTTCGAACACTTCTCGATGGGATAAAAATCTGAAAAAATCAAGTATATGGGAGGTGCTGCAAAGATTGTTTTTGTTAAATAATAATTCCAATTTGGTATCAACAAATTGAAGATGAAAATCATTATTCAACAAATTACCCGGCAACTTAACTATTTTCCTTCATAAAAATGATTCGTTTATTTATCTGAATACGTAATGATTTTTTCAGAATTTTTGTCAATCTTTGAAAATTGCATTTTTCACAGCTTGATCATAGGAAAAACGCGATTTTGGAATTATTATTACATAAAAACAGTACTTGCAGCGCTTCCCTTATGGTTAATTTTTTCAGATTTTTATCCCATCGAGAAGTGTTTGAATTTTTTAAACTACCTTAAGGGGAAGTGAAATATTGCGGTCGGTAATGAAAACTGTAATGAACTTTTCTCAAGGGTGCTATTTTTGTTGAGGAAAAAGCAAATTCGCACCGGATGCACACGCTAATTTCGCATACGGCCCGAATTCATTTTTTTCTCAAAAAAAATTAACACCATTGAATAAAGTTAATTTGAAAATTGCAACTATCTCTCTCACACTCACGGCCCCGTCACGTTACTTTCACTTCCCCTTAAGGGGAAGTGAAACAGCTGTGTGTGCGAGAGAGATAGTTGCAATTTTCAAATTAACTTCAGTCAATGGTGCTAATTTTTTTGAGAAAAAAAAATGAATTCCGGCCGGATGCGAAATTACCGTGCGAATCCGGCTCGAATTTGCTTTTTCCTAAACAAAATTAGCACCCTTGAGAAAAATTCATTAGTTTTCGTTACCGACCGCGATATTTCACTTCCCCTTAATGACCGCAAACCGGGCTCCTTAAAAGTATCGTAAACAATAGCCTCGTGATATCGAGTAACAAGCGCGCTTATCAGATTCCCTTCGAGTCAAACAACAAAATATATTTTCCAGGTTGCAGAGATAAACTGCGAAGAATTTTCAATCTACCCGACGCTAGAAAAGTTCTCCACCGGTACGAACAGCACGAAATATTGTCCACGAGTGTTGCGACGAATCGACGAATAAACTTGTAGAAAACTGATCACGACTTACCATGCTGAGCAACGCGGATTCCCACAGCCTCGTAACTCGTAGATAGACATTCCGACGGCAGCGCCACATCGATAGACGCCTATCTCCGTTTCATCGAGCAGCCTGGCATGGTTCGTCTCTTCGATGCTTAAAATTCAAAGCAAAACAAATATCTTCGGGTTGTCGGGACGCCCAGGACGTTGCGGGTTCGATTCCCGTTTCAACCTCTGGGTGATTTTCCCACCCTGTCCCGTCCTTTTCGTCACAAAACATGCCTCTTCGGACTTGAGCCCATTGCACGATTTTGTTAATCGAAACCAACTAAAAAAAAAATTGATATACACAATAAATATATACATTGGCCAGCGCGGGTCTTTCCCACTGGCCAGACAGTTTCGCACGTATCCGTGTGTGTGAAGATGATATTCGGGTTATCGAATCTATGCACCGCGGGCGAGACACGTCCGTCCCCAATCAATCCGCAATTAGCGAAGAGACGACCGAGTTACCCGGTGTTTATTCTGTCGCCTTGTCTTCATAAATCGAACAGTCGACAGCTGCCCATCAGCGGGTGCGTTCTTCAGCCACCATCAATCGTAAATTGTACGATAAACTGTACAACAAGCAAGAATACTCGGCATTCATGAAACGTCGAGCGTACCGGATCCGTATTAAAAAATAAACAGATATCGCGAAGGCTCGTACAATCGTACGGTGGCGATTGACCAATTGGAGAGTCGATCAAAGGTCGCTAGCGTCGATTTCGAGGCTTCCGAGCAACAAGTGTCCTCCGATTCGACTGCCGTACAGTAATAGCATCTCTGTCAATGACGCGCAACGAAATGCGTTATCATACACTGTAGCACGCTGTGACACCCCAATATAGAGACTACGATAAACATACACATCGTGCCGTTCGTAAGACTCGGCTGAGATTCGCAATTGGTGGGACGGCGAGGCCGGGAGTGGGGTTAGGGGTTCGAAGTCGCAAGCGAGCTTCGACAAGTCTCTCCGTCTTCGAGCCGCCCGGCCCATGCACTTTGCGTCTCGCTCTTTTGTTCGCAGGTTCATAGGTCGCTGCTGAAACGCGTACGTAAACGCGAGATTATTCTCTGAACGATGCGTTCACAGTTGTGTTTCCTTCGTACTCACGTGCCGATGTCACTCGCACGGGGCTCTTTGTAATTACATAATTATCGTCGTAACGCCCTCGCCGACTGTCGAACGCTTGCGGAGAACTCCTGCGGACCGGAAGTGGTGGTTCGATTCGGCGGTGCGCGAATGAACTATATCATTAGTTTCTTTGTAGTTTTTTTTCCGGACCGATTCTTGGCGTACGAGCCCCGAAATGGGTAGATTGTTTACTTTCGTGGTCAACGTGGGAATGACCGTTATTTTGACGCCGCTGTTGGTACCGCTGCTTCTGACGAGCTACGCAGGTAAACTCAGTTCACAGTGAGGAGCTTCGAGGAATAATTATTGTTTGATCGATTGGTACGCTTTTTATCCCTTTGTGTCGTTCGAGAGATATTTACTTTTCGACGTTTACTTGGCTGCGTTTAAGCAGAGATAAGTCCCGATGCGGCGGAGATAATCGAGACAGTAATTAGACTCGTGAACGGCGATACGGCAACAGTCTCGTAGGCCTGGATAAGTTTTTATCTGGATGCATTTAACATTGCTCTGGCTAAAAATAATTGTTTCAAAGTCCCTATTTATGTCGATCGGGTCGCAGATTATCTTATCCTGTTGAGAATGTAAATTAGTATATTCCCAGATAGAAAACTGACGGCACGAGATCTACTCGGTACTAGCACGGGAACGCAGGCCGTGCCAGCACAATGCAGACATGTATATCCGCACGTGACGATACTGTAGCGGCACGGCGTTTTGATACCGGACGCTACTTGCACAGTTCTAGCTCGCAAGCAGCTCCACCATCTCGGCGTGAATCTCCACAGCGAGCTAGAACTGTGCAAGCAGCTTCCGGTATCAAAACGTCGTGCCGTCGAAATATCGTCACCTGCGGACATACATGTCTGCATTGTGCCGGCATGGCATGTCGAATTTTACGGCACGCTTTTCTTTCTGGGTTATGCTACAAGGTAGGGAAGTACGCGATTTTCGCCGAGTGTGAAGTTTGCAGAAATCACCCGAGGTGAAAATCCACTCCCAGATAGAAAAATGACGGCACGGCAACGGAACGGTGGCGGTACCAATGGTAAGATACCCGTTTGATGGCACGTTTTTCTATCTGGGCTCCCTCCTGTGCAACATACGGAACTTCTTTTCTAACATCTTGAAAATAACCACACACCTTGCGTCGCAAAATCGTCGTATTGGCCAATGACCATTACTCCCCCGGGAGCAATACGGATTGCAGAGGGAGTAATCAGCCCTATTACTACCCAGCGAGTAATGAAACAGTACTGCGCGTGCGTACAGTTTAATAATGATCATAGATCAGTAATAGACGATTTCTCGCCCGTATTGCACGCAAGGTATGTGGTTACTTTAGCGAAGTCGGGGAAAATAGTATATTATGCTACAAGGTAAGGAAGTGCGCGATTTTCGTCGAGTATAAAGTTTGCAGAATTGACATGAGGTGAAAATCAAGCATACGATATTTTTTTTCCGACGTCGTTATAATAACCGCACATCCTGCGTCGCAAAATCGACACATTGGCCAATGACCTTTACTCCCCAGGGAGTAATAGGGCTTCCACAGGGAAAGCCCTAGAGGGAGAGCCCTGTTACTTCCTACACAGTAAAAATAGACACCAACGTTTCTTGTCCACAAACGTCCACAATTATTTTCTTGTTCATTTTACAAAAATGTCTGCCAATTTAACTAATATTTTTTGTAAAATTAAAATAAAATAATTGTGGACGTTTGTGGACAAACAAGGTTTGTTAAATGTGCAAATCTTTTTTACTGTGTA
Source organism: Stenichneumon culpator (assembly GCA_964017025.1). NCBI lineage: Eukaryota > Metazoa > Arthropoda > Insecta > Hymenoptera > Ichneumonidae > Stenichneumon > Stenichneumon culpator. The sequence continues at coordinate 13,525,752 of OZ024769.1, forward strand.
GGGAGCAATGAAACGATACTGCGCATGTGCACAGGTTAATAACGATCATTGGTCAATAATACGCGATTCACCGTATTATTTTAGGGAAGATAGTTATTTTAGCGAAATCGGGAAAAAATCGTTATCTGACAATGGTGATACTGTGTCAACTATAAACTCACGATTACTACTCCTCGAACGGTGGAAGCAGCGCGCTGCTACAATTACGTCACGATAATCGTAACTTCCCGTTTACAACTGTAGTTGTCAAATGGTCGAGGCGGTGTTGGGTACGGTTCGTCGAATGGAGACATCCCAATTATATATTCGTCGAGAGCAACACCATTCAGAGTATCCTCGATCATGGACGAAATCAGGTGAACGAACGCGATGGCTTTGTAGATCGTAGAACAATTGTTTTTTTTTCTAAATTTTAATCTATTTCCGGGTTACATCAGGGCGTTTATACGCTACTGGTGCAAGGAAAAGCGATAAGCGAGAACCTCCGATCTCATCTCGCGCACATCGTATCGACGAGACCGTTTCTTAGAATGGCATTGACAAGCAAATGTGGTCTTTACGCCTGGAAAAATCTCGCGGACTTTTGCATAGACGACCATCTCATAAATTCACCCACCTCGTATAGGGGACGTCCGATAACAGATTCTAATATTCAGGTGAATAATCATAATATTAATAATAATAATAATATCTACATAATAATAAAATTCATGTCGATTGGACGCTCACACCGATACTCACAGATAGTCATAGATACACACATACTCACAGACACTCACACAGATACTCGCACAGATAGTGTGAGCGCGGGAACCGCATAACCAATATTAATAATAATAATAATAATGACTATTGTTATCTTAGTAAAATTAAGGGGCAAGAAATGATGGCTCTTATGGACAGGAAACGCTTGTTAAGGATGTTTGGGACAAAATCGCGCGAGGGGAACGGGAAAGGAGCTCCGCTGACCGCGTTAGTCAGTGTGCGAGTGAGAAACGCAGACAAAACAAGCCGCTAGACGGAGATAGGGTCTTTGGTTTATTGAATTTATCTCAGAAACAAAACGGTGAATCTTCTTGAAATTCGGACACAATCTATCTGTATTCGCTGCGATAGGTTTTTTATTCGAATTTTATTCTGTCGTTACCGACCGATTTCCAAAACGCTTACACTGTACCTTATATAGCTTTGTACATGCATTACTAAAAAACAACACGGTCAAAAAATCTGAAAAAATTGTATACGATTCGGTGGGTCTTTCCCTACAAAGTAGCAAAGTTTTATAGCGCTCGAACGGAAACGCGTTTTGGCCCAAACATCCTTAAGCGTACGAACCTGGTGCAAAAATTCCTGCAAAACCACATTTTTTTTCTTCATCAAGGATTTTATAAGCGACCTTACGTCGAAGTTTCTACCCACGTTCCACTCGCCGTGGCAGGTCCACGTGATTAATTGCCTCGCCGGCGGTGAGAGCAGCAAAGTTTGCCTAGTACGAGCCCACCACTTGCTCCTGCGTCGGGAACACCTGACGCTCGCGGACTTTTTGCCACTGAAGTACTCGCCCAGCAACTGGAACTGCCAGGAGAGTGACTCGCCGTTCACTAACCTGTACTCCGAGCCTTCGGCGCTGCCGAAACTCCACCAGAAGCTGACCGAGAGTTTCAGCAACAATTGGAACGAATTTCTGTGCAACAACGATCCTACCGAGAGGCCGGAGATACTCAAAAAGTCCGTTGGGCTCTTCCAGTGTCTCAAGATCTTCGTCATCGTCGTTGTCTCGACGGTGAAAGAATTAACGAGGTACATTTTTATCGTTCCGGTTCGTCAATGCAACGATCGTCGCAGTCCGACGATAATAAATCAAACGATTCGATTGTCACAGAAATTACAGAAAACCCGATGGAACCGGCGTTTCGCAGATATTCACGATTTTTCAACGAGAAGCCACTAAACGAAACATAGGCCTCGCGACGCTGTTCCGCGCACTACTGAGGTCGATAAATCCGATAGAAACTTTTTACTCGATGGTCGGCTGGATCTGGTACACGATCGTTAGTCTGACTCTGAAAACACCGATTATTTTGTTTCGCGAGATGAGGGCACTTAGTTCGAGCCAGAAGCACCATTATCCCGAGACGCTGACGTCGCTACTGTTCTGCTACCTGCCGCTGATCGCCCAAGCGAGCATGGAAGTTCTGTCGATAGCCGCGATCGCCGCCGGTGCCTCGCGATCGATTGTCGACGAACTGTTTCTGAGACACTCGCACGAGAATCAGCTGCAGACTATATCGCCTTGTGGCAGAAAGGTGGTCGCTTGGTCGGACGAGATTGACACGGATCTGTTGAGTCAAATTTCATGTGTCACCGGAGCAACGGAAACGGAGATTCTTCTCACGGCCACCGTTAGCTCACTGAAGGAGTACTTCAAGGCTTCCGGCGTTTCGATACCGCAGGACGTTCTCGCCACTGCGCGATACGTCAGCCAGAGGGCGCTGTTCGTTAAGAATCACGAGGCTCGCGGTATTCTCTGCCTGGCACTGCCGACCAGAACTCCACTGTTCGAGGACGATCTCATCGAGATATTGCAGGTCTCTACGACGGACTTTTTTTTTTATTTTAATCTACGATGCACGGTAAACTTTGGATATTTTTTGTCAACAGGTAACGCAAAAAAATTTGCAAGAGGCCAGAGCAAGGCAAAGCGCTATTTACGCTATCACAGCCGCGGAGAGTTCAAGAGGACTGTTGACTTCCTGTTTGCCTTCATTATTTCTCAAAATAATGCTCAATCATCTTACAAGAAGGTATTCCTTGAGTCTCACGCACGTGGACGGTGAACTTCCGGTCGAGGGAGTCGATGCCGCAGTTTACTGGAGTCCGCCTCAAGGAAACTGCAGTGAGTTTATTAATGATTTTTTTTTTGTGATCCATTAGGTTGCTAGTATATATATATTTTTTTTAGATATGTCGATGACCTTGCATAGGCACGGGACCGGGGTGCGCCTGGGTGTGGTGGTCGACGCGATGCTCGCTCCCCAGCACTCCATTATAACCAAGAGCTTTCCACAAATTTTAAAGAGTCTGGCAACTGTGCTGGGAGTTCCGGACGCGCCGAGCAGAAGTCCCAGTCCTGGACCGGCGAGTCCGACAACTTCGCCCGGTTATTGAACGCGATTTTTTATCTTTTTTTTCTTAATAATTTAAATGAAACTCTTCTCCCGTCCCCGCTTAACTGCACATGCGAAATGAATCGAGTAAGACAATCGATTCGTTCATGATTGCCGAATATTTTATTCCTCCGATGCAATAGTACATCAAATATAATATCTATATAATGTATAATGTAATTTCGGAATGTATCGATTAGTTCGTTCGTGGACTCGAACGTTTTGTTTGTTTGTTTTTTTTTTTTTTTATACGAGGCAATCGATCATTTCACAAATTGAAAGACATGCCTCTTCTTCAACAGTATGATGGAACACATTCAATTTTCTTTTGTGTTTTTGCAATCGTTAAGTTTTGGTATGGCGACAATCGACAACCGATTAATCTTTTGTATTTAACTATAGGCCAACCCTAACGTGGCAGTCTCAAGTGTTCATAGTCGACGAGCGTTAATCACAGATACGACTTGTATTTTTCTTTTTGTTCTTCAATTCCGAAAGTTCGACACGCTTCAGACATCGTACATATTATTATTGTATAGTGTATCGGTTAAATTTGCTTTAGCTTGTTCTTTATTTTTTTTTTCTTTTTTTTCCTTTTTGAATAAATTGATTTTTGTTTTCTAGTCTCGCTCAATCGAAGGCATAGTCGGTTGTAAAACTTCCAAAAGTCTTGTTTATTTTGTTGTCAGCTTATTATTTCTTCCGCTTCGCTCATTCTCTCTAACTATCTCTCGTTTATATATCGTCGTTTACTTTTTCAACTAACACGGATAAATGTTACTTCCAAAAAGTTGCGAGGGATCAAAGATGCAATCCCACGGATTATATTGACACGCGTGAAACGCGCTGTGACGAACGAATTTTTTTTGTTTGTAATTGTAAATATAGATGTACAATATGTAACTACGTATATACGGACAGTTCGATGAATATTTTCTTATTGTTCATAACATAATAAGCGTATAGTATGTTTTTTTCCTCGACAGGCTATTTCGACTTTTCATCTCATAACTTTTTCGTATTTCCCCCTCTCTCGGTATATTATATTTATACATTTAATTCCTCGCAAATTCCATGGCAAATGAACGGGAAGCTTCCAAACCGTCGGACGCTTCCACGACATTATCTCTTCATCGTGCTCTAACAACATTTACGTTATTTTTTCATTTTCCTTTTTTTCTAAGAGATTCTAGCGACTCGGCTAGTAACATGAGACTATTCATCGAATAAAACATAACGATATAATATTCTACTATAATAATAATAATAAAAAACGAAAATGAAATTGAAACATTAGCTATGTAAATTGGTTCGAAAAAATGATTGTTCAAATCGAGTATTCGAAAGGCTCTACTAATATTATTATCGTCGATTTTTTTTTTTTTTTTTTCAAATTTTGACTAATAAAGAGTTAAGCCTCGCAGTCTCTATCACGTTCCATTTCGACAGGTCCCGAGCCCCAGATCTTTCGATTCTTTGTGTACGGAATAATTCCCATTAGCAAACCTGACAGTATGATCCAGCCGCCCGCCATTAGAAACGAAAGATTCCACGAACCGGTGACATCGAACAGGAAGCCAGCTAGTGGGGGACCCAACAGATTGCCGATTCCTTGACACAGAAGGCTGAGACCGTAAGCCGTAGTGAATCTCTCGAGGGGTATGAGCTCGACGAGAATCACAGGCGTGAAGCTGAAATTGCTTGCGAAGAATAGACCAAACGCCGCTGATGTGATCATCAGTAGAATGTATTTGTCGGTAAAAACCGACATAAGAATCGTCGCGATTCCGCAAGCAATCAGGCACCACGTGTACGTTTTGCTGACGTTCATCCAGGGCTGATCGCCGGCCCATCCGAGACCGATCTGTAAAGAGGAAAAAAAAAAATTATAACATCCCTGACAAAGATTTTTCTTTAACTTACTACGCCCAAACTACGCTGTATCTCCAACATTTATGCCGACGTTGCCGGAACTACAATTTACTACGGAACACTTCGCCGAAATTACAACTTATAATGCTGAGCTGCATCGAAGGTACAACTGTCTACGAGAAAGTGCAAGAATTCGAACATGTTTGTAGATAGTTGTACGGTATAGTAATAAGTTGGAGTTTAACGGCAACGTACTAAGCGAGTTAAGTCGTAGATTTTTTGAGTTATTTCTATGAAAAGTTACAAACAAAATACGCTATCACTTTTTCGTTTTTGTTTTCGAAAGTAGTAACTTTTCATGCATATTGATTTTTTTTTGCAAAAAATTACAACTAACTATTTCGAATTGTCGACAGTTGTAGCTTATTGTAGAAATTTATATAAATTTTTTGCGATAAAGTACACCTTCTTAGAAAATGAGTGAGTCGTAGACCTTGGATAGTTTATTGTGGAAAGACATAATATATTGTTCAAATGGCACAGTTTCTCGTAGTTTTGTTTCGCCAATGATAGCTAAAATTCAAATGGATCGAAGATAACCTTGTACGGACGACTCTCACCATTCCAATCGTATTTGTAATGCCGATAATGCTCAGCAAATTAGCACCGTCCGATTCGGAATAACCGTTTCGCATCAGGTGTTCAGCGAGATAAAAGTAAGGCACGATGAACCATGTGAAGAGAAGAATCGTCGATAGCGACAGTAGCAGGAAGTGAAGCTCCAGGAACATCGAGAAGTCCATCATGCCTTTCAGCAAATCCACCAATTCGCTGTACCATTTCTGTTCCATGAATAGATAGTGATGGAATTACGTATCGTTTATCGTGAAAATAAGATATATATATCAATTATTAACGGGTGCATTGGTCTAGTAGTCAGCGTGCTCGCTTCTAAACCAGAGCAACGGCAGGTCGACGGTTCGATTGTCGGTGCCGTCGTTTCGTGGTGAAATAAAAATATGGGTGGGACATTGCTCCAGACATATACTTGATATATTCAAATGCATACTTCACTGTAAAAAAAAGGTAAATTTAATGTACCGGACTGGAAGTTTTTATGCAAAAACTGGTATGTTAAAAGTCATTGTGATGAAATTGTGATGAAACATTAATGATCAGTCTATTAAAAACATTGGAACTACTTTATTTTTAATAATTTACTTTAATTTAATCTCCACGACAAAGTATATTAATTTTTCATCAGAGTTGTACAATTATTTTAATGTACCAATTCTTGCATAAAAACTTCGAGCGCGGTACATTAATTTACATTTTTTTTTATAGTGAAGACCAAGTCGAATGCGATACAGGTGAAAGTTTGCTGCAAGCGCAAAACAACGGGGGACTGCCTCGGCGCGTAAGGGCAAAAACAGAAATGGACAGTAAAAATAAGTGAGGACCAGTGATTACGCATCAACCGAGCCGACCCGCTATATGAGGGACTCCTAAGTAGCTTTGAGAAGTGGGGGGACATTACACATAAAAAAATATATATATCAATTATTTCTTTGGGAACCTCTTCGTTCTCTTTCGCCAGAGTTGTCATGCTATTTCTGTATATATCCGGACAGCTGCTGGCTCGGAGTCTGTATTTGTGAAGATTAAGCACGGCTCCTCTGTACATCACGGAATTTCTGTGAACCCTTATGTCCTTGAAGTAATGAGTATTCGTGTTGAACTGTCGTCTGAGCCACGGGAGCGAGTCGGTTCTGACGACGACGCCTCCGAACCCCGGAAGATGATGCTTCGAATGACATTTCGCCTTTTCTACCTCGGCAACCTGGAAAAAATAAAAAGCTCGTCTTTGATCCCAAGCTGTTGAAGCAAAGCACGAATGCGACAACGGAACTAAGATGCACCCACCGCCTGGGCAACTTCTTTCACTAAAAGTGGATTCGCCAGCTCGAGATCCTTCTTCGACATTCTTTGTGTCGCCAGAGCTTTCGTCGAGGCATGAGTGGAGTCCAGATGAGAATCTTTTGTCGGAACAACTGGTGGTTTCGACTTTTCCGTAGCTTGCTTGATCCTGCATTTTTAAATATTCGTTGGTCGAGTTTTTATTTTTTTTTTTAATGTTACACACTCGCAGACAATTGTTCACACCCATGCGTCACGTGTTACATGCAAGAAAAACGTATTACATTAGCGTGTTTAAATAAAAATAATAGAAACTAACTTGTACGGAAAATAATTAATGTACTTGAAGCAATACAGTAGACAACCGCGTAAATTTCATCCAGGTAAGTTTTAGCTACCAGGTAAGTTGGATCGGCCTTATCTGGGAGTCTGTCTGCCTGCATGGTTCCAGATAGCACGGAATTATTTTTGAAAGGTTTTAATAATATTTATTGAAATGTTAAAAATATTTTATCAATATTCAAAAATATTTGTCAAATGTTTCAGAAATGTTTTTTTACATTTCAGAGAAATGTGAAAGTTTTCCTCACCAATCGAAACTGCATATACACACCCGCATAAACACGGAACATTAGTAGAAATATTTCCGCGAAACCTGGAATTAAAAATATTTTGAAATATTTCATCACGGTTTCAGAAATATTTCAGATGTGTTGAAAGATTAAGTATGTTTCTGAAAAATTTAAGAAATTTTTCGTTGCAATATTTTGATAGAATATTTAAAAACATTATTTTCATATATTTTAGAAATATTTCTTAAGATTTGAAAGATTGAAAATATTTTAGAAACGATTTTCAAAGATTTCGCGCTATATGCGATGGGAAGATAATTACGCCTTTCATTTTGTTACGTGCCTATCAAATCCTTCTTGCTCCGAGGTTTTGCACGGGAAACGAGAGTGGTTCAGGTACTGAAGCAGGTACATAGTGCGAAATGCAACTTATCCAGTTGTGCTTAATCGGCTTGTTTATAAGCGTGCAAATTACGCGGTTATCTACGGTACATTCATTAGTGAGTCAATCGTCTACGTTATCGAGTAATCTCACCACACCTTTCATACCTTTTACTACGGTTAGCGCTTAACTAATTAAACTCGTTAATTAAAAAACGAAACTACGAAAAACGAACGAAAAAAGTGCAGGATGCAGATAGCAGACCAGTGGTGTAACCTCATGGACATTGTGACGCCGCTCTTCTTGCAGACCTCAGCGGTAGAGTCTTCGAGCTTCTTGTCCGACAAGCTTCGGCACAGCAGCAAACTCGGATAGTTCTCCAGTATCACATTGTACAGTCTCGAGTTTCCCGACAAAGATTCCAGTACCTCCAGAGGGACCTACAAATCGAAAGAAAGAAAAAAAAATCCTGTTTAGAATTCCATTGCGGCGCAAAAAAAATTATTTGCACATGGCTTCCTCATTTATTACAATTTTGCGCATAGCTTTCTCTATGGGAAAGTTCGTTGATCGACTTTTGGCTTCCTCATAGAAAAAGCTATGCGCGAAATTGTAATAAATGAGGAAGCTATATGCAAATTGCTTCGCATATTTTTTCGTAACATTAAACAATTCCTACATCCCATAAAATTGAAACGGTCAAAGTTATCGCAATATTTATTGTAGAAAATCGCTGAGGGAAATTTGCATAATTTGTCGTTTTGAGACTATTTTAAACTATTTTTCACCGTTGATTACAAATCCACAAGTGAATTTACTCTTAGCGCGATGTTTGATTCAGAAATTCGTGTCAGGCGTAAAAAAAAACAAAATTTCCGAAAAATTCAAAAACTTTAAGATCTTATAAAATTTACACCGTTAGATCCATTTTCGCGAAATTTAATCACAAACATTGTACAGTGTTAGTTCATTCCCGCACCAAATTTAAGCTCGATAGCTCCTCGTTTACTCGAATTAGAACATTTTTTGTAATTTTTCAAAAAAATCTAAACCCCGTAAAAACTGACCGCTTGGATAGATTTCAGCCAAATTCAATACCAAAGGTCTTTGATCATAGTATTATATTTGTGTGCAGTTTTAAGACGACAGCTCAAAATTTACGTGAATTGGACCCTTTTTCGAAAAATTTCAAAATCCCGTAAAATCTCGAAACGGTCTTCAATCTTCATGAAAATCGCATCGAGGGAAGAGACGTGTCTCTACCGGTCTACCAAATTTCAACCCACTACCTCTAACCGTTCGCGAGTTAGATGTAATCTGGCGTCCGGATGTATGTGTGTGTGTGTGGAACAGACACACTAGGGTGGTCCTTGAATTGAACATTTTCAAATTGTCTGGGGACCGCCTCGTATTATCGTGAGGTATAAAATAAAAATGAGATGTGCGAAGGATCTCCGAAATGAATGCATTTTTAGAGGTCGCTACCGAGGGTAAAAAAAAAAAACAAAGTTTTCGACAATTATAGCTAATAGTTACAAAATGTTGTAGAAGGTGAAAATTCGCCGGAAAAAAATCGAATGCTTTGAAAGTGCGGTGTGGCTCCAAGAAAATCTCGAATATTTCATTTTGACTTTAAATTTTGTTTTTCCGAAGTTTTTAATTTTTCAATTAGAAGGTAGCGAACCTCTAAAAATGCATTAATTTCGGAGACCCTTCGCACATCGCATTTTTATTTCACACCTCACAATAATGCGGTTTTGCCCCCAGAAAATTCAAAAATGTTCAATTTAAGAACCACCCTAACACACATACACGCCTCTCGATTCCAGCCGAAAGTCGCAATTCCCTACCTTTCAGGCAATTTGAACTACTCTGACATTAAAATCTAAATTTTTTAAAACAAAAACATCTTCCTCCACGCGGAAGCAAAGTAACAAAAGTTCGCAAATGAAACGAATCGAACCTTCTCGCTCTGTCTGACGAAGGTCGGTAGATTAACGACGCTCCTAAAAGCTGTCCCACCCTCGGCGTTGCTCGGCGCTTCGGTGCTAGTTCTGAGGCTCTGCAAAAGATATTCCGGAGCTTTTCCGCTCTTGAGCAATCTCCTGAGTTCCTCAACCCCCGGAAAGTCTTCCAACTGGCTCGTCGACGATCTCGCCCCCTCGGATCTCGCCATAGATTTCCTCGGCGAGCCGAGAGTCTGTTTCTCCTGCTCGAGAACCCACCACTCGGGGTCCCTCATGACTGTCCCGCAAACGATGAGATTGAAGAAAGTTCCGGCGAGCAGCAAGCAAGTGCCTCGCCAGCCGTACTCGTTGATGAAGAAAGTCGTCATCGGCGCGTACAAAAACGTCCCGACGCCGGTGCCGCACGCTCCTAAACCTACAGCTAGAGTTCGTTTCTTGTCGAACCAGTAGGCGATGCTCACGACCGCCGTTACGTAGCACAGACCCAGGCCGAGTCCCGCAATAACGCCAAACGTCAGGTACATTACCTCGATGGTGCCGCTGAACGAGCTCAGCACGAATCCCAAACCGGAAACAAGACCGCCCAAAATAGTCATGTTTCTGCAGCCGTATCTGTCGACGAGCGCGGACATTACCGGCCCGGACAGAAGCGGCACGGCCATGAAGAGCGAGCCGATCCACGCGGTTTTCGACTTCGAGGCCCGGAACTCGTGAAGGAACTCGATGTAGAGTAGTCCAAAGCTGAAAGAAACCCCGTCGGCGATCATCGAAATAACAAGAGAGGCGAGAACGACCATCCATCCCCATCCGCCGTCGGGTATTTTGGGTTTCTTCCGAGCCCCGGCCCGACGTCTGTCCTCCGGGTAGTCCTCGTCGTCGTAGCCGTTCAGTATGCTCTCCGAGCCGTCTATCGAATCCTTGTACCTCACCTCGCCCTGGTGATGATCGTTGTAGTTGAAATTCGCCGTTATCGTCGTCTCGGGATCTGAGTACTTTCGATGGATCAGAATTCCGTGAGTCTTTTCAGGACTCAGCGGCCTGGTCGACTCGGCAGGTGATCTCTCCTCCTCGAAGGCGCTCTTGCTCGTCGGGCTCGGGCCGACGGTGAGATTCGGCGAGGTCAGATAACTGTCGCCCGGGGTCGCCGGTATTCTGTCCTCGGTGCAGTCGGTGCCCGGGCTTAGCAGGCCGATCCGGTCCCGGAGATCGTCGCCCAGGCTGAGGTCCTTGTACCTGCCCAGGTCGGGGCTCGTGTCCAGGTAGGTCTCCTTGTCCGCCGACAGGGACTCGACGCTCCGGTCTATCGTCAGCGCCGGCGTCGACGGCAGCAACCTCTCGTCGGCGAGGCTGCTGAGGTCCTCGGTGTTGCCGGAGTCCTGACCGATTCCCGAGCTCTTCGACGACGACGACGCCGGCTCGTCGCAGTGATTCGGAGACATCCGCGAGTCCGATCCGAGCGTGTCGGGCGTCCTCGTCGGTGAACTCGGGAAAACGGTCGGACTTCCGTTTCGCCAGCCGACTATCGGCGCCGGTCCCTTCCTCAGCTGGTCCCGCGCTTCGTTACCGATCGAGTTCGACGAGTCGTGAGAATTCCTACCGGCGAAGAGGTATATGTTCGGTCGCTGGTAACCGGCCTCCTTCTTCGCGTAGAGACCCTCCCTCCTCGGTGGACTCGATACACCGTTGCTCGTTGGCAAACCGTTGTTGTTGTTGTTGCTCGTGTTGTTGTTGTGGTTCGGCTGGATCTGCATTACCACTGGCGGGTGCTTCGTCGGTGTGGCAGGTGGCGCTCGCGTCGCTGCTTCGGGCATCGAGCTCGTCGTGCTCCTGTCACTTATTATGTTCTTGTTCCTGTCCGACATTATCGCCGTACTTTGTCTTCTAAATGTAAGTGTTCCTTGAGGACGTGTGGCTCCAGCGACGGGGCCAGCCCTTCAACCCTTGATTCTTGCACTTTATGCCGCGCGCTGACGCCTCAGCTACCATAAGGACCTCCCAACAGGGCGTTGACGGGTCCTTGATTGTCGGATGCCTCAGCATACACGCTCCTTGTCGTCTCGTGGCCTAGGGATGAAAAGAAAATGATTATTTTTGTTGTTTGTTTTTTTTTTTTTGTTCGATATATCAATGTTAATTTATGTGAGTGATAAAATGTGAGTGACAAGATTATCGTCGCTGAGTTTTTCGCTTTGTAATTCAGGATCTATTATTCAGTTTTGGGCAGAATCTAAACAATGTCTTTAAAACAAGTTTATCAAATATATCAATGTTAATTTATTTTAATGATGGCGGAAATTAAATATCAGTCGCGAGATTATCGTCTTTAAGTTGTTTGCTTTGCAATGTTAATTTCATTATTGTGTTTTAGGCTGAAAATAGATAATGTTTTTGATCAAATATATCAATGTTAATTTATTAATGTTGGTGAAAATGAAATGTCAGTGACAAGATTAACGTCACTGAGTTGTTCGCTTTACAATGCGAATTCTATTATTGGGCATTGGGCTAGGGATAAAAAAAATCATTTTATTAAAAAAAGAATGTCATCAAATATATCAATGTTAACTTATTAATGTTGGCGGAAATGAAATATCAGTGACGAGATTATCGTCTCTATGTTGTTGGCTTTGCAATGTGAATTCTGGTAATTGAGCTTCGGGCTGAAGATAAACAATGTTTTTTTTTCAAATTTTTAAATCAAGTATATCAACCTTAATTTATGAATGTTGGCGAAAATGAAATATCAGTAACGAGATTATCGCCGCCGAGTTGATCGCTTCGTAACGTGAATTCTATTATCAGACCGTGAAGAGGTAATTTTTTTTCGTCAAATATATCAATGTTGATTTATTAATGTCGGCGGAAATAAAATCTCAATGACGAGATTATTGTCACTTCATTGTTTGATTTGTAATGCGAGTTCTATTATCGGGCTTTGGTAGAAACGATCGTGGAGCGTAGTCAAACTTTTGGCAGCTGAAGTTGTAAGGTAAATAGACGAGGCACCAGTCGGCTCACTACTGAAACTTATACTCGTGCACAGTGATTCCACTAAGAGGCCCGATTCCCGGCTATTCGCGCACCACGGTCGTAATAATAGTAGAGTCGCTTAAGTGATGATAATATTTTAATGAAATTCTATGCTCCAAGGCTATCGCGGTCGAGGCGAATGTTCTGTCAGGTGTTAGAGCTACGAGAAGATCTTTTTTATGTAATTGTATTAAATGTTCATTTAAAAAAATGTATTTTGTTACTTACCATCGACGTAATGTTAAATGACGATTTCAGGCGTACATGCGCGATTGGGCGTAGGAATGTGCGTGCGTCGCTGGACGTGAGCAAATATCGCAAACAATATAGATGCAATAAACATCAAAGCGAAAAATACTGGTTGCATAAAAAGAAAAAGAAACAACAAAAATTACATGCGATTATTTTTCTTAATCCTGAAAATAAGGAAAAACTGAAAAATAACATAAAACACAATAAAATTAGCATACACTAGTTGTCTGAAAGATAAAATCGTGCGCATGCGTTAAAGCCGTAACGAGAGATTTCTAAAGTCGTGCGATTTGCGTGAATCGAGATTTTACGTTGCGCCTTTTCGCCCCGAGATCAACGACCGTATTTTCCCACCGAAGATTTACGACCGAGCGCTCACAGCTGCCGAGACTCGTCGCGCGTGTTAGACTCGAAATTGTTACTGTGTATCTCATCGTCTAGTCGGTGTCGCTGCTAATTCCGCCTCAAACATCGGTCCGAAGATTCGATAGACGAGAAAAAAAAATTCCTTCGAGCGATTAATATTTGTGCCCGAGGTAAATTGGATCGCTCCCACTAGTGCGTATTAGCTCGGATCAATTACTCTCGAGAGTATAAATAACCCTCTTGTTATCGTGCGAAATGCGACTATACGGCTTTTTTCCAGGCTAACACGGGATGGATCCACATAGGTGTGTGTGTCTGACGCGTGTACACAAAACCGGACACGGCTCCCGAGGTGATTCGTGCCAGTGGGTCATCGATCTGCCGACGTGGCAGGCACGTCTTTAAGTTTAAGTTCAGAGTCGTTTCGACGATTGTTCCGTCGCACGCCACCGCGCGAGCCGGCCTTGATTGGTTGCCGGGCTCTATTTAACAATTAAACAAACGCTCGAATTACGCGAATAGAGAAACACAGTGTCACGAGAACATAACCTCTTTCTTGTGCCGATAACCTATTAAATAGACAACCGATATGATATTTAAAAAAGATACTCTGCATTAGTCGAGAATAATAGTTAGACAAAAAAAAATCATCATTAGAAACAAAAAAGGTTCCTAACATTATCCAAACTCGACTAATGAGGCTCAAACGACTCAGCGACGTATCGTTAACCGGTTAAATAGATAACCGATATGCTATTTAAAAAAGATGCTCTGCTTTAGTTGAGAACGATAGGCAAACAAAAGAAAAACATCGTTAGAAAAAAAGAAAAAAAATGATTCCTAATATCGTCTAAACTGAAACCGGTTAAATAGATAACGGATATCCTATGTAAAAAATTGCTCTGCATTCCGTAGCGGAACTGGTGCAACCACGGATTCGGAGTTGCATCGTAGTCGCAGTCGCACTAGGGTTGACTAGACATGCATCTGCGAGTTGCAACGACTATGACTAGACTCTGGGTATATTAAAATGAGACGGATCGCTTTGTTCAAACTTTTAACCATTGGGCAACTCTGTTTCGATGGACTCGAGCAATCCTCATGCAACTACAAATCAAATAAATAAGACTATACAACGATAGTTGCAAGGGTTACAGGAAAAAAACGACGTTAAAATAATGGTTACACGTGAGTCTAGAGCACGTAAAAATTTTGAACATTGTGCATTAGTCTATCGAAGTCTGTCGACGGTCACCTCAGTTCCGTTATGGATTAATCGAGAACAATAGTTAAACAAACAAAAAATCATTATTAGAAAGAAAAAGAAAAAAAAGATTCCTAACATCGTCTAAATTCGACGGACGAAGCTGAAACGAGCCCGCGACGTATCGTGACCCGAGGTGAAGTCAGTGTCGAATCATCTTGACCTCGCACGGGTATTTCGTTACTGTGAAGCACCGTTCTGAGTTTTGTGACGGTGGGTAACACACGATTCCATGAATCGTCCATCCCTCGTTGTATAATAACGCTGAATCACGAGCTAGGTCGCGACGTGCACACGTCGTTGCGGGCGAGCGGTGGAGAAAGAAGATGCGAGGGAACGACGACGACGTGTAGGAGGGACGGAGGGTGCGCCGGCGAATGGGTGAATGGGCGTTGGTGGGGGGAGTTGCCATGACTACAGACCGATCGATTTCTGTGTCTCCGGTTCGTCCGGTTCGGCCGTAAGACCGAGGAATAAAAAAGAAAAGAAAGTGGGCGGGGGAGGGGGTGAGAGCCGAGAGCGAGCGAAGTCTATCCAGCCATCTCACTATCAGCGGCTTTCTCGTACGTAACCTTGGGCTAGACCTCTGGCAAGGTAAAGCCGCCGAGGCGCCGGGGAGAAAGAACTTTTCGTTCGGGGCTCGGAGTGTAGCAAACGGTAGAATTCTTTGTACGTCGAGCCACGTGTATACCCTCTGCTGGTAGCTCAATCGGAGAGAGTAGTCATCAGAGCGACGGAGATCAGAGACGGGCTTGGTGAAAAGCTAGGCCTTGCGAGCGAGTAAGGAGAAAGAGGCGTAACCGGTCAGACGAAATTACAGTGATTTTGAATCCGATGTTAATCTGTAAACCTTAGGCTGTTTATATACGGCTGTAAGATTAAGGCGCCTCAAATATTTAACAGGCATAAATTCGTCGGGTCTTTCATTAACCCTTGTTTTAATCTTTACCAACTTTGACCCAAAAGTTCTGGAAAAGGTGGAAAATGTAAACAGAAATAGTGACGTATGTTCCGCATTTTTCATTGCAGGGGAGAGTAATTGCCTCGTAATTTTTAATTGATCGGATAAAGGTTGAATGGCATCGTCACAATATCTCGCTGAGGAACTCAAGTAGTAATGGTAATCGATACGTCAGACCGACGGCGAAAGCGTCGATTCGGAAGCGTTGCACGCGAGCTTGCCGCGCAGGCACTCAGGGAAAGTGCACCGTTACTCATCGGACAGTTATATTTTTGGAACGCTACCGCGTAATGTACCGTCCCACTCGTAGACCGTGCAATTTCGATTAGCTTACTTTCCCACCGAGCAATAAATAAACCGTTGATCTCAGGACAATAGACGAGACAGCCGGTAATCGATGCGCACGGAATTATCCGGTTTATTCGTATATTCCGTACAACGACGTATCAAGTAGTACAGGGCCGTAGTCGGGAATCAGACAAGGGAATTAAGTAGCGAAACCCACGCGACTATCCGACAATAAAAATTCCACACAAAGCGAGTTTCCTTCGAAGCGCGTGAGTCTGATTTACGAGCGCCACCGCCGCGCGCAAACGAACATAACCTCTTCGAAGCGTTAATCTACTGCGTTCGTGAAATATCTTTCTAGTAAACTTTATTTTGTTATTCTTATTATTGTTACTTTTTATTTGTTATAACTTTATTTTATTATAACTAACTTCGTCGACTGATCGATGCAATTACGTCGAGTCCGTGAGACTCTGACGTTTCTCTAATCTCATTAAAGTGGCTCACCTCATAGGGGGACATTTTCGTGACCAGGGTCAGCGCATAATCTTCCGTACGTACAACGATCGATGACTCCGCTGTTGTTGACATATCGGAATGGAAAGTCCTCCGCGTTCGATCACCCAGCTCTACCCAGGCGAACTTATCACCTCTCAAACAATCAATGAGCAAATGCCGGATCGCGATTCGAGAGCGATATCGTCCCGCAAACTCGATAAGTTCGTAGACGTTGGCACAGCAGAGTCAACGTCCTTTGGGAAACAATGTGGAAGGTCAGATTGCGACGTCTTGGCCTTTTCGCACACTCACTATCGCAACTTCTCAATGAACTATAAACGGACAGATATATTATTTATCGACCTCTTTGCGGACGGTGGGGTTACTCGACGGGAAAGAGTTTATCCGACGCGACTGCGATTTTCCAGCAGACGACTGTTTACGACGGTGCATCGCGAAACCATTTTCGAAACCGAAACTACCCGAAGTTGTCGGGTAATAGAGACGGGCCCGAAGCTGCACGAAGTTATTTATCGAACAGTAAATGGGTACATTCGTTCCTTCATTGTTTGGAAAACAAAAATGTATATTGAACGAAACCTTGCGAAATTCCATGTGCATCAGACATGTGCGATCGACGAGGCCTCTAGTATCTTTGGCATCGTTGAAATCCGGCGTTATCTCTTCGTCGAAGCGTCTTTGCTATCGCGTCGACGAGAGAACATTCCTAGAATCGAAAAATGCCCGAGCTAACCCTGCCGTAAATCGATCGGCAAAAATTTTTGTCGGCCAAACCGAGGCGAACGAGTATCTTACGACATTGTTGCAACGCATCGAGACGTCGACCGGCTGATCTTTGGGGAGCAAAAATCATCTCACGAAGCGCGAAATCTCGATTCACCCAACCTCTGCAAATATCATGCAAACGACGAATTTAACGAATAAGTTGGAAATAAAAAAATTAAAGGAGTGTACAAAGTACTAAAAAATAAAAATAAAAAAATGTAAATCAAGGTACAAACAAATAATCACCTCTCCATTGTCAGTGGGTGTGCCACTACGAGGGGGGGTGGGGGGAGAGATCTAAAAGATCTCAGTGCCGAACTGCAAGACAAAAAGAGTTCGAGTACGAAAAATCGTGCAGGAAAATTGTTCTCTGTGTTGTGTGTATCGATCGACGTTCGATCTACGATGTATACGATGTTTTCGCGAAGGAGAGGGGCCTTTTTGCTTCGACAAAATACACATCAGGGGGGCGTATAAGGTCGATATAGACACATGGATGGATCGTCGTTGAACTCACCACCTTAAATCGAGGTCCTCGTTGAGGTTTTCTCGTCTCGAGTCCTCGAGGCAGGACTCTTACTCAAGTCATTCACAGCTGATGATCAACGAAACCTTTAGTCGACGATTTATCGATATAATCCTCTCGACCTCTCCGACTAAGATCGTCCGGCAGTGTTTGCAAAATTTGGGTGTGTTCTTTAAAAATTATTATTAATGTTTATCTAATTGACTGAAACTTTATTTGGTAAATTGATCGCGGCAGGCTTCGAGGGCTGCGAGATTATTTTGTCTTTAACCGATTTCTTGTTTATAATTTTGTTTAATAGCGTTTTTGTGTTTTGTTTTAATATTCTTCCATTAATGTCGAACGAACGGCGTTATGATTGACGACGAAATTTGCAAGCAGCGCGCCCACCGCGAGGGAGTACGAGAAGTACACTGAATCCCTGTGGGATGTGGTGGGTAACACCTGAACCCGGAGCGCATGTCCCGTATCTGGCGCTTGGTCTTGCGCACTTGTTGTCCCCGTGCTCGCCAGCCGTACACTGTCGAGAACAAGAAGCTCGGGCCTGACTGATTTATTGTTCACGAAAAAAAGGATGAAAAGAAAGAATAGCGCTTCCCCTACTAATACATAAGACCGCGTTAGAGATAAGATCGGGCAGCGTTTCAACGACAAGATTGCATGGAACAATTGTCGTCGACGATACGCATCTTTTGGGTATAGCTCAATCGACGAAGGTGCTTCCCTCGTTTGTTTTGATCGTTCGCGGAATCGTAGGAGGAATCGCCGCTCGACACGGCTAATGAAATACTAACGGTGAATTATATCTTATTTTTCTATACTTTAATTGAAATAGAGAATCGTAATTTTTTGTCCTTTTTTGTTGTGTTTCGTTTAATTTACATCCAATATCTTTGGGGTATATTTCAACGGCGAAGGTGCTTTTTGCATTTGGTTTGATCGTTTGCGAAGCGAAGGAGGAATCGCCGCTCGACATGGGCAATGAAATACGAAAGGTGAAATATATCTTATTTTTTCTATATTTTGATTGAAATAGAAACTCTTCACTTTTCATTTTTTTCTTTTTATTTTTTTTGTGTTTTGTTTAATTCACATGCAATATATTTAAGGTATAATTCAACGACGAAGGTGCTTCTCTCATTTGAGTTAATCGTTTGCGAATCGAAGGAGGAATCACCGCTCGACACGGGCAATATATCTTATTTGGCTATATTTTTATTTAAACAGAAATTATTCACTTTTCATTTTTGTTTGTGTTTTTTTTTAGATTTTGTTTCATTCGCATGCAATATCTTTGGGGTATATTTCAACAATAAAGGTACTTGTCTTGTTGGTTTTGATCGGGTAATGAAACACGAACGTTGAAATATATCTTATTATTCTATATTTTAATTGAAATAGAAATTCTCATTTTTCATTTTTTTTTCATTCACATACAATATACTCATGTATCACTACGTAGGTATGTATACAATTCGAAAATGGTTGGTTTTTTTATTGTTTATATATTTTGTTTTTTGTTCGTTATAATCTCTCTCGCTAATAATTATTACCTAATGAGGAATTAGTCTTGATTTATTGGATTAAGACGGTGGGTTGGGCGCGTGCCTATCACACGTCCGGAATTTCGTAATCGAAGAGTCTTTTTTAATTTATCTACGTTGTTATGTCTTTATGTCGGTATGCGTGTGTGTGTGTGTGCCTCTGTGTATCTACTCGACAATAATTCTATAGTATATCTCATCATAATCCAAGATATTAAGCCACTTTCGAGAGATTCGAGCGATATTCTTCGTGGTTCCGCTATACATACTTAGTAATTTTTGTATATATATAATAATGCTTTGCTGTCTCGTACTGGTTTGAAAATATTACCGGCAACTCGTTCCATTTCCGGTGTGCAGATCGAAACTCGGCCCTGTTCTGTTCTCGGTAAATACTACGGAACGTTGTGTACGCAGATATGTCGATCGAAAATGATCGAGAATAAAATTACTCGCGCTTCACATGACACCCGACGAGAAAAAAAAATCTGTGTCAAGTTGTCTTGATTATTCGTTTCGGTATGTTTGCATTTTTCCGTCTTTCTGTTTTTTTGTTTGTTTGTTTTTTTTTATAACAAAATATTGCTTCGTACGTTTCAACGACGCCAGTAAGGCCGCGCGCTCGCGTATCCGCCGCCGCCATAGAGCCTGCGTGCTTTGATTTTTTTTTCCTTTTTTTTTACATACAAACTTCCCGTCGAAAGTTTCATCTGCGAGGATTAAACGATAATAATAAGAAATACTGACAGTTTTTTTTTTTCCTCTATCGATACAAGCTATCGGCTGTCGAAATATCGATGTAATTTTTTTTTTCTAAATCCCCTCTACTTTTTATTCGGCAATGGGAGAAAGTAATATAACGAGCGCCCGCACGCAAACGCTACGGTAGTGGGGGCTACATCTCTATCAGCTTTTGCAAGATTCATAAAATTTATATGGTTTATCTCGTATCATCACAGAAAAGCTATATATACACATATGCCTATTTACATGTAAGTGTGATGGTATCAATCGAAATGTATTGTTTTATCATTATTTCTTTTTTGTTTGTTTACCTTTCATTTTTATCGTGTGAATGTGTCAATTGCTGTTTGTGTGTTTACAATGTAAATAATATTAATATACGCGATCGTCTAATTAGCTCGAGGAAATTCCGGAGCGTCGACTCCGGTATCGCCGTAATTTTAACGTTTGTTCAGCGCAACCGAAAGCAAATGAGACAAACGTATGAACTTGAAGAGCTTATCGCGTTTTTTTTATGTAATCAAAAGACGTATAAGGAATTTTTGTTCTTCTCTCTCACAACACCGAGACACAATAGCGTGTCGGTTGCTTATTTACATAGGAGATACAACTTACGATTATAAACGCGCATTATCGTTGGATAATTTGTCGAGAACGATGCTTAAAAAAAAAAGAAAAATAACGAAAGACGAGTAAACACAAGAGAGAAAAAGAAATTACATACTCTTTACGAATTACGATAGAGCGAGCTGCGTTTATAATTGGAGCCTGATTGTCGATCTATCGGTATAATATCGACGGCGTTCAATACAATTAATAATTTTACTTGATAGCATTTAATATCCTGAGATTCGAAATGTCTTGGCGTTCGATAGACTCGAGTGACTCTCTGTCCGAATACGAAATTGCGCGAAGTTAGATTGTTTTTTTTTTCAATCGCTTTCATCAATCGTGAAGTCATTTTTCCGAGCCACTCGAATCTCTTCGAGCCCAAGCTTTTCGTCCTAATTTGTACATAACAACTATAATCTATCGACTAATACTAAATCGTAAATCTTAAATCTTTTTTGTTCCTGGTGATGATTATCGTCCTCCTATGGGAGGACGTTCGAAAACGAAGACGTCGGTCGACTCTCAGTGACCCGCCCGCGAAAAATTGTCATGCAGCTTTGTTTTTTCATTATAGCCTGCTTAGAGCGTTGAGCGCCCGTTCACTATTAAATTTTTTATTTTTCTCTCGTCGAGTCAAGTCGAGAGAACGAGAAATTGGTCATCTATACGATTTAATCGCCGGTTGCATCAATCGCCCGACAATTCCGTACAACACGAGCGTTTTCTCGACGCTCTCTCTCACTCTCTCTCTCCCAGTGCTACTTTACGCATCTCGTTAATTCAATATCAATTATAATGATGTATATATTCGAATAAAACGCGCCGAGAACACCTACAATAAAGAGCTCGTTACCATTAACACGAGAGCACGAAAAAAATCTCGACTATCGTAGATTGCCGATGAAGGATTAATAATCTCGAGTTACTAAATTCGAGAGGTTCAACAATTCCTCAATGAATACATCGCGTTCGTCCAAATGTTTCCATTCGATTCGTTAATTCCATTATATATATTTTTATCGGCTAGTGTATCTTCTCATTTTGCCGTTATTATTATCGTATTTGTGTGTTTCGCCTCTGTTTTTCCATCCATTCGTTGTTTTAGTCGCCTCGGAGAATTCGCACGTTTCCGCAGTCATCGAGGCAGTTGTCGGATTAAATTCAGACGCTGTTTATTTCGGCGAATTCCTTGCTCGGCGATGAAGACTCCTTCGCGGTGCGCGCTTTGCACTTTCTGTAAAACTCCATGACCGGCATGACCATCATCAGAAAGCCGCTGAGAGCTATGAAGAAACCCGCCAGGTAGAAGGACAGATCGTAAGTTTTTGTGATGTCGTAAAGCCATCCTGAAGAGAAAAAAATACAGAAAATTACGTTTAAAATAAAGTTCTAATTTTTCATAAAATTTAAGAAAATTCAAAATGACATAAAATTTAAACGGTTCGATCGATTCTCCTCTAATTCAATAGGGATTATTGAATTAGAAATTACAAATCGCGTACAAAAAAAAAAAAAAAACTAACAATTTTTTAACAAAATTTTGAAAAAACATTGTCTATTATGCACACCTGCTAGGTGCGAAATTTCAGGTGGTCCGTCGAGAGATTCTCGCGTTATATCGGTTCGAATTTTGCGCGTTTCAGTAACACAGACAGACAAACATTTTTCCTGAATGACATTTTTCCGGACACTTTTTCTAAAAGTGATTCTTCGAGGTTTTCGAACATTCGGAACACGTTTTCATTAAAACCTCGACATTTTTTTTTTACCATAACAAAGCTTCCCCAATGAAGAAGCAAGAAAATAACAGGATCGTTAGTTCAAGAACAATACGATAGGGGGATTAATTTCGTAGGTGAATGAAATTGTAGGTCAAGTTCGAGCATTGTGACCACATGAATGGAGATAGACAAAGTTACACCGCTCCGGACGATAAACGGCTGCAGGCCCCAGGAATCCTGATGGAATGCATTGTGGTCTCATAACTGAATGCGGTTCTGACAGAGATCCCGTGGGTGGTGCAGCGCTAATTGATCTTGCTACTTGCGACCTCACCGTATAATACGACACTCCGTTACGCATACCGCGAATATAACGCTCTACGACCACTGTATAGCTTTGACGTGCTTACTTGTTATTGCAGCTAGCGCGAAAACGATCGCGGTTCGCAGAAGACTTTCTTCGAATTCGTTCGAGGTTTTCCCTCGAACTTTCTGAGAATCGATAAACGACGCAGTATTTCTTCGCTATTGCGTAACTTTGCGACATTCGTCAAACATTACTTAAAGCTGAAGTGGCGCTATTGATACTCTATCTTATTATCCTATTAACATTATCCGATTTATCTGTGTTGAAGTATTATTAGAAATGGGTGCCGACTTTGTAACTGGTCATTTTTTTTTTTCAATTAGATTAATAAATTTAATTTTTTTTCAATTCGATTTTGTTGTGGTGTGACCGTCAATTGATCCGGAAGTGACCGCACTGTGACAATAGAGCGACATTAACTCCACTAAATTAATTGATAAACAATGAAAACACGAGTATGATCACGAAGTCAACGAGGAAGAAGAATTCGTTTAACATCAATGGACTGCTAAAAAGTTGATCAAATTTGTAACAAAAAAAGAAAAAAAAATGATGGTCAAATGCTGACTAGTTTTGCCATATTTGTAATACCGAACAAAAATGACGGTCATGGCACAGCAAACATTTTCTGGAATAAAAAAAGACGGTCGATCGACGGTTATTTTTTGGTCAATTGACGCTTACAAAAAAAGAATGACCGTCACAGCACATCTCTAAGTATTATTTTTCGTGTCTAACCAGCCAATGGAGGACCCATGAGATTGGCGATTCCCTGCACGAGAAGCAGGAGACCGTACGCGTTCGTGAACCTTTCCAGGGTTATCACTTCGACGAGTATGATGCTGGTCAAGCTGTAATTCGCGGCGATGAAGAGGCCGAAGGCACCGGAAACCGTGCATAGACCCCAATAGTTGGTTACCACCACCGGTATGAGGCCGGTCACGGCGCCGCACAGTATCATGCATACGGCGTAAACGAGCGAAGCGTTGACCCACGCTCTGTCGCCTGCCCACCCTAGAAAAATCTGTGAAATAAATAAATAAAATCATTAAATCAACAATCATTCGCACAACTTCCAAACTGACGTGCACAGCATTTCACAAAAACAAAAAAACAAAAAAAAATAACACCAAACACCAAAGTGGGAGCCATATTATTTTGCCAAAACTTCAATCGCCCGCATCGTCGTACGACTCAAAATCATGGGTCCGATCGCACTTCTTCCGTATCGTCAAACTTCCGAAACTTTATTTTTACGAATCGTCAAACTGCCGAATCTTTATTTTTACGAATCTTCATTTGAACGAACGTTGCTCTTTGGAAATAGGAATACGCCGAACGTTATTTCTCCGAACTTCATTTTACCGAGTAATAATTTCGCCGAACTTCGGTTTCCTAAATCTTTCCTACTCTATCGGAATGGAAATAAAACTGTACCGGAATTACAATAAAATTCTACCGGAATACGAGGCTAGACGGTAGCCTTGTATTCCGGTAGAGTTTTATTTCCATTCCGGTCGAGTTTTATTTATATTCTGGTACAGTTAATATCCGGTTGTTTTCTGGTAGAGAGATGTTTGGGGAGAGATGTTTTCTGGTAGAGTTGTGAGTGGTAGAGATGTAAATGTACCATTCCGACGATTCGGAAAAATAAACTTTCGGCCGTTTGACAGTTCGGAAAACAAAGTTTCGGGATTTTGGCGATTCGATAAAACAAAGTTTCAGAAGTTCGACGATAAGAAAGAAGTTCATTCGGACCGATGACTTTCGTCCATACATCGATTGGGCCGATGGAAGTTTCGGCAGGATAACGTGGCCCCAACAAGGTGTACGTCTCGAAGCGGACTCACCTCCCCGGTCATGTTCATGATACCGATAACCGATATGAGTATAGAGGCGTCTGTCTCGCTGAAGCCCATCTCGATGGCGTTGTCCGTGAGGTATACGTAAGGCACGTCGTACCAGGTGTGCAGGAGAAAGTTGCTTATTGAAAAAAGAAGAAACCTCGAGTCGGCGAAGTGTGAGAAGTCTAGCATGTCGACGACGAGATCCCAGAATTCCCATAGACCGGCGTACCACACGAGTTTCGTTTTAGCAATGGTGGTCATGGAGTTTCTGTAGATATCGGGACAGCTCGACGCCCTCAGCCGGTATCTGTTGATGTTGAGCATCGCCCCTCTGTAGGTCAGGCTGTGCCTGTGCACCCTTATGTCTTTCAGATAGGCGGTCGGCAGTCTTCTGTGAGGCTCCAGAGTGGCCGATCTACGAAGTGGACTGTCGGGATTGATCTTCTTCAGCCACCAGAGATAAGCGGCGTCCTGATGCTGCCAATTCTTGTCGGCGAGTTCCTGTGGCGGTTGTCGAGGCTGAAGCTGTTTCTGATCCTTGTCATCCTGCCCGTGAGCCCCGTCGTCCTCGCCGGGTCGTTGTTCTCCCACGGGACTGGAGACCGGCGATCGGGCTCCAAGCTGGTTGGCGGCGAGGGGCTCGTTCAGATGTCCCGAGTCGCTGAAGCTTCTCGACGATATCAGCAGACTCGGGTAATTCTGTAGAAGAACGTTGTAGACGTTTTTCCTCGTGCTCAGAAGCTCGAGAACCTCGAGGGGAACTTTCTCGCCGTTCTTAACGAAGGTCGGTAGACTGACGAGACTTGAGAACAATTTTCCACCGTCCTCCTCCTCCTGAAGGCGAAGGCTCTCGATGATCATCGCGTTCGCCGAGGCGAAGTTTCTCTTCGGATCGCCGTGAGGAGTCTGGGTCGTGGTGTTCGCCGAGCTGCTGGCGGAGAAGGAATCGGCGCTGGAGCTCTGAATCCTGGTTCTCTTACGTTCCCTGTTGGCACGACGCTCGGCCGTCTTCGCCTTGGCTCTTATGGTCGTCCACTCGAGGTCTCTCATGAGACAACCGCAGACCGCCAGGTTGAAGAAGAGACCGGCGAGTATCAGGGTCGTGCCTCTCCAGCCGTACTCGGCGAGAAGATACTGCGTCACAGGTGCGAATATGAAGGTACCGATTCCGCTGCCGCATACGGAGAGTCCCGTGGCGAATGAGCGCTTCTTGTCGAAGTAGTAAGCAACTATGACGACCGCCGCAACGAAACAGAGGGACAGGCCGAAGCCCGCCACGACGCCAAAAGTGAATATCAACAGTTCCATGGAACCGGCGAACGAACTTATGACGAAGCCGGCGGTCGCCAGTATGCTTCCGGCTATCGATACCCTGCGACAGCCGTATCTGTCGGTTAGGAAGCTCGCTATCGGACCGGAGAGCAAGGGCATCGCCATGAAGAGGCTGCCGATCCACGCCGTCTTGGCTTTGCCCTCGCCGAAGTAATTGAGGAACTCGACGTATATCACGCCGAATGAGAACGTTATACCGTCCGCTATGAGATTGACCATGAAGGAGGCAGCGACGACGACCCAGCCCCATCCTCCGTCCGGCGGCCTCGCCTCCGAGAACTGACCGAGACTCGAGTTGTCCTCGGAGCTGCTCGAACTGGAGGTCGATATCGAGGGACTCGGTTGGGGCTTGTCCGAACCCGACGACTGCGGCTGACGCTTTCTGAGGTCCTTGTTGAACTGCACGTGGTGAACGTGCTTGCCGCTCGGCTCCCTCGGCGACTTGCCGTTCACCAGCTTCTCCGTGCTCTTCTCGGTCTCCAGCGAGTTTCCCGGCGTCGAGACTTTGCTCTTTGCGCTCGGCGTCAGGATCTTCGTCGAGCCTAATGTCTTATCGTCGTCCGGATAAATGGGCTTCAATTTCTGGGGGCTCGATTTCTCGTCCGCGTAGAGACTCTCCGGCCTCCTCGAGGTCGCTTGCTGCGAGCGCTCGCGGATCAACTCCAGTCTCGCCTCGCGTCGAATCTTACCACCGGAATCTTCCGTGTCGACGGGCGGGCGGATTCCAACCTCGAGGATTCTCTTCTCCTCGTTCGGCTTTGCCGAATCGGTGATCTCGTCGTTGTCGTCCTCGTTCGCGCCCACGACGAAACCGTTCTCGTAGCTCAAACTCCCCGTTCGACTGTTCGCCTCCTCGTCCTTCGTTGCGCTCACCCTGTCGTCGAACTTCCTCGACGAGTCCGGTTCCACCCTCGACGACGCTTTCAACCTGCAACCTCTTCTCGCCACGCTCTCGCCGCTCGCCGATCCATCCTCGTGGCATGACGCGGATTGCTGGCTCTGCTTGCTCTGCAACGTCTGCGCTGTGACACTGTTCCTCGTACATTCCTCCTTGTTGTCGGCGACACCTATGTCGACGCTGTCTCTCTCCTCACCGTTGAACTTGGCCCAGCTCGCCATTTTCTTTCATACGACGCGCGGCCCGCGAGATCGCTGGACGTGCCTATCTCTCAATCGCGCGGTTGCGAAGCTCGCGACTTTATTTTTTATTATTATTTTTTTTTACGTCGTGCAATCTCGGGAACGGCGCGACAAGGTCATAAGTGCAGGATCTTACACGCTGATCTTTAAATATATGAAGATCTTTGATAGAAATTGTTGGGGTTTTTTTTAAATTTTTGTCGAGCTGAGGAACCGAAAATTGAACGAACTCGTCTATTGTATTTTTTTTTAAATCACTTTTTGGATTACGGATTTTTTTCTCTCGGTCGAATCGAACGTGCTCCGACTCTCGCCCGGCAAATCGCCACGAAACTATAGTGTGTATATGCTATGTTTGTATTTTTTTTTACTATTTATTATTCCTCGTATTCAGAATTCTAAAGCCACCCGCACAGCTACTATTGGTTTCGTCCTTGATTTGAACAACGGTAAAACCGGCCACTCGTAAAGCTGCCTGGTGAACTGACGGCGCAGCGGCAAAAGGGACGATGAAGATGAGCACGGAGCCGGGGCCTGCTCGCTGCCACCACCATCGCAGCTCGTACACCACGGCTTTATCTTCGTCCTCCTCGAGTAACGCTTCCTCAGGACCGCTCCCGCCTCCACGTAACGATCGTTAACCCAGGCACCCATGCGGCGAACGGTACTTCTTCAGATCCTGCGGTTGACACTGCGAATGATATGAAAAAAATATATATATATATATTTATATATTATTAAAGAATCACAATAAAAAATGTTTTTTTTTGTGTCTGGAGAATTGAAGATGCATACGAGATGGCGCGGAAAATTAAGGATCAAGATATTTCTGAACGTTTCGATAATTTTGTATTTCATTTTTTTTTTTTTACTTTTTGCTATAGAATTTAACATGCATACGAGACGGCGAAGAAAGTTAAGGGTCAACGTTTTTTCTGAGAGGTTCGATAGTCATTTTTTTTTCTTCATTTCCAGAGAATTTTTACACAAACGAAATGGGGAAGAAAATGAAGGATCGAGGTTTCTTTCTGAACGGTTCGATGGTAACTTTTTTTTCGCTATCGAATTTAATATACATACGCGATTGGGAGGAAAATTAAGGATCAAGGTATTTCGGAACGGTTCGATCGTATTTTTTTTTTTTTTTCATGGTAAGATCTCATTGATACTCCCGAGGCTCTGCGACGTTCGCAGAATCTTGAGGCCGGCTCGTAACTATTGACCGCTGTTGATGCCAATGCCGGTGGCATCATAGTAGCGCGAGGGTCTAACGTACACGTATTTCGTAACCGGCTAAGAGTGCCGCCTCGAGTTAGTACGCCTGGCGATTATAAATGGACTTCATTGTGTATGAGTTGCTATCAAT
Organism: Stenichneumon culpator; assembly: GCA_964017025.1. Lineage (NCBI taxonomy): Eukaryota > Metazoa > Arthropoda > Insecta > Hymenoptera > Ichneumonidae > Stenichneumon > Stenichneumon culpator. Next base: position 13,554,273 of record OZ024769.1, read on the forward strand.
TTAAGAATTTAACTGTGACCGTACACGATCACGAGACGCATTACTTCTCTCTCCGTCTCTTTTAACGCGCGAGCTTTCCTCGTATGTTCCTTCGTGCGGCTTCTTCTTTTTTTCTTTTTCTAAGACTCGTTTTTCCTTTATCAATTTTTATAGATTTGTTTTCTTTTTTTTTAATCCTTTTTTCCCTATATTTTTACACAATACTTAGGGATACGGGCTGCAAAGATGGGCACAAAGTTGACATATCATAACGGCCCTGGAAGGACGGCTTATTATACGATTGTATTTTTATTTTTATTGCGCCCGTTCTCGAATACGTATAGTTATTATTGGATGTTCGATATTGGGGGGAAAAAACGGTAGTCGAATTTAGCTACAATTATTCGCAGCGAGTTTCCCGCCCGTGAGTAACTTTTTTTTCGCTCTGAGACGTTTTACGTTTATTATTTTTTTATAGATTTGTCTTATTCTTTTAAATTTCATTTTGCCTCTAAACAGAGGAATGTTTTCGTAAAAAAAAAATTCGAGATTTTAGTGTCAGGGTACTTAAAATAGTCCAAAATTATTATAAAAATAATTAAGCCGGATAGATGTTTGTGTGTATGTGTATGTGACAGACTTGCATCGTTTAAAACGACTATAACTCGGAAACGGTTTGAGATAGCGAGTTGAAATTTGGTACACTAGTAAAGTGGTCACGTCTCTTCCCTCGGTGCAATGTTCATATCGATTGAGGCCCGGTTCGATATTTTGCGCGATTTAAAATTTTTTTAAAGAAGGTCGTGGTAGATCTAACTTGCGTAAATTTTGAACTATCGTCCTAAAATTGCATAAAAATATAATACAATGATCGAAGATATTTGGTATTGCATTTGGCCGAAATTTATTGAAACGGTCAGATTTTATGGAATTTTGAAAAATTACTACAAATGATCTAAGTCGAGTACACATGAAAGTATCGAGCTGAAATTGGACACGGGAATGGAGTAACACAGCACGATGTTTCGTATTGAATTTGCCGAAGATAGAAATCTAAGTGAACCGTTTCGATTTTATAAGATTTTTAAATTTTCGAATTTTTTGCTAAATGTTTATTTTACGTCCGACGAGAGCTTATTTGTCAAATATCGCTTCAGGAGTAAAATAAATTCGTGATTCGTAATCAACGGGGATGAATACATTAGACATGTCCGCAAAACGGCGATTATTGACTTAATAATTTAAAACAATCTTTTTCTAAGACCCTGTATTTTTACATCGCCTCTTCATAAAAGTTAAACTTGAAATGTTTATATCACTTCCTCATAAAACTTGCAAATCGAAATTCTCATATGCCTTTCTTATAAAAGTTGAGAATTGCAATTTTCATATCGCTTCTTCACAAAAGTTGAAAATACAAATTTCCACATGGCTTTCTCATAATGTTCCTTTATTCGCGAAGCTTCCTCTATGAGGAAGCCATCAGAAAATGCTTTCTCATAAAAGATGCATCGCGAATAAAGGAACATTACGAGAAAGCCATATGAAAATTTCAATTTGCAACCTTTTTCTTCCTTTTCGTCTACACAGACCTTAGGGATACGAGGGTGCAAAGAAGGGAATGATTTACAAACAGCATAACGGAAGGTCGGCTCGGATCTAGGAAAAAATGTTCGATATTTCGATATTAAATAAAAATATTCGATAAAAAATGTTCGCTCATATACGATTTTACTTTTGTAATTGCTGCACCCATTCCCGAATTCGTATAGTGAATATCGGATCTTCGATATTGGGGAAACAAAACGTTAGTCGAATTTAGCTACAAATCATTCATAGCGAGTTTCCCCTTCTTAAGTAACCCTTTTTCAATTCTTAGTGTTTTCTTATTTGTAATACATTTAATTTGCCCGTTACATCATTTAAAATGCCCGTACGATGCAGAATGGCAAGACGAGAGAGAGTTCTATTCACCGGAGATATCGATCCGTCGACCTCTCTCGACCGATGACGTAGCGGCAGTAGCGCGAGAGAGCCAGCGTGTAGACGAGACGACGTCGAGAGAAGAGAGGACTCGGGTCGTCCGGATTGCTCGGCGCGAACCGCGAGGCTACCGGCGGCCGGCGGGGGCGACTCTCTCGTCGAGGCTGCGCCGGGAGCTAATTTGTAAAAATAATTGTCCGCCTTAGCGCCGTGCTATAGATGTGGGTCAGGCGGACGGGAAGCGGCCGATTTACTTTTTAAAGAATTTTGAAAAAAAAACCATTTTAATAGCAGAGCTCGATTAAATTTATAATCTTATTTATCGTTGCGAAGTTCGTTGGCCCGGTGATCGATGATTCACCCCGTGTATTGCCTCCGATTCGCGTGAGCACACGGGAAGGGGGAAGATACATAAAAAAAAAATTACTCGCAATTGAAAGACAAGAAAAAAAGTAAAATATCATGATAAAGACACAAGGACCAGCGAATCTCGGAAATCGTAAGTTATTCTCGGAAACTCGGACGGCGATGCGAGAACGCCTGAAAAAAAAACTTACGATGGAAAAATAAAAAACAAAAAATATGATGACAACACAAGGACGAGCGAAACGCGGAAATCTCAAGTTATTCTCGCACACGCGCCAGCCTCTCGATCCGTGCGGATTTTTCGCGCAACACTGGCGCGTGGCCACTCGATTGTTGAGAATTCTCCGTGCCAAATTAGTCACTCGGCTTGGAACCTTCCGTGGTGCAGTGGCAGAGACCGTTCCACGATTTACTTCGGCTCGCCGCTCGAGACTACCTCGCGAAGCTTGTCCCCGAATAGAATGTTCTCTACTCACTGCGAACGGGTCGGCGGAGACGCGCGGGTTTTCTCGGGAGAGCCACGAAAGCTCGGGACACGCTTCGAGAACTTTACAATCCAAGTTGACTCTCGAGAACGATAATACAATAACAAAAGACGTAAAAAAAAAAAAAGAAAAAAAATTGATTCTTCCCGTGAATAAAATCCGGAATAAAACGAAGGAAAAAAAAATCGAAGAATAAAATTAATCGCTTCGCGTCGATGCAACCGAGGCTTATCCGGTTTGCCACGTGGTCGAGTGTCTCGATGACAGTTCTCGGCTCGATGTACGTCCATCCCGTTTCGCTCGACCGCAACGCCGGGCCGATAACGTTTGACCGACGAAACTATCGAGCCTCTTATCGTTTTTCTCGCTCGTCGCTTCTCAGCGTTCGCAAAACTTTCGGTTTCTTCGTGCAAAGCGGAGGTTCTTCGGTTTCTCGTCCCCGGAGACGCTGGAATTAGAAGATGGCGTGAGGCGAAACCTCTCGCTCAGCCAGCTCTAGTCCTTTATCGATAAAATGGAAGCCAGACAAGCCGGCGGAGGAGCGACGAGGAAAACAAGTGAGCGGGCAAACGGAATCAAGGGCGAAGCCACTCTGCGCCTCGTGGCTCGGGCTCGGCGGGGCGCTAGCCGCGTCCGCATCTATTCGACTCGCACTCGCTACATTTTTTTGTTCGTTTCTTTTTTTTCGTTCTGTCGTATGTTGGAAAGAGTGGAAATCCGCCGAGAGCGATGTCTGTGACGGGACGGGCGAGCCATAGGACGGAGGGAAAAAAAAGCGAGAAAGAAACATACGGTGTCGAGAGAAAGTCGAGGGTGGCTGTGAGAGCCTCGAGCAGACGCCAGCGAGACGACTCGACCCCCTTTCTTCTTTCTCTACGTTCACTTGTTTCTCACGACCGATGTCTGGATACAACCCCGATGACTTTTCTCGCCTTCGGCAACGATTTTCTGAACATTACGGCGTGGATACATTATCGCGATGAGAGAAATACACTTTCATTTTAACGGTGAAAACGTATATAAGTAAATAAAAGATTGTCCGCTTGCAGTGGATTTTTAAAAAATATTGAACCGGTTGTAAAATTTAAAAAATGTAAAAAGTGCAAAATACAACCCGATGACTTTTATCACCTTCGGCAACGCATTTCTGAACATCGACGTGGACACAATATCGCAATGCGACAAATTGACTTTTTTGTTTTTTTTGTTTGAGGGTGAAGACGTATATAAGAGAATAATATCATTTTCGCTTCTGGTATGGATTGGTCTAAGATAAAGAAAAATGAGTATAAAATACAACCCGATGACTTTTCTCTCCTCCGGCAACGAATTTCTAAACATCAGCGTGGACACAATATCGCGCTGCCAGGGATGCACTTTTTTTTTTTTTTTTTTTTAACAGTGAAGAGATATATATGTATATGAGAGAATAGTATTTTTTTCGCTTCCGGTATGGCTTTTTTTTAAATATTAAACCGGGTATATAAAATGAAAAATGTAAGAAGTGCAAAATACAAAAATACATGATTTTTCTCCCCTTGGGCAACGAATTTCTGAACATCAGCGTGGACGCAATATCGCGTCGCCAGGAATACACTTTTTTGTTGTTTTGAAGGGTGAAGACATATAAGAGAATAATACTTTTTTCGCTTCTGGCGTGGATTTTTTTTTCAAATATTGAGCCGAGAGTAAAATAAAAAGAAAATGGCAACGACTCGTGGAGCAGAGAGAATTTTAAAAGGGTACTTTTTTCGAGACGGTCGAGTCATCAACTATCATCGCCGCTTCCTCTTTCGCTCGACGTCCTCCTACTCTTTCATCTCCCACATGAGGCTCTCGACGAGAGTACTCATGGGCTATATCCGACGGCGAGATGCGAGGCTCGTGTAAGCGCCTGTAATCTCGGGGATTCTCTTATCGCCCCGCAAACAATGGAGGGGAATGACACGAGGAAAATAGGAAAAGAAAGGATGAAGATAGAGTAGCGTTTAAGTATAAGAAAAGACCCGCTAATCTCGTCCACGCTAGTGGCTACTCGGCATTGCGCGGAAACGGTAGTCCGAACGGGTGCGCATGCGCACTGCACTGAACGCGCTGACCGGATGGTTGCAGTGTACTTATTTCTCCTCGACGTTTTTCGTTTGTTACTTTTTTTCTTATCTCGTCCCGAGCTATGTCGGAAAATTAATCGACCAATGAAGAAGATGAATACGATTGTCGTAACGAACGAACCATTGTTAAACTTCCGCAAGCCACCTGCGTACTTCCGGACGTTGAATTCCTCGGTCCCGGCATCGATGCTGGTTACCGTTTTAGTTCCACGTTTGATTTTCATTCACACTTTTATCGTCGCTGCAGATATCCTCGTATCGTCAACCTTTATCTCTCGACTATCTGTCCCTCCGTTAATATGAATCGCGAATCCAATACGAACGGTTGTTATGTAGACATTTTTTTTTTGTATTTTTTAATAAAATTTTTTTTTTTTTTTTGTCGAAAGATATTTGTTTTAAGGTCGTCTTCGGAGATACTTTCCAGTCAGGATCACCAGCATGCAGACACCCGCGGTCGTTAATCGATTTATAAGTTACGCAACGCCTCTGTGAATCAACACGTGACGCAAGGAGCCGATTGATGTAATTGATTGATGCGATCAGAGATTAATTTATTCATAAATCGTCGTGTAAATTTTTTATTGATCTTAACGAGACATCGAACACGCGCACAATAGATCGTCATAATTTCATGACCGATTGTAAAATTCCGTTTTTTTTTCTTCTTCCTCTTGTTCTTTTTTTTGTTCTTCTTGAAGCTCACAAGACGATTCAAGGGTCTCAATACAGTCTTCCGGTTTAAGACTGTCCGGAGATGCTTCACTCACTGGCGTCCACGTCGCGACGGCAACCGCACACACATGCACCAGTTAAAACTCGATTCAACCCAACGAATTATAAATTTCAGCGTGTGTCCTTTAACGAGTTACATAAAGTCGATTATGCCCAATGTTAGACACTTGCCACGCCGCTGGATGCTCGCGTGTCCGATTACGAATTTATTGCCACCGATTACAACTATTACATTTTCTATCTATCAAAGCGGTATTTTTCGAAGGTTATTTTATTTTTATTTATTTTTATTCCTTTTCTTCGGGATTTATCACGCGGATTTGAATCCGGTCGATCCACGATTCGACGTCCTGCGAAATCGCCTCACGAACGGATTTTTTATCATCGGCACGAACATCGCCGAAACGTTGGTTTCTTTTTTTTCCACTAGAGAGATTTATTCCCGACGATCTGAATCGAGGAATATATTTGATATTTTATATATAAACTTTATTTTAAATTAACAAAATATTATCGGCCGATCTTGAGGGGATTTAAAGATTCGTCGAGCCGTTAGTTCGGTGTTAGCCCGCGCAAGCCTCGGACCCCGCAGCGGCCGCACACAACTGAGCCCCCCGAGCGCGAGTGGCCCAGCAGGGAGGATTTCTCAACCTTATCGGGGGAACGCTCTCGTTCGCGATTAGATTCGTCGAATAAAGAGCCGTCGAGAAGTAGGAGCGAGAGTAAACGGGAGCGTGCACGACTCTCGGACTCTCGAACTTTGACCCTCGACACCCCACCCCTCCCTCCTCGCCCCTCACTTTTCGTCACGAATTTTTCTTCCGAAGTTCGTCACGAAAATGCATCCATCCGTCGAGCCCGATAACCGTTGGAATTTCGTCGTTACAGCAAAAGTGAAAAAAACAAATTGTATGCTCTTCCGACCCGTCTATAATTAACTACCGGGAAGATACATTGTCATTTTTACTATCGCAGCTGATGGTCGATGGCTTGAGAAATGTTTATACGAAAGTCGTTGAATAAATAAGGGACGTGACAAAAGAATAAAATTTAAAAAAACGTTGAGTGAAAAATCTTCGTTACTCGACGCCCGGACGACTCTCGCGAGTCTAAAAACACAAATAAATAAACGAGTGACTCGGCGTGGCGCCGTCGACGACTGGAGAGACTCTTTGACGGCTGTTCGAGAGGATGGCCGGGCTAATACTGATAGCCGGCGTTCGCTCTCGGGCGTTGCATATACGACTGTGTTTCCCGCTTCTCGTCCCCGTTCTCGTGACGGCGTGCTGCGTTGCGGGTCACACCACCGGGCGCGTATCTTCCTCGACGCTTCTGGATCCAGTGCGGGTTTGTGGCGGTGCGAATAGCGCGAAATTCTTCCCACCGGCGAGACTCGAAAATCTGTACGCGTTGCGCGTTCGAGTTACCGAAGAGGACATTTTTGCCGGTTTTATTTTACTTTTTTAAATATAATTTATCCGACGCAGTTGTCCTATACCGGGATTACTTTTTAATTCGTACGCGTCGACAATAGTAGTGGAGATGAAGAAATCGACCGTTATCGAAATGAACGGATTGATAAAATGACGCGGGAAGATAACTCGGCTAGTTAACACTCGACTGCCATGTGCCGTCTTATCGATCGTTCGACGGTAATTCATGCTCTTCGATGACAATATCGCGAGTTATTTTGTTATCGCAGAGATAGAGAATTTTTGTTGTTGACTTTATTACATTGTTTTTTTTTGTTTCTCAACGAATCACATTTAAAAAAATACTCAAAAATGTGAAGTACACGGGACAATATTTTGTTCGATAAAATGAATATTTATAAATAGCATCATTCAATGATTTTCGATCGCTGAATGTCGACCGCGTGGCGCATCAATTTTTTTTTAACACGTTAGAACCTCGTTCATCGTACTGCAGAGCAGACACGCAGGCGACACAGTGACAATTATAGATAGATAGATCCGTTTATTGCGTGTTCTGGGAACAGCCGTCTAAGAACACCGTGCTACAAGGTACAAAAATTATAACATAAGCGTAACTAGCGCAACAATTGTATATAATATAAAAGGGCACATTTACGACTCTACCGTAATAGAACTCTACCAAAATCTCAACCAGAAAGTAAAAAAAAAAAAACTCTGCAGGAATTACAATAAATCTCTACCGGAATATAAGGCTACCGTCTAGGCTTGTATTCCGATAGAGTTTTATTTTGATTCTGGTAGAGTTGTTTTCTTATAGAGTTATGAGTGGTAGAGATGTAAATGCGCCGATAAAGGTACAACAAATAAATAAATATTTTTAAATATACAACGAAAGTAACAAAAGCAAAATATGAAAACAGTATAACAAATGTAAAATTAAATACCATCATATCATATTTAAGGAATAAACAAAAAAAAAATTGTATAATAAACGCGATAAAATTTTTTTCGACAAAATGAATATTTTTATACATCATCATGATTATGCATCGACGGCTGTCGACGAGTGGTGCAACAATTTTTTTCACACGTTGGACAGTAAAGCGTAGAACGCGCGGAGGTTTCCTCCGATTCCACTACAATGACAATTGTAGTGGAATCGGAGAAACCGACTGTTATCGAAATGAACGAATATATGAAATGACGCACGAAGATAACTAGGCTAGTTAACAATCGAGTCCCGTGCGCCGTCTTATCGATGCTCGACGATAATTCAGCTCCTCGATAACAGCATGGCGAGAATTTTTTATGACGGCGACCCACACGGCGAAAAGAAGGTTCGTGCATTCAACCACATTTATCGATCGCGGAAATAGCAAATTTTTGTTGTTGTTGATCTTTCATTGATTTTTTGTCTTTCAAAGAATCATATAACAAAATAATCATACAAAATTGTAAAATCTGCAGGACAAAAATTTATCGATAAAAAGAATATTTATAAGTATCATCGTTCAATGATTTTGCAGCGATGACCGGGTAGCGCATCCATTTTTTTTTTTTTTTTAATACGTCAGAAAGTAGAGCAAGGGTGAGATGGATTAGCATTGTGAGATAAGCGAAAGTGGGCTTTATCTTTCATTCGTATCTATTATCAGATTTTTTCTTGCTCTTATCTCTACAGATGCGAGCCGTCGAGGTGCTCTTGTACCTAAATAAGACAAGAGGAAGATGAAAAGAATTGTGGGAAAAGGATGAAGGTCGACATTAAGAACGTCGAGTTAAAAGTTATTTTCATCTCGTCAAAAGGCGAGAAAAAATATTATATTGTACTTTGTATATTTTGAGAAGTTGTTTTGTTTGTTTATTTGTTTGTCCCAACTTTGAAAAATAAAGAGGGTCCCCCAGCGCTGATTATTCTAAATCTTCTCAGTCACTTCCTGTAGAAAAGTGATATTTTCAAACCGGAAATGAAATCATACCGGAAATACGTTACTTCCGGTATGAAACTCTTATTTTTTTCTACCAGAAGTGACGTATTTTTGGTATGACGTAACTTCCGGTCGAAAAACCGGCTATTAAATAAATGAAAGGGTTCCTGAAATTAATAAAATCGTTCATATTCTACATTTATCTTCAATGGGCTATTCGAGTCCCCGAAACTCTTTTATTCCTGCGCATCTACCGAACGAATAACCTCAATACTTATCGGTTTTCCCGTGCATAAAGTGAAAGAGTCACTGGGGTAAAATAACTCGCACCTTCCAATTGACACAAAATCGATTTCATCTCCCGCCCAAAAATGAATAAAAGTCGTCCATTCCGTCCCGCCCTCTAAAACTAGAAGCAAAGAAGCACTTGTGTGTATACCTATCGACTTATTGTCAGTCGAAAGGGTCGCAGAGGTCGACTCCCTCCCCGTGTTTATATCGATGAGCGTACAACAGAGCTCGAGCGACGAAGAGGCGCACAATGCCGTCTGCTCGAATAAATATCACTCCGGTTGACTGGCTGCGTCGACTGCCTTCCCGGCGCCGCCGGCGCTTCTCGCTCGGCGTTCATCTTCCGCTATGCATATCCGTTACAGTCCACGTCGTTCGCAGTTGCTTTCAAAACCGATCGGTAGAAATACACCCACGATATACCGCGTGACTCTCAAAGATAATAGCGAAGTGCCAAGCACAGCGAAGACCGTACCGGGTCTCCTGGAACTTCGAGGGCCTGCGCGCACGGCGAATGGTTTGGCCTCGATGGAGAAAACTTTCGAGGGTAGAATAACTCTCCTCTCGGAAAGCCGAACCAAGTCGGTGATGCATATTCATCTCTGGTCCGATTGCAAATTTAATCCAACTAGCGTGTCACCCTTGAGACGGAGTTCTGATATTAATCGTATGCAGTTTGTGATTTATCGTTCGTCCTGCGAGAGACGGACCGACTCTGCGCCGGTGGCGCCGCCCAACCGCCGGCGTGGCAAGTTCACTGAAGTGACGCACGGCGAATTCAACGGGCGAAACCCGGCACACGTGCGGACCCAATGCCCCCCGCAACTTCGCGGGAAACATAATTCTATATGGAATATTTCGTCGACGATGTACATAGTGTGCATTGGCCTTTCAGCCCGGTAGCTTCGGGGATGCATTTACGCTCGGGCGAGCCGCATAGCTAGACCATATATGTGTGTGTGCTGCCTTTATTCGAGCGTGCGGATACACGCCGGACGAAAAGGCGCACGCCCCGAACGACCTGCGTCATAGGGGAGCTGGTAATTAATTAAAAATTGTCACCTGAAGCGTTATCGATGAAATCGAATTTCGATAGACCCAAACGGGTATGCAACGGCCTCCGAGACCCGAATCGGTTTCGTGTGACCTACTCTGTTTATCTTTCTGTTTGGCTCGACCATCTAATGGCCTTAACGAATTTGTCACTATCGTAGAAACAGCTTTTTACACATTTAAACAAAATGTATATTTCTTTTCCTTGATTCTAAATAAGATTTATTTTTATTCCAAATATATCCTTAATTTTTATTTAAAAAATTCTGATCTGCATCAATGCATTGTAAATAAATTCAATTTAGCGGCTGAGCAGAGTCGGCGATAAGATTTTTCTTACATTTTTTTCTTTTATTTATTTTTTTTAAACTATTTTGAATCGGAAATTTTCTCGATGCGTTATTGGACAACGTTGGCTGAAACTTATCTCGATGGTTATAGAGTGCGACGGCACCGAGGGTTCCAGCGCAGCAATGTATTTAATTCTTCGAGAAGCTCATCGAGGTCGATTAGACATAATCGACAGCCTCGCTCCCGTCTCCCTTCTTTTACTTTGCCATAGGAACAATCGATATCTCGATTCCAGGCCGCCTTCTCGTTCTCTGTACACATACACTCTATACACTGGCGCTCGGAATTATTTTGATTCACGTGCTGCGTCAGCGGACAATTTACCCATGTTAACTACCCCCGTTAGATCCACCAAAGCCGAGCCAGCAGGGAAGCTCCAAGCAAACATTAGCCTCATTTGCTCTCATTTCTTTTCACCTATCGTTTCTTACGCGGATCTTTTTTTTACCAAGGCTGAAGACCCGTCAATCGTATCGATGTAACTTACGATAATCACTGTAACATGGTGGCCGTTTTTTCACTGGAAAGAAATTCGATGACTTTTCCCTGACCAATTAAAAATCTTCCCTGACCAAACTTCTAACGACTTGTATTTAAAAAAGTAATGATGCAAATGAAAATGCGTAATTATTGTATTCATATTGAATTCTTTTTTCTTTTAATGGTCCCAATTTTCTTTAAGTCTCCCTTTTATGCACTTCTTATTTATTTATAGAAGGTTCGGCGACAATTTACCTTTCCCCTGACCAATTTTGAAATTGCCTGACTTTTCCCAGTTTTCCCTGACCGCGGCCACCATGTGTAAGTCTAACGGTATGGTTAATACTATATCGTCAAGTCTCATCCATTTAATGGAAGCTCCATTTATGGATCCAGTGATCAAGTCTAATCTATCATCGAAAAAGCAAATCTCTGACATCTGCAGAAATATTTGTGGAACACTTCGTAAGCTAGAAGATCACAAAAGCGCTCTCTCCAACGACCTCAGGATCAAACTAATCAACACTCTCATCTTTCCGCACTTAAATTACTGCTGTCTGACGTACTGCGATTTAACTGAAGAATTGAACAGCAAGCTTTAAAAGCTAATAAACACATGTATCCGATTTATTGACAACTTACGCAGTAGTGAGCATATTACTCCACGTAGGCACAGACTGAACAGAAACAGAAGAACTTACTTCTTACGCATTGCTGTCTACAGAACCATCTATCTATACACATCGACCTATATCAAAGAACTGTTTCCTAGGCCTGATGTCACTCTGCCTCGATCTTCTCGAGTACGAGCGTCCATTTTCCACATTCCAGCTCATCGCACTACTAGCTGCAGAAGCTCCTTATGTCTTATGGCAATATAACTATGGCAGACGCTCCCAACTGTAGTAAAATCAGCACCATGGCACAACATTTTCCAAACTCGCCTTTTCGACGACTTATTTCAGCAACAGTTATTTAACGAGGAAATACACGCTTCCGATTGGTCAAAAAGCCACATTGCTAAAAGTGCGGTTTGACACTATCTTTTAGCACTATCCTCATCCAACACGTTCCTCTTAAAGTTAACTTGAACTTATTAGCTACTTAACCCAAAATTATATAAGATTATTAGTTAGTGTTACTACAATAATATTAATAGTTCATTCTACTTTTACTCATGTATTCCAACGATGTTACTACTATTCTTCCTTTTATATTTTCACTGTAATTACACATATTGACCCATAGTCTAACTAGGGCATAATAAACATACCAATACCATTTAATTCGAACATTACACGTAACAATCATCTCAGAATTATTTTGATTGTAAAGTGAATAACCCGCTCACCTGCCCGGCGCCAAGTTGATAACAAATATTGTACTGAATGCCATTTTGGGAAAATAACCTGCTCTAAGGGGAACATGACAATTGTTTTCCTCCTCAGCCGGCTGCGGTCTCAAAACGGCATTCAGTAGTGTTTTTTACCGGCGGTGGTTTTTCACATTACCTTAAGGAGACCAGGGAGGTTTGGCCAACAGAAATTTCAATCACTTTAGATAGTGTATAACAAGACTACAACAAAATGTAATCAGTTTTCCTTACGGTGAGCATTTATGTCAACATTATTAAGTAGGAAAATTCTGACGTTATTTGTAACAGTCTTGTTATTGCCGTTTGTACTAAATAAGCACTTTTCACTTATTGCGACCGAAAATATCATTTGATGACTACTATAAGACAAAAGTTGTTCCCAATATTTTCCTTTATTAACTGAAACTAAAACGAAAATTTATTAAATACAAAATTCGCACAACGTTGAGCTACAAAACAAACAAAAAATATGAAAAATCGTGTTACTTGTTTGTATAAAAAAGTACATTTATTTTCAGATTTTGTCAGATAATATGATATTCTCCAACTCCAAACCAAATGTCGAGATGATATATGTAATGGCCCTCCAGATATCGTAGTAAAACTACTATGAGCGCTGTCCCGTCCGTAATTTTGCGAGTTTCATACTATACTTGCCGGCATCATGGTTTCCAAGAATGATACTATTCATATAGGTAACAAAAAATACATTTTTTTTCAAGATTTCGAACCTACCTGGTCCTATTAACTACCCCCGTTAGACGCGCCAAAGCCCAGCCAACAGGGAAGCTCCAAGCAAACATTAGCTTCACTTGCTCCCATTCCGTTCCTTATTAGTTTTTTTTTCTTTACCAAGGCCAAATAGCCGTCACTCATAATGGATTTAAGTAACTTGCGACAATGACTATTAGTCTAACGGGATGGATATATACTCTCTCGTCTCATCCTTTTAATGGGGACTCTATTTAATCCGAACGTATCGATCGATCGTATCGTATCGACTTAAGTCACTTATGATAATTACCGTGAGTCTAGCAGAATGGATGACACTATTAAAAGGATGAGACGAGAGGAAATAGATCCTCCAGTCTCATGCATTTAATTGAGGCACCATTTAGTTCGAGCGTCACACGGCAGAGAAATTTAATTATCACAGCGACTACCTTGCTTCGATAATGAAAATAAAAAATATTAAACGTCTTATAAAAAGAGTCATTTTATCGTCCTATTATCTCGAGCGAAATTTTATCGATGTACCGTATTTCCATAAATCCTTGTGGAATGGAATGGAAAAAAAATGAATAAAAAATAACCAGCCTGGAATTCCTGGTAAGGAAGTAATTGTGAATTTCTAACGACGCCTCACGGTGGAGGCCTCTGGGAAGCCCCGATTTGACCGAAACTGCGCAGTTACGTTATTACAGCAGGTAGATGACTGATGAAGAGTAGGCGACACGTTTCAATCGCATGATACTCGTTCTCCGTATCGACCGCAAAAACTCATTGATATTTTTTTTTCTCCTCGCTGTAAATCTTGATGTAATATATTCGAATGCAGACGCGCAATCGCGTCGTGGAAATCTGAATTTGTAGTCCGGCGAGTTTACCGTGAATGGATCGGAAAATTTATGGCAATTTAAAGTTATCGATGCCTTACGACCATTTATGCGCGAAGGAGGCACCTTTACAAGTGAATCTTACCAAACATCGGGGAAAAAAGGACAAACCATCAATCCCCGTTCATTACGATTCTTCATACAGCCCCGCCACTCGAACAACAGACGCATCGATAACTCTTGTGGATGTAGCGGAAAATATATAAATTTTCCACAAAACGGAGGAAAAAAAAATGTCGGCTCGTAGGAATTACCGGGAGTAAGACTTTTGTCCCCCGCTTTGTCCGCTGACGAGAGCAAGCACATTGAGTAACAATGCAAACAATAATAATGCAATTAAGCGACACGACCGCGATCGAATGACTGTAAAAAAAACCCAGGGTACATCTATATTGCGTTAAGCGCGCGTTCTATTCTTGTTCCCGGACAATGCACCGGTCGTACGTAAATTTATATAATCGATTGTGTGAAAAGTCCTAATCTCCTCGAGACTTTCCTGTCCTATCATAATTTTCACTCGAACGATGAATCATAATAAGATTTTTAAAAACAGTGTGAAAAGCGGAAACTCCTAAACGATGCACCGGTGATACATTACACTTAGGCAATCGATCTGCGCAAAAAATCGTATTCTCCTCGAGACTTCCCTGCCCTATCATAACTTTTAGTCGAACGATGAATCATAATAAGGCTTTTAAAAATAGTATGCAAAGCGAGAACTCCTAAACGATGAATCGGTGATACATTACACTTAGGCAATCGATTTGTGCAAAAAATCGTGTTCTCCTCGAGACTTTCCTGTCGTACCATAATTTTCAGTCGAACGACGAATCATAAATCGATTTAACAAAAGAAAATTGAAAGAGTTAAAATTTTCGGCACAATTTATTGTAGAAAATAGCCAGTTGAAATTTATGCAAATCGTCGTTTTGAGACTGCGTCTAAAATATTTTTCACATCTTCACATTATTTTACTTCGAGAACGACATTCGATATGTTAACTCGTGTCGAACAAGAAATATAACTTTACCGAAAAAATTTCAAAATCTCATAAAATTTAAACGATTGGATGGATTTCGGCCAAATTCAATACCAAAGGATTTTGATTATAGCATTAATTGTATTTGTGTGCATTATTTGTATTTTTATGCAGTTTTAGGAAGATAGCTCGACATAAACGCACGTTAGAGCTACCACGACCATTTTTTGAAAAATTTCAGAATCGCGTAAAATCTCACACACACTGGACTATTTTAAGTACTCCGACATTAACATCTCAAGTTTTTTTTTCGAAAACAGTTCCTCTACGAGGAAGTAAAAACAATAATAACAATAGTATGCAAAGCGACAACTCCTAGACGATGCACCGATGATACATAAATCTATAAAATCGACTGTTCAAAAAATCACATCGTTCCCGAGACTTTTCTATCGTACCATAATTTTCAGTCGAAGATGAATCGCAACTCGATTAAAAATAATAATAATAGCCACAATGATGGTATGCAAAGCGATAAATCATGCGAGGGCGGTCGAGCGAGGGGTTGAGAAAAAAAACGATGGATCGATTCACCCCCTTCCGATTATGTTATCGTTGTGAGCCGGCGACGACCTTGAGAATCGCGCCGGCCAGCGTTGCCCGTTCGGCACTGTTGTGTGTGCTGCGCAAACAGCCGGGTTTATAACAAGGGGGTGCGGAGAAGATTCCGAGGGATAGCAGCGACGACCTCTGCATTGCGGACATTCGCTTTCGCATATTATATTTGATCCCGCACCGTGGTACACATTTTAGGTTTTTTTTTTTTTTTTTTAACTAGCTATACAAGTATATTTAGCATCCGAGGAAACGAGCCCATGGCGACGAGACACTGGCGTACTCCGTGTATTTTGATAAATAAACGAGAAGGGACAGGTTAGATACGCTCCAGTTTGCGAACGTCCCGGAGTCCCGTTCCACCGCGCCGACCGTTCATTCGATACACTGGAACGTGATCAGATAAACGATAAAGCGCGAGCGAACTTTCCGGTCGTGGCGAGTGGTTCGACGGTATAAAGCCGTAACTCGATAAGCGAGAGAGAGAGAGAGAGAGAGAGAGAGAGAGAGAGAGAGAGAGCGAGGCATCGTTTTACAAAAATCGAACGAGAAATTTCACATTATTCTGTACGTTAGATCGGACATAAAACGAACCAGTCCAATGCTGTTTCTCGTCTCCGTGTTCGTATATATTCTCGGGCTCTAACGACGTTACGCGAGTATTCGTACGGGTTTGGCGCATTCGACGGCTAAGCCGGAGGACGAAGATTATTATGTAAACAAAGCGAGTGGGCGCGGAGAGAGTCAGCTGTGCGGTAAAAACGCCGGAACGTCGGATCAGATCGATTAACAGTGCGAGGAACAGAGCTAACGTACGCGAGATATCTTTCTCGAGAACTAATTGCGAGAGAGAAAAAAAACGAAGTTTCCGGCTTCGTTCTCGACATGTGGTCGGAGACCACGCCGCATACCGTCCAGCAAACTTATCCCGTCGGCGTTTTCCCTGCAGAGCTCTCTCTACGAAAATCTTCCGAGCAACGTGTGCGGCTTTAGATAAACGAAAGAAAGACTCACCGAAGGACTCTCCCACTCCACAGCGGATGCTAAAAAACTGCGACGCACTGCATTGTGTATCGTTGAAGAATAAAAATGTTCACTATTCACTTGTTTAAAAAAAAATAATGACTGTTTGCGTGAAATATAATGGAGGAAAAGCGATCGTTTTTTTCCGTTCGGTTGACTCGGTTCTCGTCACGAGTATTCTTCTCTCGTTTTGTTTACGTTTACTTCGTTAATCGGCTCGGGCAATCGCGGACAGTGCACGGCCTCGGTGAATCAGTGGCTCGTTGCGCGACGATATTTGTTTGCTTTTGTTTAACTGAACGGGGGGCGACTTCGGAACGACGAGAATGAAATATGAGCAAAAGAAAGATTCGATGGATGAGAGTGAATGGCGCGGCGCACGAAACCTTTCACGACTGAGCGCTATCGGCGGAATACGTGTTTTGGTAAGCTAAACGAGTCAGCGCCAGGGGGTGATTTTCTCACCGAGGCGCATGCGCGACGCAGCAACCCCAGAGACGACGATCCCATTGGCTCGTCGCGGCCCTATCGACAAAATCTCGAGCTTCCGCTGCGTGGGCGCGAACTTTCGAAACTAAAATTATACAACTCGAGAGGCTTTCTCTCTCTCACGACGTTGTGCAACACTCGCGTGACTATGAATTTGCGAGGATCGATCGCTTTACTCTCGGATCAGGCTAACGCGATTTGTACTCGTAATATTCATGAACGAAACTCGCAGCCGATCTACATATAGTCGGGGAAACACTTCGGGTCAACTTTGACTTCCGGTTACTCAGCGACGATCTATACTGCGCCAGGGCACTTGCAAGGTTTTCCTAGTTTTCTTAGATTCGACATTATCCTTCGTAGAGTAAAAAAAAGAAAAAAAAATTATGTCGATAAGTTATTAAATTTTGTGAGAATTTCGGTTCGAGGATTTCTCCGTTGTCCCTCGTTGGTCTCGCACGACGAATGCTTCACGTTAAATAACAAAATATCACCAGAGTAATCGCTGTATACGATCGTATCTCTCTCGGGTACTGGTACATTTGTTTATCTCAATCACAGAATTCGCTTTCGACGAATCCTTATTGTGTCAATCGCGTAACAGGTGCAATTAGGAAATCAATTATTTATCCACGTGTATACCACGTAATTCCGACGATTCTATCGCCAGTTCGAGTCATACCACCGAATTATTGTCGGGGTTTTTTGTTGTTGTTGTTTTCTCTCTCTCCGTGATGTATGCTCGAAGGGAACAAATTAAAGTAATAATATCTCATTACAAACGGACGTACGTCACTCAGAGGTTTGGACTCCTGAGAACCCAACGACAAAAAGCGCCTATCGGATTCTCCGTTGGATATTTTTCCACCGCGCGTCTTTCCCTCCGTTGGATTAAAGCGTCTAATGACTGAATAATAAACTAACAACGTAATGCCCCGGCTCTATTGTTAATGACCGGAAGAGACCTCAACCGATACTTCTTCGCCGTCTCTATATCTGTATGTACTTGTATATTCATGAACGATCTATAGATCTTTCTAAGCTCTACTACTTTCGTGTACGTACGAACTAGCGTTATCTGTGGCACATGCTCTCAATAGAGGGCGATAGCCAAGAAGGAGAAGAAGAAGAAGAACTGGCGTTATCTGTCGAACGACGGAGCTAACGCTCTAACCCGAATCCCAAGGGAATCACCGTATTGGCAGTGGGTTCACATTTTCTCTCCGTCTCGGGAGAGAAAACTTTCACCGATCGAACACAATCGAAACCCTGCGCGCTCGCACGAGTCCCTCTCCATCTCGACTCTCGGCAGCAAACTTGCACACAGTTATGCTATTCGGCTCTTGAACTGTCTCGAACGGGGAAAGAAAAAATGACGGAAAACAATATTTACGTTCCGCCACAGGTTAAAAGTGAGATATCCGACGAGTCCGAGTACGACGCCGAACCCGAGGAATTCGACATTTACAAACGAAAGTATCAACTATTGCTCGACAGATGCGAAGTTTTGCAGCAGGTTTGGCCCTACACACCAATTATTTATGTGCAAAAAGTAGACTCTTGAGGTCACCGTGTTATTTTCCACGATCTGCCCGAACGCGTCGCTTCATCGAATTGTTTTGATCACTCGCAGGACAACGAGAGACTGGTTTATCGCATTCAGAGAGTCCGGAAGCTTCTCAAACGCACGAGAAAAGAAAAAAAGTAATGCCTCGCAGGTTAAGTTCGCCTGTGTTTGGCTCTTTGAGGTTATGTCAGCTCGGCCCATCGAATGAACGCTGAAAGTTTTACGGTGTTCGTTGCAGATTTCTGATCGATCGTTTGGATCAGCACGGCGACCGATGGCGGGAAGCTCCCATGGGCGTGCTCGAGGAGAACAGCGTCTTTCAGACGACCTTGAAACCGGAGAAGGGCGCAAAGTCGAACGTCCAGTGTCCCAAGGATGAGAAGCCTAAGAAGGGAACGAAGAGAAAAGGCGGCAAGGCCGATCCAAATGCGCCGAAGAGGCCGGCCAATCCTTTCTTTCAGTTCTGCCAAGAACAGAGGCCGCGAGTCATGGAGAGGCTCGCCGGCGAGCCAGAACCCAGCAAGCAGGAGCTGACAAGGCAACTTGCCACTACATGGAAATCTCTCACGTCCGACGACAAAAAGGTTCGCTGCAAAGATGACTTTGTCTTAACGTGACTCTCTCTCATCGACAAATATTAAACATTTTCAGGTCTACTATGACATGTACGAACGCTCTAAAGAGAAGTACGTGGCGGAGATGCAGATATACAACAAAAAGGCGGAGGACGCGCCGCCGCAGCCTGCACTGAACATAACTTAGTAGAGTGCCAAAGGGAGCCTGTACATACGAGAATCGATATTTTATTTTCATTGAAATCGTTCGAGCAGTCAATATAACGAGATCCAGAGCCTGTGTCTTCGAGCTCTGCGCAGATCGAAAAACGAGTTTTTCTTAAATGAGAAAAAACTGTTTTATTATTCTTGTAACGTTGTGAAAGGGTAGAATATTAAAAAAGGTAACGCACATCGGAAAATTTCGGTCGATCAGTTACGCTTTAAAATTGTGTTCCTTATGGAGCAACGTTATTTTGCCGAAACTTCAATCGGCCGAATCGACGTGTCAAAAATCATGTGTGCAAATCCACTTCTTCCGAATCATGAAACTTTTGAAACTTTATTTTTCTGAATCGTCAAAATGCCGAAACTTTATTTTTCCGAATTGTAAGATTTCCAAAACTTTATTCATCCGACTCTCCATTTCAACGAACCTTACTCTTCGGAAGGGGTAATTGACCGAACGTTATTCCTCCAAATCGCTATTTAACCCAACGTCATTTTTCCGAATAATAATTTCAAGGAACTTGGTTTCTCCGAATCGTTAAACCTTCGAATATCAAGTCGTCGAATCGTCATTCTTCCGAATCGCTAATCAACCGAATCACGAAACTAAATAATATGAGCGAATAGTCTGACCATCTGCTATTATATCTGTTCGTAAAAAACCTTATGCTCAGTACGGATGGGTTTGGATAAGTTCTGGGAATTTAGCTTTGGAATAATAAAGTTTTGGAAATTTGACGATTGAGGAAAATAAAGATTCAGCTGTTTGACGATTCGGAAAAACAAAGTTCCGAAGTTTGACGATCCGAAAGAAGTGCGTTCGGACCTATGATTTTCGAACATGCCACGATTTGGCCGATTAAACTTTCGGCGAAATAATGTGGCGCGCCACTTTGCGCGGAGCTCTCATGGTAGCGATCGGGTCGCCCCTGCCGGTGATCGATGATGCTCTGCTTGTTCACACTCATAAACGGATGGGTCGCTTCTCGTGTTTGGAAAACGACTCAATCTCATCGACGAGTATAAAAATGTCCGGGTCTACTAGGACAAGTACGAACGCCGCAAAGAGAAGTTACGATGCCGAGATGCAGATATACAACAAAAAGGCGAAGAGCGCCTCGCCGCAGCTTGCGCTGAACATAACTTAGTAGAGTCCCTAAGAGAGCCTGTAAATACGAAAATCGATAACATTTTATTTTCATAGCAACCGTTCGAGCAGTCGATATAACGAGATATACATCGAAACGAGATATTTTTTAAACGAGAAAAAACTTTTATTATTCTTGCAACGTTGCAAAAGGGTAGAATATAAAAAACAAAAAGTTAACGCACATCAGAAACTGTCGGTAGATCAGTTACGCTTTGAAGTTGTCCTTCTCCTTGCGCAGAGCTTTCATGGTGGCGATCGGATCGCTCTCCTGCACGTGATCCATGACGCTCTGCTCGTTCACTCTCATAAACGGATTGGTGAGCTTCTCGTCGGCGATCGTGCTCGGCACCGTCGGCGATTGGGTTTCCCGTTCCTTCTTCGCCCATTCGATTTTGTTTATTATCGCCTCGTTCTTCGGCTCAACGACGAGGCCGAATTTTAGATTCGCGCACGTGTACTCGTGACCGCAGAAAACTTTCTGCAATACATACATTTTTTTTACAAACATTTTTAAAACAAACGATCGATTTGTTTTCGAGAATATCCTGCCGCTCACCGTCTCTTCGGGCAAATTGCCGAGAATGTCGTTCAGCGCTTTGTTCATCTGCTCGGGCGTGCCCTCGAAAAATCGGCCGCAACCGCCGATAAACAGCGTGTCCCCTTAAACAAGCAACCCATCGTTACTCCGAAATCGATCTATCATTCACGAACGCAGCAACAAAAATGTACCTGTGAAAACACACGGAGTGTCTTTCTGGGGTCCGGTGACGTAATAGCATATATGACTGGACGTATGGCAAGGAGTCTCGAGACACTCGACCGTGAGTTGTCCGATGTTGATAATATCACCGTGTTTGACCTTGCAGTTTACAGCCTCGATCCTGTCGTCCCCGCCGTAGACTTTCAGGTTCGAAAATTGTTTCGTCATATTTTCATTGCCACCCGCATGATCCCAGTGATGGTGGGTCGTCAAGATCTTCGTGAGATTAACATTTTGCTCTTTGACGACGGTAGCCACGACGCTCGAGTCGACCGGATCGACGACGGCCGCTTCGTTCGTCTTGGGATCGACGATCTGCGGTAAAACGGGGATAACGTACGTTGAATAGAAGAAATTAGTGATAATGCCCCCCCCCCCATTATCATTAATTTCTAGGAAATACGACGAGAAGTGAGCGTTTTGGTTTTTTAAATTAAATTATTTTATGAATTCTTTTTATGAAAAAATAAGTGAAGAATAGATAAAAAATAGCCTCAAAACGATGAATTACGAACATTTAAGTTAGCGATTTTTTTACAATGCGGAACCCATGTGTAAATTATTTTGCACCTTTTTTTAGAGCCTACATAACGATCAAAGTTACGAGGCCATTTAAGAAAAGTACTTGAGAAATACTTCAAGTACAAGAAGTACTTGATATTCAAACACTTGTGATACTTTGTACTAGAAGTATTTTTTGGTACTTCGCCCGGCTTTGATTACCGCGCACCTAAGGGAGCAGTCCCAGTCCCCGGACATGCATGAAAAGTCGTATTTCCGTCTCTCTTGCACGCGCGCTTTGTCCGGCCACTGAGACGTATTCAACCACTGGGACGTTTACCTTACCAGGTACATAAAATTGTCCTGAAGAGCAGCGAGAACGTGGACCGTAGCGTCCTTGGACTCCACCCGCGTAGTTTGACTATGCATCCCGCCGAATCCGTTCGAGCTGATACTCTTGGCTGCAAAATTAAGTATAATTGATTAAAGTCGGAGCGGGGAGAAACTAATTAGCGCGATAGAACAATGTACCCTTGAAGTATGCACAAGTTAGTCGTTTCTCTAGCCAGGTCGGACAAGCGCGCAGTGCAGCACTGACGAACATAATGGAGTGCGTAGCTCGCTTTTTTTGTTGTTGTTAAAACTTCGTATTATCGCAACGTCACGACGCGCGATAACGAGAAAACAATGATTGCAGGATGAACGATCAATGTTCGAGGCGATTGCTACTTGCCTGCTGCTGGAGAACGACTGATGTCTTGTTGATGATGGACAGTGATGTTCCCTATGAATGCCTTACGGGGGTATGGCCGCTGGAAGGGAACAAAAAAATTCGTGAGACAAAAACACGATCAGCTGATCGAACGATGCGCTACTGCACCGCCGTAGGTTATGAAGCCTCCGGCATCGTTTGTTGTCAGTTACCCTAAGATGTGACACGTGCTGAATTAAACAAAAATTCTTCTGACTTAAAAAGTATATGTATAGTTTCACGCTAGAAAAATATTCACTCAAGGTATCTGCTTTTTTTTTACAATATTTATAGGCGTCACTAAATACTTCGAAAGATGCGATGAAAAAATAGCCCTTCAGAGTATGAAAAGGTATCTGCTTCTAATCTACCAGCTTGTGCACACAAATTTAATATCTCGTACTTAATTGTCTTAAGATTTGTTACTCTAAAAATGTGACACGTGCTGTATTAAACAAAAATTCTTCTGCTCTGAAAAGTATAAGCGTAGTTTCATAGGCGAAAAATATTCACTCAAGATATTTGCTTATTTTTTTTAACAATGTTTATAGCAGCATGAAATACTTTGAAAGATGGGATGAAAAAAATAGCGTTTCAGAGTATAAAAAAATATTCGATTCTAATCTATCACTTTGTACATAAAAATCTCACACAATGCACTTAAATTGTCTCGAAGAACACCTTAGACTAGCATTTTCCAGAATCTAGCACAAGGGATGATATTTGCTTATAATTTGTAAACGTAAAATTAAATAATACCTGAGCTAAGTTAAAAGGACGTACTAGTACAGTCATTATTTTTGAGTTTTTTTAACATAGCAAATATAAAGGTAGTGTACATAATACAATAATAAGATACATTTGTATTTTGATAATTGGTTAAGGAGAAACCCGTTATCAAAGAAACAAAAACTGTCTCAAGATTTGTTACAGCATAGCTGCCCAGGTTGTAATTTATGAAACGGAAACATTTCTGAATTTTCAGAATAAAGTTGTCAGCGATGTCAAGCTCTTCGAAGGATGTCATGGTAATCGACGACGACGACGACGACAAGTATAATGGTTCGTAGCCTTTTTCTAAAATTCCTAATAAATCTAAAGATCAATTTTTGTAATACATTTTTTTTTACTTTTCAGTCACGGAGGAGGATGAAATAAACGCCATAGACTACGAGCTCCGCCAGATAGAGCAGGAGCAGCAGAAGCTTCAGGATCGCAGGAAGGTTCTGGAGCAGCGAAAGCAGAAGCTCAAGGATGACGCCCTTCTCAAGAAGAGCCTCTCGGTCTCCAAGAAGAACTGGGACACGTCAGAATTTCCATGGTCGAAGAATCTCAGAAAATCGCTCAACGATACATTTAAGATTAAGGACTATCGCGAACTGCAATTGCCGACGATGAACGCGACGCTGTCGGGAGAGGACGTGATTCTGGTGATGCCGACGGGCGGTGGGAAGAGTCTCTGCTACCAGCTTCCGGCTGTGATCGGCAAAGGGGTGACCATCGTGGTTTCGCCGCTGATAGCGCTGATGGAGGATCAGCTGAACAGTTTGCGGAGATTAAAGGTGAACGCTATGATGCTGAGCTCGAAGGCCGGCAAGGAGGATACGAAGATGATAATGACCGGTCTGATAGACAAAAATTCGACGCTGAAACTGGTCTACGTCACGCCCGAGTACATGGCGAAGTCGAAGCGTTTCATGTCGAAGCTGCAGAAGGCGCACGAGATGGGAAGGCTCGACAGATTCGCGATCGACGAGGTTCACTGCTGCAGCCAATGGGGTCACGACTTCAGACCGGATTACAAGTTTCTCGGTATACTTAAATCGATGTTCGACGGCGTGCCGATTCTCGGTTTGACCGCCACGGCGCCGTCCAAGATAATCGTCGACGTACAGAAGATGCTCGACATCCAGGGATGCATGGTGCTCCGTGCTTCGTTCAACAGGCCGAACCTCTTCTACGAGGTGCGAAGAAAACCCGCCGACAAGGGGGCCTGCTTGTCGATGATCGAGAATCTCCTTAAAACGAGATTCGAAGGGAAATCCGGTATTATATACACAACAACGATAAAGGAGGCCGAGCAATTGACGACGGATCTTCGGAGCAAGGGACTGAAACTTGGCTGTTATCACGCCATCCTCGAACCGGAAGTCAGATCGAAGATGTACAACAAATGGATAAGCGGCGATTACCAGGCGATCGTCGCAACGATAGCCTTCGGTCTTGGAATCGACAAGCCCGACGTGCGTTTCGTCATTCATCACTGCGTCTCCAAGTCGATGGAGAATTTTTATCAGGAGAGCGGACGATCGGGTCGCGACGGACGAAAAGCGGCTTGCATAGTTCTCTTTCGCCTGCCGGATATATTTCGCCTGAGCACGATGGTCTTTCAGGACAAGGTCGGCCTTCAGAATCTCTACAAGGTTCTCGAGTACTGTCTGAACCCGACGGCCTGCCGGCGAAGCCTCATAGCCACGCACTTCGAGGAGAACTGGAGCTCGAGCGACTGCGCGGAGATGTGCGATCACTGCCGGAAGCCGTGCAAGAAGAAGACCGTCGACGTTGGACCGTACTGTCGGCATCTTTACCAAATAATGACCAAGGCCGTGCAGAGCGACACGAGACTCACTCCTCTGAAGCTCATCGACTCTTGGTACAACAAGGGCGCGACGACATTGAGGGTTTCCTCGATACCGGTTCCTAAATTCTCGCGGGAAACTGGCGAGGCTATAGTCGGGCATCTGCTCATCAACGGATATCTTCAGGAGGACTTTCACTTCGCGGCCTACTCGACCATAACGTACCTGAAACGGGGTCCGAAGTCGGGTCTCGCTCTCGACAACAGTCATAAGATTCCGTTCGACTGTGACGAAAGTCTCGGTCTTTGAAAAAAAAAATCCAGATGACTGATAATAATAATTTCGCTCAGCAAACAAAAGCTGGATGTTTGCACGCCTGTGTCTCGCAGCCCATGACGGACAGTATTATAACTTATTGTAAATGCGTTTCGTGACTTACAATGAGTTACTAGGAATCGACGATTATTGCCGCAAGCCGTGCATGAAGAAGACCGTTGACGTTTTCTGATTTCTAAATTCTCATGGGAAACTCTGCTCGTCAACGGACATCTTCAGGAAGACTTCGCTGCTTACTCGACCAGAAGGTACCTGAAACGGGGGCCGAATTCGGGACTCGCTCTGGATAACAGTCGCAAAATCTCGTTCAGTCTTTGAAAAAAAAGAAAAGAATCCAGACTGATTATTATTATAATAATCAATAATCAATTTTTTTACCGAGCGATATTATTGTATCGCTCAGTAAAAAAGCGGATGTTTGCCCACTTGTATCTCGCAGCTCATGACAACAGTGTTATAACTTCTTGTAAATACATTTCATAACTTACAATTCACTCGCAATTTTCGTCTCGCAAAGAGGATTTTCTTGTTAAGGCGAAGTGAAACACGTTCTCTGCCGCTCTCTTTCTCGCTACACCGTAAGACCAATGCCGCTATCTCTCTCACACTCCTGGCTCCGTCACGTGACTTTCACTTCACCTTAATCGAGTGAGCAAAGGATCGAATGTCCGCAGCATGCCCGTGGCTTCCCGATGGGAAGGAAGACCTGTTGAGAAAAAAAAAAAAAAAAAAAACTGTTCGTCCCGAAACGAATCCCCGCTGCGAACATGGTAAACGTTTCACAAGCGGCTTTACCCTAAGTTCCGGGCGTTGTATTAAAGCAACATCCGAAAATTCTAGTCAAGGTGGAGAAACACCGAGAGCGACTCGGCACGTGTAAATAACAGTCGACGATAATCGTCGATTGAGTTGTGAAAGCGATTAGAAGAGAAAATCAAGAACAGAAAATCAAGCGGCCGAA
This sequence comes from Stenichneumon culpator, assembly GCA_964017025.1. Lineage (NCBI taxonomy): Eukaryota > Metazoa > Arthropoda > Insecta > Hymenoptera > Ichneumonidae > Stenichneumon > Stenichneumon culpator. Next base: position 13,580,955 of record OZ024769.1, read on the forward strand.
AATCAATAAAAAAAAAATAGGATACCGTGCGCCAGCGGCGAAACGTAGTCGGCTCGGGTAGTAGTAGGGCAACACGTAGAACACCCTCGGAATCAGATGGAAATATTGATCCTGGATAGTGTGCTGGCGACTGTCGAGCGGTCGCGCGGTCTCTCTCCATCGTTTCTCTGTTGTCAAACCGCGCAGCACGGGCGTCAGTACGTTCACGACCGCTGCGCAAGAAACTAACTCCCCCACAACGTAAACAATAAGGGAATCCTACAAAGTTCACATAAATAAGGAATTAGCCTCGCAAACATTGCCCGAGTGGAACGAAACTTCGTTACGATAATAAGACAAAAAAGAACATAATAATAATAATAAAAATAATTTGCAATCGATAAAATAAATCGGAAACTGGTATGACGTTAATGATCGTCATCGGGGCCAGATGGGAGGTCGGGTATGACTGTAATCTCCCTGAATCGCCGGTCGGACCCGGTAGTCAACGCCTCACTGCCAGTCTATCAAAACGTGACGTGTGCCATGCAACGTGACGTGCAAATTTTTTCCGCAATTTCTCACTCTCGGAGCTAGTGAATGAAGGACCGAACCGGGGGGTATTAAAGTCGACGGGATCGTGGAGAATTTCTATGTGAGCATTGTGAGATAAGACGATCGATTGGCTCGCCCTAACCGCTGCGGTAACGTCAGTACTTCTTGTAGGTACTTCCGGTTTGTCGATTATCCGTGAAGCCGGGTGGTTATCGGAACGATTCGGCAATATCTCCGAGGAACAGGTTCGCCTCGGCGAAGGGTGTCGGCGGATGAGTGTATCAGCTCTCTGCATATGTAACGGGGCTAATTGAGTCGCGATAACATACGGTTCACATGTGTTCCGGCGCTGCACGCACGATAATGGAGAAGCAGCCTTCGTGCAGAGACTGCGAATAGTAATCATCGAATCAGTAGACCGTCGGTCACTGGCGCGAAGCGTACGTAGTTTTCTTTACGCCTCGAGAGGATCTTGCAAAAAAAAAAAAAAAAAATCGTGCCCCGCGAATGACTGCCGGTTGATTCGTCGATAATTCATTGACAATCGAACGACGAGGTGACATAATTTTCGTTTGCGAGTGACGAGGGAACAAAAATCATGTGCCACAGGACCTCCGGAGCGGAGGAGGCTCGATGGAGAAGTTACGCGAGACCGCCGGCGATACCAGAGATGAACGAATGACGAACGAGGATAAATCAGCGAGTCGATTTACCGACTGAGCAGGAATAAACTCGGTCCGATAAAAGAAGCCTCGAAGATGCCTCTGCCGAGCATCCTCAAGAAAGCCAGCAGCTACATACTGGGCGACGGTAGCCAGGACAATCGTCGTTCCATGTACCAGGACGGCGAGGCCCTTTTCTGCAAGAACAACGTCTGCGTTCATCCGCCGACGCTGATGCGCCAACACTGCGACGTCGTCCATCATCCCGGCTACATGACGCTCACGTGCAAGCTCGACAAAAACACTAACGTTCCTACTCTCCATCTGAGCTGGATACCCAACAGTACTCTGAGGAAGCATCCGACGACGCTGGAGAATTTGACACCGAAGAAGCACATAGTCACGACGAGCCCGCACGAGAAGATACCCGAGGAGAGCAACGGGGGGAAGTACGATAACGACAACGAGAGGGTGGACGTGTGTCTGGAGGTAAAGGAACCGATAAATTGCAGCGACTGCGAGAGAGTCTGCTCCGGAGGACCGTCCAGAGAGTCGAGACGGGACTTCGAAAGCTCTGTTGTACCGACGGTCGATAACGAGAGGGACCCCAGAGCGGATGTCGAGGTGGTCGTTGATAATTCCGAGGAGACCAACGGGGAATTGCCTGTTGAGAAAGGAGAGAACGATGGCATCGTTGCCAACGACGATAGAGCGAGAAGAATGAAGATCAATCGTGTGCGATCGGATTCTTTGGACTCGAGGATCTTCGAGAACGGAAGCGCGATCGATCGTCGATTGCTGGAGGATGCCGAAACGAGAAACGCACCACGGGACGATCTCAGCGTCAAGAGTCGAAGCATGTCGCTGACCTCGACCTGCAGCGTTACCGTCGGGGGCCCGGCGGACGGTAATAATTGTAAATGGAACACTTTTGCGACTTCCGTCGAGAACTAATGTCTCGATCGGCCTTGCGATTAAAAAGCTGGTGGCAGTTTAATGCAGCATTGATTAAATATGATGAGTATTTATTTACAAACCCAGATAGAAAAATGAAGGCACGGCGAGGGAACGATGGCGGTACCAATGGTACGATACCCGTTTCACGGCACGTTTTTCTATCTGGGAAGCTTTCTGATAGGTGAAGCTTTGTTTTGGTGAAAAAAAAATTTCGAGATTTTAATGTAAACGCTTTCAGAATGTTCGAATATATCGAAAAATCACATTTTTTAATGTCCGGATATATATATGTGTGTGTGTGACTCAGACGCGAAAAATTCAAACCGCTGTACCTCGAGAATGATTCACCGATCAAGCTGAAATTTCACACACAGCAGGTGTGGTTAACAGTCAATGTTTCTTCAAAATTTCATAAAAAAATGTTTAATTGTTTTTACGCGACCTTTAATTTCTTCAAGAATCTCTTGCAATTTTTTAGGCATCGCGGCAAAAAGTTCTTCACAGATGGAGTATGATCGCCAGATGATCCCTATTAAATTTGGGGAGAATCGATCGAACTCATTAACTTTTATGTCATTTTGAATTTTTTGAATTTCTTGAAAAATTAGTACTTTATTTTATACGCAATTTTGCGTATTAAATATTCATCTATAAATAAAATAAGTGGTAGATTCTTGAACAGCGTCGAAAAATACACTAAATAAAGTCCCAGAGCGACGACTAACGAGAAAAGTTTATGGCGAATTTTTTTGTTGTATTTAGCCGAAGAATTTCCAACGTGGATGAGATCTCCGGAGCTCCTGGCGCTCCAGCACAATTTAACGTTTCCCGAGAGCGCCACCGCCTCGCCCGTGACCCTCAGACGCGCTCACCGCTGCCGAAGATTCTCCGTCGATCTCAGCCAGATGAGATCGTTGAGGCTGTTCTTCGCCGATCCGGCGTGCACGAGCGGACAATTGGTAGTGGCGAGTCGCGAAAGCCAGTACAAAATTCTTCACTTTCATCACGGTGGACTGGACAGACTCGCGGCGTCGCTTCACCAATGGCATCAGCTTCTCTATCCGAGGCAGGACACTGATACGGAAGAAACTTTGCCTTACCGGTTCGCCATTGCCATTGCCATATTGCCATAGCTTCGCGCTCCGCGAGAGAGTTAGATATTCACAAATCGATCTTAAACAATATAATTTTTTTTCAGACACTTCATGGTCTGTAGACCGGAAGTTGGCAGAGACGAGCTTCACCCCGAGGAGGGTCAAGTGCCGATGATAACATCGCTCGCTTGGAAGGATTTACTGAACGAGCGTGGCCAGGTCGAGGACGATCTGGCTCTTCGAAAAGGCGTTTTCTTCGGTGGTCTGGAGCCGGCTCTAAGAAAAATCGTTTGGCCTTTCTTGCTGCACTGTTACTCGTATCAGAGCACCTATGACGATCGAGAACAGATCGACGCCATAAGGAGACAGGAGTACGACGAGATCGAACGGCAGAGATGCGGCATGAGTCCCGAGCAGGCTGAACGATTTTGGAGGAACGTCGTGTGTATCGTCGAGAAAGACGTCGTACGCACTGATCGTGGCAATCCTTACTACGCCGGAGAGGATAATCCCAACATCGAAGTTATGAAGTAAGATTTAGTAAAGATGGATGGGGAAAAAATATTAAATTACAAGAAAATTATCCGAGACCTTATGCAATTTTGCAATTTTCAAGGAACATACTGCTGAACTACGCCGTGTACAATTGTCGTCTCGGCTACACGCAGGGCATGTCCGATCTTCTGGCGCCGCTCCTGGCCGAGTTAAATTCCGAGATCGACGCGTTCTGGTGTTTCGCCGGATTGATGCAGAGATCCGTGGCCGTCTGCACACCCACCGACACAGACATGGATCGAAATCTCTGCTATCTCCGGGAATTAATAAGAGTCATGGTGCCGGACTTTTACTCGCATCTCGAGAAACACGCCGACGCGCTCGAACTGCTGTTTTGTCATCGATGGATACTCCTGTGAGTAAAAACGACGAAATGAATCGTGGCATTTTTTAGTTGTACAGTAGAACCTCGATTATCCGAACCATAACTCCGTTTATCCGAACGTGCGGTTATCCGTACGTTAGCGCGAATCATTATACATTGTTGCTCGCCGCGCGATGTTGATCAAGCGTGTTGAAGTGCACTTTTCCTCTTCAGTGTTAATCCGCTCGCACACTGGCTTTCCCAAGCAGTTTCGCGCACCCCAAAAGCGTCAAACAGCGCGCATCAGATACTCGTTTCTATATTAAATCCTTTTAATCGCCTTGTATACGTAGTTCACACTGAAGCGGCTTCAAGATCTCGCTGCTCAAAAGCACGTAGAAAACTTTATTCCACAACTTTATTACATAAGAATCCCTGAAATAAGACTTCGACGTTTGAAATATGTTAAAAAAACATTTTGAATTTTGGGATGTACTATTATTTCATTTATACATGTCTTATTTATACATAATGTGTTATAATTCCTTCTAAAAAACGTGCGTTTCGATTATCCGAATTTTCGATTATCCGAACTAGACTTGGTCCCGACGGATTCGGATAGTCGATGTTCTACTGTAGTAGTAGAAGTAAAGTAAAGTAAAAAAAAATGTATTGACCATGCTACACTTTTTTTTACATATATTATCTGATACTAAATTTTATAACTAAGGATAATCCTATACACTGACAAAGGGCCATCGACCTTAGTCCTTCAGACCTTCAATTTTTAAATATTTTTTCAATTTTTTTTTCTTCCTTTCCAGATGCCTCAAACGGGAGTTTCCAACGGAAGTCGCTCTCGTGATGTGGGAAGCTTGCTGGGTCAATTATCTCACGGATTACTTTCACCTGTTCCTCTGCCTCGCTATAATGTGCGTCTACGCGGATGATGTCATAGCTCAGGATCTCAGAACCGACGAGATGCTCTTGCATTTCAGTTCATTGGCTATGTACATGGACGGAAGCGTTATAATTCGCAAAGCTCGAGGACTGCTGTATCACTTTCGTCTTTTGGACAGACTGCCTTGCACGCTCGCCGGTCTCTGTCGTCAATGTGGTCCGGGAATGTGGGACAGCAGTCACGATCCTGTTATCGAGTGCATCGGTCACGAGGATTCACCCTGTCCTTACACGGAAAATTACGAATTCTCGAAGTACTGAACGTTCACTGAGCTAAGCGCCTGAGAGAGAAATGAAGAGAGTCAAATGATACCATGAGTGAAAAAAAAGATTTTATGATTTTAGAGAAATATTAAATACACGACGATGGTTGATCACAAAAATCGTTACTACACTGCATAATGATCGGATCGAATATCAACGAAGCCACCAAACACATATCGCGCTAGCCGATTTTATACCTCGCTAGTATAATCAATCGCAAACTTAGAGAACAGAGGAACGCAAAAAAAAAGGAAAGTCTCAGTAGCTCATTAAACGAAAGTCGATCGATCCGCGAATTAGTACAAGATAAGACTGAAGCTCCGAGATGAGCGACCAAAGAACACTCGAGCGTCATATCGAGCACGAGATATATACGCACTCGACAAAGTTCCAAAAGTATTTGGATTAGCGCGTCGAAAAAGAGAAAAAAAAGAAGAAAAGAATTCGCCTATTATCAAAGAGGCGCGAAGGATCTTTATGATGATTGTCCGCGCTACACGAAGTGCCAATACTGGTTCGGCACCGAGTTCCCAACAATCACCAGGACCTATTCAATTGTATGATTAACGATACTGATAGTACTATAATAATAGTAAGAATAAACGGAGGGGGGGGGGGCGGGGGAGAAGGAGGGAAATTGGAGTGTAATCAAACTCGTCTGGGAATCAATATCTCCGAAACGCTACCGATTGATAAATTACTTTCAAATCGCTTTGTCAATTAAATGGTACGCACGCTCGCTCAGCATGAAAATTATGGACAAAGATTAATTAAATTAATAAACGAAACAAAAACAGCAAAGATACCCCTACAACTGCGAAAAACGTTACAGATAAATCCTATTGATTTTATAATAAACATGCACGTGCCTGCCAGTAACAGAATTATAAAACTCACACGGAGCACTTTGTTCTATCACCTCTCGCCGAATCTTTGTCATTATAATCGTCACAGTGATAACAATAACGTACTGTACTATAGTCAATTGAATTTAATCAACAAAGCTCATGTTAGATTATCACTGGCTCCGGTTTCACAACGGAGATGCGTGTTATGATTTCCGTCGATGTTTCGTGTAATTTGCGTATGTCGTTTGTATTCGTTATTTGCAGATGTGTACGGTCTATAATTTGCGAGTGAGTTGTATGCGATCGGAATATTTTTTTTGTGTCTACAAGAATATCAAAAGATTAATTTTTTCGCTAAAATGGCAAGGTCTCCGGTGTGATAAGAAAAGAAAAAAACTAACAGACGAACCGGCGCGGCGCTTTTACTGTGCTACCTTGATTTGTTAAAGTCTTAAAGAGAAATCTATTCGTGTTAAGATCTGGCACGCTCGAGTCTATCAGTCTAAAATTATAAGAGTATATATAAGAGTCTATATATATATATATAGATAAATAAAAAATATATTATGAAAATAAAAACAAATTATGTGATCAAATAATGGATTTTATTCGATTACTATTTTTAAAAATCTTTTTCTCGAAAAAATATACACATTTACTTACACTTTAAAGTTATACATACAATATATAGGTATACTCATATTTTCGACATGATTTTGTACGTTTCATACATCACACATACCTAATATGCCTATTGTTTATCCGTTCGTTTTATATTCTTCCGCACCCTCGGCGCTATTTACTACGGACGAAGTGGGGAAAAATTAAACGGTATCCTAAGAGTGGACACGCCCGGATGTAAAATTAACTTATCGCTATACGGTTTGCCACTTTTTCGAAGGTAGAAACTACAGAGTATGAATAACGGTGGTGTGGAACAGTACATTTAGTTATAGGAGATACAAAAAACACAGTTAGCTGCTTGCATTGCAAGGTATTTGGCTTCAAGGGGCCCTTTATCCTCTCGCGGAAAAAAGCTATTGTCATTTACCTCAATGTAAGTAACTTCATCGTGGTCAATTGATAACGTACACTGCACATAATCGGTAATCTCTTTCGAGGTATCAATCGCTTAGTTGTAGAAACAATGCATTTCTATAGACGTGAGGCTGAATAAATATATATTCGGCATTCCCTACCATTTCGACCTGGATCCAACCCTTCGCATCTTGCATTGGGCCCGCTATTTTTCATATCACTGAACTAACTCTCAAAAGCACTAAGATTTGTTTATTAGATTTAAAAAATTGTTTATAAATATTTACTGCATTTTAGGGAACTTTTTCCGATTTTTTCCAGAAATGCAGTGTTGCATATAAAAATGGTCAAGCGATAACCCATAATCGACTGATTTTTTCCTCTAATATTTTTCGCTGTTAAAAAAAAAAAGAAGGTGATACTGGCCCACTCAGGCTGAAATGTTAAAATTTGTTATATGAGACATTCTTTATCAACCGGGCCACTTTTTTCGGTCGACCTCTCGGATGTTTTTAAAAATTTGACAGCTTATGGTACTACTTGCGAGGGGCTTCTGTGATTTTTTCCGATTTTTAAAGTGCACCGTTCAGGATTTACGTTTTTTTTTTAATATCAGTATATCTAATAATATTGGTCGCTCAGAAAATTCGTAGGAAGATTAACGTTTTTTATTTTTTATCAATTTTTGAATGATGTTGGAGTCATAATTTTCCCGATACGGAAAAGTCCATTTTTCGTTAAAAAAAAAAGTTAAAATATTTTTTTTCTACTAAAAACACACCTTCAATTCTGGTTCCAATTTTACACGATATTTAGCATTGTATGACGATTCTATAAAAAAAATCTAAAGTGATGCCTGCGATTCTTACATACTAAAAAAATAAACAAATAAAAATTTAATTCATATAGATTCGTATAAACTCGACTATTATTTAGATAAACGAAAGGGGTCTTCCCTTAGGCTTGTTGAAACTTGTTTTGAAATAGAGATTTTTTCAATAAATCTTGTTGGATGTGTTTTCCTCGTTTGCCCTCTGCAATATGAATTAAATTCTTTATTTGTTTATTTTTTTAGTACGTAAGAATTGCAGGTACCACTTTGGGATCTTTTCACAGAATCTTCATACAATGCCAAAAATCCTGTAAAATTGGGACCTGAATCGAAGGTGTGTTTTTAGTAGAAAAAATTATTTTAATTTTTTTTCACAAAACATGAAATTTCCCGTATTGGGAAAATTATAGCTCTAACATCATTCGAAAGTTGATGAAAAATAAAAAAGTTAATATTCGAACGAATTTTTTGCGTGACCAATATTTTCTGAGATATACTGATATTTAAAAAAAGTAAATTCTGAAAGGTGCACTTTAAAAATCGAAAAAAAATCTCAGAAGCACCTCTCAAGTAGTACTGGAACTGGCAAATTATAAAAAACATCTGATAGGTCAACCGCAAAATGCGGCCCAGTTGAAGAAGAATGCCTCATATACGACACAAGATTTTTCTGAATCTTTCAGATTTTTTTAATTGTGGCGATCAATAAGTTCATTTTTAAATATCATAAATTGATATAAATAATTTTTTCAAATCTAATTAAAATTCTGAGTGACTTTGAGAGTTAATTCAGTCATATACAAAATCACATGTCCAATCTAAGATGCGAAAGGTCAGTCCCACATCGAAATGGTAGGGAATGCCCCATATATATATATATATATATATATATATATATATATATATATATATATATATATATATATATATATGAATATATATAATAGGTATATTGTCGATCACGAGATGCTCTCATTCTGCTCCCAAGGAACTAAAAACTGTTATCATTAAACGCAAAATCCTGCTCGTTGATATTTGCTCAATCAATCTTCAGTCTTCGTTCCGACGCGTCGATCGATTGATCAATCATCGCTCACCGGTAACTGTTCGGCGACTATCAAATCGTCCGGGAGGGTAGATATCTCTCGATCAAATTAACCGAGACGAGGATCATACAGGCTATCGCCCACAGGACTACGAAAACGAGCCAGAATTTCCCGGAGAACGGACTGGCGAATTTGTTCGGCACACCCAGGCCGATCACTCGATCGGTCTTCTTTCTCGCGTAATAAACGAGAAAGGTCGGTATGATGTACTGAATCCCGGCACCCGCGTAAGAGCCCGTTATACCGACCAACACCGACAAGTCCTTCGTTACCATAGCGATGGCGTACGGCGGCAGCACAGCGAGAACGGGAAACACGAGTTTACGCAGGCAAATATTGTAAGTCGCGTCCTTGTCGAGAAACAACGATTGCAAATTGTTTCTAAGCGTTATAGCGATTATAGGAAAGCTCGTCGATAGCGTGAATACCGGAAATAGAGCCAGGAAATATTCTAGCATGGTCATAAAAAAATTTGCGCCCTTGGAACAATCGCCGGAACCGCGAGGACCGAAATCGAGGGTGTAAAGATCGTCGAGGTGCTCGAAAGCGAACGCTCCGGTGAGGGCGAGGAGCAAATAAAAAATAGCTATGAGAATGTAATCGAGCGAGAGGGATCGATTGAGCGTTGATTTATTGGCGATTGGAGCCACGAGAGCCGGCAGTGAATGATGACACATGAACGAGTAGATGCATGCACCGAACAATCCGGGTATTCCTGTGAATCAGAAATCAAACGATTCTCAATAACTCCGAATTAAAAAAAAATTAATATCGATCGAAGTGTACAACATTTTTTTTTATGTGTGGCCATCGTATAGGTGACCGTGCTTCAAAGCGAATTTACTCACCGATCACGTTGGCAGCGGGCGGTGATCCTTGAGGACCGTCGACTATGAGAATTCTCGAGGCGTAAGCGATCATTATCGTGAATGCGATCCAGCGCATAACCGACGTCAAGAGTTGGAGGTATTTCGTCTTCTGAATATTGAAGAATACGAAAGGACCGAGGGCGAGAACGAAGATCGTCTGGAAATAAGCGAAAGTGAATTTTCAACATCTTTTCCACCACCGAGACCGATACGCCCGCGTCGAATTCAACTCACGAGAAATATTCGGTAAGCGTCCAGCCGATTTATCGCCGAACCTTCCCAGCAAGCGTCCGTGTCCGGTATCGTGTCGTTGCAGGTCAAATTCGCCGACTGATAGGTGCAAGCGACGTCGGCCAGCGACTTCGCAACCGCCGCTCCGTAAATACTCAAATCTCCGTACAGATACAGAGCCAGACAAATGTAGAAGAGCAACATGCCAGTTTTATTGAAGAATATCGAAGCCATCTCGCCCATCTCGATTTTATCGTGTATTACGTAGTATTTGTAACTGGTGTCCGCTCTCTCCGGGCTGCCCGAATGTTGAGCCACGAGGGGAGTGTCTTCGGAGTCGGAATTCGAGGGGTCGGATTCGCCCGAGGCCTGCAGAATCTGTGAACGAACGGCGACCAGTTCAACTAATTAGGCTTATGTAAAATGCTTGTAACGATCAGTATTTTTAACGTGTTATCTGTGGGAATAATAACTATAAAAGCATAATTAATGAGAAGCAAGTACTATGAATGTAATGCATTATGAAGGATGTTTGCTGTATTTCTGGGGGAGAGAGGGGTATAATGGTATGGAGGAAAAGCGCCAATTGTCAATCATTTTTCACAGGGCATAAAAAAGGTCTTGTCTGTTGAACGACGACCAGTTCAACAACGCAGGCTTAGGAAAATACTTCAACCAATCAGTATTTTTAACATATTAGCAGTGGCAATAATTATCATGAAAGCAAGATTAATGAGAAGCAAGTACCATGAATGTAATGCATTATCAAGGATGTTTACTTCTGGGGGAGAGTGGGGCAAAATGGCCCATTTTCATAAATTTTTCACATGGCATAAACAAACATTTTTCCCTACCCTTCTCTAACATTGTACTCATTGATTGGATTAAAAAAAATGTATAAAAATCTTACTCGTTTTCTGTGCTGCGACTTGTTCCATGTGAGAATGGCATTTGCAGAGGCCATGGATTCGATGACAAAGGTCACAGTGACGAAGCTGCAAGAAAAACAGTTAGGTGATCTGTGGTGATAGCCGACAAGGGGCGAGACAAATAAAACATTAGGAGTGTCCGAGTTACCTTATAAATGCGAGGATCAAAATAACCGAAAGTCCGAGTGCCCATCCTGCTTTGCTGAATACAGCTGGAAGCGTCAGAGCTCCCGTTCCGACAATGAGATTGAAGATGTAAATAAGTCCAACCTGGATATTGTAAACAAGGGATCATATAAACTTCCGAAAAAAAAAAAAACGTATCGAACGCGATTTCTCCAAGGTGTTCGTGTGCTGGACGATGCGATCGAACGAGAAACGATGCGAATAAATAAATAATAATAAACACGACGGTAGATCGAAAGTCTGTTTGTTTACTGACGATAAATGTTTGAGGTTAGCTGTCAATTGATCTGCACATCAGCTGAGACAATAAACTCACCGAAGTGGAGTACTGATCAGCTGAAATTTGTTCCGGCATTGTATTTTGGAAGGATAATTATTTTTTTGTGGCCGAAACGATGCGTCGAACAATCGACGTGGAGTTAACTCCGCTATACGAGGATGACACGTGTCATCGAACGTAAACAATAACTACGTAATTTTACATGTCAAAAATACCGAGGAGCCTTTCCTCCTTTGTCAGTCAGTCAGTTCGGCGGCCATCGTGCGCGCACGAGCTCGGCTGGCTGGTCGTCAAACTTCCCGAACGCTAAAAAATCCGAACGCGTCAGGTTACCATAGAGCAAATACCCACGGATATGAAACCACGTGTGATGGTTACATGTCCGTCAGGTATGGTCGAGGAGGTTTTAGTAATAATGAGTGTAGTGCCGAAATACTTTGATTGAATTTGATTGCAAGTAACCGAAAGGAGGGTGAACGTCTTACAGCGTCGGGGTTTTGAGATGAACTGCATAAAGGGCCTGGTGAAAGCAGGGCCCTCCCCTATTGTTGCGCGTGACACGGTATTCTTACGCGCGATAAGACGGCCGCTGCTCGCACGTAGCGGGTGCAGCGGCTGGATCGTTTTACCGTGAGAGCGTGAACGTTTGCACGGAAGGTGCTGACGGTACAAAGATGAGCGGGAGTCTAGATAAAATATTAAACTTGAGTTTCCTGCGCTAAAAGTATTAACTCAAAATATGGGACCGTCACACATGAACCTTGTTTCCCCGCAGAAGTAATTTTACGAATTGCCGTTTTCCAGCGAATTGCTGTTTTCCTCCACAACAAAATATCTACACGGAGGAATGTCCGATAGGAAAATTTATTGGGGGTTTGTTTGAATTGTTTGGGGTTTGTTTAGCCAAGCGAGTGACCACCGAACGTTTTAATTATATTATTCTTGACCACAAAACGATTCCCCATCGATTGAGCCCTATTTGAAGTAATTTGAATAGTAATTAGCGATTCAAGTGCGGTAAAGTGAACTTTAGACTAACTTCACAGTATCGCATAATGTTTTCTGTAAATAATGCAAGAGAAGTGCTACTCCGAGCCTGCTGATTGTGGTGATGAACAGACAACATGCGTAAAGTACGAGAAGCGCGCGGTAAAGTAAAATCGGCCCGATGTGCGCATATGCGCCGGGTATTTATATTACACTTGGCTGTAAAGCGCCACTCTTGGCAGGCACAAAAAGTTGCACTTTTCATGCATGAGTTATATAATTAAATTAAAATATTTGGTCAGATTTAGGCCTCATTTCCTTTTATTTTTATTACTTATTGTAAATAACCGATTCATCAGTAAATGTTTTAAGGAGGTTGGAGTGAGTGGTGTTCATTTCGCCTATAAATTCGAGAAATACGGGTAAGAATTGCAAACACTTCCCGATGTTATAAAAATCTTTAAAAATTCATATTTATTATAGGCACTGAAAAGACTAATTTTACATAATAATAATTTCAAAATGTTATCAACATTGTTGAAAAAAAAATTGTTCATCAAAATATGCGGTACTTCAACTTTTTTTTTTATGAAAATGATTCGTTCATTTTTCGGAATACGTATGAATTTTTCCAGATTTTATCTTTATTTTGATTTTTCTTGATTTTTACATGGAAAAATGTGCAAAAATCAAGATAAAGATGAAAATTTGAAAAAATTCATGCGTATTCCGAAAAATGAACGAATCATTTAAAAAAAAAAAAAGTTGAGGTACCGCATATTTTGAGGAACCATTTTTTTTCAACAATTTGTTAATATCATATTGAAATAATTATTATGTAAAATTAGTCTTCTCAGTGCCTATAATAAGTAAGAATTTTTTCAGATTTTTATAACGTCAGGAAGTGTTTGCAATTCTTGCCCGAATTTCTCGAGTTTAGGCGAAATGAACACCACTCGCTCCAACTTCCTTAACTATATAGGCTACCAATCACCACCAAACGACCACCAATCAAATGCTATAAATTGCAAAAATTTTAATTAATGTTTTATCTAACTTTATAGAGCTATTATAGAGCTACATTTTCTGAAAACAAAAAAGATGATAATTTTTTGGTCAACTGACGCTTACAAAAAAATTACCGTCACGGCACATCCTGGGCACACGGTATTTTCCGACGTGCCGACGGCGGTGCGCAAGCCAATCGGCACTTTCGACCGAGAACGTGCGGCTACCGAACGGATCCTCTACACGGAATATCAGTTTATCCAAGATGGTGCTCGAGAGTACTATGATATGGTAAGACTGTCTAATATTAAATAAATTTAACAGCGGACCAACCTTGATTTGTCAACCGGTCAACGACCGATCAACATCATCGTGCGCACGTCCGTCGATTCGATAAAAAATTTTCTTTGTATCTCCGTCAATCAGTTCGCTCAAAATATTTGTTTCACAGCGATGTTTTCGGCGGAGTGACAATGCAAAGTTGAATGGCTTCGTGTCAACGTAAAAGGCTTCCGGACCCTTCTCCGCTCTCGACCGAATATAAAATTGCTCGCACGATGTGTTACAATCAATAACGCAATAACGCGACACTCACGGTGTAACCTAGTTAACGAAAGATGAAAAAAATAAATAAACACTTTCAGGTTAATAACGCGCGAGAATTTATGTCTGGACGAAGATTCACAGAAAGACGAGTCGTGGGAATAATTGTTTTTTTTTCTTTCCTTTTTACATAATATATATTTTATTTATCTTGTAGCGTTGACAACAGCGACTACATGAGAAACGGAGATTTTCTCCCCACACGTCTGCAAGCTCAACAGGACGCTGTGAATCTGGTGTGCCACTCCAAGACTCGCTCCAATCCAGAGAACAACGTCGGCTTGATCACTCTAGCAAAGTATGTTTATCTGGAATACAGTGGCATTGTAAGAAAAAACTAATAATTGTATGAATTTTGCTTTTTATTGATTTTCTGCTTGTTTTTTTCAATAAATTAGGTCCGACTCTTCTTCCAGCGTGGAGGTATTGGCTACGCTCACCAGCGATGTGGGAAGAATACTGTCTAAGCTCCATCAAGTTCAGCCAAATGGAAATCTTAGTTTCCTTACCGGCATTAGAATTGCTCATGTACGTAAAAACCAATAATGCATAATCATAAAATAGAAATGATCTTTTAAGAAGAAATTAATTTGAATATTTTTGCTTCTTTATAGAGGAAGCCATGTTTTCGTTAAAAAAAAAAACAAAAAAAAAATTGAGATTTTAATGTTGGACTATTTAAAATAGAGTAAAACGTTGGGAAATGCGATTTTTAGCTCACATCCGGATGTATGTGTGTGTGTGTGTGACAAGTTTGCACCGTTTAAAATGGATACAACTTGGAAACGATTTGAGACCGCGAGTGGAATTTAGTACACTAGTAAGTGGTCACGTTGCTTTGTTGACTGCAATTTTCATGAAGATTGAGGGCCAATTGAAGATTTTACGCGATAACATTTTTTTTTCCTTTAATTCTCTGCAGTAGCTTGCATAAAATTTGGACTATCGTCTTAAAAATGAACACAAATTCGAGTAAACATGGAGGTATTGAGCTTAAATTTGATATAAGACTGTAACAGTGTACAATGTTTGGTATTAAATTTGACGAAATAGAATTTTCGGAAAATGAAACGAATTTTCTGAAAATTTGTTTTTTTTTTTACGTCTGACATGACTGTCGAAATCAAACATCACGCTAACCGTAAAATGAGTTATAGATTTGTAATCAGCCGTGAAAAATTGTTAAAAATAGCCTCAAAACGACGAATTATGCACATTTCAGTTAGCGATTTTCTATAATAAATTTTGCGGTAACTTTTGATCGTTTCAACTTTATGAGATGAAAACATTTCATCTCATAAATGATGAGATATGAGGAAGCCAAAAATCAATAAGTGAACTTTGTCTATACGCGAAAGCTATGCGCGAAATTGTAGTAAATGAGGAAGTCATGTGCAAATGACTGCACTTTTTTTAAAATAAAAATGATATAGTCATTTTATATATTTTCGTGATTTTAGTAATACATTTTTATGGAGTTGCCTAAATTGGTCAGTAGAGGGATCGACGATAATTGATACTGAAATTCTTCTTTGCAGTTGGCCCTGAAGCATCGTCAAGGAAAGAACCACAAAATGCGCATAGTAGCGTTCGTCGGGAGTCCCATAGAGCTCGACGAGAAGGAATTGGTTAAACTCGCTAAGCGTTTGAAGAAGGAAAAAGTTAACGTCGACATAATAAGTTTCGGCGAGGAGACTGTGAACAACGACGTACTGACGGCGTTCATAAACGCGCTGAACGGCAAGGACGGTACCGGAAGTCATCTCGTCACCGTTCCGCCGGGACCTCATCTGTCGGACGCATTGATCTCGTCGCCGATAATCCAGGGAGAGGATGGAATGGGAGCCGCGGGAATGGGCGGCGCCGCCTTTGAATTCGGTGTCGATCCCAACGAAGATCCCGAGCTCGCTTTGGTACGACTTATTTTCAATTATTTCACATTTATTCTTAAGGTAATAATACCAATGTTCGGACACGTCCCAGTCGTCGGACACTCCTATGCAGATTTGATTTATTCCGAACTTAAGTTTTAGAAATCCAATTTGACACTCGTAATCGTATCTACAAACATTATTCGATGCGCAGAAAAAAGTTATACAAGCTCTAAGCCTAAATTATTTTCTATTGTTGCATTTTGTTAAAAGACGATATAGTGTCCAGAAATTGGTAGAAGCGTCACTACATACTCGACCCAATAATCGGTCAGTTCGAGGAAGTTCGGTTAGCCAGCTTTCTACGAAGTTTATTTTCATTATTGTTTGGCGTAGATATCATTTTTTCATTTATTTAATTAATAAATGGCAAGGAAATTCTTTAAGTTACTATGAGCTAGTTGAGTCC